>JAVTVJ010000793.1:0-600000 GCA_034509425.1 Eopsaltria australis | reverse complement strand
GATCAATTAATTTCTCAATACTAGGGTTCCCTGTCCTTTTAATTTTATGTGTTGTGAGTTGACAGATTTGTTAACTTTGGATGTGCTTCTGAATGCTCTCTAGTTTTTATTTGTTTTGTTGAATTACTAATGAACATGAAAAAGAAAAGGCTACTTTCCAGTCTAAGGAGCTCAGATGTGCTCAAATGACACTGTCCAGGGCTTTAAGGATAGGACTTCTGGTTGCTTCATTGGTGTTAGAAGGTCACACCACCTGCTTCTCTACTGCAGTGTTGCATTCAGTAGTGCTTCCATGCTGCTAGAGCTGGTTTAAACCTGTTAACACGGTGCTAAAATGTTTTGGTGCTTGCAAGCAGAACCACCAAAGCAGACCTACCTTTTACAAAGACACTGCTTCAGGAAAAGTTAGATATTGGTTAAAAAAGTAAAATAAAATCCTTCTTCAGCTTAAAACATGGTTGCGGATCCATGAGCGTGGAGTGCTACAGTATTCATTTAAATTTATCTATATGATTGTATTATAGAAGTGACTTGGAATTCAGAATTTGTGTCACCCTATGAAAACTTACTGTGCAGTTTTTATCCCCAAAATGTGATCAGACTGTTGTCTGAAGGTTCATTTCTAGGAGTGTGGGGCTTGCTCACAGCAAGCTATAAACAAAAAGATTTCAAACTGTATATGCTTATGCATCTCCTTTGGGGTTGGCAGCTTGTATCCAGTTCTGTAGCTATTAGCTTTTTAAAATTTAAGTGGGCTTTCATGGTACCACATACAGTCCTGCTTATAGGGAGCTTTTTTGCCAGAATGTTTTTCCTATGATCATGGAACAAACAGGTGGCAATGACAGAGCATGTTTTGGTCATAAAAAATCTGTTGTATGTAAATCCTCAAGCTTCTCAGACAAGGAAGTCTGTTAAATGCTATTCCTTTGCCTTATTCTACTGAAGACATCTGTCATTTGTTAAGATGTAAATATTGTGTATACTAGAACTAAACTCTGCTGCTACCCTTCCAATGTAGAATTTTGTGAGGTTTTTTATAGGTAAATTCTGGCTTATTTTCATTAAACTAAAAGCTTTATGTTTTGTGTGGGTATATATTAGATGCCTTTTGTATTTAATCAGAAGTATCTGGGTGGCAGAGCTAGAGGCTACAGAAATATCTGCCTTAAAGTCCAGGTACTATTTTCTGTGTTTCTTCAGGGGAATAGTAGCTCTTGGGTGGTATGGATGGTAGCCGAGGGCACAGCAAGGTAAACCTGTAGTTTTGAATAGTTATAAAACCTTAACAGCTACACACCTGCAGTGATGGTCTCTGTTTTCTCAAAATGTTGAGCTCTGTGTGCTGAGAAGGGAACTTGGAGAAACACTTTGCTTTCTGGCTGATTACATACTGCACTATGCTGTTGTGGTCTAAGTCCTTGGGATACAGATGAGGGCAGTTCTTTAAAGTCAGGGAGGAAGGGAGAGTGGGAAGCAGCAATGGCATCAAACTTGTTTTTCCCCACTCCTGATGTTTGAGAGCTCCAAACCCAGTGTGATGCTGGAACAGCCTAAGAGCAGCAGCTGTGTTACAGATATGAGCAAAATAAGGAAATGGAAGAGGTCTGATATATGAGGGATGAATTTCAGATGGGAAGTTTGAGGGATTAGCAGTCGGCCCTCACAGGCGTCTGCGCACTGAGCGCTGCTGCCTGTCCGTAAAATGAAGGGAGAAGAAATAATCCCCTGTGCTGCAGAGGTGCCAAGAGTAAAGAAAGTAATGATGATGTATTTAAATCAATATTAAAGTAGTGGTGGCTGAGGTTGTGTGAACAGTGCAATTCTGAATTGTTTGTCTGTTTCTTATTGAGGTTATATAGTTGGATTGTGCCTGAATTGGTTTTAATTCAGTGTCTAAAACTCACAGCTTAAATTGCTTGTTGAGGGTGTTTTTCTTTTATAGGCTCTGTTAGCAAGTTATTATTATACTTGTATTACACTGATCATGAGAAGACCAAGTCTTATTGGTTCCTTCCTGTTTAATACCTTTGGGGAACTGCTGGAAGCATACAAAAACCAATGCAAATCTTCTGTGTAAATGGAAGTTAGGCTGGATGTCTTTTCAGATAGATGTGAGCTGTACTGTGCTTCCACTTCTGTTCCTTCATTGTCTCTATTGAAATCTGGGTACAGAACTCATGGTCTTGAAAGAGCAAGATTGGTGGCTTGGAACTGAACATAGGCATGCAAAATTAGAGTCCTAGTCCCCTTATCTGCATCTTCACTGTCAGCTATTCCCTAGACAAAGACTTCATCTTTGCCCCTCTCTGCTTTCCTCCCCATGCCCCTATCTGGTGTATTAATCATTATGGAGGCATTAAGGAAAGTTCTCTGTCTATTACAGCAGCACAGTGCAGTCATATGAATGAAGGACCCTTCTGTGCTGCATGGGCTTGCAATGCACTTAAAAATGTGCCTCTTCTTTAGGTATGTATCTGAACTTGACAAGCGTGTGGGAAAGCTTGATACAAATGGAGGTTGCAGAGTACAAAGCCGTGTCATAAAAGCTTGTGATTGCAGAGCCCCAACCATCTGCCAGGAAGAGCATCATCCTCTGTTGCACTTCCAGAAAATGAAGTGAATGCTCAGTCCCAGGCCACAGACTGCGCAGTGGCACTTAGTCCCAGCACTTCACATGCCTTACTGAAGTTGCACATGTAAAATTTACACCCTGTGAAAAGACAGAAGGGATGGCCAGATGAGGCCATATAATATTCTTTATCTTTAAACTGAGCTTCACCTATTTACTTCAATAATAAACATCCTAACCTGTGTTTGGGTAAAGCACACAGCGAGCTCCTGGTCGGAGGACTCTGGAGATGGAAGGATTTATAGTTTTCTTTGCATTCTCAGTAATTTCTGAGAGTTTTTGTCTTCATTTGAACTAGTTTGGATTCAGCTTACAGGCTGGCTGCTTGCTTGTGTGGGTTTCCCCCTCTTATTTGAGTGCCTCAGCTACCAGATATGCCTTGAATAGCAGATACTTTCTTAGGTCCCTGTGGGTGTTTGGACACTTCGATCAGATCATTGCCAAGATAGCAGTGCTGGTTAACAAATTTAACTCTCTGCTGAACATCTCTTTCAATTCCTGAATGGCTTCCTAGATCTCTTCCTTTGTTCCCTCTTTACCATAGCTGGTTGTTTGGTTTTTTTTTAAGGCAAGGGCATTAAACACTGCATGCAGCACTGCTGTTTCTTCATTGTTTTGTAAAAACACCACAATTGCAGAATAGGCAGAGGGAGTAACCTGGTCCATTCGAAATCAATTAGCATTTGATTTGTTGTGACATTAGAAATTGAGGTAATGTTGCTTGCTCAGTAATTAAAGTGTCCTTTATTCAGCACCACCATTCCTGTTTTTACAGAAGGGGAGACAAGATCCAGTTCTGCATGCAGGTATATGAATGAACGTGGTGCAGAGATCACATCCCCTTCACAGAGTGGAAGAAGAACAAACTGTGTTTCAACTTGTAGAGACTGGCCCTAACCTGGTATTGGGACCTACAAGTAAAGCTCTTTTGTATCTGGCATATTGTACTGAAAGCAGTCTAATCTACTTATGTAAGTTCCCTGCCAGTGTGCTAGGATTAAATCTGAGCTATTGTGGAACAGAAAACATTACTTTAATTGCTGTTGCAGTACAGCTTGGTTTTTCCTGACACATGTCAATTAAAACCTTAAATGCTGCTCTATTGGTCATCTCATTTACAGTGATTGGAAGGTATAAAGCATGATGCAAACACTACAGTTAAGAAGTTAAAGTCTCTAAACCTGGCTAGCACTAGATTTTTTTAAAATTTATGTAGAATGTAGTTGTGTTTTAGGAGCATGCCAGTATGGGTATGCTTCCAAGAATAGCTACTAAGGATTAACTATCCATGCAGGTGCCTTCATTCTTAAGCAATGTGGTTGAGTTTTCCCTTTTCTTACACCAGGTAATTTCAGCGTTCATGAGGAACCCTTTCATAATTTGAAGTAAGAAAATGCACATGAAGTGTCAGATGAGAAATTCAGGAGGCCAGAACTTCACAAGACAAGCTGTGTAGTTTGTTGTATTGCTGAAGACTTCCCCCTTCCTCTTTTTTCCTCAAATTAATGCAAGTTAAAATTTTCTATTTTAAACTACCTCTTCTGTGTGCTGTGTCCCAGCCACTTCTGGGCTCTGAGGAGTGACTTCAGTGGATGGTTTTGCCCCTGCGGTTGGCATGTTTTGTCCTCACTGCTCCCGATCCTTTGTGCTTGAGTGCTGCTTCTCTCTGAGTTAATGACATACTTAGAAATCAGACCACCATTTTGTTAGATGTTCCTAGAAAAAAATCATCCACATACATATGATGTTGAAGGAAATGAGAAGCAGAGCATTGGGCAGTTGTGTTTCTGTGTGATACTGAAGATGTGCTGCAGGTGGAGAGGACAGATCCACATCCGCGTAGTTAGGAAGTGACTTGGACCCTTTCTGTGGCTGCACAGCAGCAGTGGTGGCAGTGCCAGCACACAGGACAGAATCCCAGGACTCGGAGGATGAAGAGGTCTTGGAGAGGGAGGGCAGAGAAGTCTCAGGCTGGGACTGTTATGAAAAGCCTGAATTGCAGATGGCTTGAAAACACTTTTGTGGGGAGATGTGGATTTTCGATCCAGAGCTGCATGTGGCTTGGACAAGCAACTCTGACCTCTGCTAATGGGTTACAGGCAGTCTGTTGTCATCAGAAATATTTCTTTAACGCCTCTGTCTCTACGTTCACCTCAGGCATTTCTCTGTCTTCCTAGGCACTGCCAGGCCTTGTACATGGTCTTGGCTAAATAATAACGATTACCAACATTTTAAGAGGGCTCCTGTGTCAAATGCTGTCAAAACTAGAAAGGCAGAAGGAAAAGCAGAAATCTGTGGAATCCTTCAGGGCTTTTACTGTGAGTCAGAAACCAGACAGGACATCTGTACAGTGCAGTGTAGTTAATCCTGAGTCTCAGTACTGTCCTACAGAGGCAGCAGAGAGGAGAGACCTTTACCCAGATAAAACTGGAATTAATACAAGGATTTTGTTAACTTGTGAATTGAGCCAGGTATTCTAGCTTCAGAGGGACTTTTTTGAATTCAGAGGCAGGCAGTTGACCTTCAGCAAGTGTGGAGACCTTATTTCTTGTTTTCTTAGTTGTGTTGGAAAAAACTTCTATGACAGGAAGAGACATCTGCTTAAATGTTTCCCATATCACTGTCCTGGGTGTCCTCAGTTTTTCTGAATGTTTCTAAATGGTAGTCATAAAATGTTGTGGTGATGCTGATGCCTTAATTTTTAGCTTTTATATTTTTTAGATCACTACTGCTTTAGTGTATAACTCCTAAAACTCCATAGCCTGCCAGCTACTGCTCTCCTGTTTTATTCAGACAAAACAATTTCTCTCTAGGCCTGAAACCCAAGGACACCTTACTTTCTCAGGCCCTGAAAAATGTGAACAACAGTGAAGTGGGGGTGACAAACTAGGGGAATGGGACTTCATTACCTGAAGCTTTAATTGGGCAATTAACATCTGATATGCAAATAGACCAAACTTATATCTGTCCAAAAAACCCATGTTGGTTGTCCATCTTGGGTGTAGTCTTTGCGAGTCTCCTGCACTGCCCAAGGTGTACCCTGTGAAGGCCTTCAATAAATACCCTTTATCCTTTAGCTCTAGGTAGCCTCTTCAGGCATCAATGCTAATTTTGGAAATTGGGTGCACCACCAAACTTGTGTCACTGGGTATCTTAATAAACCTTTTTTTTTTTTCAATATAATTACATGATCTTGCTCCTAGTATTCTAGTGAGCAGCCTTATGCTTTAACTCAGTGGATTTTTTTCTCTTTTTTTCTAAGTTAGGAGGTCATTGTAACCTTTTGTAGCTAGTTTAGAGATGTTTACCTTCTGATTTTTAACCCATCAGTGCATGTCAGGCTGCTTGGATCCAGTGCTTTAGTATATAAACATTTGGAAACTCTAAGAATGAGTCTTGTTAACTGGTATCACTCTCCCCAGTGCTATGCGCCTCTAGCTCTTTCCCTCTTCTTAGAGGCACAGTTAAGGTATCCTGGGCTTTAATTATTGACTCAACATCTCTGAAGAATCAAAAGCAGAGCTGGTTCTCTAGATGGATTTCTGAAATGTAACACATCTTTGATTAAAATACCTTGAGTATCTTCAATGAGGATGAAAACTTGAATATGCTTAGATACTTGCTAGCCCCTTTCTCTTTCCTGTCCTCCCTCACCTGGGGTGGGAATCAGCTGCTGTCTTAGCATGGGGGTGATGCCCAGAGTCCAGGCACATTCCTTTTGAGTACAGCACCTTGCTCTTTGACCTGTATGTGATTTTATTTTATTTAACAATAAACTATTTAGGCAGTGGCACTGTTTCTTCAGACAGCTCCCTGTGAATTCTTGCATGCTGGGAGCAGAGATTGTCCCTATGTGCTAGATACACTACAGAAAGCTGTGCAGTAACACCTGGGCAGCAGTCTGTATTTTAGTAACACTTCCCTTGTGCCTGCCTATGGAGTGTATTGTAAGGGTGCTGCTTTTTGGCTCCAGCCACACCATCCTCATTGGGGCTCTCCAAATGTCTCGCAAGTGATAGCACTAAATCTTGCAGTGTAAATAAATACAACCCAGCTCCGTAGATAAAAGATCAACACAGAGTTTAATTGACATCTTGTTCTTGTCTGAAAACAGTCTCTGATACTCCTCTGCAGTGGCTGGAGCAGTTGCAAATGGCATCTCTCACTGCACCTCTCTGGCTAAAGGCAGGAGTGATTGGGGAATGTGGAACATGGTGGGGAGGATGCTGTGCTGCAGCTCCTCGTGTGAGGACTGCCCTGGGATCTGTCCCTCTCTGCTATGGCATGATTTGTGCCAGCTCCAAAATGGGAAGTAGCCCAAGGCTGCTGCTGAGCTAACAGCTTCTGCTCCTCATCAGGGCCAGCAGCGTTGACAGAGTGCTGTGTGGGTGGGTGCTGCTTCGGGGACTGGAAATAGCATCTCTGCTTGGCACTGTATTGAGCAAGCCCAGGTGGGGAGTTGGTGCTAGGTAAATGCTGGGCAGTAACTGCCTGCAGAGTGCTAATGTTCCTGTATAGACAAATTCTGAGGCTGAAACTCAGCATCTCTTCAGTTCAAACAAGAAAACAGATGTTTAATAGGTATTTCCACACTGTTTTATCTTGAAAATGCAAATCAATCCCAACTGTGAAAGTACTTTGCTATCAGTAAGCTTTCTGCACATCTTTCCTAAAACATAGAAGATGTCTTAATTTAATGTCTCCTGTAGATTACTTGAGTTTATATATGTATGTAATTTAAGCTGTCATGGTTAAATGTATGCAAGCTGGTGTTTGCAAGGAATACAGTTGCTGTATGTTTTCAGGGTTCAAACAAGGAGTGGGGAATAGTCAGAATAGGTAAATAAATTCCTTTTTGTCTTCAGATAATTTCTGAGATGTAGGCTTCTGTAATCTATCACTTTGGTTTTGAGTACAAGCTGCTAGAGAAGCTCCTGTAATTCTCATTGACAGATTTTTCGTGCCTGGTGGGGACTGTACACAAGTGCTGAACAGTCATTACCCAGGAGATGCCCTCACCCACCCTTTTCCCTGCTGTCTGAAAATGCCCTCTTTATGAGAGAGAGAAGGCATCACCTGCCTTCTGCTGTGTGGGCTTGGGGTTTTTCTGTGTTTACTTCATGGAGGTGGAGGTTGTCAGTGGTCTCACTAACTAATCAAATTGATTTTTAATTCCTGCTTTCTGCAGTGTTTTCAGTACTGCTGAGTTCACTCAAGGAGTGCTGCTAAATCCATTGGGGCGTGCATTGTTCTGATTTCCCACTCTCCTAGCCTGCCAGGATGAGCTCCTGGGCACCAACAACATCATTCTGCAGTGACTGGGTTGTGGGGGAGTGAGGAACCCCTTCCTTGCTGGAGAGTCTGTGGTCTTGAAAATTACTCATTCTGTAAATGGATATTAAAATATACAATATGTGTTTTCCAATAGCTCAGTAATTATCTAGAAAAGTATTACTTCGCTGGCTTCGCAATTTTATGTGTGAAGTGTGTTGCATTGACCATTCATTTTATGGGAGGGGGAGAGGGATAGTATAAATATAGCTTTTCAGTCACCAGAAGAAGGGCTTAAATGATGATACAGTAGAACTGGTAAGGGTGGTGGTGAGAAATACTAATTTTCTGTAACTTCCCAAGGTTTGTGGAAGTGTGTTCTGTAAACTCATATTTGATTAGCTTTCATTCACTTATTTTGGTAGTCTGATGCTTAAAGAGGCATGTAGAGTTGTTGATACTTGAATGTTTCTCTCATGCTTGTTTCATTATTCCCCCAGAAATCAGTTTATGTATTTAAATGACAAAAAAAAAAAAAAAAAAAAAAAAAGGAAAAGAAAAAAGTGCTTCTGAACTTTTAGTATGTTCTGGCTTTCTTCTAGGCTGGTCCAGGGACCGTCATCATGGCTTCAGGAGTCCAGGATTTTAACAGAACAGAGTCTGACAGACTGAATGAGATCAAAGGTCACCTGGAAATAGCCTTACTGGAAAAACACTTTTTACGTAAGTATGAAATGCTCTATGGAGAGGAATGACTTAAGCCTTCTGAAATAATGTTTCTCTAACTGCAGAAGCTGGCATCAGAATTTTGAGGTGTGCTGATAGCACGTGGGCTTTTGCTTCCCTAAGAAGAAATTAAGAGCATTCCCAGGGTTTCTGGGTCACTTGGGTACTTTTTTCCTTGTTGTGTTCCTCACAAATACTCACTATGTGACAAAAGCTGTGTTGTTGAAGTCTTGATGTTGACATCTGCAGGTTATCTTGGAACTAAATTAACCTTAATGTGCCTGGAATAGGTATTTTTCTTTCTAGTAATAATTGCTAAGAAGATGTTTCTGAAGGGGAGACCAGTTCATTTTCTTGGCAGCTGTTTCAGCAAATAATGCATCTCAAAACACATGTCTCTTAACATTATATGCATTCTTGGTAAGTGGTGTAAGAAATACAAAGAAGAGTGTCTGTAGATTTCAAGTGTTAGTTGTTTGGGTTTATGCTTATATATGTATATATGTGTGTATAATGAGAAAAAGTTGTCATTCATGGCTAGAGGCAGCTGCAAGATTTTGGAAATTTTATCTCAGCAGGTCTGAACTGTTGATTTTTAAGACAGGATAGTTAAAAACAGAAAAACAAAATAAGTTGATAGAAGAGGAGATCTCAATAATAAACCAGTAAGAATTCTTGCTCAGTAATAAACCAATGAGAATTCTTGCTCAGTTGCTTCCCAAAATGGCCATTTTAATATTTTGGTTTTGAACTTCATGTATGTTCAAAGCTTGTCAGAACAAGCTTTCTGTTTTTTCTATTTATTTTCTAAAGGGTAGAAATAACAAGACTGTAGATTCTATTCAACTTCTAGACTATAATCCAATGACAAGACTTAGGTTTTTATCTTCAGCATCTTCTCAAGGATTTGTCACTAATTTTCTGTGACTTGTTTTTCACTTGGCAATATTTCTTTGGTATGTTTTCCCTGCTTGTGTATAAGAGGGAGGCCTGATAAAGGAGACTGAGCAGGAATTTATAACAAGCTGCTATCAACTTCCACCGATACCTGGAAGAGGTACTGTGGTTGGAATGTCAAGCAAAAATTGAGAGATCTGTTTGACTTGCCTGGTTAGTTTCAGTGATTTACTTGATTTTTATTTAACTATTCAGTAAAGAGTTACCATGTACTCCTTCCATCCCCAAAGATACATTGCTTAAGCTCCTGTTATACAATTGTTTTTTAAACTAGATGGGACGCATGTGATTTCTTGATGCAATCTAATGTGCAACAGAAACAGTAGGACTTAGCAGAACTGATTTCTGATTTGAAGTAGAACATGCTTTTTGGTGTAAAAACATGATAGGGCTCCCAGGTACTTCCGTGGCTGGTGAATTCATTCTGCTCCTCAGTATGGTCTTACTGTAACTAAATGGGGCATGCAGGTTTGTGAATATTACTAGTCTTCAGGTTCCTGCTGTAATTTGAAAACCTTCTGATCAACTGTTACTTGTAGCTGAATCATTTTTCCTTTTCACAGAGCTTTGTAGTAAACTCCAAGGTGAAGGATAAAGAAGTTCACCCTTTTGTGTAAACTTTGAGTGGATGTTTGGGGGTTCAGGCCAGTGGGGTGCTTGAGCTGAGTGGGCTTGAGTCAACCGAGAGTATCACCTCTTCACCAAAGCCTGACGTTTGCTGTAGCTGATATTACAGAGTTGTCCTGACAAACTGGTTATAACTCTGTACATAAAAACAAGAATAAGAATCCTAAACTGGTTGAGAAATAAGTGAGATAAAGCTTATTCCTTATTCGGCCACATTCCATTCAAAATTTTGGGATGACATAGGTCACCATGTTTGTCAGTTGGAGTGAAGTAGGAGTTCAGCTTTTGGGTATGGCTCCTGCATTCTTACCTTTCCATTTTCCTTCTCTTTTTGGGCTTTTTTGATACTAGAAATGCTTCATTATTGTTTTCTTCCCAAAAGTGAACTAATGGTATGCAGAAAAACATTCTTGAAATGTGCAGTTCGTTTACTTCACTTTGTCCTTGGAAGAAAGCCTGGTCATTATTTTTTAAAAATCCTATTGCTGCAGTAGGTGTTTTTTAGGAAGGCTAGCTGCTCCACAGTATCTCCATACTATTTTTAACTATGGAATTCCTTAAGGACACCTTGCTATGATTGTGTTTTTGCATAAGCCGTTTGCCATGTCCGTGTACTCTGTTTCCTCTAGCTGGGCATGCAAAAATCAAAGCAACTGCTAGTAAATGAGGGAAGTATCTAAAGTTTCATGCATTTGCTTTTTGGGTTCTACTTGTTGTTAGCTTGATTTTTTTTAAATATTTTTTAAACTTTTTAAAATTTTTTTTTGGCCTCTTCTATACTTTTATTTGTATTGGTGTGTAATTAGCCAGGAGGTGTAAGGAGGAGAGATTTCCTCAGCTGTGCATCGTGTGTAATGTACACATATATGACACAGCTGCAGGTCACTGTGGGTCTGTAATTGCAGGTGCCTGGCTGAAGTTTTTCTCTAAACTCCATTCAACCATTGGTAGGCTCAAGCAATGGGTGCAGTTTGGCTGAGTAGTACATTCAGTGGAACACATCCCAAACCTACCTGTAGCCTCTACAAGCTGCAAGGGAAATCCACAGCAAGTAGATATGGAGACAAGCTGTTGTCTCTGAGGGGAAAATATCTTCATCTGAGATGCCAGATGAATGTCTCTTCTAGGAAAGAGGTAATCTAAACACTCGGAGATGTGAAGATGGAGAGGAATTGCTTAGCATGTAAATGCAAATAAAACGTGTCTGGAAATGCCAGGGATTTAAGCTGAGGACTGACAGGAGGATGAGGCAGAGAAAGGGATCTTGGATAATGTCTTAAGCAAGGGAGAGGGAGCATCTGATTCTCCCAACCAAAGGGGCTGAAGTTGCTTTCCCCGTCTGTGTGGGAATGGTCTTAATCTCTTTGATCTAATGGCTCATTCTGAGCCTTATTATAGGAATGATGAAAATGTGCCTGTTGGGTTTGCAGTATTAGTGTGGGTTCCTGCAGAAAAAGTCTTAGAACACCAGCTGAATGAAAAGTGCGGAGGGCTTTGTCTGCTGAAGTGTCCAGTGCATGTGGATGGAAAAAGTTTTGTCTTGGAGCTGGGACAATCAGAATCATATATTTCTAAAGGACTGTCGTTATAACCTAGTTTTTAATACAAGTGAATTCTGCCTTGGGCTAGTTGAGGGCTCAGTTTGGGAAGGCAACTACTGACACAGGGCAGTTAGATTGATATGCTAAGATTAGTAGTGCCTTTAGTGTTTCTATTTCAGAACCTAGTTGTATCTTAACAAGAAATAAAATTGTGCTGGCTGCTCTTGGATTTGAAAGACAACCAACAAAACAATCTGCTTTTGCACCTTTTTTGTTCGAGACTAACACCTTACTTGCTGTTACTTCCTGTGCCTACTTATAGAGGGCAGTTTTGGAGATATCAGTGCTCTGGTCCTGGTACCACAAGGTGCTTTGTAAGCACACATACATCCTGTGGTTTACATGAAGTATTAGCTAATCCTAATTCAAGGGTGTTCAAGCCTTTTGCAATGCGGAATTCAGCAGCTCAGGAAAGAGGAGTTGGTAGCAGCAGCTGAGAGTGAATAAACCAGGTGACTGTTAGAGAAGAGGGTTAGTCATGAACTGCTAAATCAAAGGAACCTCACATGAGGATGAGGAGTACTAGAAGGAAATACAATCCTCTCCCACAAGAGTTTATGCATTCTCTGTGGCAAGAGTCTTTAAGGTCTTACCAAATCAGTGGTTTCAGTCATGATATTTATACCATGTGACAAAAGAAGTTGGGATTACACTGCTTTCCCATTGAAATTTCTGCTCTGGCACACTGCTCATCCTCATGTGCCTTTTTGAACCATTTATGTGACTAACTCCACAGTATTTTCTCTGGCTCCCACTTGCTGGTGTAAATGACCTGATGATTCATTTTAAGAACAACCTAGCAGAATACTGACCTCACAGAAGTAGGGCTCTAGAAAACCAAATATAATTCTCAGGCAAAACTGACATGTTAGGAAGTGTGTGCTGGTGATTGTGACCAGTAAAAGACCTATGCTGAAAAGTCCATTTCTGTACAGAAAAGCTAATACCTCCTCAAACAGTCCCAGTAATTGTATGCAAGAAATTGGCAGTGAAGCTGCGCCAGAGTCCAATTACTAACTGTGTCAAACACTTTTGGTGTAATTTATCCTGATGTGAGGGTCACACCAGCTGCAGTAGCAGAGCTAGAGTAGAGCAGGAGAATAGATTCACTGCATTGGTTTTGCTGTTTTCTTACTGACCTAGCAGCCTGTAATCTGAACCTTAGGTTCAGAAATCTTGAAGCAGAATCTAGAGCTGATTTACATGGCAGATGAAGACGCTGGCAAGAGAGAAGGCAGCTGCTGTGTATATCTGAGAGACCCAAATATCAGCTGGGGGCCACAATAGCCATTCCTTGCTACAACCACCCTTGGCCAAGTGATCCCTTGCTGCACCATGGGCTGTGAAATAAAGTATGCTGAGGGTGCTGTGGCACTGGAGCTTGCCATGGGTTTCTCGCATCCTTTACTCCTTCCTCTAAAATTCTTCCTTTCAGTTTAAAATCCTGGACTCCCTAGCACTAAAAAATGTGTTCCTGGGAGATTTAAATGTCTCTTTTGAGATTGTAGAGTTCCTCTGATGTAGACTGGTTTGCCTGTGGTGACTGGTTGGAAATCTTGAATGTTTATCCTGGGCACCCAGAGATGATGCAGTAAAAATATGTGAGTCCAGGCTTTCCTATGGGTCTGTCTCTTCACCAGAGCTGCTCTCATTTGCTTACTAACAAATTTTGAAGTTTTTCTAGGTCAGGCTTCTGACTGGGAGACTTCTCAAAAACTAGAGAACATTTCTTAAAGAGGTGTAGGAAAGGCTTTGCTTATACCCAGAGATACTTACGTTGTATCCCGTGTGTTGAGCTCATTTTTAGCCTTCCTGGACAAAAAAAAGCCCTCCAAAACTCTGGCTTCATTTTCCTGGAAACATTGCTGGAAGAGGCAATTGTGAGTGATGTAGAGCAGTTGCTCGGGAGTCAAGAGGCCTCTGTGCAGACTGATGAGCATTCAGATCTCCATTTCTCATCTTCAAGGACTCTGCTCTGACTGGTGGAGGAGATAGGTTGGGGTTTTGCTCACTCTCAGCTTGGCTTCCAAGAGCATGAGGTTCCTGAGACCAGGGGAGAGGGAAGAGATGTGGCTCCATCCCAGTGCAGCAGCAGGCTGGAGTCCTGGGCTGATCCTTGGTCTGAGCCTGGCTTGTGCAATCTGCACTTGTCATTGGACAAAGCATGTACTTGGTGATGTAGGTGATGATGCTGTACATGAAGATGTCCAAATGCTGGAGGGTCTCATATTGTCACACTGCCTTTTCATGAGAACCAAAATGCAGCACAGTGCTCAGAGGAATGTATTGTTTGAGCTCCTCCAGAGCCTTGAACAGATACCACCTACACACTGTGTTATGTTCGTGGGCTATGCTCATTTCTGCCTTTTTTGTGCGCCCAGCTTGGCTTCATTAATTGCAGAGAGGGTGTGAAAACCCAGGCAGGGCAATGGTCAGCACTGTTGTGCCTCCCCTTTTGTATAACTGGGATGGAGATTTTGGGAGTCCCATGTGGAATCTGCATTTCCCTGCTCAGCTTAGTAACACAAAAGCCTTGGAAGAGCCTGCTGCTATTCCTAAGCCAGACGTTATTTCAGCATTTATAGACTGTTTCACTTCTGCCAAAACCACAGAGTGAAAACGGTTCCTGCAGTAATGACAACATTTTTGCAGCTCTGTTTATTTTAGGTGGGTTTTGCAACACTTCTGGCATTTTTATTCTCTGAAATTTCTGAAAATTCATAGAGCAGCAGTATTTTTCATTACTTTTAAACTGACCTTTTAAGTGTATCTAGCAATAGAAAACTTTCCACTTGATGGAGAAGGGGATCTGTCTCAGTAAGCTATATTCAGGAAGTGTAATTGAAAATCCTTCCATAATGAAGGGGAAATGATCCAGGTCTGTGTCTATTACAACATGATAAAGCTCCACTGAAAGCACTAAACGTAAATGCAAAGTTACAAATTGGTAGTTAGCACAGCTGTTTTGTACAAACCTTAGCAATGGCGTTTTAGTTCTCTAGAACCTCACCCACTCCACGTAGGACATAAAAGGAATGGTGAGAGAGGAGGCTGAAACAGTTTGCACAGAGGAAGAAGACTTTGTCAAATATGATGTGTTTTGTAAATCAGTCTTCCTCCTCACATGAAAGAGAATACTTTATATGAAACTCTTGCTGTTCAGGTGAGGAGAATAGTGAATGTTAACTGACTGAGAGTGTGGATGGGTGATGGTTCAGACTTGGCCTTCCCTCCACTGTCTCTGCATTGGAGTTGGCTTATTTCCCATCAGCAGAGCAGGAGCCCACGCTGCTCCCCGCCCTGTAGGCGTATGCAAAGAGGCTCAAAAACTGGTCCTCTAAAGCTCTGCTTTGTGCGAGTTCTGGAGCAGGAGCTCTGTCTTTGGAAGAGCAAAGAGAGGCACAAAGGAATGGTGGAAACAAAACAAAGTAAAAAGTGATTGTTTAACTGCCAAACCTGTGTTAAAGTTTTTAAAGGGAAATTGGCATGACTGGTTCTGAATGTGACAGGTCACGTCTTTGTTTTGATGTGTGCAGACTTAGCTGGAGAAAGGCATTACTGAAAATGTGGGTTTATATTTATCCGTTTCATTTCTCCACTCTACAAAAATGCCTGTATAAAATAGGGCAGAGAGGAGGAAAGGATATGCACTCAATTAAGATACTTAATCTTTAATGATTCTGTCTGCCTTTGGCTTTTTATGACACCAGTATTCCTATTAGAAAATCTTTTTTGCTATGTTTTCTGTATGAAAGATTCATGCAAACAAGCAAGAGGCCTGACCACAAGGGAAAGCCATTAAACTGACAAATCAAGGCATTCAAAAATGCCAAGGACAAAAAAAAAAAAGAAGAGTTCTTTCAGACCAGTTGTTGTCCAGCTGTGGAGAGCAAGAACACCAGTATCCATTTTGACAAAGGACATTTTTAGGTTCTTCCTTCATAAAATCGTGAGAGTAATCTTCTTAAACACTGAGCTTTGGGATTCCCAGGTGAAGTGTGGAAGTCCAAGCATGAAAGACAACGTGAACTTAAGAGTTGGCTTAAAGAAGAAAGGACAGGTACTGCAGTGGAGCTGCTAGAGTGATGGCTTAAATAAGCACCCTGGCATGCAAAGAAGTAGAATATCTCACAATGTCTGGGATCAAAGGGTAACGTTTTATCTGAAATCTTTCGGGTAGATTTATGATAAGTTCTTTGGCAATCTCCATGGTTCTCAAGTCACTGATGGAAAAAACATGCCCTGGAGAAGGAGAATCAAGGATTGGAAGAGAAGAGGTAACAGATAATGCACAATTAAGCTGTATCTAGTTATAGCTGTGAATTGTGAACATGTCTTCAGAGGAGTATGGAAGTTGCAGAGTAACTGTAAGCAGGAAAAAAATAGGTTAGGGAATTCCATTTCAGGTTCTTCCTCCATCTCTGCTTGTTGGTCAGACAATGTTGTTTGTCTTTGCTTTATCATAAGTGATGAGGCCGTTCCATGTCTTTCACGGCACTGCCTTTTGCTGCTGGTTTTTAAAGTGAAGACTAAAAGCTCTTCAGTTTCTATGATTATAAAAATAGATCTGTTTTCAGACTCCTCACATTTTGTTAGTAGTGTCATATAGGTGGTTTACTTGGGACAAAGTTAACATACTAGTTTTCTTTAGGAATTGAGAGTCTGATAAGGGTGGAAGCTGCCTGCCTTGGAGACAACTCCCAGTGTCTGGCTCCATCAGCACAACTGGTTAGATCCAGATTGAAAGTGGGTAGTTGGGATTTAGTGTGTTTAGTAACAATTAAATAACGTACTTGAACTCTAGTAATGTTCAGAGGGTTGTAAGGAGATTTACCATGATTAACATAGATGTGGAAGGGTTATTTTTGTCCTGTTAAGTACTGGCTTTTTCCTATGTAAATATGACAGTAAATATGTGCACACATGGTTTTTGTAACTTCTAGTTTTTAACTCGGTTTCCTTAGATTTAACACTAAGCTGAATTCAGGTAGCTAGAAACAGTGATTGGCAGTCTCTAGCTCTGCTCTGAAAGAAATTTTTGCTCACTTTGTCCCAGAGGGGGGTTTTGCAACACACCTGTAGGTCTAGGAAGAAATGTTTTTATATAAAACAGCTGCGAGGAGGCTCCCTAATCTACCTTCAATCCTGGGATTAAGGGAAACATCCGCTTTACTGCGCAAGCAGTTTTGAATTAAAAATCCAACCTTCTGCCACGCCTTTCTAGCCTCATGTATCATCCTTCTTTTCCAAACATTACTCACATTCTGTTCAGTCTCACCAGAACTATATACTTGGGTGTTTAAGTGCTTTATATCAGAACATTTCTTACAGGTGAGTCTTCTGAGGAGCAAACTGAAATTTTTCTTTTGCTCTAGTGGCTGATGCTGTAAGATGATGTAACACAACACTGGGTGCTGCTGTGTTTTAGCAGTTACATGGTATCAGCTAAGCTTTTTGAAATGTTAAGTCTTTCAATTTGAATTGTCAAATCCTTAGAGTTCAGGTGTGACAGTTCCACTACACCTCGTAGAGGATAACATGCTGTGGAAAGACTGAAATGGATAAGTTTTTTTTGCAACCTGTGTGATACATCACTGATGATAGTCTTTACTATGGGGTCAATTCTCTTAGGGTTTACAGTGCAATAATAAGTGTAATAATTGCTGTCATTGAAACACCATTGTTGCCTTGTCTTACAGACGTTTATAGCTCATTTCAAAAGAGCACTAGCATCCAGATATTGTCCTGCTTTTCTACACTAGTTGACTTTGGTAGAGAGCTTTTAAAGCATTTTTTCAGGGTCACACCTGCTGTCACAACCTAAAGGGTTACCCAGTGTGTAGGTATTTAGAGGTTGTGACTGGGTTCATAGGCTTCTGTAAGACTCAAGGGCATGGAGGCTTGTTATTCTAAATTCTCTACTTTTTTACAAATTGCCAGAAAAATCACAGCTAGAAACTATACCTCAAGCATTTATAACTCAAATATGTGTATATTGATATAAAAATACATATTGAGCTGTTATAAATTCTTGGGCGCAATCAGTAGTATGGCAACAACCAAGTAGGTGTATACTGTTACATACTGTTACAGACTTTTCACTGATGAAGCAAACTTTCCACTGAAACCACAGAAAATGTAATTACGATGGCTTATTTATATGCACATATGCAAGTGTTTACATTAATACCAGTATCAAGGTTATTGGACAGATGTCAGAACAGGCCAAACCATCCCAGATGTGGTAGGACAAATCAAACTGTCCTGGGTGAGGGTCCAAGATCTCTTAAAAAGTTTCTGTGAAGAGTTCATCCTGTTTAGGAAAGGAAAAGTACGTGCAGCATGCAAAGTTCTTGGAGAGAGAAGTTTTGTTTTGGATAAAAATTAAGTCACATCACAGAGAAAAAAGGAGGTGTAGGGCACTATCACTTCAGCTGCCAATAGATGCTGTTAATTTCTATTTTTCACTCAGAATAGCCAAGAGATGTTGTTTTCTGTTCTCTCAGGCCAATTATTATTTTTCTAGACTGTTTCCTTTTTCTTGTAGATACAACAGCCAATGGTAGTTACCAAGTCCTACTTTCTCAGGATGTTTCCCCTGTTTTCAGACTATTTTTCAGATGATAAGTGGCTGTTATGGCTCCTTGTTTTTGTGCTTATCAGTGGTATCTCAGGGTGTCTCATATTTCTAGGTACCTGGCTATGCATTTCAGAGATCAGCTGCACTTCTCAACAATGCTTCTGGTTCCCAGGCCTAGTTCCCAGGCTTGCCAACATTTTCTCTGTCAGTATTTCAGCAGGCACTTTCTCCTTTTAGTAATTTCCCCCGTCTAACCAGGTCACCTTTATGGCTGCTCACTTCACCTGAATGTCCAGCTAAGAGATACACTGAGCCTCTAGCAATATTTTAATGTTTCTTGCCCTGGAGAAGATAGTGAGCTGTGATGGATCTGCCTGGGAAGGAAATTATGGAAACTGATTAATCTGGAAGCTTGAAACTTGACCTTTTATGTTTTACTCTTTTGTGTGCGTGCAGAGTGGGGAGGATGTTTGAATTTTGACTGTCTGAAGATGAAATCCAAGAAGCACTCCATTCTCATCATCAAGGAGGGCACTGATTTGTAAAACTCAGCAGATAGATACCATGGTGAAATGTTCCTATGGATTCTTATCAGGGGTCCGTGACCTCTGCTCTTTGTAGTCAACTTCACTCATTCTGCAGGAGGACTCTTCAGGGATAGAGAAATTTGCTTTAAAAGTGCAGTTCACCTTGGCCAAATGGTAGATTATTTCAGGGGAGAGAGCAAGGAAGAACTTCCCCCCCTTCCCCTCTCTATGGCTTCTGTTGTTTTGCAGATTTAAGAGTATTTAACTAACTGAACACGAAGGTTTTACAGTGCCAGACCACACTGTTGCCAAAGTAGCAACAAATACTGCTTTAAGGACTTAGTGGGGTGGATTTGAATTGCAGTCATGTATTGGAAAGTTAGGAAATACTCTGAAATGTGAAGCTATGACAATCCTTAAGGATTGGATGTTGTATTTTTTTGTTTGTTTGTTTTATAAGAGTTCTGCTTCTTTCACTGTGCACCCTTTAACTCTACCTCTTTCCATAAAGAATGTTTGGCACTGCTTGTCCCCTTTGGAGGACAAGTGGTAAAATTTCTGGAGGTTTTGTTTTGGTTTTAGTAGCACAAGATCTAGTGCAATCAGAACAGCTGGAATTAAGGAAGCTGGAAGATATGACTTTCAAGGACATTGAGGTTAATTTATACTATGTGTGGTTTTCTTATGTACACAAAATGCATAGTCACTTCCTCTTCAATAAAACAAGAAATGCGTAATGAAGAATTTTTTTCCCTTTAATGGTCTTGAGAAGATAACATTTCTGTCAAACTTTGGAACTTTCTGTGGTATCTTCGTGATATTGCACAAGCTCCAGTGCATTTGAAGTGCAACAGATGTTTCCCGTCAGCTGTGTGCAGGCTCTTGTTCTGGAATAAGGCAAGCCCTTGAAAGTAGGGTAAACTAATTATAAACTTAGTTTTCTTGTTGGATTTAAAATTCCTTGTGTTTACGTAATTAGGAACAGCTCCGTGGATAAGTCTGCCCTTATATCCATGTCTTTCCATTTATTTGTAGGAGAGACAATACTTGCTGCAACAGTGACATTTCCCTACCCTACCTTTGGGGATTCTCAGTTTTAGTTGCTGGAGGATTATGTGGTTTCTGTGCTGCAGCTCTTCTTCCCAGGGTCACTAACCATCTCTCAGTGGGGAAATGGATAACAACACTCCTTTCTCCTTGGTGGAGTTCAGTCTGTAGCCTCATGGTGGAAGCCATCATGTTGTCGCCTTGATTCCTGTATCTTCTTCCCATCTCTCCTAATTCTGTGCTCTAAAGCTCTTACTGCTGCAGGAGCACAGGCAATCTCCCACCAGCAGATGAAGTGATTGGGCACACTGCACAAGGGCTTCCTGCAGGGCATGGAGAGTGTATCAGCTGCTCTGGACATTTGCACTACAGCTTCAGAACTTCTCAAGAGGCAACGTGATTAGAGTCAGAGAGCCTCAGATATCAAAATTCTCTGGTTATCAAAGATTTAGAAGGCAGTATGTGAAAAGAAACAAGAGATTGTGTAACAAGCCTCTGGAGTGTAAAACATAGCATACCAGTCTTGTAAAATAATGTAAAAAGCCTGAACCCCTGTGTTTGTGGTGATAGCGGAAATAGCAAGTATGTTCTGTTCTGGTTTGTTGTAAACTTGAAATGCACCTGCTATTCTACTGTTGATTGTTGTGATTGAGTTTAAAAACCATCCCAGGGAACAAAATATAAATTTTGGTTTAAAAAGAAAAAAAAAAAGATTTTTTTTTTTTTTTGCTATATTTCATGTATGCTTATCTGGGAAAAGCTGTCAGTTATAGTAACCCCATTTTAGCTCTAGAGTAAAATAAAGTCATGAGCAAGGACACTGCCAGTGACAAAAAGCAAGGCTAATTAGCCACAAAAAAGCCTTACTCATACTTGATTTAACTGCTTGTGAAAAATGTTGTGAGAGTGTGTATGTGTTTGTATACGTAAACGCATGAGTATATTTATATATAATTATTACATGGAAGTTAGTAGGGCACACTATAACCTTGGAAAAGTATAAAAATTTTAACTTAGTTTCCTGTTTCACAACCTCTTCTTAAAATTGTAAGGTTCTGAGGCTCATGGAGGGACCATCTGACTTACTGCCAGAAATTGATGGGCATAGGTTTATATGGCATCATATAACTTCTTGTGAGTTCATGGTTTCGTGTTTTCCTACCCATAGACATGAGGGAAGAAAACAGATCCTTCGTTGAGGTTGTTTTTTTTTTTTTTTACCACTGGATTTAGCAATAGACAGCCTTTCCTGCTGATTATTTCTTTGGGGAATGGAAAGTATGTAGTGTTTAAGTGAAGCTAGCTTATTTTGAATCTTGAAAACTTTAGAGTTGTTTTCCTCTTTGCTTAACAATTGTAATGAAACATTTTGTACTTGATAAAGCTGTGTGCTTTTTATGAAGTCTGTCTAGTCCTTGAATACTTGTGTTTTTCTGGTGAACATATTTGGTATAGCACAGATAAAAATATTCCCCACACCTAATCTGTCATAATTAGATTTTAAATTTCTTACAGAAATATTTCAGGGTAACTAAATCCTTATCTTCTTCTTTAATTAACAGAGGAGGAGCTCAGGAAGCTGAGAGAAGAAACAAACGCTGAAACGTTAAGGCAGGAGCTAGAAAAGGAACGGCAGAGGAGATTAGAACTAGAACAAAGAGTCAATGAAGTACTTAAAGCAAGGTAAGAAAAATACCTTCACTCTAAAGTTGAAAGCCACTTGAGATCTCTGACTGTCTCTGGGAAATGCTTGTGAAAGCATATGTTTCCAGCCTAGGTGCTCTTAAAATAAATTAGTAGTTCACAGAGAGAGCAGCTGTCTATGTTTTCCTGTAATTCTACATCATTAACATCCATGTACATATAAGTTACTTGGCCACACATAGATGCAGAAGTACCACGACACTTTCTAGTTGAGATACTCTTCATTTCATCTCTTCTGATGCCTTGCCTCTGGGATCTTGCCTGCCTGGAGCTCCTGAATGCCAGAGCTTTTGCCATGCCATTGCATTGTGCTTTGCCTTCTCAAAACCTATGTCTTCTCCAGACTGCCCAGGCCTTGTTTCTCCTGTTCTAGCAGCAGCAGCAGCAAGGACATCCCAGTGCCACAGCAAAGCCCTAAGTACATGTGAATAACTGGAATTTGAGCCTTCCTTGCTACTGCAATGACAAATGGAAACACCTCATGCTCCTACGTGTTTTCAGCCTCGAGGACATCCATCTTGATGATACAAAGCATCACATTTGATGTTGTCTCTCCTTATTCTGCTTAGCTACATGGATCTTAAGACCACAGCAGTTGCTTGGTGGTCTGGTTGGTGTAGACCACTTGTGTAGGTCACTGCCTGTGTTATCTCCCCCAGCAGTAGCTGAGATTACTCGGCTGAGCAGCAGGATCTGTGGCTCACCACCGAGTGCTGTCATCAGGAGATAGTGCAGGCTGAGTTGGTGATCACATGCTAAGCGCTGCCACTTACTTAGAAGTGACAAGCAAGAGCAAACAGGCGAAATGTTTTGCTTGGATATGCAGTTTCCCAATGCCATGCAAACTCTTCCCAGCCTCCTGCTTCCTTCTGTACTCAAGTGTAAAAATACCTTTCTGCTCAGGCCAGCAGTCCACCTCCACTGGTAGCAATGGAAGTAGGAGCTATTTATAGGAAACCGGTTGCTTTCTGTTGTCTGTCTGCCTCCTACTCCTATGGAATCATAGAATTACTTAGCTTGGAAAAGGCCTTCAAGATCATCAAGTCCAGCCGTTAACCCAGCACTGCCAAGGCCACCACTAAACCATACAGTCCAGGGCCACACCTCCAGGGATGGTGACTCAACCACTTCACTTGATAGCCTTTTCCAGTGCTTGCACTTCATTGTGGACATTTAGAAACAATTTTATTAGAACTATAGGTGAAATGTTGGCTTACATAGTCAAATATGTAATAGGCCAAATTTATGCCTGATGGAAATTTAATTTAATTAAGCAAAGTAACTTCAGAAGGTTCTATATGCTGTGTCAAATTCACCCTGCTTCTAAGGTAATTGTTTCACAATTTTAAAATAGACATTCATATGTCCCCTGGTGGGGGTGGGAGCAGCTTTGTGGTACTTATTTGAAGGCTGGGGTTTGCATGTACTGTTGTTTTTGTTTGTAGACATGAACTGCTAATGAAAACCAAACTATGCTGTGGTTTAAAAAAGAAATTATTTTAAAGTTGCAGTATTCAAAAGTATTTTTGAGGTAGATCAATACATGTAGCAATATAAAACATGATGAAGAATGTTTGGCAAGGAGAAAGCAAGCTCACAATCTACTATTTTCTTTTTTTCTAGTGAAGAACATGGACTTCCTTCATTGGGGTCACAGTTATGCACAGGGAAGAGGGTGGAGTGGAAGAAAAGGATTTTTGGTGTTTTTGTTTGTCATGGTGTTTATTATTTGTGTATCTTATTATTCAGAAATGCAGTGGCCTCAGTTGAAGTTTTCCACAGATACAGTTCAGAACATCCCAGCATTTGGTATGGCAGCTGAAGCTTCTGACATTTTGCAAGTGGAAGGATGCATAAATAATCTGGAATAGCTTGTGTGAGCTGTTAATGCCATATTTTGCAAATTGTGAGCTACTATCATGCAGAAAAACAAAATAACAAAAAGTTTTGCAACAACACTTAGCAGCAGCCTGACTTATGCAGCAAACCTTGTTATTAGTGTCATTGTGTGCTATTTTTGCAAGGACCAAAGAGACAATGCTTCTGTGTAAGTCACCATTCTTTCATTGTGGATGAGAATAGCACTGGCTTCTGAAATGATTGGTGTATTTCAATGGGAAAGATATGGAAAACATGAAAACTTTTAACTTGGATTTTTAACAGCTCTTCAGGGTAAGAAGCCATGCATACCTGAAAGATATGTCTTTAAACTAGGCTAAAAAAATATGTGCTTATTTTCTTGTGTATGAGATTGGAATGTACTTTTGTTGGAAGTACACACACATTCATGTTGCTTTGAGCAGTAGGAAAGGTGTTAACAGCCTTGAATGCCTTCTACAACATTAGTTGAAAAACTGGTGGTGGGTTGCTTGTGAACTTGGAGATAGCCTGTGGGAAAGTTGCTTTGAATGTCTGAGAACATCGCGGCAGTGACTGCACCTGTTGTATGCAGCAGCTCTGGTCTTCATCCAGTTTTGTGGGGAGTCTTGTTGATTGACAGACATCTCAACTTGCAGCTGTATTCAGGGCCTGATATGCAGAAGCAAGAAACGTTTATTTAAGAGAAATGGCCTTCGATGTCAAGGTTCCCTTAACTTTCATGTTATACTTGCAACTAACTAACTAACTAACTAAGCAACACTTGGGTGCTGTCCCGTGGGGCAGCACTGAATGGGCACTGCATCAGCGTGTGTTGCTTGCTTTTGAGTGGTACGTGTGTCCTGGTCATGAACAGCTCTAATATTCATTAATATTGCTCCTTCCCTGACCTCAGTATATTAAAAAGAGAGAGAAACAAGAAAAGGCAGTTTGTGTTTTTCTCTTCCACTGTCTGAGGTTGCTATTATCTGTTTCAAACAGCCTGTGCTTTAAATGGCTGTAATCTCCAGCTGCATAAAGATGACCTAGCTTCATGTTGGGTATGTGTTGGTGTTGCCAGTTACACCCTTTTTCTGGGTGGAAGGTGTGGTCCAAGAGGAATTAATGCAGCTTGTTTTCTTAGGTTCGGGCTGCAGTTAGGAAGCCCACATAGAAACACAGAGTTCTTCTGGGGACTATTTATGTTTTTCTGCCTTCTAAATCATCTCTGGCATAAAGAGTGGTTCAGAAACTTGAAAAGATTATTTCTTCCCTCCGTCAGTGGTCTTGATGAACTGGATGGTTCAACATGACCTGGTTTTGGAATTGAACTTCCCAGTAGGTGTGCAAGCCCAAACAATGAATTCTGAGCTTCCTGTCCCGGATCTGTCTGAAGTGGCTAATTATAACCTGATTCACAGGTGCAGTAATGAGCTGTCATTAACCTGGTGATTCGTAAAGGTCAGGTTCTTCATGGGGGAGGAGTAACAGGCAGATGGCAAGTAAAACATTGCCAAAAAAATGAAACCAAAGCACCAAGAAAGGCCAAAGCCAACTGTCATGTGCTCCTGATGGAGCCCAGTAAGGCTGCTGTAGAGAAATACTTCTTGATGAGATTTTCTTGATTTTTTGCCTAAGAAACATGGGGAGTAATGACGCTGAGCTGCTTCTGAAAATACATCCCAGCATGTCAGAGGAAGACCCAGCCTGAAGACTCTGACAGCTGACAGGGGTGGGATCTCATCTTTCTCTGTTACGGGGGTTGTTCTGATGTGACACCACCCCAGTCAGTGCCTCCACACAGCTGGAAAGGGTTGGGTAACTGGCTCCTGCCTGCTTGTGAATGGCCACCTCCTTTCCACCTAAATATGTCTTCAGCTTCGATGAAACACAGTTCCAATGACAGATTTCAGATGAAAATGCTGAACTATGTGGTGTAGCCATCTGATGTGCTGCTGACAGAGGAAAACAAGATGCCACTGTATAATAGTTGGTGCAAATTTGATCATGTTTACTGGTGTCTGTCTTTTGAGAGCTGGAAATGGAGGAGATGCAAGGGTGTGGGAGAAGCAAAGATAGGAGGAGTTTTTAGGTGAGGAACCCAAGTTAAAGTTTAGCTAAAGAAGATAAACTGGTGACATTTCATGTGGCTTTTGAAAAGAGGAGTTGCTGCACATACAGATGCCATGGGGAAAAGTCCTGACGAGTCATGAAAGCAAGTATCTTTCAAAGCAAAAAGCATTGAATTCAGCTCACCCACACCAATAAATGTTGAGTTGTAATTCATAAATCAGATCACTTCTAAATGTTCTTTTTAGAAATGAACAAGGATGTGGAAAGCTCATTAAGGATGGGGAAGGAAGGGAGGTAACAAGTTCTATATATGGTGATGTTGAGACAGCACACATTAGTAAAGACCTTTTCCATGTGCAGACAATACAGTGACATCTTTTCCTAGCGTCCTTTCTAGGGGAACATCAGGAGAGAAGACTTTATGTCCATCTGTATTGCTGCAATCTGCCCAGTACAGTGGGAACCCTCTTCTTGCTCTTCATTTGCTGACCATGTTTCACTTGATTCCCTTCCTGAGGAGCAAAAGATGAAAGGAACATTTGAAAGCACTTACATTACCTGATGATAAATGAGTGATCATGAAATTGCACAACTGACACTTTTTTGTTTCAAGAAGTAATCTTTTCAATCATATAACTCCCTGTCAAGTAAAGCTTGCTGTGTCTGTTGTTATGTTGTCAAAGCTCCTGCTTCATTAGAAAAATCTTTATGTATGATATCTGCATGGATGACTGAAGACTTTGGGACTGGAGCCTGAAGTATTCTCAAGACAGGCTGGCAGTTGGAGGCTGTGTGCAAATGTAATTTGAAGCCTTGCACATGTACAGAATGGCAAAAGCATTTGTGTTTTAAAAAATCTGTTCACTTCTAATGGATGAGAATATTTTTGACTCATTTTGAAAGGTGAGACCAATGATGCCTGCTACTTGACAGATATTTTTAGTACATTTTTGTTGCAGTTTTTCAGGCTATTTCAATTTTTCAAGTTCTTAAAGATATTTTTCAAATTGGTTATGGTCTGTGTATTTTGAGAGCTTACAACATAACATTTTAAATCATTCCTGGCACCTGTTCCTCTTGTGAAGTTGAGTGGTGTTTGACCCTAGTAGCGATGGCAGAATTCAGGATTCATGCGTTAAGTTGTGGTTTTGCTCTGCTGCAGTGGTTATCAACTTGTGATGCAGAATCCCTTTTAATTTATTGCTGTGGGAAAAGTCATGGCTCTGAAGAGTTTTCCTGGCAGGCATTGCAATGAATATACCACACAAAGGCATAAATAATGCAGGAAATTTGATACTACATTGTTGAATAGTTGTAAGATGAAATTGAGCTGTTGGTGACAGGAATAGCTAAACCCCACCTCTCCTCACAGTGGATGGTATTTCCCAGGACCCTAAGTGCAATGAGGATTTTGAGTCCTGTGAAAGTTGGGTTTTCCCTTGTTGTGATTGCGTTAGCTCAGCTATGGAAACCATGGAGGTTCTGATGCTTCCTTTACCTAAAGCAGAATAAATTCTTCCTCTGTAACATTTCACATTGTTTCTGTTTTCTTTGTAGGGCGGAAGAGATGCCTGCAGCTCAGCAACCTGCAAAGCCACAGGCACAAGCCAATGGAACAGGTGAGCTTGGTGAGATCTCTAACAGCACTTCAGTTGGATTTTTTTTTTTTTACTGTTAGAAGGTCAAATCTTGCTTGTGAAGAGGCTGAATATAAATGACAATTCAAGCAGCTTCTCTCTCTGTACATGATTCTTCATTTACTTTTTGTAGTTGACTTTGCACACCTGAGCAAGCAATTTATTACTGTAAGGCCTTTAGGTATGTAATGAAACCTGCTGGCTCACTTCATCATTCTTGCATGCCTTGCTGATCCTTGACTTACCAGAAAACAGGTGCAATACATAGAAAAAATGTACTATTTTGTTCTCAGTTGTGGAAGTTCTGTTATGCCACTAACCATATTACTACTTCTGTTGTTTAAAAGAAGAGACATTCTGGAGAAGAAGTAAGCTTGAGAGTTATTAATTTTTTGGACACCTCAGTGTCATCTACATTTCTCAAGAGGATGCTTGTTATGAATTCAATAATGTAGTGATTTCTGAAAGAACTAAGGCAACAGTCAAATTCTCAGTCTTTCAGTAAACTTTTACTTTCCTCCCTACACATTATGATGGAGACTTAGGCTTTTAAATCTGTGGACTACATCTGAAATTTCTCTTCCTCTACTTCTGTAGTGTCAATGCTTTCTGTTATGTGGACTACAACCTGACATTTTTTTCTCTTGTACCCTCAAAATTTCTTTCTCAGTACTTTCTGAAGTGTTAGCACATGGGAAGCTACTTAATATTTTTATTCTTGAATAGAAATGTTGTCTCAGCTGTAAATAGTCACTAGATTCTTTGTTTGTCTAGATTTCATTGTAAATCATCAATAAATAGTTTGATTCTATTTTCTGTGCGCTAGTGGCTTTTTCTCATGAGCTTAAGTGCATCACTTTGGCTGTTGTAATTGGCTGATTAATTTTCCATGCCTCTGTTTAATCATATGTTAATTTCTTGGAGTTCTGTACTAAATTTGGTCGTGTTGTAATTATGACCAATATCCTTTTTGTGACATTGCACTATTGAGTACATTTCTAAATAGTCTTTTTGTTCCTTCTAGACTACAATTTTGTGCGTTGCAGGTGATTGTTTTGTTCTCACTTGCTGTGCCTTAAGGCTTTTACCATGGTATTATTTCCATATACCCCTATATTATGTTATATTTTTGCATTGAAACTGACGTACAGAAAGTGTACATCACTTCATTATTTGCTGTATAAGACTTCCCAGATAGTAATATGACTGTATTTTCCATATATAGAAAGTGGCATATGTAGCAAAATTTCTAAAGGCTGACTTTAGTAAAAAAGAAACTGCATGGTTTTTTTGTGTAGCTCTATTAAGACACACACAATCTTTACAGACTATCAGTGGTTGGAAAGTGGAACTAAAATGCCTCCAGGAGAATCTTGCTTACGTTTCCACCTCCCCTTCCTGTCAAATCCCTGTGGCTGCAAGGTGGTTGCCCAGCTCTCTGCTCAGGAGTATTTTGCTTTGCACTTGCTTTTCTCAAGGTGACCCTTCAGCACAACAGGAGCACTGAGGTTTACGTCAGTCTTTTGTTTCCAGAAGTCTCTTAACCAGAAAATGTTTTTACCGTGGTTGCTAAAAATTACTGTTTGTTAGGATGTTTTACTCTTTGTACTTTGGGTAATAAGATGCTTCCAGGTACTGTCCTAAGAGCAATGCAGGAGTCACCTTTAGTCTTATTTTACCAACTTAATGCAGCTGGGGGCCCTGTGCAATGGCAGGAGTAAACTGCAAGTTTCCACAAAGAGTGTTGGTGAAGGACGGGGAAGCAGTACAAAGTCTGCTTCCCAACAAAGAGTGGTGTGTGGGAACAGGGGCTGGCATTGGATAAAGATGTGTTCTAGCATTATCCTGATACTCAGTGCTTCTCTTTTATAGATAAGAGTAGTCACACAGTCAGTTCGAGACTCCAAAAGTGGTTTGGTGACAGATTTGGGGAGTATATTGAGGACTTCAGATTTCAGCCAGAGGAGAATACAGTGGAAACAGAAGAGCCACTTAGTGCTAGAAGGTAAATCCCTAATGTAATTGTGAGAAATTGTTGGTGCCTTTACAAGTTGCTTTTTTTCTCACTTTTTTTTTTTAACCAACCTTTTGTATGGTTTGAACCATACAAAGTGTTTCAATAACAAATAATAACACCAAAAGTACAGAACTACCTCAGAAGTTTTATGACTGCTTTGGACAAAACATGAGATTTTAAGTTTATCTGCTACCTGAAATAAAATTAGATGTGTATTATTTATCAGGTTTTGTTATATGCCTCCCAAAAACTGTGAGCAAAGTCTGGCTGGAGAGCTTTCAAACTTCAGTTTTCAGACTGATGCAAGGTAGACTGTATTAGTTACTAGAAACACATTTTGTAACAGGCAAGAACGAAGCTTTATGCACCTATAGTTTATAACTGTGAAGAGTATTTCAGGGATCAAATGTACCCAAGTGTGCACTAGTTGTCTATTTAACAAGTGGCTTTTATCTATTATTTTTCAGGTTGACTGAAAATATGAGAAGATTAAGTAAGTACTTAGCAGTATTTTATTCATTGTACTTGTTCTAGTTTCATTGGGAGAATAGTTATGACTTGTTGTCAGTGGTGTATGTGCATTGCCTTCAGAATACCTTCTAAAGAGCACTATTAAACTTAAGCTTTGGATGGTTCTTTACTTCTGCTGGGTGAGCCACAAAATCTAGATCCCTGTTGTCTGAGGAGCCTGACTCAGAGCTCTCCAGGACATTGTTGTCACCAGTGATTCCCAAGTGTTGATCTCCTCTATGGGCTTGGTGTAGGGTGCTGGAGCAGAGCAGATGGGAGCAGCGCTTGAGTCCATGACCTCCTCCAGGACCTTGGGTGTGCCCTTCCACTTACTTCATCTGCTGCTTTGGTTGTGCTGCTGATGCTTAAGGAAATCTAGTCCTGGTTGCTTAATTACTTCACATGGGAAGTGTTTAGGGTAGCTGAGTCTCAAGCCAAACTAGGGCAGCAAGTCAGGGGCTCTCTTGAAGAAAGATTTGAAAAGTTGTGCGTTCTACTGCAAAAGAGTGAGAACTTCTGAGACTCTCTGTGCAGGAGGTATCATTCTTCTCATCAGGAAAGGCAAAACTGGTGTGGTCCAACAGAGGAAGCAAAGGTGGTCTTGCAGCAGCCCTCTCCTGCTTCCTTGTGTTCCCTAGCTAGTTTGCCCAAGTAGTGAAAGAGCGTAGAGGAAGAGGATAAAGGATAAGAGGGTTTTAGGGATTTGAGGAAGAGCTCCTCGTGCTCTTGATGGCTGGGTGTGCCTGTGTGTGGGCCTCTCACAGCACAGGTCAGTCTCCCATGCAGTGACAGCAAGACCAGAGGTCTGCAAAGATGGGAGACAGACTTCTTCAGGGATTGATGTGCTGTGATTCTTGGCTTGGGAAGTGTAAGCAGCGAAGTGCTGGCAATGGGTACAGTCCTGCAGAGATACAGCCAGGAGATCTAGCCTGGCTTTAATCTAGCTGGTGAAGCAGCAGCAAGGGAGGGAGGGGCTCTGGATGTTGTCTACCTAGACTGTAGTAAAGCCATTGATGCTGTTTCCCACAGCATTGTGCAGAAACTGGCTGCTCATGGCTTGCACAGGTGTATGGTTTGCTGAGTAGAAAACTGGCTGATGGCCAGACTCAGAGAGTGGTGGGGAATGGAGCTACATCCACCTGGTCACAAGTGGTGTTCCCCAGGGCTCAGTATTGGGGGCAGTCCTGTTTAATATCTTTATCAATGATCTGGACAGCAGGATGGAGTGCTCCCTGTCAGTTTGCAGATGACACCAAGTTGGATAGGAGTGTTGATCAGATGGTGGGTAGGAAAGATCTGCAGGGAATATAATTTAGGGACATGGTTTAGTGGTGGATTTGGCAGTGCTGGGTTAATGGTTGAACCCAATGATGATCCTAAAGGTCTTTTCCCACCTAAATGGTTCTGTGATTCTGTTGTTCCTTGGTGGCTTGTAATTCAGTCAGGTTAATGTACATTATTTTACAGTGAGACAAACTGACCTGTACAGTAGTCTTCAGGGTAATATGAACATGGCTGAGAACAAATGGCTTTTAGCATCCAGGGTACCCTTATAAAGGATGTTGATTTTTTTTTTACTTTGTCTGTACTTAAGAGTTTAGACATAAGTCTTTGTCTTGGGCAATACTTTAGTTTCTGGAAATGCATTCTTTAATTTTTCAGTTACATAGATGGGTTTCATTTTTTTTTTTCATTTGGATAAGCCTTTTTATCATTGCATGTCTTGAATATTCCTAGAGTTTTCTAATTTAGTTGTTTGTAATTTACAAGTGATTTAACCGCTGCCAGCTAATTCTAACAGCTGTGTTTTTTCTCAACTTCCATTTAGAGAGAGGTGCCAAACCTGTTACAAATTTTGTGAAGAATATTTCTGCCTTATTAGACTGGTATTCTATCTACACTTCTGCTATTGCCTTTATTGTAAGTTATCCTACTCCTCTGGGAATAGTAAGAACTTGAAAAAATACATTATTTGCTGAAATTCATTGAAACTTCCATGTCTGAGTAGGGGTTGTGCTACAGTTCAAGTCTAATGAAATAGTGTAATTTCATTTAACACAAAATACCGGTAGTGCCCACTTCCATTATATATAAAGCCACTTAAATGGTCTTGCCTGGGTCTCTTGTAGCATGGTTTTGTTACTGTTAAAATAGCTTAGACCTGTCTGGGTATTGCTCACTCCTTTCTTGTTTCTCGTCTCCCAGTCCTGCTAATTCAATGGTTACTTCAGCCTCTGCAAAGTTTCTTCTCTTGTCTAGGGCTGAAATGCTGATAGTTACATTTGATTAGAAGCTATTGTCCCCATCAGGGCTCTTTGCAATTTGTTGGGATCATACTAATGAGTGGCAAAATGCCTTGATATCAGTAGGATTCAGTGTGCAAACATCAGGTCTGTGAGCTAAATTCAAGCATTCCTATGCTTTCTTAATGAGGTTTGGGTGCTGCAAAGAGACGTAAGTATCTTATGGAATTTTGATTTGTTTTCCTTCTTCCTGTTGTTAATCAAATTATCTAAATTCTTTTGGTCATGGATTATATGAAATGAATTCTGTCAAAGGAATTATCAATAGCTGTAGCTGAATGAACTTGTGTGGTGAAAATGTCACAGATCTTTTTGTTAAATAATACCTCCCTGTAAGTTACAGACCTTATGCTATTTTGCATGGCACAGCTGAAGGAATATTGAGGAGACTTCTCTCCCCAATGCCCTCTGTCTGTCCCTTCTCCATATCTGCTGATTTTTCTCTTGCCTCACCCACTAAGCCCATTTTTCAGATAAAAGCTGAAAGAAGAAACTTGAGCTGTTTTTTTTGAAAGCTCTGGGACCTGGGAGCCAGAGCAATGTTTCACTTGGGGGTTATCGGTAAAAACCCTGGTGCCTCTCACAGAGAGACTGTAGTCTCCATTTTCAGAAACTGGGAACAGAATGCCTTTTGAAGCTCTTTGTATTTGTACTTGTTACATAAAACGTGTTTTCCTGCAATCTTTTTAGTCTTGGTAAAAATCTGAGATTTAATTGACCTGAAGTAATAGGGTGAGAGTTTATCTTATTGCCCAGTATGGGGTGAATAGCTATAACTCCTCTTCTCTACCATGCATTCTGTGCCATTGCTGACCATATCATGGTCAGGGAGCAGATTCACAGACTTGGGGATTTGTCTCTTTTTGTTTTCTCCTACCCCTTTGAGTAATAGTAGTGTTGAAAGTACTCAATACTCTTTCTGAGGCAGCTGAGAACTAGTTAAGTGTCATCTATGGAGATTTGGTTCATTCTTAGTTTTTATTTTGCATTCCTGAATGCAGGGCCATTGTCAGTAATGGAGTGGCTAAAATTTATTATTTCTTTTTATATGAATTGCATGCTTCTGAGCCCAACAGCGCAGTGGGAAATGGTATTTCATGCAACTCACTGTACCCCAGTTTGTAATCCGCATCTCTGTTTGTTTTTTCTTCTTAACCTGCAGATTTACATCAATGCTGTGTGGCATGGCTGGGCCATTCCTATGTTCTTATTTTTAGCAATTTTGAGGTTATCCCTAAATTACCTCATAGCAAGGTATTTGCATAAATACTAGCTTATTCTCTTAAGTAATGCTGTGTTTGAAAGATGTCTTGTTATTCTTGCAGAGTTGTTAACTGTTACCTTTTCTAATATTGTGAGTTATATTTAACACAGTGATATATAAACTCAAATATCCTTAGTGTCATTGCTCCATTTCTATAATCTTTCACTATTATTGGGAATTAGCTTTGTATCCTGTGGCTTGGGTTATCATAAACGATGTTGCATGCTCTCAGACAAGTCCCTCAGCACACTAAAATTCTAATATAAAATTCTGCAGTATTTGGAGTACTAGGAGAACATCACCTTCAGTATTGAAGCTTGCTGTTTTTACTAGCAGAGAATGTTCAGCTAGGCCCAAAATGGCAGTTTTGCCTTTTTCCATAGCTCTTGACATACTTTATCCAAAGTATCTTCCATTTGTAAATTCAATCTCTTCTAAAAATTAAGTTGGGGGCAGGATTTGGTGCAACTTAAAATAGTGTAGAGGGCCTTAATGTGAATATTGTAAAATTCTTTTTCTTATTTCTTAATTGATGCTTTCTGTTTGACATTGTATTTTCTGGTAGCAAATGGGCTTCTGAATAAGTTGATGTAATTATGTTCACACAAAAAAAATAAGAGAAAAATATTCCTAATCCTTTACTCCATGCACACCATTAACTTTTGTTGTAAAACCCACAAGCAGTGATTCTGTTTAGTATCTAATTAACTTAAATTTTTAAAGCTGGCTGTTGTTGGCCACTTGTGCTTCTGTTATGTTGTGGGTTCTCTGTTAATTTGGGGATGATATTATTTGCTTTTAAGCCATAAGTGCTTACTGCAGAAAACTGCTTTTTAACCTTTTACAAATAATCCATGTTGATGGATGGAGTTCTTGCTCTCTTTAACTGTTTCCATAATTTCTAGGGGTTGGAGAATACAGTGGAGCATTGTGCCTGAAGTTTCTGAACACATGGTAGGTCTTTGATCAGCTTCACCTGTGTGCCTACAAAAAAACTTGCACCTTTAAAACCTTGTCTGTGTGGGTAGTTGGAAAGAAAGGAAGAGCAAAGAGCAAGCTGCAAGTAAAGACACTACACTTTTTTCCTTTCTCTTGTAATTTAAAATCTTTACTAACAGATGCTTCACCATAAAATTTTCCAAACTTAAAACACACTTCTGAAATTAATTTTAATTTATCAGCTTGGGACAAGTTAGGTCCTGTGGGATCTTCAAAAAGTCTTGCATTCTGTTTTCTTTAAGAACATCAAGTTCAACTTCTAGTGTAGCATTGCTAGCTCCATCACTGAGACCAGGTACATGTCCCTAAGTAACAGACCTAAGTGTCATTTAAATACTTCTAGGGATGGTGACTCCACTTCCCTGGGCAGCCTGTTTCAAGGCTTGACAACCCTTTTCATGAATAAATTTTTCTGAATAGCCAATCTACACCTTCCCTGGCACAGTTTGAGGCCATTTCCTCTTGATCTGTCACTTGTTACCTGGGAGAGAAGACTGACCCCCACCTCATTACAACCTCCTTTCAGATAGTTGTAGAGAGTGATAAAGTTTCCTTGAGCCTCTCAAAGCATTGAAAAATAAAAGTAATCAGCAATTAAAGACATAAAAAGTAGATCTGAAACAAGGGAAGAAAATGGTAAATGTAGTTACTATTAAAAAGTGAGAGGAGTATTGCCAAGAATGTTGAGGGGTCCCCTTGTTCTGACAGGTTTTGTAAAATACATTTTATCTGAGCTGCAAATCAACAGATTGTCTCTTTCTTGCCTAAGGAACAGCCAAAAGAGGACCTGACTGTGTCTGAAAAGTTTCAGCTTGTTCTAGATGTGGCTCAGAAGGCACAGGTACTGTGCTGCTCTCTTCTGCCTCCTTAGAAACAAGTGGGTTTCTAGTCCCAATGGTCAAAGGTGGTTGTTATGCAGCATGTGAAAACAAGTGCTTGAAGAAGAAATACTTTTCTTGCGAAGGGAACTTAACCTACAAGCAGTGGAGATCTCAGTAAGATTCCTGGAGCTTCTGAAATGGCATGATGCTTCAGAGAATGGGTTGAAGGTTCTCTGACTGCACCTCTGAGCAAGCTCAGAGGGGAACAGAAGCAACTTCTCACAGTTTTCTACCTTATATATGCATATAAGTTTCTGATAATGTAGATTGAGTGGTGAATCTTACAAATACACTGGAGTATGGATCCATGTCCCCAGTCTGCTAGTCATAAAACTGATGTAGGAGATTCTGTTCCTTTAAGATTTAGCTGAAGGCTGCTGTCTGTTTAGCTGTGTTAATTCAGCAGTTTGCACTGCATCTCTAAAATAGCATGTTTTAAAAAACTCCACCCCCTTCAAGCCTTGAAATCTGCTGGTGTTGGAGAGGCTGAAGGAAGGTTTTCTCCCAGCTCCTTGAGTTGGATGAGGTAGCAGCTGAGTGACTGCACCATCCAGTTGAACTGCAGCCTTGGTCCATGCCTGATGATGTACTGGTGTCAAAAGGGGTTTAATCTTCCTTTGCTAACTGTGAGTGCTCCTTCCTTCTGCTGGGGGTGGTACATATGTTTATATAAGCACCTTTGGAAATTTATTGGGAAGGTGAAATTTTCAGGTGCTCTCACAGTATAGATTGGTAAGAGAGTATGGCCCTAAGTCCTGAGTAGGGGTCAATTGCATCAACTGCAGTTGTTGAAATTACTTGAAATCTGCTGTCTCCAAGGGTTTATTATAAAAGCTGATAATGGTCTATTTCCATGAAGCTAATAGTTCTTTTGATGAACTCAGTAACTACGTCCTGAAATTTCAGCACTCAAAATGTGTGAAGAAACCTTCCATTTTGTTACCTACTAACAGAAGCTCTTTACTCTTAGACTGACAGCTTAATTTAAAATATTTGCAGTAATGTAAATGCTTTCCAGTCATGACAGTGGGATCAAATAGTTTCTTCTCTTGTAACGATCAATCACAAGTTACAGACAAGGTTAAATGAGATGGAAGTCATCAAGTATTGCTGTTCTCTTCTGTATTTACTCAGTTGTGAAGTATATAAATGGCTAAAAATTAGTTTAAAAAATCACTTCTGGGACTTGCTTACCAGAAAAGTCAGAAAACTGTTTGTTTCCATTATGTGGACAAAAACCCCCAAAACAATGTGTTTTAATTGGTTTTAATTCTCTTGCTTCTTACGCAGAACCTTTTTGGCAAGATGGCAGACATACTGGAAAAATTTAAAAAGTAAGTTATCTGACGTGAGGTTTTCTTCCCTTTTAAAACAAGGCTTGACCAATATCTGTAACACTGGTAATAAAATTTTGCTTCTTTTTTGTTTTCAGCTTGTTTATGTGGGTCCAGCCAGAAATAACACGGAAGATCTACATTGCTCTATGGGCAGCTTTTATTGCATCCTGCTTTTTGCCCTACACGGTTCTTGGGCTTGCATTGGGTAAACACAATTAATAATTCACCTGTTACAGTCTGGACTTAATGGTTAAAACTTACATGATCTTTAGAGGGGGAATTTTAGAGTTTAAGAGAGAAAACCTGCATTAATAAATCATGCAGTGTGTTAAAGTATTTTCATTGTGCTTGGCATCATTTGTCATGACCATTTTGAAAACCATCTCAGTGTATAATAGAAAAATACTGGATAATGCTTTTGCTTCTTGAAGAGGAGAAGTCTATGATATTAGCAGAACTATTAGCAGAACTTCTCAGACTGTCAGCTATAAGACTTCTGGAAAAACCTATATGTTGAGGGTTTTTTGCTTCATACATCCTTGTAAATGAAATATGTGGCATGACATAGGAGGCATGAAAATGGCAATGTATGAAAAAAATAAAAGAGTTGGTGGGACTCTGGTAAAACTTGGAGGATGGGCTGGACAAAACAAACAGACTACTGTGGATCTGTCACAGATACTCAGTCTCAGCTGGGAATTGAGAAAAGGGTTCTCACTACATCATGAGACTCTTTTGGTGAGGTACAAAGCCCTGTACTGTGAGCCAAGAACTCCCATTTTTTTCATTAAAATAATGATCTAATCAAATGAGTATTACTTTTAGTGTCACTGAACTTCAAATTTTGTTAGCTTGAATACAAATGTAGGTTTGCTTGACACGGCAACTGAATTTAGATGTGTGAGAAATAATTGTTTGACTCTTAGGAGATCTGAATTGTTCTCAGTAAAGTTTTGAGAGAGTATTTTAAGCCCATTTTGAGCTGGTAGAATGCAAGGAAATAACTTGTATAGGATAAGAGTTGGGACTGGAAGATGGAGTTTTATGTAGTACATGAGAGCCCTCTGTTGCCATTAAAATTCTTGCAGGAGCTGCATAGTTGAATGCTCTGCTGTGTGTTTTGTTTTGGTAGTATATCATGTTTTCAGAATGCTTCTGGCAATAAGGGACATATGTTTGAGTTCCTTAAATGTTCTTCTGCATAATGGGGCTGTGTGAATGTTTAAAAGAACTGGGGATGGGAAGGAAAGAAAAATAATTTTCTGGTGTTGGAAGAAGAATCAAAATAGTAAACCCAGGCAAATGGTTTTAACATTGTGACTAAATATACCGAATTTGGTTTCATTTGTGAACTTTTGAAAATATGATCAAAACAGTGATGTTCTTAATGCCTCTTCAGCATTCAAACTGAAGTGACCTTTTTTTCAGGACTCTATGCCGGAGTCAAGTTTTTCCTTATTGATTTTATCTTCAAACGATGCCCCAGACTAAGAGCTAAGTATGACACTCCTTATATCATCTGGATAAGTCTCCTGACAGATCCTCAGCTCAAAGAAAGATCTAATGCTACAGTGTCGAGACGGGTAAGGGTAATGAATCTTTTTGTCCCTATGTTCTCAGCCTATGAAAATCAGATCTCCTTCTCCCTTTTCCTTTTCTCTAGTGACTAGAGCACATTAAAGAGAAGGTTAATTAAATCCTTACAATCAATGTTAGTTGATTGTAATATCCATTTTTTTATAATTTTCAAGATTCACAGTTTTTCTATGGATTCTGTTTCTTGTATGAAAGGAATCAGTTATCAAAAACATGTATGTATGTACAGATCTACTGTGAATCATTAAGCTAAACACAAATATAACACCATCCATATTCACACCAATTTCTTTAACAAACATTCTTTGTAATTCTGTTGTCAAATATAGTCCTTTTGTATTCACTTACTCTATTCTTAGACACTCTTTTTCAGTGAAAATTCACATGCTTAGATAAATTGAAGTGCAGTTAGTTAAAAGAATAAAGAAAGACTTGAGTACAATAAGCAGCTTAGTAATGGGATAATCATTAACATAGGTAGTAAGGTAGTTTGCATACTTAGACATTATGTCTCATGGCTATTAATATTAGGTGACCTTTTAGCATAGTGGTAATAAATGAATTCACCATGTTCGTACTCCAACAGTACATTTTCTTTTTGTTAAAATGTCATAGTTAAATCAGTAAGTATTGTGTTTTGTGCATCTTGGGGCCTGACGTGGTAACTGAGTCAGAGTTTTCCATGTCTCTGGATTTGTCAATGTTTATTAGTTTAAAAATTAGAGTAATTGTAGTAAATCTTGAGTTTAATCCTATTTTAGCATTTGCTTAATGCCTCTTAGTACAATATCTAATTGCATTCATGGAGTTTCTGGGTGCTGTCTGAAATGCTCAGTACTCAGCAGTAATTCAGCCTGGGTGTACAACTGGAGAGAAAAAGGGATAAGCACATGAATCCTCAGTTGTTAAAAAGAAATCTGAGGCTGGTGGAGCAGAGGGTGGTAAAATAACTGCAGCACAGTTGAGTATTTCAGAAGGAAGTGGACAAGGAGGACAGTCTGTTACAGAAAGTGAGTCTTCTGTTCCTGTTTTCCAAGGGAAGAGATGGGTAAATAAACATTTGGATGAAGGCATCCGTGGCCTGTATTTCTCTTGCTTGTAGAAGATAATCTTAAAAGCTTCTGTGCTTCTCACACTTACCAGTTATCTTTCACATACTGTGGTAATTGTGACATCATCTTGCTAGGTCTCTCTAATAGCCTTATAGGTGGTAAGATTCTGAAATGCTGAATTTGAGTCGATAAACGTAGAGAGTAATTATTCCTTTTGGCTTTTCTTCATGGCAAGTAGAGACAGGGTTTTTGTACTGTCAGGTTTGGCTCAGTGGCCTTGGCGTGTCTTCCTGGAAAGGATGTGCAGGACTGCATTATCTGCCCTCAAATGTCTTTGAAAACATTAACTTGATCTCAGTAATTTTAGAGAAACTTTCTTACCCCTTGAGAGATTTCTGCAAACCTCGTAGTATGAAAAATAGATTTTTGTACTAAAAGGTAAAAGCAAGGTGGGTTTTTAATTTTTTTCAGGGAAAAAAAAAGCGTGTAGTGCCAGCATGTGTGCATTTGCTTCAGCTTCTTATCATTAAACAGCATACAAGACAGAGTAAACTTAGACAAAATGCAATATTAATTGCCTGTACCACCACTCTGACCTTGTGTACTTAGAGAACAGTCCTGACAACAGTATCTGATGGATAAAGGTTGTATGACAAAAGCTGATGACAGATCAAGTGAAAAGGAATACCTCCAGGTTGTTGGTGACGTTGTTAGACAGTCAGGATTCTTCCAGCATTACAAGTCCAATCACTTCCAGTTAGATTTAAGGCTTATCAAAATGCTTTCCTCTTAGTAATTGACCACTGGTTGTCTCAAGCCTGAGTGGTAAGAAACATTTGCATGTGCTAGGCAGGACTAGAACTAAGGGCAGAACTACTCGCATTTTTAGCCACCAGATGAGTAATGGTACTGAAGTTTAAACTCCATTTTTTTAATCTCTTCATACAACAAGTATGTAGGAAGCAGTGTAGCAGAGAGCAGAAATAGTCCTTATTCCAGCACAAAAAGCATTAGACCTCTTGCTCTGATCATTTTTATGTTTTGGGCCATGGCACTTCACCTGGTTATGTGCTTGTGCAGCCAGATAGCTTGTCTAAGAAGGCCTTCAGAAAATTCTTTTAATCTTTAGTTGAATGCAGACTGTTAGATAATCTGTTATTTTCCTTGATTCCAAGGACTCAGCACCGCAGAAGTGAGGCAATATTAGTTACCATCAGCCATTTGCTTTCCATGTCAACTTGGTGTATTTTTTTCCCCTGAGGCATCATTGTCTTACAGGTACCCTTAAAAGGCAGATGGCAAATGCCTTCTGACTGTTTTGTCAGTCTGGTTTCTAGTTAGCAATTGCAGTTCACATTTCTTCATTTGCTTTGAATTTCTTTTCTTAGTGTATAAATCCTGTGAAGTGTTGAGTGCTGCCAATTTAGTGCAAAGTAACAAAAAAAGGAGCTGAAGGTTGGTTGGCCTTCAACAGCATTCGGCCTTTACAGAAGAGAGCTTAGTCCTGAGCTTCCAAGTTGTCAGTTTGCCAGTTGCTTAATTGCATGTGCATGGTAGGGCTAAGAGCTGCTAGTGCCAGCATTTGCAATCAGGTGGTGCCCCACCAAGATGAAAATGAAAATGCAGGCAAGCTTTCCAAAAGAAACTGCCTGCTGTCCTTCCAGAAGCAAGGCTTGTTGCCAGGTCAGTCTCCAGTGGTTAAGGAGCTTTGTTTAAAAGTAGATTTTACTCAAGTACTTTGGTTTCAGGAACTCCATACTACCTTTTTTCCCTCCCAAGGATGCTGACAACCATTCAGATTTTGTTTCATGTGTCAACACTCTCGAACTTCAAAGCACAGGAAAGATTAATGGTTTTAGTGCAACCTGAATAAATTGAACTGGTGTGCTCTAACCACTCATAACTCTTTTTTAATTGCATTCTTTGTTTGTAGTCTCTTGGTTTAGGAGCAAGATCTTGCAGTGCCACTTGGTTCATGTTTTATTCTGTGTATTATACTGTTAAATAGATTTCACTTTTTTTCTTTTATCACTGTCACATTTGTGTTGTTTGTTTCTTTTCCTGCTAGCTGTCAGGGCATGAAAAGGTATGGATCATAGTGTGGAAAACTTCCTTTCATTTTCAGCATTTGTGTTCATAATGAGTTTATGCCGTTCTGTGTGGCTCTTTTTTCGCTCTTTTTTCTTTCTAAACTTCTTTTGTGCAGTAATACTTTGTTTATCTCTTGAAGACAAACCAAGTACTGATAATATACTGTCTGTTAGTAGTCCCACTAGTTACCAGCATTGGAGCTGTTTGCAGTGACTTTGCTGTATCTAATGAGACATAGCCTTTACTGTAGAAAAATGGGATTTTAAGAAAGATAGGTGCGTTTAGCACCATCTGCTTCACCCCAGCAAAGGGTGTCCATCAAAGGGCAGCACTTTGAAAGGTAATGTTCAGGTACCATATTAGAGGCTTGTGCTCTAGCAGCAGGATAGTGCAGTAGTCCAAAATTAATTTATGGAAGTAGTTAATGAGAATTGTTGCATTATAGTTTTTTTTTTTTTTAAGAAAGAATAGTTAGCTAAATTATTTTTGAGAATGTAGCTTAAATGCTGCTGCTCAGATTCTGGAATTGTGTTTCTTTTTCTGCAGCTTCAAACAGCAGCATCCAGGAGTTGTGTGGGTGCAAGTGCCCCTGCTGGAATAAGCAAAGATGAAGACACAAGTCGTTTTCATACCACCAAGAGAGGGAATTTCCATGAAGTTTTTAACCTGTCAGAGAATGAACGTCCTTTGCCAGGTATGATGCCACCTGGAAGGCTATATTAGCAGAATATTTTGTAAAAAGCCAAGGATAGTTTAAAGTTGAATTCCTTTTCTGTGCATTGTATAGGTGTAAGCTTTTGATTTGAAAGTCTTACTTTAAATTAGGATGAATGGAGATTGTCTCTTTCATTCCAGGTATCTTTGAAAGAGTGCCTGGTATGCCTTTTGTGGTTATGCAAATCCCGTAGTCAGGTTAAAGGGAATAATTGAGTGGGTGGTTTTTATTTTGTTTTTTTTGAAAATGAGTGTTAAAACAGATGTTATGTCTAAAACATCTGATTTAGCCTTTTCTTTCTAAGCTCTTTTGGCTTTAGGTATCTGAAGTTTAATATTCAGTGTTTTCTATTATATAAGGAGAATGTTGGGGATAGTGCCTCTATTTTAAAAGTAAGATTTCTTGTTATGACTTTTTTTCAGTGTGTGAGAATGGCTGGCGGTGTTGCTTGATTAACAGAGATCGGAAGATGCCTACAGACTACATCAGGAATGGAGTTCTTTATGTCACAGAAAAGTGAGTCACTGCACTCCACGCATTTCTTAGGAGGGAAATTTGAGACATCAAAGAGTTTGAATCCAAAAGGGATCCTTTGACAGTGTTTTGAAACAAAAATGCCATCTCAAGGTGCTTTGTAACCTCAAGAAAGCATCATAGGAGGGGGAGAGCTGAACCTGGTGTATGGCTACGCTTAACAGATGAGATTTTACCTTGGGAAGGCTTGCATAGGCATGCAAAGTAGCTCTATATAGACAGTTGTTATAGCTGCAGTTCTTGATGTGGATAGCATACTAACTGTATAGATACTAGAAAAGAAACCTAAAACCTAAGTGTACTTTGAAAGTTGTGATCAACAGCTATTTGACAAATATTCTTAGTTCGGGTTTTTTTGAAGCCAGCTGAATATATAGCTTCCTTGAAATGACAGCAACAAAAAAGAAAACTGAAAATTTAGCCTTGGTTTCAAATTTTTATGGGTGAGTGGGTTTTTTTAAAATTTTCTTACCTCCCAGCCTCCCAGGGCTAAATAGCTATGGTCATTACTGTTTGGGTCTTGCTCTGACGTTCCTTTGGAGCATAATGAAAGGAAGTAAAGCTCATCTGTATGCAATGTCACCTAGTGATGGAGGCCACTCTCCAGTGTTTAGAAATCTGAGCTTTTGTGTGCAGCACAATAACATGAAACTAACACAGTGTTTCTCATTAATCTTCTTTTAGGATGGTGAAAGATGTATAAGCCTTTTGAGATTTGGTATTTGAACTGTTTAAGGATATATGTCCCTTGTGTGTCTTTAAAATGCTTGTCAGGTTTAACCATTCAGTACAGTAATATAAATACAAGAATTTTTGTGTGTGTATGCATACTGTATGTTCTGGGCTTTCAGACACACCAGCCAGTTGCTAGAATATATAAATATTTGCACTAAATTAGAATCCATAACTGAACTGAACCTCTTTCTTTTATTTTAAAAGTTATTTTAACCTGTGAGATTTCAAACTTCAGAAGAAACAAGAGGATATTTGACAGATTTATTTTAGAACACTGTATCAAAATGAGAATTTTCTTTTCTTGTTTTCAGTTACTTGTGCTTTGAAAGCTCAAAATCCGGCTCATCAAAAAGAAATAAAGTTATAAAGCTATCAGACATAACAGATATCCAGAAGGTATGTCTGGTTGGTGTTGCAAATAGGGAAGAAAACTGGTTTTCTGTTCAGCTGGTCATGTTTTGCATTTCTGCTTTTGTTATTTTGAAAAAGCATGCTGCTGATAATTTGTATAAGTAAAATGTAATTCTTCGATCATGAATGTTTCCCAGAACTGCTTTTTCAGACTCAGCACAAGCAGACTTGCTGTGAACATGAAGACAAACTACTTTACTAAACCCTTACATGCCTGCTTTTTTTTTTTTAATTAAATTTATATTGTTTATTAACTCCAGTGTTGGCCAGAGCAATGTAGGTCTTAAGAAGATCTGTTGGTAGCAGGAATTGTGTATTGCTAACTTCAGTTTGGGTGTGGATATTGACAAATGCACCATCTTAAAAGTAGGTGTCTCAGAGGGAGGCAGGATTGTTGTCAGTGGAGAAAGGTAGATCATTAGACTAGCCAGGCTGGGATGGGCTTGAGTTTGATCAAATTGGGACCCATCAGTAACAGAGACAAGAAGTGGAAGGTTGGAAACATAACAAGGGCAGTGTTGTCCTTCCTCTGGCTGGGATTTATCAGCCTGTGGTTACTACAGGCTTTACTGGAGCCTTGCATCACTCTCTATGGCCTTTAACTTTTTGTTACCCCTTTTGAACTTCTCATTATCTTAAACACAGACACCCCTGCTTTCTGCTGCATCCTGTACCACAGATTAAATCATGTTGAGCAAAGAAACACCTCAGCCTGGTGTCTGCTACTGCATAAGTACCTCCAGATTTTCAAATTAATTCCTTCTATTTATATGACATGTCTGTAAAGCAGACAGCTTATGCTTGGATTGAACATTCCTACTGGAATTAATAATTCACATTAATGGGTTTCAAACACCATGCTTCAAGTAGTGCTGGTTTGTTATTCAGTAGGCCTTTACTGCCATAAAGTTTCTTTTGCATCTGTATAGTGTTTTTAATGAAGATGTGAGAAAGGGATCATGCTGTGAAGCATAAAAATATGTTATGCCTGGCTTTATTTGGAGGTGGAAACCCAGGTCTGATTTGGACGTCTCTTTCTCCCTGTGAATACTCCCAAGTTGAGCCATCCGTATTCCTTCTTTATGGGCTTTCTTTCTAAAAAAACAAGCAGGCAATCCTTATGTGGCACTGGGTGCTGTGGTTTAGTTGGCATGGTGGCATTCAAAGGTGGGAGCTCTTTTTCAACCTTAATGATGCTGTGACTCTGTGATACCCTGTTTTCTATCTGACTTTGAAACAGACGCTTTTTCTGGTCTGCTTGCTGCTCCTCTAGAGAGTGGGTGGGTGTCACCTGCAGGGGAAGCTGTGGGTGATCTCACATGTGCACAGAGCTGGGTTGTGCTGTGCCCGCCCTGTCCGGCTGCCAGCGGTTCCCTGGCCACAGCTGGGTCAGCTCCCGTGTGCTGGAGCTCACTTTGGGGCTGGGGCTGGTCCCATTGCTGCAGCTCTTGGGAGGAAGTGGGGAGAAGGGTCCTGGCTGTCCCCAGCGAGTCCAGGATCTGAGAATGGCAGCTGGCTTTGTCCTGTTTTAATAGAGGTCTGATAGTTGTGGCTGGGAGGACATGCCAGTGGTGAATTGTGTAGCCTCTGCAGTGTCTTTTGCAGTTGTGCAGTACAGAAGATACCTTATGTCTTTGTCTGTGGTTTTTTTTTTAGTATAAAGTGCTCTCTGTTCTCCCGGGATCAGGGATGGGTATTGCTGTATCAACACCATCTACACAGAAAGTAAGTAGCTGGCTGTATCTGTATTGCCGTGTTAGATTTCGTACCCTTCTTTCCTCCTCTGATTAGCACCTGCATAAAGGCTTTTTTGTCACCTTATGCCAGTGGTTGGCTTTTCTTCTTTTTTAAAAAAATTCACTTGTCTATTATTCAGTATGTTTGTCTCCACAATTTTAATGAATTAAATATTCAGCTTGTTCTACTATTTCTGAAGTGTTTCACTCTAACACTTCAGAAAGATTTTCCCCAGCATCCTCCATCAGGAGCATGGGGGCTTCTCTGCTGTGCAGTCTGAAATAAAAAGCTATTGGCTCTAGAGTATCCATGGGGGAGGAGGCTTTGAGGTGGAAGGGCCTGACCCTCAGATGAAGTTTTTAAGGAAGTGAAAAATATTAGAAAATACACTGCACAGTCAAGGATTTAGTAGAGAAAAGGATTATTTTGTCTTTATCAATGAATTTCGAGTACAGTTAATCTGTTCCTATTGACTTGAAAAAAGTATACCTAGAGGAAATTATTTTTCTTTGTGGACTGACATGATGTATGTTTTTCTATCATTTAGCCTTTGGTGTTTGGTGCCATGGTACACAGAGATGAAGCTTTTGAAGCAATTTTCAACCAATATGTGAAAATAACATCTGCATCATCCAGCAGTGAAAGGTAGTATCTTATCATGGAAGAGCTAAAGGAAACTTTCTTATTGTATGACTTGGTAGTGAAAAAAAATGAGCATCCTCATCTATTTTGCAATAATTTTTCTTGTCTGGTGGTTTATATTCTATCTGTTACATAAACCAAGTGTATTTTATATATGCCTTCATGTTTGTTTTTAAGGTTTTTGTAAAAAAAAGACAAAAAAAACCAAATGAAACAAAACAGTGGAAAGTGCTATCATCACTATTAGCCTTGCACATTAAGCACTTTTAATGTTTATTTACTGACATTAAAAGCTGGGAAGATGCTCGAAGACCTGATTATATAACAGATTGTTCCCTTTGTCTCCACGGATGTCACTAGGGATGCATTTGTCCCTTTATCTTTGTTCTTTTTCCCTGAGAATGTGAGAATGATGACTGCAGCAGCTTGAAGTCTCCCTCTTCAGCTTGAAGTTTTTATTTGGGTCCTTTATTAAAACTGGTGGCAACACCAAGGAAGTATTAGCATTTTAGTATTTCCAAATTTACAACTGCATTTGAAATAACTCCTCCTTGCTAATTTTTGCATTACAGAAGGATGTTTTACTGGTTTGGTTGACTTCAATTTTTCCTGCATGGAGATGTTTAAATTACTTGTACAGTGAATTGGAGGAGAAAGTTTGTAACTATTATCTTCCTTTCCTCATTAACCAAAGTAAGAGGAAGGAAGGCGGGCAGATACTTTTTATAAAAGAGGACACCAAAATGTTATTCCTAAAATGTTAGGCATCATATAATTATATTTCTGTAGGTACTTGTCCTAGAAGGGCTCAGCTGTTGTACATGTTGCATGTACAAGGCGTTTGTATGTTAATGCATTAAGGACTTGAAGGCTTTTTGTGTTGGGGGAGGTGAGAATAATTAAACAAAACTCAGATGTGACCTTTTTTAATTTGGCTCTTCTCTTGAGTTACCCTGTAATAAAAAAACCTGCTATAATACAGCAACTGAAAGCACTCGTTCCTCTCAAAGCATAATTGGAGAAGCGTTGGTGTGCTTCTGTCTTCCCCCTTGCAGAATTAAATTTTGGTAGCAATTAAACCCAACTGCCAGGTTAAACAGGAAGGCTGCACTCCTCTAAACTCTCTCAGGCCTGTCTAGCAGCAAAGCACATATTGACCTTTGTCTTTAATATTAGAAAGCTTTTATACTCTATATAATAGCACCCATCTGAGAGGTTTAGAATTTTATTTGCATTTCCGTGAAAGCACAGTAGGAGTTATGCCAAGCCTTCCAGAGTGTCTCTTCCTTTGCTATGTCTTTTCAAGTTGAGTAGTATGGATGTCTACAGATATTACATGAATGGCCCTAAAAAAAGCAATGGAAATGCAAATTCTTATGTAAAAATGTGACTTAATTTAATGGGGTTTTTTCCTCTTTTTTTTTAAACAGGAATTTCCTTTCTTTATAAGGAAAGGGATAAAATGAAGGAAGGAGAAGGGGTAGCAAGCCCCAAAGGGTGTTTGACTCTTAGCAGTTTTAAATTCAAGTGTGTCAGTAAATGTAGGAGAAATGAAGAGGGTGGCAGTCAAACTGTACAACCCTTGTTTTTAGTCTGGCCATGAAGAGGTAGGGTATGAGAACTTAATATAAATTTTATATGAAGAAGTACTGTTGAGTACTGTGATTTGGTCGAGTATTGTAAAGTGAAGCACTGGTGGGGGTATGCCCTGGGTGGAAATGTAAGCAAGAACGGGGGAGAAGCCACTGTAATAGCTAAAATGCAATTTTCAAGTTCTCACTTTGGAGTAGCACTTGAACATGTCTGTACATGACCTGAAAAATGGGTGCATTTCTAACACCACCTTTGGTATGCTGTGACTCAGGGCCTGGAAACTTCAAATATAAGTGAAGCTGGTGGGAAATCCATTTTGCCATCGTTTCACGTGGATGTACCTTGACAGTTTATGGTTTCATAACTTTACACATTCAGGTTATATGCTTAAGTAAAAATCCTTGATCTTAAATCTTTCTCATCAAAATTACTTTAAAATCAGTTAATCTCTTTTTTTGTAATTGCTAAATGTTATAATTTGGCTTTCCTTTCTAGAATCTTCCTTGAATAGTAAGTGTGGCTAAGAAATAGGCATTAAAATGGCTTAATGTTCTGTAACTCTTAATCAGATTCATTCATTTTGTCTTAAGAAAAAAATCCCTTGGGTGTGTTTTAAGGTTATCTTTTTTTTTCTTGAAGAAACAGAAAAATATATTTTTTACAGAGAGCATGCTCTTTTTCTTATTTTTGTATCATTTTTCAAGTGTAATTTATACCTTCACTCTGATCATAACAGCAGTTTCAGTAGGAAATCAGTTGACTTGCACTTATTACCTCCTCCCCCTCCCACCCTTCACTGGTTGACCCTGGTGTACAGGGTTGTCCTACATTCTGATTCCTGGAGGAGCTATAGGGATCTATACTGATGGTGCCAGGACAATTAACCATACCTAGGCTTTGGAGAGGGAGAAAAGGTATCATTATCCTTTTCCCAGACTGAAATGCCTCATGTGTACAATATACTCTTAAAATTTATTTTCTGAACAAAGAAAGTAGAAACGTCTTATAAAATCTAGTGTGCTGATGTTTGAAATGAATCCGCACTTTAACAGTGTGAACTTAAAAGTTAGTGATCCTTAACGCAGCAAACCCAGTGCAAACTGCAATGCAACATTGGTTCTAATATAGAGAAAACAGACTGGATTTCTTTCTTTCTTTTTTTTTTTTTTTTAATAGAATTGTAATATAACTGACAGACATCTGTGTACATATTTTGCAAATTTCACTTTACATTGGGTTATCCGGTTTCCCTGCTGCACAACTGCTCCCGTGGTGTCTGTGACTTCAGAGGCTGAAGGTAACCTTGGTGTGTTCACTCTTGCTTTTCTCCTGCTGCACCCTCCCCGGTCTGGAGGGCAGGAGGGGATGGGCAGTGAGTGAATATGTACTTGACCTGTGTAATCACTGAAGCTCTCACCTTAAATTCCAATCTTCCTACTTAGTTTTGCAGTACAGCCTGGTGCACTTTAGAAACAGGCTGGGTGGGAACACTTAATGTAAAGTGCTTCTAAATAGCTGAAAGTGATGTTCTTGTCATTCTGTCTGTCTGATTGCTGTTTATATTTGCAATTCTGTTCATGTCTGTGGATGTCTGGATCATTCACGCGTAATTGGATTTAACTTCTTTAGAAGTTCGTTGGTTAGTTTGAGTCCCTTTTAAAGACAATAAAAAAAGGGAGATGAAAACTGACTAATTCTTTATCAGTGACCATATAAATTCAAAAGGTGAAACAAGCTGAAATATGATATCATGCCTTTCTGTGCACTGTAGCTTTTGTGAGGCAAGATTGAATGAAACAAGCTATTTATTAGTAGCAACATCACACAGGATGCCAGCAGCAAAACTCTACCCTCGTTCTGCAGACAAAGAGAAAAGGGATTTTACCTGACTGTGAAGAGATAAAAGGATGTATCTGTTTTTTGGCTACTTAAACCTGTTTAAAAACATTGGTAGTTTTTATTGAACTCTGTACATTTTGGCAGATGTTTAATTTCTACTAATCATTGAAATATAATGGATGTTAAAATTTTTATGTCTGAAGTTTGAGTCTATATTTTGAAATTGTAAATAATTCATGATCAGTGTAACTTTTGTTTGACAAAAGACTTATACTGTATGAATAATTGAAATAATGAAATTATTTGCCCTGTACATTTTTTAAGAAAATCTTGTTTGTTTAAAAAGTCTTGTATAAATTATAATTTTTATTTAAATAAACCTAAAAATGCTTTGTGCTAATGCTTCTTGCAAACTTCATTTACGTACCTATCAAAACTACACCTGATTTCTTGAAATGAAGTGAATCAGTGTTTTTTGGCAGATTGATGACCACAGGTCCATCTCTGGGGGGAGGTGGGTGGGTGGGTCTCATTGCTTTTGACGGCCAAGGAACTTGAATTTTATTTTAAGTAATTCCGTTACTTTACTGGAGAGTGTATGTATATTTTTGGTTATGTCTTTTCTGTGAGTGCATCAGTCACTTTGTAGTTACATGATTAGTTTAATGAATGAAGATGCAAGCAATGATTTCTAAGATGCCACTGCAGGAGGGCATGGATAACACAAGGCTGTTTGGAGGAGGACAGACTCCTGTCAGCCAGAGCTCAATGGCACTGTGCTGCAGGTGGGCGCTGGAGGTCGGGGTAAGCCCTTTTCCATCCCGAGGGTGTGGGGGAGGCATGCTCAGCAGCAGCATTCCAAAATCGGGAGCTGTTGTTCTGCAGCCTCTGTGTCACCTCAAGTCTCTGGTCACACCAGCCCACCCTGCAGTGCTGTGCCTGTGCCTTTGTGTCACCTGAACCCTGCTGGGGGTGAATGGCCAGGCTCCCCCATCCCTGCTGTGTTCCAGGGAAGCTGTCCCGCTGTCCTGCTGCCCTGCCCTCACTTTCACAGCATTCCCAGGCCTTTGTCTGCCCTTAGGAATGTAATCCCGGGAGGGAGCTGCCTGGTCATCTAATCCAGACCCGTTTGTTTGTCTCTACAATGCTCCTTTCTGCTTGGCTCGGCTGAAATAGATCAGTCTGGGGCAGATCCTCCACACGTGAATGTGTGCTGCTCTCCTTATTTCAATGTTTAGTTTTCTCATGGTGACAGCAATGCAGCTGGTGATACATAATGGTGTTTTACACTGGTACTTTAAGTGTTCTGACAATACTTAACTTGTTCAGAGAATACTTAACTTCCCTCTTGTACTGCTTTAATGTGTTTCATGTTAAATATTTGTACAAGATGAGTTGCACCTGCAGCAGTACTTGCAGAGGTTGGATTCAATCCCACCTGCCTGATGCCTCATGGAGGGACAATGTGGAGCCTGGAAGTCTGGTTTTGGGTGTAGACTGCATGATATGTGGGGGGGAACACGGTCTGCCTGGAAACAGTGCTTGCTATCTCAAGGTCACTTTAGCAGCCCATGAAAAACATAGAATTGAGTTGAACGAGCTGTTCACCTGCTCTAACTCCGATTCCTACTGCAGAAGGGAGGCTTTCCAGCCACAGTCTGCAGTGTCATTCACACGTGACTGCCTTGTGCAGTCCTGGATTAATGGTGAAGGGCAGTTACAGCACTCAGCTTGGAGAAGGGATTTTTTGCTGTTACTTTTAAATGATTTTCAAGTTAAGTCTGAGTTCTGCTGAATCCCTGGATTCACTAAATTGCTCTTCTTAGTTTTAGGTTTTAGGTTTGTACATTAATAATTTGCTTATCTTAGACTTTTGAATATTTTTATTTCAAAAGTAAGAAATACTAAAGATGTGAGAACTTAATTTTCTGTCTTAGAGAGGTTGGGATATTGCAAAGGGATCAGTCCCTTGCAGCAACAGTGTTCTCACTGGGCTGTGGATGCTCCGGAAGTTAGGTGGGCATAATGCAGTGCCTGAAGGATGGTAGTTATGAATATGTCTTTAATACTAGATTTAGCCTGAACTGATGCTGTATTTGGTCGGGGTGGATTTCACTTGGAAGCAGAGAGATGAGGGGTAGACAAATACCTTTTTCTGTTTTTAAGTAACTGGGACTTTTGTGTGCCGTGAAAGCTTCACAGCCTATTTGAGATGTGCATTAGTCAAAATTTCTGCGTTTGCATTCTCTACTGAAGTTCCTTCCATCTTTGCCAATTTCTGTGACATATAGTTGCATATGGATAATGATCTCCTTCAGCTTTCCTTTTCCACTATGCTGCCCCATTAAATACCAGATTTGTTTATTCTACTGCTTCTGCCTTATGTTTCACTCTCCACTATGTATGTTTTTTCTTTTCTTTATCTTTGATCTTCCTCATGTACATATACAGACCTTCCCAAAAAACCAAACTCAAACCTTGGTCCATTCCATCCCTTTTTTTACCCCCTGCCCTTCATTTCATCTCATCTCAGGGTGGTCTCATGTGAATGAGTATACTAACATATGCATGCCTAGAGCAGAAACTTCTCTTCATCCTCACTTCATTTAGTAATTTGATGCTGGCTTTAGCCTTACAGTATAGCTGAAAGTTCAAGATTAATTATGTCCAAAGCGAAGTTGCTCTTTCTTTCATTCCGAAGTTTCCCAAATTTCTCCTTTGCTGTTTCTGACAGTTTTGAATTGAGAACTTTTCCACTGGTTCCTCTGGCCTTTGTTTTTCTCCATCAGCATTGTTCCAGTTTTCTTCCTCTCACAAAAATAACCCTGTAATTTCAGTCCTGATTATTTAGAGGTACTGACTGACCATGTCCTGATGAACATGTCAAAAGTTCACTAAAGCTGCCTTCACCTGTTATATCTTCCATTTTGTATAAATTGGAGCTAAATTGCTGTGTCTGCTGGTTTGGATTACTCAGTGGCTTCCATTTTCTCAAGCTAATTTGTCATGTCTTTGTTCCTGATCCACGTACATGACTGGGGAAGGAGATGCTTCTTGGACTTGTTGAGTGAGCTCTTTAAAGCGAGCAATCTCTTCTGACAAAGCAAGTTTTACTGGTGCGAGTCTTTGTTGAGCAAAATATGTATCTGCAGAGGAATAAATGTAGATATAGATAATTTTGCCTGCTGCAAAATAGTGTTTGGGAAGGAATGCTTGAGCCTAAGCTGTTATTTGCTGAAGCATCTCCATGCCAGTCTCTTGAGCACAGGGCGTGAGGTTTCAACCTGTCATGGCTAAGTCAGAAGAACTTCTGAAAAGCCTCTCCCTAGGTTTTTTATGTCAGATAAGTAGTTGGGAAGGACTTCTAGTGTAAAGTCTGTAAAGAAAGAAACTGTATTCAGTGTTGGTTTTGCTTCCTGAAAAAAGTCTCCACTGATTAGAAATGTCATTAGCTGGTCACGAATATTAACCAGCCACAGAACAGGAATGAGTCATGAGTTGATTGTAAATCTAACAATCCTTGAAAATATTATGCCAGTTATATATTTGTAGAAATGGGATCTGTACAAGAAGTATTTGGGGCCGAAAGAAACTCTGCCAAAAAAAAAAAAAAAAAAAAAAGAAAAAAAGGGGAAAAAGAAATCTGGATTTTTTTTGGGGAAAAACTGTTGATGGGTCATGGAGTGAGAGCTAACAGCAGCCTCCATTAGACATTTCTTGTGAAGTTGTGTGTATATCTAGATGTATATGCACATACACCTGTCTTTACACATAATTCAAGGCTTTCCTGTGTTTCAGATGGGTTTTTCTTGCAATACCCTGTGTTTTGGATGCTTGCAGGGAGTGTGATTGGTTAGTGGATTGGCTAGTGGCTCTAGGAAGTTTCCAGAGCTACTCAGGATGTCATCATTACTCCCAGCACTCACCTGGCAGGGGAGATGCCTTAGAAAACAATCTCCCTGCTCATAGAAGGAGCTTCATGTTGCTCTCATGGTGTGTTGACCCCTATGACTTACCAAAATAAGCAGCTCTTGGCTGCACAGCTCATGGAGTGGTGGCAGCTGTGACTGTGCTCAAATTCTTCTGCAAGATGAGTGGCTTTGGGCACTTTCCAAGGAAAGCAAAGCACAGTTATGCCCTGAACTTTACCTATGTGATGCAGGACCGAGATGGTGAAGGGAAGACAGATGGAATGTGAGGGAGAGGCAGCTTTGAGTCCAAAACTGGACTTGTGATGGCTGTGGGTGCTCCTCACACCATCTGTGGCTGGGCAGGGTTCAGGAGGGCTTTTGGAAAAAGGGGAGATGCTGTCTTCAAAGCTGTAGAAATATGTTGAGCCTCTTAATTTAAATACACTAAAAAATGTAAAAAGAATGTCTATGTGAAAAATGTAGATCTACTGTATTGCCCTAATACAGCAGTTTTCATTTCATGCAAGGTCACCGTGTAACAAATTCCAGTTGTATTTGGTGACTTCTGTGGAAAATAAAAACAAAATCATCTACAATTTCAGCAAAGATCTTGAACTTGCTGCTCTACTCATGCTTAAGATTTATTTCTACTGTTCAAGTAGGTTTACTGTTTTATATTCCTGACAAGGTGGACAGCTTAGTGAAGACTTACTGTGCATCTCCTGACTTGGTGTGCTAGGCTCCATGTCCAACTGGGTAAACACCTTGAAAAACCTGAGCTCTGGCCTCAGCTTAAGCAAACATTTTAAGGTGACTGTGATTTCATGCTAAACCAAGGGCTCCCAGCCTCCTGCTTCCTGTCTTATGCCAGTGCTGGGGCTCACCAGACCTTCCTAAAATGGCAGGAGCCCAGCACAGGATGTGAGAGCACTGAGAAGAGCAGTGCATTATCCACCTTTCCAGAAAGCACAGGAAGCTGGCTTGGCTGCCCCTGGATCTGCAGCCCAGGTATGGTTTTAGTGGCCATAAGGCATCTGACTTGCAATTACCTCTCTGTTCCCCTTTTCAGGTTTGCAATGTCTGTCTCATTTCAGAGGTAACTTTTGAATATAACTTGGATAAACATTAAAGGCTGATGCTGAACACACAGTCTTAAAGAATAATGCAAAGAAACTGAGCTGAAATGTCTGTGTGCAAGTTAACTCTGCACAAAACCTGATTGTGCAAATATTTAAAGAGTTGGAATTCTGTTGTTAGAGGCGTGTTTAATCTACTAAATCCACTGCCTTCAAGCATTGATTTTGTTGAGGTCCTTCCCTCAAAACTTCAACCAGAGCTGTCAAAAAAGAAGGTGAGGGGGTAGCCATTGCTCATCACATTTTTGAGGCCATTGCAATCAGAGCAGGGACAGTTGAGGAGGAGGCAGGAAGCACAGACAGAAGAGGTTGTGGGATTTTTTTGAGCATGTTTCAGGGGTTGTGGTGGGTTAGACTCATCCCTCTTGGAAGCAGGAGCTTTCCCACTTCAGCTCCTGAAGCTGCCTCCAGCCACCCCAGGGGCCAAGGACTTTGGTAGGTGGTGGCACTGCTGACGTGGTATAAAATGCAGGCAGATAAAGAATTGGGTTGTTAAGCCATGTGAAAAAACTGCTGGTGTCCTATATCTTTGCAAAAAGCATCATCCTTAACTTGTAAGATGTGTTGTGCATTGTAGCAGCAGCAGCAGCTGCTGGGAGAAAGCTCAGGCTTCCCAGATCCCTGTCAACAAATGCCTGAGTGTAAACTTTTTGCAGATATACACATTTCTAATACCTGCTGTTTTTAAAACCAAGATAGGACTAACTCACATTAGATGGGGCATGTCCTGCTCCTGTTACAGCCCGTATCCTCAGCCTGCAAAGGGCACTATCTTGCACTTAAACACCCCCAGATCCGTGTCCTTGCACTAGTGCCAGAGACCCCAGCAATTGCTGTCTTTTCTTTGTCTTTATGATTTTCTTCCCTTGCTTTCTGAGAGCATGAGCTGTCCAAGCCATGGAGCCCACCAGCACCACTCCAGGGTGGGGAGTGTTGGGCTGGCTTGTCTCTCAGTGCTCCTGAGGTCGAGAGGTTCCTGTGACAAATCTGGGAACCTGATCTGTGAGCCACACATGGAAACACATCACACTAAGTCCTTTGTAAGCTATTTATGTTATTCTATGCCTGAGATACTTTGTAACACTGTATTTTAATCCTCCTTGCTGCTAACATTTTTGGTGGAGAATATATTATCAAAATATAGGTGCCAGGTTTCAGTTGCTTCTAAGTTTTTGTTCTTGTTTTTAGAAGTTAGGGTGTTGAGTTTCTTTATTACTGTCCAGAAAGCCCTAATGAGAGACCCTTTTCCCCTGCTTTCAGGAGTGTTATTTCGGCGGTCTCATCAGGTTGCTCAGGGGTGGATGAGCCGATGAAAGAAGACCTGAGCACCTGACAGGAGAAGACTCTTGCTGTGACGGGGGGAAGGTGGTGACAAGCTTGCTCAGTCTTCTGATTTCTGGAAAAGTTGTGTCTCCAAGAGGTGTTAAATCCCAAATATACGTGTTTTAAAATGCCTTTGGTGGGTACTTTTCCAAATGGACAGAGCTGCTCAAATCGTTCGGCCTGAAGGACCTTCACAGTGACCACGAGCTTGACCAAGCCCAGTCTGGGCTGCTGTGCTGGCCTCAGCAGCTGGTTGGAAGTGCCTGCCCTGAGCTCCTGGCTCCCACACAGCTGCAGGGGGAGGTGGAACAGAGCAGCTCCCACACCCCTGCACAGCGAGCAGTCGGAGCAAGGCACTGTCCCACTGCATCTCCCAGCTGGGGACAAATCAATGCTTTGTTCTCTTGGCCAGGAGGGTCATCGCTGCCCGTGCTCGAGCCTGTCCCAGCTGGGGGAAGTGACAGAAATGCCTGAGCTTTGTGCCTCTGGCAGGGGGCATGTTGGGCTGGTGCCATCCGCGAGGCACTGATGGGTGGGCAGAGGTGGAAAGGAGCCCTGCTATCCTCTCCTGCCTCTACAGCCAGAAGGGTTTCAGGCAAAGCCTGAACTTTTCTCTTATCCAAAGAGAGTTATTTTTTAGGGTGTTACCCTCATTCCCACCCATTATTCCACAGTTTATGGCGTCCATTATGTTTAATCAGCCAGCTCTGTGTGGGAAGGACCGTACTGCCTGCACTGTGGCCTTGTGTCAGGATCATGAGAGCAGCCATGGTGAAGAGAGAGGGACACCATTACGAGGAGGGTCCCACCTGTCCTCTGTCTTTTATCCTTTTCCAGTAGGTTAACTTTCTGTCTGGCTTCATCCTGGTTTGTATAGTTCTTGAAGTGAAGGAACTACCTAGGCTCTCCTTTTGGAGCCTAAGCCTGCAGATCAGAAATATGGCTATCAGAGCCAGGGAGACTGTGCTCTGCCAAGCCAGCCTGGGCTCAGGGGACCCTTGGTCTCCATTTCCTCGTGCTATTGATGTGATTGAGGTAATCTAAAAGCCCTTTCCCTGTTAGTTTTTTTCTGAAATATAGCTGCTGAGTGAGGCTTCTAACCAATTTAAAGTGAAGCCCCCTATGGGAAATGAAGTGCATTTACCAGATCTTGGTTTTGATGCTCTCTTTAGGAAAAGCAACATTGTGGTCTGTCTAATTTTACATGTTTTTAATAAGCAGAGGCACTATTGTCTGCTGAGGTGGGTAACATGCAGGGTCCTGCTCAGCTGTGGGGGTGACCTGCTCTGGGCACAGGAAGGGGAAGAGCTCTTCATCCCCAAAGGGTATGAGGATTACACTGTGCTGAAGCTGGAGGTCTCCATGACCCAGATTATTGCTCACCTGGGCACCTCTGAGACCTCTGGGGTGGGTTTTTTAACAACGTGTTTTCCTGTGAGCTGTCTTCTGGTGGATCCTGCTGCATTCAGCTCAACCTGCATCTTCCCTCAGCCCTGGGCTGGTTCCATCTCCTGGTATTTAAAAATGAAGGGAAAGAACTTGGAGTAAGTGTGCCACTTTAGATCTCATTGGCAGTTTCTACTTGCTCATCACCAATGAGGTGAAAATAGCATCTGGCTACAGATCAGTGTGCAGGTCTTGGAAAAGGTCCCTGTGCCTAGTGATTGCACTGGCATTGAGATGCAAGTTCTTGGCATGGACCTAAGTCCTTAATAAGGAGAAAACTCTGCACATTACAAGAAGAGAAGCCATGTTAATCCAAATGCTCTGTAATACTGGAATGCTTTTGTACAAAGGTGGAGGATACAGGCTGAGGTAAACTGCTATCCCACACACCCCAGCTCAGCAGTCTGGCAGCGGGCAGGGGAGGAATGGAGAGGCCTTAGCTCCAGCAGCATGTGTGCTAGCTCCTTGGGCTCCAACAAGGAAAACAGATGGAAAATAGCTTGAGAAAGGACTTTGCCCTCAAGAGTTCCTGAGCTGTGTGGCACTGTGGCATACCAAGGGGCAGCCCCTCCTGAGCAGAGAATACTCAATACTGCCTTTCATAGGGCTGGAAGGAGCTGTGCCCTGCAAAACCTTGTCCCCTAAGGCTGCTAAATGAGGCAGGTGTCTTTCCTGTACCTGCTGTCTATTTACTGATGTCAGGCATTTTGGGCAGGAAGAGCAAAATAAGGTAAGTAAGGGTAAATATCTGACCAAGCAGAAGCTGGCCTCTGGCTTCCCTCCTACTTCCCATTCCTGCTGCCATGTACTGGTGACACGTTCATGGAACATCCCAGCACTCCAGCTTCAGCTGCAGGTGTCTTGATTTTCACAGAAGGGGTTTTTATTGAGAGGGTTTGTCAGACATGTATATATGGAAATCTGATTCAAAATTACCAAAAAATAAAGTAACAGTTTTGTTGTATCTCTGTTTCCAATTTGCTGTTTCCTGAGACCCATCAAGTCTTCCAGAACACAAGCAAAGATAGGAAAGAGATAACAGATCATGTCACTGTTGATCTAAACATTTTTAGCCAGGCAGTAGCAAACATTTTAAAAAAAATTATATCTCATCTGTAATATAATTAGTAGTGGCTGTCAGTATCTAAGGAACAACTAAAATAACCATGTTAGACTGTGCTGCATATTGTGACAAGTAATTTTAAAGGTCTTTGAATGTTTAGCAATGGAAGAAGGAGGTAGAAGCAGGAAAGGTTATTAAAAAAAAATCCCTGAAGTCTGAGGCATAGCAAGACACTGTGGTCTTCTTGCAGACCTCAGCTGTTTGCTTTCCCGGGTACAGCACTGTCTTTTTGCAACTGGAATGCTTTTTTTACCCCAACACATACTTCTTTCCTGATGGACTAATTCCTACTTGCTTCTCCTACTTTCTATTCATGCTCCCTAAACTTTACATCAGTAAATAAGAAGTGTAGATTTGGGGATATTCAGTGTTACTATAAGAATATGCATATTTTCTTCCTAGCTGCTTCAGGTCTGTTATCTGGTTCAAAGTCAGAAAAAAAATTCCACATTTCATTGAAAAGATGTAAAAAAAACCACCACATTCCCTTTTAAGACATCAAATTCTCTTGACGGTAGTCCCCCTGAGTGCTGCTTTGTTGCTATGGTGATTACTAGTCCATTTAAGCCACTTTAAAATGGTAATGATGAGCAAGAAAACCAAATTCATAACAATGTCATTAGCATAGCTATTTTCGTGTGTTCCATGAGATTAGGAAATGACCAAAGTCTGGGGAATAGTAGCCTGATTTATTTTCAATTTTTATGGGCTGCTAATGATTTAATGGCAAACAGATCTGATGCAAGCTGCTATCAAAGACATCAGCTCAGAGCTCTGAGATGATAAAGCTGTGGGGCCTTTGTGATCCACTATGGTAGAATAATCCAGCCTGAACTAATTAAAATATCTTCAGGGACATCCTCCACCCCTGGTGTGACATCAGGCTTGTGCTCTGTGAGGACCGTGGTCCTGCTGTGGTGATATCAGGGAAGGGAAACCTGATGTTAGCTTGATTTCCAAACTTGGGCACTCAAATCCTCCGAGCCAGACAGAGGAATGGTGAGATTCCATGAGCCACCACCCTGGGCACTCCAGCTGAGGAGCTGCAGAGGCGATGCAGTGCCTGTGGGCCAGCAGCTTTGAGCTGGACGTTAGCTGGCAGATCTGCAGAGGGCTCAGCTGCAGTGAGGGCTCTGAAGGGGAGCAGACAGGGAGAAAACCCCAACACTCACCGTAGCCCTGTCAGCCTGTCAGGACACATGCCTTAGCTAGAGGACTTCAATGAATGAAAGGCATCACACATGGCCTGTGAAGGGCCTGGTGAACTTCACTGGCCCCTGGCTAAGGAGGGGACATGGAGGATGGCCCACAGTGTAGAGGCTGGGGCAGAAGCAGGAGAGAAACCTTCAAGCAGCACTGATGAGGCTGTCCAGGCACACCTGCACTTCCTTTAGTCTTTTGGAGACTGTTTCAAAATATGATCATGTATTTTACCCTTTGGTGAATAAAGTGAATGTGTTTCTTATCCATAAGTGCCATCACACAGGGTGGTTGTGGTTACTGGTGCCAGCAGGAGTTGTGGTGCCCTCCAACACTAGGAAGGATGCTCCCACTCAGCTGACAGGCCATGTATGAGGACAAAGGACACTGTATGCCATACCAGAGAGACACAACTGGCACAGGCAGGTGACAGCCATCACCCCTTGGCCAGCAGCAAGGTCTGATCCAGGGATGGGGGCACTCTGCAGTGCTACCCCCTGCAAACTGGGGGGGGTAAATATTTGTCCTTGCTAAGGTTATACATCAAGGATATGGCTTCAAAATCTCTCATTTAATGGAATATGCTCTGCATAAAAGATACTTTAGTGACTGAAAATCTTAAAAATATTGACCAGCTAGAAGCAGGAGGGGAAGAGCTAAGCTAAAACAATAAAATAGATGAAGTGGCAGACTCTATGCTGCTGGTGTCGCTGATACTGCTTTGGTTTAAGACTTGTATGAGGCAAGAGGAATCTGAAGTCCCAGATATGACAGACAGGAGTTATCAAAGTAAAGTTGCTGTGACTATTTTTATAAGGCTCCTGGAAAATTAAAAGCCTCTCCTTTCCCTGTTAAGAAAAAAAGTTTGAGCTGAAATACAGAAATATCACCTGCTGTTCAAGGCCAAATTCTTTTTCACTTCTGCAAATACAGAACTTGTTATATCCTGAGTCACACAACAAGTGACGAAACTCTGATTTCAGAGACAAGAGGCTGGTGCTTACAGCAGCCTTTCCATGGCAGGAGGCACAACAGGTACAACTGGAAATACCCTTGTCTCAGCACCTGGCTTTAGAGTCTGTCTGCCACTGGTTCCAGCTATCATGAATTGTAAAAAAAAATTAAATTAAATTTAGAAAAAGCTATTTTATGATATTTTTGCCTGACCTTCTTCCCTTTACCTAGGAGTAAATGTGTTGGTTGTTGATGCACATACAGTGCTGACAGCCTGTATCAGCATGTGATGTGTAGTGAGAAGTCCCACTCCAGAAAACAGGCTCTGAAAAGCTGAGAGTTGGGCAGCATGTTCCTGAAAAACCCTCTGCTGTCATCGTGGCCCAGCAGTGCCTTGCTAATGCAGGACTTGCTCCTTGGTCCACCTTCTGTAGGAGAGATGCTTGAAGTAAATCCAAAATTTTAGTAAACCCAAAACTGAGACTGCCACCCTTTCCTTACTTTCTCTCAGAATATGTATATATAGATATATATAGTATATGTAGTATTTATATATCATACCTGGTTTGACTGGTTTGAAGAAAGTAAGCCAAGATACACTAAAAATGCTGAACCTAATATATCCTTATAATTTCATACCAGTATCTGCCTGCCCCAGCAGGCTGCTGATGACCCTGGTGAACCAGAGACATCAGTGTTTTATGTCCCACTTGTCGGTGTCATGGGCAGCCCATTGCTGTGGCTCAGGCACCCCAGAGGATCTGGAGCTGCCATTTGGAAATTGCCATAACCAGAGTCACAGTGGCTGGCTCATGTGCAGGGGGTATATAGGGATGAGAAGGTTCCTTTGTAGACAACAAGAGCTACTAAAATTATTGAACCTGTCCCACTTCAAAATTATTGCTGCTTTCACTGGCAAGGATGAACTCACTGAGTAATCCCTCTTAGAAAAGTGGAAGAAATGCAGGATCTTCCATGTGTTTTGCTCCATAAAAAAACCAAAACTGTGATGCAAAAACTTTATTTTAATTCAAAACCTGTACAACGTGACATTTTCCTTTATCTCCTCCATCCGTATGTGTCTTGTATGTGAATAGCAATGCAAGAAAAACAACATCAAAATTAAAAAGAAAACCGTAATATTTTTGGCCTGCAGAAATTTCATCAAACAATTCATCACAGAAGGGATTGTGCAAAGGCAGACTCAGCTTGTCATTTTGGATGCAGGCAAATGGAAAGGTAAATGAAAGGCAAAAAATGAAGGTGTTGGGTCACTATCTCTAATAACACATCTAATTCTGTTGTTATTCCAGCTCCAGGTTGATCTGGGGAATTTGTTGAACTGTGAATTTCTGTACACATATAGGGTTCATGCTTCAGTGCACAGTGCTGATTGCTCATCAGAGGCCTGTGAGCAAAGGCAGCTACTGCAGAAATTCAGTTCTCCTTCTGTAATGAGATTTTCCAAAAGAAAGAAGAAAAAGGATTAAAGACAGTTATAAATTATTTTTCATTATGACCTTTTTTTGCAAACTTCTTAGGTTTCCCCCATATGACTTCTGTATGACTATATATATATATATTTCTTCATTTAAACGTAACACCAGATGAATTCTCTTTTGTCAGAGTCATAGAGCCATGAAGAGAACAAACAAAAACCCACTGAGTGGTTATTTATTGCCTGTGATGTTTCAATGAGGAAAGACATCCTGTTACCAAATTAACCAGCTTCCCTCTCTGTTTATTTGACTAAGAGATTAACAAGACTGAAAGGATTTGCTATTGCATCTTCTCCTCAGTAATGCATCAATGTGGAATGAACTTCATGGCAAGCCAGAATGCAGCAGGAAGGAGCTCTGTACTTGCAGGGGGTCCCAGGCTGCAGCACCACTATTAATGTCACTGTGGCTCTCTTTCTAGGAGGGAGATCCAGCACAGCAAAGATGGAGTTTTAAATAAGTGGGCTATTTAGAAACCATTCACACCAATGGAATGAGCCTAAGAGTTCATTTTAGAGCAGCAGCAAGGGTAAGAGTTTCACAGGAACTGTTTTCTCTTCACCTGCTATCCTGTTGGAGGCTATTAATTGCTTCTTACTGGTGTGTGTATTGAGGACAGCTGAATACTGTTGAGCTCTGCAAGGATGGCTTTCATTTCACTTGTGAGCCAGGCTTAGAACAAGTGAGGGTCTTTCTTAGTAAATGTTCCTTTAAAAGAAACTTAAACTCTGCAGGTTTTAGTGTAATTTCTTTAAAATCCTGCCCACATGATCTCTGCTGAGCTTTACTGCATTTTCCACAAGGTGTTCAGCTTCATCACTGCACAGCAGCTCCAAGTCTGCACAGCAGGTGCTGAGGGACTGTCTCAGATCCCTTGGCTGTTCAACCAGTGGTGGCAATGCATTTTGTTTCCACCATTTCAGAAGCACTTCTATTTCTCTTTTTCGTAAGTTCTTAGTTGCAAGATGGTAGTAAAATCACAGAGCTCTATAAAATACATCTTGTTAAAGTAACTTTTTCTATCCTGTGCATCACTTAAGTGTTTGTCTAAGTAGTGTTTATCTCCAAGGGATCCATCAGCAAAGGTTGTGTTCCCAAAGTCCAGCTGCTCTTCAGAATTGCTTTTCTCTTTACACTGTAAAGTCAAATAGGTTTGAATTTTTGTTGTTTTTTCCCTTTTAATTGCTCACAGAAGCCACTGAAAAGTCGATGTTTGCCAGTTTTTACCACAGGTATAGCTGTCTTTTAATTAAGCTTCTAAACTACTGCAGATTGTTTATTTTCTACTGCCAAGTAGATACTAGGTTTTATATCCCAATGGGAAAATGAGTTCTTCAACATTTGTTATTTGGCCTGATGCAAGCTGGAATATTCATGTGAGCACACATGAAAATCTGAACAAATTGTTCAGAAAACAACATCTAATTTGAAAACATCGAGATGTTTCTGTTTCAAGCTGCAATCTACAGCACATACCTGTTCCTGAAGCTGCAATTCTTGAGGCCATGAGTTTAATTTCCCTTCGTGCCCATTTTCCCCTGTAGCATTAATCTTCAGGCTTTGCTAACTCAGAGACAAAAATCCTGGGGAAGAAATGCCAATTAGACAGCAACCTACTTTGCTTTCTCTCAACCCAGCTTCTTACAGATTCTCGTCAGCCTCCTGGGAACACACGAAGGTCTGGGCGTCTGAGGATCCTCTCTTTGGTGTGACTACATTACTCACAGTAATGCTGAATCAAAACCTTCTTTTGATAGAAAGCTCTTGCTGGAGCATTACAAACTTTTTTGGTAATGGGTCCAAATTCCCATTTTGAAAAATGAGACTCAAACAATTCACCACATTTCTGTGGGGTGAATTTACCTGTGCTGTGTTACCCTCAGGACTGCGTTGATTCCCAAATTGCTCTCACATTACACAGGGACCAATTGGTATCTTAGGTTTGGTGGGATTTCTGTCAAATCAGGCACTATGAAATGACTGAAGAGATTTCTGCAGTCATGCAGGAAGCAAGCAAATGTTCTTTATGGCTAAACTCAAAGCAGGTTTTCCTTCCCTTTCCTTCACTTGGTTTAGTGCCCAGGTCTGCCAAGGCTGTGGAGCATCCATCACATATTTATGCTCATTTCAGATCCAGAAACAAAATTAAAAATGCAGAGAGAAGCATTAACATGATTCACAGAGTTTCTAAAAGTATGAGGAAAGCATAAACCAAAGAGAATTTAAAATCTGGATGACTTGAGTAGCTCCTCAAGAAACTGAGTCTGATGTAGACAGGATGTTGATGGGATGGCCTTGTAGCCTTTAAATATTTTCATATCAGCAGATTTATAAGGTCAAGGGTTCTTCAGAGGTGGTAAAGCATAAAAACTGACTGTAAAAACAGATAGGTTACACACTGTGACAAAGAGTAGGAGTAACAGACTAAGGCATGGTGAAATAGGAAACTGAGACGGAGAATGCAGGCACCTGGGAACAGGTTAGATGAAAGTTTGAAGAAGTGGTGGATGAAATGATCTTGTAAATTTATCACTGACCAGAAGGGCAAAGTAGTCTCGTTTTCCAATTTTAAAGGAAGGAGAACCCACACTTCTGGGGATGGGGTGACCACTGGGTGCTGTGCTGGGCAAGGAAAGATGATCAGGAAAACTGGATCAGGGTAGCTGAGAGGCTTCACATATGCCCACTTTCCTGGTTAAACACAGCTGTAGAAGAAAAAAAATCCCCTATGTTTCCATTCTGAGGCCAAATATGGTTGAGATATATGGAGCAGCTCTGCTGCATGTGCTAGAAGTTTTACATGGGGAATTTATGGTTATATCAGAAAGTGTTTTCTGGGTCAGCTTTTCCCTTTTTGGGCTCTCATTTTCCCACTTCTGTCACTTCTATCTCCCCTGGACACACACCAGCTTGTAGTATATAACTTTCCTTTTGCCCTTTACTACCCAGTTCTGTGGTCTGGGATACAGATACCAGAGCAATGAATGTGTTAAAAGAGATAAAGTTTATGTGTTCATCTAACACATACTTAGTCTAAATCTGAGTATTGACCACAGTAGGCTTATTCCAATACTTAAGTGTGTGCTTGAACATTTTAATATATAGGAAATAAAATTATGTGACATTTATGAATGTTATTATGAGTTTCTGTGTCATTAGGGGTTCATTGCCTTAACAGAAAGTGAAAGGTGGTTAGCTCATCACCATAATGACAGCGTTTGGCTATAATTTTATTGTTGGTGGACAGCTTTTCCTGTGTCTATCTAACATTTTATTTCAGGACAAAGCTGTGTATTTTATCACACAAAACCAAATTGCTGAAGCTGGAAGCATCTCAGAAAACTGTCTAATCCATCCCCTGCTGAGAACAGGGTTGGTCACAGCAGGTTGCACAGGACCATGTCCACCCAGTCAAGGCTGGACAACCTACAACCTCTCAGGACAGCCTTTCCAGTGTTTGATCTCCCACAACAAAAACAGTGGTAAAGTGCTGTACACTACAAATTCTGACTTCCTTAAATCACCATAGAAAACAAAAGAGAAATCAGTTTCAATAAACAAACACACATTTTACCCTAAGTATATTTTTACCACAATGTATTGTCTTATTGCAGCAAGGGCAGTGCCACTGGCTGGCACAAAGATGATGTCTGGATACATAAAGCTGTTTAGGCATCTCATACCCAACCAAAACAAGGAGTGTGTACAGAGCTTCCAAAACGTGATCAGAATAACTTGGCCAGGATCAAGGTTGAGCCTGACCTCTGGCTCACTACCCTAAACTTCTTATTTTACGTGGTCTGTCTTCTCTGTCTCTCCCCATGAGATCTGAAGTAACAGTTTTGGCCTTTCCAAAGTCTGACACAGTTTATTTCTTGCAGAATTAAGACATTCTGTCTTGTTAAAAGGAGTATAATATTGTAATAAATTGGGTTTTTTGTGATATGGATTGTTCTTTATGAACTTCACTCAACATTTCATGAAAATATGAAAAAAATGGATATGCTATAAATAAAATCCTTACTATTTTAACCTTTTTACACATTGCATAAACATGACTAGATCTTATGAAGTGCGGGTTTGGTCCAAAAAAGAAAATAAAAGAACCAAAATGAAAAACAATCCTAGTAAGACAGATGCTTTTCAAGTATGGAGCTTTATCTTTCAGGCAAGCAGAAGCAGTTAACACTGAGTATTTGCAGGCTACAAAACGCAAAAGCAAATTGTATGCGATGAATTAAAAAAAGAAAAAATCCCAGAAGATGAGCATCTTAAAACCAAGGCAAACCATTATTTAAATTTCTTATAATGAAGCATTTTCTCTTTGACACCTGTGAAACAGCAGCTCAAATCAGCCCCCTGAATGCCCTCAGGGTGTGTGACAGCTGAGTCCCACCAGGATGGAGCTGCCAGCACAGTCAGGTTCTGCAGTGTTCCAAACACTGCTGCAGCACAGTGATGGCTTATTGCTGTAAAATACCTGTAGCACTTCTCCAAATGAGGTCAGTGAGTTCGTTAAGAGCCAAATATTCTTGCTGTATGTTAGCTCTTAATAGTGGATGGTGGAGTCATATCTCAGACAAGCACTGGATGGCAGTAAATGCCCAACAAAATCCAGGCAGACAAAGGCAATTAAATAAAGCAAGGCAGAGAGAAGCTGAAAACTTCACCTGCTTCAATGATCAGTTCTTTACAAATAGCTATTATATAATATAATAAGTAACTGTAGTTTTACTTATTCATTAGAGAGTTTTGTGCATGGCTACAATCCATCTGCTTTAAATGGCTTGAGAGTGAAATTGGCTGTCTCAGACTTTATGGGAGTTGCTGAATATCAGGAAGGAGAGAAAACCTTTCTGTTTTCAGGTACATTGCAAACTGGATGAACAAAAGGTTTTTCTTTGAAAATTTAAATAACTGAATATATTTTTTTATTTGATAAGGTTTTGCAGGTTGATTGCTTTTTTTGTATGTATAGGCAAATGAGCACAAAGCAGTATTTCTGTTGAACTTGATATTGCTTTTTCTTTGAGATGCAGTTTGACTGATAAAAGCAATGGCATTGCCAAGCTTGACACTGTAAGGCATTTCATTTGATAATGGATAACTTTCTGCTGGAAAAACCTCAGCATTTCTGTACACAAAGCATTACAAATTCCTATCAAAAGGCTTAGAAATCAGCTGATGGACAGATCTCAGAAAGTAATTATATCTAAGAGACCAGTCTCCCAGCAGAGTGTGCTCACTGGGATTTCACCAGGTGCTGGCTCGTGGTCCTCCTCTCATCAACATTCTCCACAGCCAGGGTGTAAACACACCCCAGTGGACTTGACTGCAAAAAGCTGGTGTGGAGGAGAGTGATAAAGGGCAGCCCTCCAGAGCTATCCATTGGCTCAGCAGCTTGGGCTCCCTTGAGTAAGGTGCCTTTTAATGGTGGGCTGAATTGCTGCAGGTGGAACTGCATAGCTGGAATATTTTTTATGCAGGTACCAGTGGCAGAACTTGGGACTGTATTTCAGCAAGCAGTGGCCAAGAAATGGTTTCATGGTGGATAGCTGGCTGCTGATGGGCTCCCTGACTAGCCAAGTGGTTAAAGTGCTAAAGTAATCCATGCTGCATGGGAAGGAAATACTGATGAGAAGTGGGAAGGGAAGTTATCACTCTGTGAGGCATTAGCAAGAACTTTACTGGAACAAACTGACCACTTCTTGGATCCCCAGTTTAAAAAATATGCTGAAAAATTGGAGAGGATACACCAAAATACTGCAACAATGATTTGAAGTCTGGAAAAGCTTAGAGCATGCCAGGAGCTCAATATAATTTATCCAGAAGAAGCTTAAGTGCCTTGGTCATGGCCTGTAAGCCCCTACTCAGGGAAAAGGTTTCTGAACTTTCTGAGTCTCTAACACAGCAGAGAAAGGCTGGAGTTAGGGTCAGAAGAAGGCTGAAGATCTAGGATGGAGGAAAATGACTTTTTCAAAATCTTTATCCATCAGGACACTGGGCTCAGCCATGCAGAGACAACCATTATTGAAAAAAATGAGCATTCAGTGGATGAGTTTCTTCTCTGGTACAGTACTGGGTATCTAGATCAGCAGTTTAAGTCAACACTTGTTTTAGATTTATTCAAGCATAAATAAGAGCAGATTTTTGTTTGCCCTTCACCAGATAAACAGCAACATTCCTAATTTTTCACAGCAATATTAAAACAGAGAACTATGTTGCCATGAAGTAAATTGTATGGGGTCAGGAACAACATTCTGTAGACAACAAGGTCCTTAGGATAAACAGATATTTTTGTTGCAAATACTATGGAGTTGTGTTTATATAAAGAATACCATAGATATGTCAGATAAAAGCCTTGATACATGGCTAGATAACAGACCGTATTCAATAAGTTTTCCAAACATCTTGTTCTGTCTGTCAGATCTAATGATGACTGGTGACTAGACACTTCAGTGAAATGCTGCTTTGCTATTTATTTCTCATTTATTCTCCTGAGAACTCTCAAAACATTTCCAATTTGATTTAAGGAAGTTTCCCAAAGTCAATTGAACATGCTGCAGAAAGCTGTTCACTTTCATGGTCAATATGCAGTCTATAAAGAACAATAAGGAGAAGGTAATTTCATTTTGATCATGCTAACCTTGTGTGTTTATGCTCTACTTGGATTTTTGTACTCCCGTCACTTGCTCTGAAACTTGCCTTATGTTGAATTCTTTTGTCACATCCAAATTTCACTAAGATGGAGCATAAGGATGCACCTAAACTTTGCCCACATGAAGGCCAAGCTAGTCAGCAGCCCGGGAGGTGTGAAATAGGAGAGCCCACAGCCACAAGTTGTGATAGAGAGCTGTGCTTTCAGCCCATCTTGCCCCACAGTCACAAAGGTGGAGGTCCTTTTTAAGCCTTCCCTTGGCTGTGTTTGAGAATGTCACCAGGGAAATTAGCTATTTTTGCCAAAATAATTGGATGGTAAATCATTGTCTTCCTCAAGCATCAACAACCCTCAAGCTATAAGGCGACTTTTGCATTGGCAACATTGATCTTCTAGGCCACCTTCAAATCCATACCCATCCTCTGGACAGCAAACATGCAGGTCTGATAGCCAGTGTCCAGCAGAGATACCTGCAAACCCCAGTCATTACTATGGCTGCCTGTGGAAAGGAAAAGCAGCAAAGGGTCTGTGTTTCACCTGGTAAAATATGGAAAGGGAGAGGATATATTCAATATTCAGGGAATGGTCCTCAGGGATATTTGTTCTGAAGGGCAGCTTGGAAGTGGGATATAAACTGGTCTTGAATAAACGTAAGATGGAAATTACCAGAAGGGTCCCAGTCTGTTGGAAGAATAAGAACCATAGTGCCCTATAGGAGGAAATGTATTTGCCTTAATAACTCAAAGGTGGATCCAGGTCAGTTTGTGAGGGTCATGTTACGTGCCTGCTGAAATGGCCAAGGCTGACTGCTGGACCAGGGAGGACCCCCAGCCTTGTGCCAGGTTTATCCCTGTTCTCCCAAAAGTCTTGTGCCAGATGGCAGCCTGGTGTTTTCTGCTTTCTCCCTCCCACACACTGTGTTTATTTACAACAATGATGAGAAAGTTTCAGTCTGTGGTTTCCAGACATTGTGGGTAGAGTGAAAAAACACAAAAACCCCTAACTCAGCAAACAAGCAATAGTTTTACTGTGAATTTCAGGCCTGCGGTAGTTTTTTTATGGTTTGTTGTCACATTAACTTTTTTTCTAACATCATTAAGTGTTAAAATTCTATGATTTAACACTAGAAAATTTGATGTGTGGACAAGCCAGCTCTGTGTTTTAATGATTCTTGTGTATATGGAATTTTAATGAATATTGCCTTCAGTGGGCCATTTGTCTAATCAAGAATATATAAAACACTTCTTTTTCTGTAGCATCTGAAGAGCAGTGAAAGACGAGCATTTGACCTGTCCTCATGCAATTAATGACATGAAACTTTCCATCTGCAACCAGACAGGGGAAATGGAGACAGATGCATGCAGCTGGGCATTCTGAGGAGCAGGAGGGAGTGGCTTGGGAAAGCTGCTGTGACCTGAGGGTCAGGAAAGACTGTTAGTGCTTCAGGCATGCCTCTCTGAGAGGATGAAAGGATGCTGAGCCCTGAAGATTGCTGGGATAGAGTTTCTTTACTTATCATAGGCAGAAATGCAGCATGTGGGGTTATATTGCTAATTCCCCATTCCACTCCCTCCACCTCTGGCCCTAAATAAAAGAAAGTAATTTCATAATGACATTCACAAGGCATTCAGCTCTTTGCACATAAATGAAAGCTTTAGTAGCCTTTCCTGGTGTTGCTGCTCATGGCAGTGCCTGCTCCTTAGGGACCCCTGCGATGGAGAACTCTGTCCTGTGTGACAGGTAGAGCTGTGGGTCTGGAGGATCCTGGCAGCAAAGGGTCCTTTCCCCAGCCAGACCTCTGGGGAAGCAGAGAGCCTGCTTTTCCTGGGCAGGGAGCAGAGAGTCTCCCTGCCTCCCACCATGCTAAATGCCTTGTGACAGGGTTAGCAAACACGTCTGCTCCTTTCTGGCTTCTTGCAGGTACAATTCTGTCTTATTTCTGTAGAGATGACCATCTCCACTGCCTCCATGTGTGTCTCCCAAACATCCCTCCCAGGTGCTTTCCTGGCTGACTGCTCCACTCCCGTCCAGGTGAGGGCTTTTGCAAGGCTGCCTGAACCTCCACAGTGCTACACTAAGATTTTTTCTGCAGGTGCTCAGTACACCTTGTTTTTCATATTTCTGAGGTTGCCCATTCCTCAGAAAGCTTAAAGGACCTTTTTATGAGGAAAGAGCTTCTTCAGCTAGAAGTAAGTGAAACCGCTGCCAAGTCACGTTCCTGGGTCTTTCTCTGCTTTCTCCTGGTTTCAAGCACAGTTTAAGTGTCAAGTCACAAGAAGATGTAGAAGGAGAAAATATTGGCCCCTAATACTTGTTTGGCTTGAATAATGTTTCCCTTGCATTTTCTGGAAGTTAATGGAAGGCTGATGTATAAATATTTTAAATATATGTATTTTTTTTTAACTCTTCATATTGAATTCTTTTGCAAATCCAGAATCTGCTGGCTCTATCCTTCAGGATGCTGAGCCTACACTCTTATTCCCTTGGAGTACTGAAGTTTCCTAATACTTTGCAGGGGGAGCACTTTCTCCCACTTTGGCGTGGAAATGATGTATCATGGGAAAAGTGGGGCCGAGTGATCAGGCAGACAAGTACCTTGCTGCCTCTGAATAGATTTTAACCTGTGGCAACTGTTCACTGTCCTGGTGCCTATTGGGTTTGGAACTGAAAGAGTTAACAGTGTCAGCCCTCCATGCCCATGGCAGGGGGCTGAAAAACACACTTTTTAGCATAATAGTGCCTTGCCTGCTGAGCAGCAGTTGGAGATCTATCATATTTCTGTTTTAAATTCACATCCTTTCCTTAACAATATGCAATGCCTCCATCTCCATGGAAATGCTGGTGTTGTTCAGCATTCACAGTTCACGAGGACAAAACGCAAAAGATGCATTTTTGTCCTGTAAAGAACAGGCCCAGATTCTGCTGCAGCTGCCAGGGGCTCCCCACTGCTCTTTGCTTATTCAGTACCACAGCTCACCTTAAAATGTTTTTAAGCATCAGCTCTCCAGCCTTTCACTGCCTTGAAACACCTTTAAGAAATCTGTCTGTGAGACAGACCAACAGGTGGTACAAAACTCACTGCAATATGACTGTCCCTCTCCTGACTGTGGTTCAGCACCCCACAAGTTTATGTAGTTGCTGAAGGGATGAATGCAAGAGGGCTCTGAGAGTATTCCCTGCTCCCCATACAGAAAAAAGCAACTGGCTTACTCTCTTTCCCCTATATTTTACTTTTATGTATGTATATTATGTATTTTTAAGGAAACACAAACAAACTTGGAGGTGTGTTTTATCAACACTGCACTAATTGACTGTTTTCTTTTTCACCAGCAAGAGAGAGAGAAACAGCTTTCCAGGCAGTCCACCTTGAGAAGCTGGAATGCTGCCTTTGCCTGGAGAAAGCCCTTTACCTGTACCATCCAGCACAGGATCCCTGGGAGCAGCCCCCATACAAAGTTTGCTCCCATCTGCTTAGGGCTGGTCCCTTTCTGGTCAGCACCTGGGGAGGAAGGTGATGAGAAGGAACACAGTAGAGGTCAAGCACAGCAGGACAAGTGGTGGGGAGGACAGCATGAGAGCTGGGAGCTGTGAGAGGCTGGTGGAACATGCTGCTGAACTTGGTCATGTCCCTTCTCCTTTCAGGAGAACACGGAGAATGGCAGTAATGTCCTTTTGGGGAAATGCTTTGAAATCTGCAGATGAAAAGCTGGTACATAAAGGCTAAGTACTATTATTGCCACTTCTATTCCCACAGAATATGCTTATGCTTGCAGTACTTTACTGCTTCTGCTCTCATTTTTAACACAAATAGGAACAAAAAAAATATACACCTAAGAGGATTGCCAGCCTATGGTGAGCTATCTTATATGAAATTGTGGTGGTTGGAAAGTGACATTGTTTTCTTGGCATCAGCCACAGTTTGTCCCCATCTGGTGACTCCTCACTTGCAGTCGCTGTGTGTCAATGGGTGATGGGCACCTGCTCCCTTGTCCCTGGACAGGTTGCAGAGGAGACAGCACTTTTCCCTTCCATTAAGCTATTGGTTTGAGAAGTGATTTCTATTTAAATACTGTTTGTGATAACTAAGACTGGATAAGACATTGGACCAACCATAAATATTAGTTATGTCAGATTAAAACTAAAACAAACCACTTGGAGCTTAGAGGGGATTAAGTATGTGACCAAGACATAAAACAGGCAAGAAGCTCCCCACGCTGGGTTTTGTTGCAGTGGTTTTCACCACTCATAGCAGCACAGATTTTGATGTAAATTTGCATGCTTCTAAGTACAGACCCTTTCTGCACGTTTGAGACCAACCCCAGAGGTGACTCTGGAGTATCACATACTGTGAGCAATACCTGTACAGAATCCTTTTCCCCTGCAAAAGAAAACATTTTTAAACAACTTCCTTTTGCTGTGCTGCTGTGTAGAATGATGGCAGTTCCCAGAAAAGGCCAAGCCTGCAGAACAAGCAGAGAAGAAAGCCAAGCCAGAGCAGGGTAATCAGCAGTAATGAGCTAGAAGGATGCTTGCCTTGCATTTGCCTGACTGTCCAGCAAATACTGCAGCAGAAAAGGCTTTAAAGGCTGATAGATGGAAAGAAGCCAGGCTTTCTAAAATTGATACACAAATGCAAGCTAATGCTTAGTGAGAAAAGCTGCTTATATGAGGATGAATATGGTATCACGTATAACAAGGAATTATTTGGTTTATTTTAAGCTGATTTATTTTAAAATTATTTCTGAGCTCCTGAGGAACTACATGAACATTTTTCATAGTGTTTTACAGCAAAAGCAAAAGATCTGGGCTTTAACAGCACTTCAAAGTTGTCTCCAGACCCCACTGGGTTTGTGTATCTGCTGGGCAGCTAACACATCAACTTTTTCACAATCTCAGCCCAAAAGGGAGCCACTAATAAAAAAGTTACCCTTAAATGGCTGTGGAATATTTTAACTGTGTTTATTTGGGTTCACCTCATAACACTGTCAGCCTTGGTTCTCCCCACTGAGAGGGGAGAGAGACAAGAACATCGTCCTTCTACTTTACTGAGGGTGTCTGCAATGCTGAGTGGCTGTATCTCAGCCAGCCCCAGTGGTTCCCCAGCCACAGGGGATATAAACTGGGACACCCCAGCTGACAGAAGACATTAGGAGTGGTTCAGATGCCTTATGTGCCCTGAAGAATCTCCCATAGAGCCACTGCCATGGTCAGGGAAAACAGGGAGATTGTCTCTGTGACTCTGCAGAGACCATCTCCAGGTGCTGAGTGTGGCCCATGGAGCTGAGACACTCCTGCTGGGAGAAGGTCATGGATTGAATGTCATAGGAGGGGGTGAGCTCCAAGAGGGGGCCAAGAATGTCTCTTGTTCTCCCAAGCTGCTTCCCTGGTTGTCAAGTAGAAAGTTCTGCACTGACACTGTGCTGCAAAGCCTGTGGATAGTGACAGATTTTGAAAAGTTTAAGGCAGCCAATTCCCAAAGTGTGGCTACTCCAGTGACTTTTACCAGTGACAGCCTCAAGGTTATTTCAAATGCAGAAATTAGCACCTTTGTCTTCTTAGCCTGTGAAAACCTGATCAAGTTATTTTTATAAATGAGTTGCATATTTTTATGGGCTTAACCTTTTATCCTGAAATTTCTCATAACTGTTTTATTAATGCTCAAGAGATCTGAAGTACAGATTGCTCAGCTTAAATAGGTAGGAAATTTAAATTACGATTAAGACTTGTCAGGAAAATTAACCTGAGCCACAGCTTCAGCTTGAATGAGTGGCTGGTGGGTTAGGTACCTGCCACTGGCCAGCCACCAGGACAACCTGGATTTTGTACATTCGGGCATAAATGAGGGATGATGTTACAGAGGGATAAAGACCTGCTGGGACCAAGATGCATTTAGGACCCCCATTTGCTGCTCTTCAATGGACTGTGCTCAGGGACACACTGGAGCACAAGAGCCATGAATCGTTCCTGGGTTTTTCCATGAGCCACGTCCCTGGGCCCTCAACAAGGGCACTGTGTGAGCCCCCATCCCTCTGGAGCTGAGAAGGACACAGTGGCCCAGCTCTGCACCAGGCTGAATTTTGGCAGAGGCAGGAGCTGGTTTTGCTCTGAAGGGGAAACTCTTTCTCCATTAAAAGGTGTAGCACCAAGAGAGAAAATTAAATCAGAGACTTTTCAATATCATTTGATTATTAAATTAGAGTTGACTTCTAACTTCCAAGTTTTTCACACAGTTATTCAAATGCCACGTTAATGCTATAATTATTATTTGTTTTAAGAAAGCCATGAAGGTTCTCTTTACTCTCTGAGAAAAGGAGATGACTTTGGGAAAAAATTAAACCTTGAGCTTCTCAAGAAGGATAGGCACAAGGGTAAAGCCAGTAGCATACACTCCTGTGTCATGGATGAGGAAGCAGAAGCAGAGAGCAGCAGTGTGGCTCAGAGTAACATGGTACATGCAATGGCAAGGGATAAGGAACCATCACATACAAGGCTGGGCAGAGGAGAGTGATCAGTGCCTCTCCCTCTGTATGGGAAAGATATGGAGATGGACTGAGCCCAGCCAGAAAACTTGAACACAGCCAGCCAAAAGACCCATATCAAGCCAGAAGCATACAGGTGAGGGCTTCAGAAAACTCCAGAAAAGCGCAAATGAAGGGGTTATAACATGAAAGCAAAAAAGGACTCATCTTTCTTTCCTTGTGTGGATATAGAAATGAAAAACTTTCAGAGCCCGCAGGATTCAAATGTCAGCCTGGGAAAACTGTGTGTGTTGATTCTACTAGAGGCTTGAACCAGACAGGGCTCACCAAGGGTTGCATTTTCATTATGGTCAAGTAACATAGAATCATAGAATGGTTTGGGTTTAAAGGGACCTTAAAGATCATCCAGTTCTAACCTTAAAGATTATCCAGTTCTATGGGGCAGGTAGATAAAGAGCTACAAAATTTGATTTCTTGGTCGCTATTACACACCCAGGTGAGAGGCTTGTGCCAGGTGAGTTTATGTGCACAGCACCAAAGAGCTGGGGCTGACACATGGAGGTCTTGACAGGTCAAAGTGAGGGCGGTTCCCTGGTGATGCCTCTTCTCACAGGTTGTGTGTCAGGCTTACAGCTGAGGTCATCTTTAAAGCCAGGAGTGAAGGGTCTGAGGGAGGGTTGTGCACTGGCATCTCTCTGAGGCTCCCTTGGGATGCCACAGGCGTTACTGCACATTACAAGACAAATGCAAATAAAAGCAAAAATAGATAGATAAGCAAGCTGCGAGTTTCATAGGACTATGTGTTTCAAAAAAGATAGTGGACAGGGGAGTGAGACATGGTCTGCAAAGCACAGAGTGGAAGGGAGCATGTCTGGGTGCTCTGTGTCTAAGTTTGACTTTTTCCTTAGGCATCCCTGCTGCCAGAATATCAAATGCATCTAGGAAGGTGGTGTCCTTTCCTAGCTGAAATTTCCAGTTCCAAGAGAAATGGTATGTTTTTGAAAAGGGGCCAGACATAAAGTGACTGACCTTTTGCTCTGAACATGGGGCAGTGTACTTTTGTGATGGGGAAGTGTCCATATACAGCCTCGATAAAAGGGTGAAATGGAAGCCTTCATACATCACCCACTGTAAGTTTCCTGACCACAGAGGGCAATGTTTAGTATTCGTGCTTTGGATGTATTAAAAGCTAAAATATGAATCAAATAGCATGACTTGAAGCTGATTTGTTTCAGAAGAAAGTAGAAGCTAAAACTTTTATACATCTGCACATCAAAGTGTTATTACTAGCTAAGGTTTCTTTTTATAATTTAACCCCATATCTGAATTGAATTTCAATGGGCTGGTTGAGTGGTGCACTCTGATCAGATGAGTTTGATGAACACCCCAAAGCTCAGTGGCTGAGAAAGAAAGAAGAAAAGCTTGCCTAGGAACATCAAATGGGAGTGCAGGCCTGATATCTTTTGTCAGTAGAAAGATTGTTTTAATACCCTGTCGGTCCCAGTAATAACCTTAAACAAATAGATCACTTGTATTTACTTTGTAATATCAGTGCTTTTACAAGATTGACTACCCAGTGGGATTGTCTGTACAAATTCCACAGTTGTCCCCAGGCAGCTCTGTGAAGAGGACACTTTAACTCCATATGCCATAGAAAGATGCCTTCAGTGATGCTCCATGAATTAATCATATCCCTGAGGGCCGTGGGAGGATAATGGTAGAAAAACCCTGCCGGAATGACTTGGAGAGCTCCAACGAGCTGTCACAGCACCTGGCCACTTTGTGCAGTGAGGAGCAGTTATATCAAACAGGATGTGCCTGTGTGAGCAGATAGTGCTGAACCTCACGGAGCTGTCAGCAGGAGAGAAGAAGCACCACTTACTTTACCTATTGGAACAAGTTCCCCGCTGCCTGGGGCCACAGGGGTTACTGCAGAGAAAAGGAAGTAAACATTTATCTAGTGGATTATTCCTTTTTTTCCTAATCCCTGCTCTTGAGTTACAGAGGCAGTGTAAGGATAAGCTGTGCCTATTCCTTTTGATGATAAAATTACCTAGTGGTGAGCTGAAGGTTTTATGCACAAGTGTTTGGGTTTTTTTCTTTATTGGATATCTATTTCTTCTTCCCAACTTCTAGGTTCCTATTCTCAAGCCAGTGGCCATGCATAGCCATTCCTTGTATGCAGCACATGCATCTCAGGGAAGGTAGGGATAATGGTTTGTAATGATAAAGTAGAATTATCACCAAGACCACCTTGTGTTCTCTATTCTTGCTATTTACAGCAGTCTGTGTCAGATCTGGCTTAATTTTTTTTCATCTTTTCTGGGCAACAGAAGAGTTCCCTTTATATGAATATAAATAAAATCCTTTCAGAGTAATGATGTTTTTCATAGAGGGCGTGTTGACCTACACAAGTGTGAAGTAGGTTTACATTCAGAGAACAACATGTGCATCAGGATTATTCCTTCTCCACTCCCCCTGAGCGAGACCTTTTCCTCTTTTGTTTCCATTTGAGCCAGGTGCCAGTTCATTACTCTCAGACATTTAAAATACATCAAATGCAAGTAATGTACCACATTTTTTCCTAAACGTTTTTCAGTTGATCTGTTTCTACTATATTTTAAACCCTTTTTTCCCTGTCAAGACAAATCTTTCCTAGATAAATATGAGCACAGCTTTGGTTTTTGTATTTTCTTACAGCTTGCTCTGTAGCCAGATCCTAGCTACAGGGTCTTATTAGCCTCTCTGGCCATGCCAGGTGACCCCCAGGAGACTGCTGAAGAAACCCCTAATTTACAGTCACAGGAGAAAGCAGGAAATGAAATCACTGCTTAAAACTTTATACATGCCAGGCATGTATGATCTGACCACACAGAGGTTTGAACGGCCAGACAGGTAAGACAGATCTAGAAAGATCCAAATGCCACTCTACCCTAACTCTGTCTGTTTCTCCTGGTTGTTAGGAAGGGAGACTTGGTGAGACTAGTTTGGATGCAGCCCTCAATCCTTCAGTCATTTCCATAGGGATGAATGAGCTTCCCATGTTCCTTTTTCCCAGGCTGTCACAGTTGTAATTTGCCATCATGCAGGGAATTGCCTTTTTGAGACCTCAAGGCTGAAAACCAGACTACATCATGTCCAAAGTGTAGCATCACAGGGACAAGTTCCTCAAATGCTGTTGGCTGCTTATCTAGTTGATAGCTCTGGCCAAAACCTTCCGGCTTGAAGAGACAAAGAAGAAATTCTTATTTCCCCAGGTCAAGCTCTCTGGGTCAGGAGATGAGGCCAAGGAAGCAGCTAGACCTGTTCCAGAGACTTAAGAGAAGGTTACAGAAACAATTACTGCCAGTTGACCTCATCTCATTCTTCTCATTTTTTGCCTTTTAGGCAGGGCCAGATCCATCCTGTGAGGTGCTGAAGGGGTCTACACCCTAACTGAAGCTATTCTGCATTTTTCGCTTGCTCTGACAGAAGACCTGGGGAAATCTTTTCTCCAAGTTGCACTGTAGGGATCTATATTCTACAGAATTTCACATGTTTTTATGAGTCTTGATTTTTTCCTTGAAGTTTTGATGGGTCTGACCTTTTATCTCTAACGCCCTCTATGAGATTTCTGTCTCCTGTCATTTTTGGATAGGGTAATGGTTTTGTATTTCTGTTGAACTGGAGTGAGCTTTGGTCTGGTCAGATACACAACCCACTTTACTTCTACTGTGAGTAAAACTCTTAAACTGTTTAGTCAGAACCTGTCTTCTCCAGAGAAACGCCTCATTGCCTGGCTGTTTCATTTTGAAGCCTTGTAGCCATGAAATCTGTTGGGAGAACACAAACACCTGTGATTACCTGACAGCTCTAGGAAATGGCACAGAGGCAGGATATGTCTTTGAGATAAAAGTGCTGATTGCAGGTGGAGGCTGCAGGCAGATCTTTAAAACTTCTCTGTAACCTTTGGGCACTGGTGAGCACCAAAGGGGGGGATGCCCTACCAGTCTGTATCAATGAGCAACAGCAATCTGATGCTGCTGTTCTGCCCAGCTGAGTCCTTAGTGTTGTTAGAATTGGATTGAGGGTGTCTATAAATGTGATACCATTATTCTTTCTTAATGTAACTCCTGACCCGCAGTCCACTCACTCTACAGGGGAAGCAAGGAGCGGTGCACATGGGGAATTTTGCAACATTGAAAACAGAAAATCCTTCTGAAGGTGTCAGATTTTTGAGTGCTGAGCCACAAATTCTTCCTCATAGCCATGGCTGGGACAAGCTGCCTTTGTGCCTGGTTATTTTGCAGTGCAGCTCACTGGGACTACAGGAGGCAAGTCATAGCAGCAGGAGATGCAGGCAGGTGTTACTTCCTGGGGGTCTGCTCACTATCTCATCAAGTTCTCCTTAGAGGAGGTTTGGGAGACAAAATTTATAAAATCCAGAATTTCCTTCTTTTTCTCTCATCCCTGTCTCTTGGTTGTGAATGTATTAGTCCTTATTGCAAGGACTTTCACAGCACCGAGCCAGGACTGGTGGGGTTTTTCAGCCACAGATAACATCTTCTGATCTGTTCATTTCCTTTTCTCCTGCAGCCTATCCCCTTCCCTTCCTTGTGTGTTTCTACTCCCTGACCTTCCCTTTCCAATTATTTTTCCCCAAGATATTTTACCCATCAATCTCTAAGCCATTTGTTACTGTACTGCAAAGGACCTTATGCACTCTCCCTTTTCCTTTATTTTCTCTCTCCTATTTTTTTCTTATTTTCTCCCCAAAACAACACTCCCTATTAGAGCCAATATACACTGCCAGTTACAAATCCCGCACACCTCTACCATGTGTGATGGTGCCCCAACACCCTTTGTGCCACACGTGGGTGGGAGACAACTCAGTCCTCCAGGATACTGCCACACTGGGAATTTAAGCAAACTCTGGGAATTTAAGCAAATCCCAGTGCCTTACTCCTGCCATGTAGCAGTGGTGAATCTAGTGATGGGATAACTTAAAATGCTGAGATGCTTTTGCTGGTTTTGCTTTTGAAGAATGCCACAGTGGAGCTGCAGACAGGAAGGCCAGACTGTCAGGCAGCCTGGTCAAAGCAGTCACAGATTCCAGGCTCTCTGTGCTCTCCTGCTACTGCACAGCAGTGCTGGGCCAGTTTTCACCAATTGCATGTAATCACAGTGAGGCTGTGGAGCTGCAAAAAATCAGGACTGAATAAAGCCAACTTCTCAACTGCCCTTACCCCACCACGTGAAGCAGCCGTATGCTGTGCTTACCCTGCAGCTGGTTTGAGTTCACCTGTACCTAAATCTCCTGCTAGCACACCACCGAGCAGAGATATTAGAGCAGAGGGCACTGGTCTCTTTCAGTAACTCGAGTCATTAAGAAGGAAGGGGGAAAAAGAATTTATGTGGACTCACTAGGATTTGACAACTAACCTAGGTTGCACTCAGCTTTAAATTCAACTATCCTGGAAAATATCCTCATGAGATTTTTGAACAGGACAGTCAGAGATATTACAAAAAGGAATTGTTTGCTTGAGATTTCTACCAATTCTGGGCAAAATCCCATGAGAATAGTTGTTCTTGTGAGGTTTTTTCTGCATCTGAACAGGAAAGAAAATATGTTCTTGAAGCATTACATCTCTCACCACAGTGAAGCAGTGGATCTGGAAATTCAATTCTGACACTTCATGAAGACTGCAAAATGAAGTTGGTTGAATTGTGTGAGACTATTTTTACCCCTTGTCACATCCACAATGTCTCCCATTACTGGGACAGCTCTGCTGCCAGGAGCTGTCAGCCCTGCTGCCCAGGAGCACCCCAGCCCAGAGGTGACATGGTGGGATACGAATGTCGTGTGAGATGAGTGCTTCTTTGCAGCCCCACATCCCTCTCATTGCCTCTCCTGGTGCTGCAGAGCTCCAAAACCAGGAAAGAGACCAGATCAAGCAGCTGGCTACTGGCAGAGAGGTGGCAGAGGTGACTACAGGTGACAATTGGAGGGGAATAAACAGTATTTTCATCTGACTTCGTAGAAAGAAGAGGGCTAAAAAGGGCAGGCTTGTAGCTGCTGTGTGTGAAGTGTTCAGGTATGTTGGGTTATGGTGATGATGGGCTTTCAGGTACCACCACCAGGTCCAGACTTTGGGGAGTGAGAGCTGCTCTGTGAGGGGTGGAGCCATGGTGGACCCTGGTGGGGGACATGCTGGTGCTGCTGGGCATTGACCCACAGCCCCTTAACAGGCAAGCAGAATTGGGGCGTGGCAGCAGCAGTTTCCATCCATGAGCCAGGGACAGGGCTGGAAACAGACACCTCTACAGGAGGAGCTGAAGTGGGCTTGGTGGGGTGCAAGAATCTTCATGAGAGATGTAGCTACCTAAGCCAGTAAGACAATGTGCAAGATCTCCCTTGTGACTGCAGGAGAGGAAATTCTGACACCTGAAGATCCTGCCTGAATTTCTTTGATGGTAAGACTGCAGAGAGCACTAGCACTGCCTTGGGCTGCAGGCGCAGGTCCAGCACTACATGGTGGCATCCAAGCAGTATTCTCTTCTCCTATCCTGTGCCTCTGTACCCTCTGCCTGGGCCTCCTGGCTGTGGATGTGGCCTGACAAATTGTTTATGCCTATTTGTGCTCCCTGGGCAGCTCATTGAAGGTGCACCTTTCTCTGAATCCATTGCCAAGATGTGGTAGAATCAAATCAAGAACTTATAGTAATATTTGCTGCCTGTGAAGCTTAAACACATGATTTTGGTATAGCATGAGGTGCAGCCAGCTTTAATGTGGACAGGAATGTGGTCCACACCCCTAAATGCCAAATGGTAGGGAATTTATGCACAGCTCCACTCCTCAGCCAAAGCCTAAGAGCAGCTGGTCTCCTCCAACTCAGCTCACTCATCCCACTACCAGCATCATGCACAAAGCAGCAGCCACCAGCCTTGGATGTGGATGCTGGTGATGGAGGGCGTTGCCTTTGGTCATGATGCTGTGCCACATGGACCTCAGCTTGGAGTCAAGCACCTGGAGCTATAGTGACAGCACAGTGGCAGGTGCTGCATACCTGCATGGCTGTGCTGCTCTGACATCTGAGCACTGGCATTTGCTGGGCACTTTCCCCCAAGGGCAAATCCCCAAATTTATCACAGGATTTACCCAGCAGCAATGGGGAGGGAGGGTGATGCTTCTTGGCAGAGCTGCCAAGGCACTTCCACAGGGTCCGTGACTGAGAGGATTGTCTGCAACTGGCTCAGATAACAGACATTTCAGGCTGCTGATACATTGCAAAACAAACATGCATAGTTTGCATTTGGTTTTCATAAGAAGACTAGATATGGCCTGAGGTACGCAAATACCTTGTGATGAAGAGCAAAACATTCCAGGACTATGGAGGTGTAAGAGCTGACAAATTAGGTGGCATTATGGAATAATACTAGATTTTTTTGCAAATTATGGAACAACAGTTGTTAAACGTGTCAGTGTTTTAGGAGCACAGGAATAGAAAGTATTGCTGCCACATACACAGAGAGGAAAGGAAGTGAATGCAGCAATGAACAGGTGAGAAAGCCTCACGTTGTTATCCATAGGAGGATAGAAGTATTAAATCCTTATTTAATCCTTGCAGAGTTATTTTAAATATTAAAAGTGGTGAGTCTCAAAGGGGATTAGGAATGGTTGCAGAGGGTGAGTTAAATTACAAAGTTAACATTTGAGGTTCTGGTATTTATTTGCAGGAATAAAACAAGTACTTCTTTTTCACAATTCTTGGTCTTTTTTTTTTTTTTTTTTTGAATGACAAAAACATGCACACCACATCCTTAACTTACCAGTATTTATGTCCTTTAAATCCAGAGTGTGAACCTGGAACGTCATCTCTGTCCCCAGTATTTGCCCTGCAGAACTCCCCAGCCCCACTTACCTGACCCCTCTTTCTTCCACTGCTGAGAATTTACACACCTCACAGATTCTCACTCAGTGTTAATCTCCTGCCTTCCCTACCTCTGGAGCGTAAGCAGTGATCTGATTTTCCTCCTGCATAAAGGTGACATTAGTCTCCCCTGCTTTTTGACACCACTTTTTTATACCCCTTTCTCTAGAATCAGGGGAGGAGTTGAGTCTTGTCTTCTAACTGCACCCTTATTCCTCCCAGTCCTTCCTTTGTCTTCTGGGACTAGAATCACTCAAGTTGCTGATGATCCCTTGTGAGAAACTGAAAAATTAATGGTTAATGACTCAAACAATTGGCCATTTGTTAAAGCAGCAGGAGCTTTGCTGATGCTGTGCAAGGTCACAGTCCAGGTGCAGAGGGGGTGCACATCCACCACCAGAGGCTACAAGCTGGGTTTTGGCCCAGATAAGGGAAGAGGCCAATAAGAAGCAGACCCTGCAGAGGTGAAATGGTGCTTTTTATCATGCCAATGTCTTCCCTTACCCAACTGGCTCAGGTGTAAAACTCTCCCCCCACCCCAGTGGAGGTGTCAGAACATTCACACACAGTCCTGAATGTGTTCATCCCTTCTGATGGGTCATAACTGACTCAGCTACACCAACCTGAGAGGCAGTTTTCATGTCTTAGGAGGTGTCATAAACCATCAAAGACCCTGAAGCACACCCAGACTCATTTCTGAGACTTTCCACTGGAGGACTGCATGCGAACCACAGTGTTACATCAGACAGTGTAAAACTCCCTGTCCCAGAAGGAGTGTCCGGGCATTCCCACCTCAACCTGAACCTGGTGAATGTTGTGTTTCACAGGGTTCCCCTTACCCTGATCGATCAAGACTGTGACCACCACTTTGATCAATGGACATCAAAATTGCAATAATCAAATCTCACATTGGATACATGGGTGGTAATATCCTTCTACTCTAACCCTTCTTTTTCTTTCTTTTCCTCATACATTTCCTTAAGCGCTATTTTTCTGCTTTTATATTGCTGTATTTCTACAGATAATAACCAAAACAGCTACATACCTACTTTCCATTGTAAGCAAATTGTTCTGAAATAAACCTGCCATATGCATATTTATGAATACTGGTCATTTAGTGGTGTTTCACTCTAATCTACCCCAAGGGATCTATTAAGAAGATTCTCAGTTACTCTGCCATCAAGGGTGGGTCATAACATTCTTGAAAAGCTTTACTGTTCCAGTTTAATTTACTTGTGTTTGTGCTGATGAATCTCAGACCTGTCCATCACAATGTTACACTAATTCATATTAAGGTGGACTTTAAGCAACTGGATCTGGGTGGACTGCTTGAGCAGGAGAGTTGGACACTAAAGTACTTTAGCTTTAGTGTGACATTTAAGCAGCTGAAATACTTGTCCTCAGCACCAGGATGGCATCAGTTTTCCTATGTGAGCTGGTCCGGGAGAAGAGGGGCTTCTACAGGTGCTGGAGCATGGATATCCTGGAGCATCTGACTCCAGTACCCAAAGTTTAGCAAGCTCATTAAGACACCTATTCACAGATAGGCCACCCCCAGGACAGGCAGTGGAAGATGCAATTTAAATACCACTAGAAGCCACTGTTCAGGCGACTGAATACAGTTAATTGAGCCCAGAGAGCAAGTTGTCCTCCCAGCTATTGAGGGTGCCTAAACAGAGCCACTTGTGTTATTCTGGATGTCCCAAGTTAATTGGGACACTTGCTTAGGCTGGTGAGCATGGCAGCAAGCCTGGGAGGTCACTGCTGAAACGCCAGCAAGGTGCCTACAGCATCTCAAATGACTCTTGGTGTCTGTGAATCACTGTAGACATGACTGTGCTAGAGAGAGCTGAATGACTCTTTGTGCTCCATTGACTCTATTGACTGGGCTCCCCTTGAGTGTAATACAAGCTTAAACATGCAGCTTAAATGGTGGCACCTTGATTTAGTCTGGATCTGAATTCTGTTTCTAGAGCTGACAGTCTGAATGTAGCCCTGTATTTTTTTTCTGTAGAGCATTTAGCACACTTCAGGAGTTAAAAGTCTTAATAATAATGGCAAAGTAATAACACCAGTGAAACAACATCATTATTCTTATTCTAATTTGTTAAAAAGAAAGTCCTATTCATTCTTCTGTTTCTATTGCTCTGTAGTAAAAAAGAGATGAAGTTCATTTGGTCTCCAAAGTTTAACTGTAATTTTATTATGTATATATTGCTATTTAAATGGCATTTAGAAAAAAAAATATACATGTATATGTATATGTATATGTATATGTATATGTATGACATATTGCTCACATCAAGAAGTAAAAAAATACCTGCTAGCGGAAGTAGAAACTAGAAGATGCTGGCTACAGCCCCCTTAGAGCAATGCAAGTTCAGGGTCTTCTTTGGAACAAAGCCAGTTGTTTCCTCTCCTCCACATGGTGCCTTCAGACACACAGAGGACTCCTGCCTAATGCCACGTTACCCAGCCTTGGCTGTCTCAGCCTCCCTGTTCTTGGCTGCTCAGCACTGTGCTGGCTTTGTTTTTGCTAAGGCTGGGCCAACAACACTCTGGTTGGGATTTGCTAGCAGAGCTGCCTCTGAAAGCCAGGGAGGGTGGGGAACCTGGCTCTGTCTGTCCTCATGGTTAGTCTGACGAGTCGCTCCTGTAGGAGGACCAACAGAAATGTTGTTTCTCCAATTTATCCTCTGCCAGCTCTAATTTTTCATGTTCTATCTATGTCACAACTTAGTTGATGCAGCAGGTGCTTTTTAAATAAAGGGAGAGAAATACTGCTTCCTGTTTATTTATATGTGTTTGATAACTTCTTGGAGGACGGATCCTGCCTATGCCATCCTTAATAGAAACTGGATGCAGTATGAGAGAACCAGGTATTAGAGAAGGTCTCATCCTCCAGGCAACCTTAACCTTTCTCCCATCAGGCAGGACTAGACTTCGCATACATGGTTTCTCAAAAGTTCTGCCTTAAACCCAAGCACATGATCAAATGGCAGGAAATGAGATCTTCCTTCAACTGGAGGTTTGGAGTGAGTTGATTTACTTTTTTGAGGGAACACTGGTGCACACCCAAATGCCAAAATTGTGTACCTGACTGAGTTACAACCAGTGCAGTTACCTGTTTAGGTTCCTTAGTGTTTTTCTTGTGGCTGTGGATTGGGAACTGAGTTATTTTTACTCATCTACAACATGGCAGAGTTTGTTGCTATAAAATAAACCCTTGCTGCTCAGGACATGAGAGTAAAAAGAGGGCAAAGTCACATTTGCCTGTTAAAAAAACCAAAACTTTCCACAAATAAAGAGCAACCACCAGCGTGTCTAGCTATTCAGAGCTCCATGTACCCAAGTAACACTGAGCCCGTTCATTCAGTTTGGCCAGAGGTCTCAGGCCACTGGTATTCCGCTATAATTGTCCATGGCCAGCTTGAGCTTCCTGGCAAATTTTGATTTTTAGTGGGATTTCAAGGGTCCTGGTGCAGTAGCCTTCCCTGGTTGCAGAGCTGATGGAGGCAGCAGGACAGGTCAGTGGGCTCTGGTCCACATTTGGCAAAATGGCACTGAACGTGTGATGGATCACAGAAGGCTTCCAGGTATGTTGGAAATGTGTGAGCAGATTCTGCTCTCCTCTGCTGCAGTGGGAGACATCTTCTGCTACTCCAGTTCTGCCCTTACCAGGTGAAGGGGCAGAGGGAGAGGTGGTTGGGTGGTGGGAGGGCTGCAGAAGGTGAGAAGGTGGCACTGGGATGCTGCAGACATGCTACACTCAGGTGGGAACCAACTGCCAGGGATAACGAGGTGTTCAGGGAGGTGAGGATATAGAGAGCTGGAAAAGAGCAGAAGTGTGCAGTTGGTGGGTGTATAAGAGAATTGTTAAACTGCAGAAAGAGCAGAGCATTGTCTGGGAGATTGGGTGGGGCAGGGCTGATTCTAAGGATGGCAGTAAACAAATGGACCAGGCAGGGAAGAAGCCACAGAGAAAAGACAACAGGAGACAAGAAGACGAAGGAGATGGCAGGAGGGAGGGGGAATGGGCTGAAGTGGCATATGTGAAACAGGGAACAAGTTGGAAATGAGAAGAAAAGTGAGGAATTGATAGGGAAAGACAGAAAGAAGAAATATTAAACTGTATCTGCATTTCACAATGATTTTCCATGGCTTCAGGAGGACTGTGGTGTGTTTCCTCATGCATCCGTCACTGGCCACACTTCCAAACCAGCAGACACACTGGGGACAAATAGGATGCACCTCTTCTCGGTGCAATGTCTTCTGCTGTATTTGTCCAGACACAAATAATTTGATCTCCACCAATATCCTATACTTCAGTCTCATCACTCTCCCTGTCAGTTTTATGCTTATGCAGTATACAGCACCCCTGAAACATCAACAACTCCATTTTAAGTATGTATTGACATAAACATGGATCTAGTCAGGAGATTAGTGCAATATTTGATTTGCTAAAAAGGCTTAACAACTCTTAATATTTTCATATTGAGCTTCAAGATCTGTATTTTAAACTAAAGAGGAATACCAGTACAATTTTCATTAATAATCTACCAACTTATATGGGTTGCTACTGGTAAGGAGAGAAATGCAGGAGATGTGTTTTTATTTTTTTTTACATACTTATCCTAAAATTGACCTGACAGCTTCTAGCTGTTCCTTGGTGACAGATTTCAAACTATTCAAACAGATAATTTTCAGCTCTGGCATCTCTCTTTGGAACTTTATGCAAAAATTTTTCCACGATATTTAGCATGTCAAAGGCTGTCTAACAGCTCTGAGCCTTGCTTGTAAAATACGCACTCACAGAAATGTAACAAGGATGTGTTTTGGCAATAAGCTTGAATCTCAAAGAAATGTTCCAGTACCTTGATTAATTAAAGACAACCCAAGTGTTACCTCCAGCCTGAACTGGTACATCATTAAGCAGCCTAATTAATACTAGGACATACTGAAACAAGAGAGGTATTTTGGAATTGCAGTTACTAAGGGAAACCTAAGTGCTGTCTGTTAAATGCTTTGGCCTCCTTTTCTTGTAGAAAATGTGCTTTATAACTTCCCCATATGCTCCTGCTGTTCTCTCCCTGATGGATGTTGCTATGGTAGCAAACTGGGGAAAAAAAATCAAACAGCTAATAATGTTTCTGCAAATGATTGCACAGGTGGAGATGAAAAGTACAGATGACACAAGTTAGTTAAGCAGGGGATTTGAGCTGCAGCAACAATTTGAGGCCAAAAATCAAAACACACACACTTTGCTTTCTTTCCTCTTTGTATAGATGTAGTGAAATTCCAGGTCTTTGCAGTCTGTTGAGGTTTATTCTACCCTTTATTGAGTAAATGCATTCAGAAATTTTGCCCTAAAACACTGAATCAGAATAACAAAATAATAAAATGATGGAGATTTAGAAGGAGAAGAGCAGGCCTGGGTACTCTGCTAGTGGGTGGGATAGTCTAGGAGGACATAGATCCCTTGAGGCTATGGGATAAAGAACTTCTATCTTTCACCCAAATGAACAGTTTTCCTTCAGTTCTGTATCATATTTGAATATCATTATAGCAACAGGGGAGGATGCACATACTGGACGTTGGAAGGGCAAACCTGTGGTGTGACTTTTTCTATTCCTTCTAAGGACTATAAGCTTTCTGATATAAAGCACACACTTGAGAAGTGCATGTGAGTGAGGAAATGCACCAGCATGCTGATACAGAGCATCTAGTTAAGTACTGAAAATGAGAATACTGACAGCCAAGGAGTTAGAGTGATACAGCTCACACCTGGCACCTCCCAGGCTGCTGGCCAAGGCCAGCCAGGTTGGCTGGTGTCTCCAGGGCACAGAATAGGTAGCTACTCTATTTATTGCTTGCTTGGTTTTCAATCATGTTGGCTGCTGCTCACCCTGACTCTGTGACACTGAACTTTTCTTTAGCTTTTCTGAGTCTTAGATAAAGTTACACATATGGATCCACTTCAGTCTGGCTTATGCTGCTTGGTTCTGTGTCCAGGCTCTCTGCTGACAGCTTACAGCCTGTGGCTTCTTCCCCAGACCTCCTTAAACATGTTTCAAAGTACTGCTGCATCCCCTGAATGATCTGGGATGGGGCAGACCTCTTCTGGCCTGGAGCTTGGTCCCCACAAAGCCTCCTGAGCCTATGTTGCAACATGAGGATGGGCAGAGAGTCAGCTGTCAGCAGGCAATCAACCAGAGGCCACTTACCTCATTTCACCATCATTTTAAGTTCTTTTGGGTTCTGTTGCACACCATAATGTAACATATATTAATGATGGTAGCATGGTGTTGGTGTATGCTGGGAGCCTGGGTCCTCCCTCCTGGAAGAGGTCCGTGCTGATCACCTTGCTCTACACATAGATTTTCACTGCAGATGTTGCCAAGCCGTGGCTCATGTCTCATGTACTAAATCAGAGCCCCATCCATGTTTAATTTTAAGAAATGTCACCTTTCTGCCAAATCTCCTTATGAAACTTTTAATGAAAGTGATACATCCTGTCAAAACTTTATGGCACAAACTTTTTAACCACTTGTAATCAGGAGATAGATTTCAAGCAAGGGAAAAGTCAACTCATCCACTCAGCATGTGTGGGACAAGTGCCTAAGTGTCTGGCTGACTCCACCACACCCATGTGTGCCAGCCCACGGTGCAAGGATGAAGAAACACAAGAATCAAAAGATTCAAGGATGCATTAAAGCCACCTGTAGCCAATACACACACAGAAGACACTGGAACACAAGCACAGGCGAAGGCACACAAGTGTGGTCCATAACCTTCATCACATAAGACTTGGCACAAAATTCGACCAGCCATTTAGGGTATGGGGCACAAATCACCTAATTCAGGCAGCCTTACTTGTGTTAGCAGTCCAACAAGTGGCAAAGTCTGGGGAAAGGCTGGATCCAAACTCTATAAATTCATAGCACTGGTGTTCCATCACCACTCTCTTGCTTAATGAAGGTGCATGCCCAGGCCCATGCACTCATTCTTCTGTTGGTGTGTCTCACTTGCATACACTGTATACGTAGAAAGATATAAATACTTTTCTACTTCTAAAACTGAATTAAAGACAAGTTTTTCAGCTCCTGGCAGGGGTTACAAACTGTGCTGTCCTGTCCCTGGATATGTGGCAGTCCTGGCTTGACTGCAGAAGAGGCCTGATTTAGGCTAGCCCATCCTCTAACACTGGTCTTGAGGGAGAAGAATCCCTTTTTTCTCCAAATGGAAAAACTTTCCAACTGCTTCCTTTGATTATTTTATATTTTTCTGCTATGTCTGTGTGTTCCTGAAAGGAGGGACAGTGCACTGCATGCAGCCATAGTCACTTGGTATTCAGGGGAAGTTCAGAGTTAGTGAGGCGCCTCCAGAGCAGCTGCAAAGGGCCTAATATAAATATGAAGAGCTGCCGAGATTCATGATTGCACCTGGCTGTCCTGCTGCTTTACAGCCATTGCAAATTAATTCTTTCTGCATGTGAGCAACTAAGTCAAGTCACTTACACTCGTGGCCTCCTGCTGTCCTCTTAGGAAAAGAAATAGATGATTTGCACTGTAGAGACCTAGTCCTAGGCCAAGGGAGCCATCAGCTACTTCGCTGTGCCTTTCTGTGATTGCTGGAGCAGGACAGGGAAGAAATCTCAGTTTAAAGTTCAGCTTCTCTATAACCCTTGATAAGGTTCAGTTACAGTCTCTGGACCAAGCATTCATTGGGCACACGAAGGGAGCATGTGGATCTGCTCCCTTGTCCTGGTAGAGCTCCAAGCACAGCAGCGCAGAGGAAACAACTGTGTATTTTTCCATTGGCTTCACTGGAGCATGCTGGCTGCAGCTGGAGTGGCAGGGAAAAGAGAGCAGAACCTGTTTGGGAAGGGACATTGCTCAAAATGGCAAAAGCTGCTGAAGGAGCTGCTGCTGAATGCTAGGGCCACATGTCCTTGAGGCCCCAGTGCTGGAGGTGCAAATCCAGCTCCCACAGGTAGCTCTGAGCTGCACAGCCATGCTGCCTTTGGGACTGAACTATGTCTCCCACACCATGTGGTGCTGAAGGACAGATCACCCTTTTTTTCTTCCCAGAGTGTCTGATTTATGGACACATAGATGCCTAACACTGCAGAGGCCCTGTGCAGCACAGCAGGGTTTGTGGTGCAGTATATCTAATTCCTGTAATGTATGCAAAGCTCTCAAAATTCTATCTTTTTATTTCAGTCTGTGAAAGAGAAATATATTCTCTCTTGGGCTGGTGACATTATTATCAGAGTTAATACTGTCAGAGAGGAATGTCTCATGTGTTTCTGCCCTGTGCTATACTCTTGGGCATTCTGCTGGGGGAGGAAGATCCTCCAGCCTCCCTGAGACCCAAGGGGGCCCTGATGCCCATGTAAACATCACTAAAAATCAATCCCTCTTCAAAGTAGGCCAAGAGTGCTGTGTCTTCTAGGTTAGTTTGCAGCAATTCATCATACATTTCTGCGCCTTCAAAGACATCTGTAGAGAACATCAGTGGCAAACAATCAAGGGGAATTAGGAAAGAGGGAAATAGGGTTGGATGGCTCCACTGAGGTCTAGGGTGTGGAGTCACCACTCAGTTACTCACTTGACATGATCTGTGACCTGAATACTACACTGTGAAATAGGGGCAGAGTCCAAGTTGACACCCTAGCCATTACCCAGCCCTTCTCCCCTACCAAGGCAGAATCACGTCCACCTGAGATATCACTTGTTGATATTTTGAAGATTTTTTAGTGTGTCTGACTGTGTAATATGCAATCTACATCCCTATAACAAGTATTTGCTATTTAGGACAAATTACTGGCCAATGGTTCAGTCGGGTCAATACAATAGGGCTGAGGAGCCAGAACATCCCGCTTGCCAAGGAGCAAGGCCAGTACACCAAACAGAGCCACCACCTCAGCTCTGTGTACTGCCAAGAAGAGGCCCAGAGGGGTAGGTGGAAGTCCTTCAAACCTCACAGTGGTTCCCCACATTTTTGGTAGGAGGGCAGTGTTACGTGTCCTGCATGTCCCCCTCTGGAGTTGCTTTGTTCCCTATAATAGTCAAGCAGAGGCAGACAAGTGTGTCAATCAATCAATCAATCAATCAATCAATTTATTCTTAAATGGTCCTAGATGGCCTTCAACCTCCCCCACCCAGTGCTGGGGTCTGTCTGCTCAGGGCAGCAGTGCCTTCACCAGCCCCTGGGGTTCAACAAAGCAGACCTCACCTGAAGGAAACGAATGTGAAATTGAATATTTGCAGAAGATTTGATGATACATTCATCCAAGCGTTATGGACCTGATTGAGTACACAATGCTGCACATACACACATGTGATTGTTGCTTTTTAATGCCTGTGGCAATCATATTTCTGCTTGACCCAAGTTTCCTTTATTTGCAAAAGTAAAAATGCTATTATTGCTGACCATAAAATTATTCAGCCCTTTTATACATAGCTATAGGAGTTGAAGTGCTCCACTGATTTTCAAGGATGTAATAGAGGATTTGTGTGCAAACAGTGCATAAATATGTACTTTCGTTACTCAGATGTAGTTTGCCTGTCAAATAGGAATGAATTTGTTTTTGCAAAAGTGGTCACTGCAGAAGCTTTCCCAAGATTCCCCAGTAATAAAAAAATTCACATTCTGTGTCTTGTCTGAATAAGCAATTTTTTTGTCTCTTAATCTTCTTTAATGGAATTATATAAAAAAGGCTGCAGTGAATTTTGCTGCAATATAAAGAAATTCCAAAATCATTAAAGAAATTCCCTATAATTTTCAAAAAGGAATCATCCTTCTTTTTCAACTCCTTCATCAAATTAAGATCAGACTCTTCAATCTGCCTAACAATAGTTCCTGTGTATTGATTTAATAAACTGAAGAGTACAAAACTGAAGTACAAAACTCTCTTCAGTACAAAACTGAAGAGAATTAGGATAAATACTAGGTTATGTACATATCTATATTAAGATCTGTATATTGAAAGTACACCCCAAATCCACGCTTTTAAAGTCTTCGATTTTCCTGGAACCAGTATAGCTGTGAGGAAAATTTTAACCTGGAGCTCATGCTCCTTTTCAAGAATGGAACATTGTATATAGCATTGAACACAGCATAGCAGAAAAATATACATTGTTAAGGGCCTGAACTTGTACTCTCACCTGCATTGTGGAAACAGGGTAATAAAGAGCAGAGGAGATGGATCTTGTAGGAATCTTTCAGTTAAGGCATGTTTCAGTTAAGGACAGGTTTTTGGTTTTGTTTTTTTGTTGTTGTTTTTGGTTTTTTTTTGTTTTTTTTTTTTTGTTTTTTTTGTTTTTTGTTTTTGTTTGTGTTATTTATTAATAGGAAAATTATAATATATTAACATGGTACAGCTACTTCTATCTCATGCACCTATGCTGTTGGAGGCTTTTCCTTACTTCTGTCTAGGATGTAATGTTACTGCTCCATTTAAATTTGATGTTCAATTTGTATGACTGTAGAGGGATTAAAAAAATCCTGTTAAGAAATGATTAATGATCAAGTCACAGTGATGAAATAAAAAACTAAAACTAATTAATTCATTATCTGACTCTAACTCCCCAAATGACTGTATCAATTGCAGCCTAATTCTTAATGACTGGGACAAAGAGGTGACATGTATCCTTGGAAGAGCTGGGGAACAAAACTTTTTGTATTCCACTAGATTTCCCAGAATATTCTTGCTCAGAAGGCAGAGCTCAGCAGTAAAAAGGAACATAGTTCTTTTGAGCAGCAGAAATAAGATTTTTTCTGGGGTTAGCTGATGACCTTACCTATTCAATCCATCTCTCAACCTTCAGAGCACTAAAAGTAGTTCAGCACACATGACATTTGTATAATACTTCTCACTGAATGCTGTTAAGCATGTTGCTCAGGTTTCCCTGTCTCTTTACAAAGCTATTCCCTGCTTGTGAAAAGCAGTCTGCCTTCATCCAGATGTGCAAGCCATGCCTTGAAAACATCACTCCTTTCCACCAGTGCCACTTATTTGATGTCTTGAACACACAGCATGCTGGGTGCCCTCCCACACCACAGCTCATCCCTTCCTCTCCTCTCCAGCTCAGAGGAACTCATTTCGGGACCGTGGGTTTACTCAATGCCTCTGAAGAGCAAGGAAGAAAAGTCTGACATTTTGCTGGAAGAAACCTAGCACAGAAAAGCTCCAGTCACTGAAATTTGCAGGCAGAAGTAGGTCAGGCCTGATGCTATTTGCAGACTGCTTTTCCAGGGAGTGGGGAATAGGCTCATCAGTGCCAGGGGTTAACGTGGATGGCTATGATGTCAGCTCAGCCGTTCCCAAGGTGAGGTTTGTATTTGACCTCCTCCAGTGATGCCTGCTTGCTCTTAGAGCTTACTCTAACATGAAGAGCTACTAAGCCATTCTTCCCACGTGTATTTCACCCAGGCTGCTATTCCAAAACCTTGGTCTTTGCATTATTCCTTTCTGCCCCTCCACATCCAAGGAAGACCTACATAGTCTGTATCTCTCTGTTAGGAAACAGAAGTAATGTTTTATATTTTACATTTGGCAGCCATGTAAAAGTCATGTTTGGGCTCAAGTCTGATTCTATTTAAGACTCAATTTATCTCCATGAAAGAGAGGTTACAACTGGGCTTTTATATTTGGCACATTATCAGAAAAGAGGTGTCCTGCCTGGCATTCTCAGGGCATCACTTATTTTCTGAGCATTTTCTGGAACTGTGGCAGTGTTATATCACTGTTGTACACTGGGGTATGTCATGGATATAGCAGTATCAACCTGGGACACAGCTCACCCTGAACCACAGCTCACTCCTGTTTTCACCAGGAAGCTCCTGTTGCCCTCAGGAGGCAGGATTTTGATGAGTCTGGACAACATTTTGGCCTGAATGAATTAAAAATGGGTGATTCGTGTTGGGTGTTGATCCAGATATTAAGAGGAGCTTATTGGGGCTTTGCAAAGAAGAAGAAGATCCAAAATAACTGGCATAACCCTTAAGCATGGTTGGCAGATGGATCATTACCCTTCAAAAATGGCTGCAGTTCCAGTGCTGATACCAACTTCATGCTCTGTTTTGTTTTGTTATGTCTTTCTCAGATGTCACTATGGTGTGTGCTTAAATAGGATCCTCTTTCCAGAAAGTTCATTTATGCAGTATTTATATGGCAGAGACATCTGTCTCTTTCTTTTGTGAGCCCATGCTCTGGTTTTGATTTAGTGTATTGGGCTCCTTCAGTGCCAAGAAAACACTCTGCTCCTCTCAGGCTGGTAAATTCTGATGATTGCTCTCATTCTGTTTTCTTATGTGAGGAGACATTTTAATATCACCTTCTTATCCATCAAACATTCTCTTCATCTCAGGGACTCAGGCAGCTATCTGTTTGGGAAGTGATTTCTTGTAAGTGTCATTTTCTAAAGGTGAATTCTTCCCAGCCACTGCTTTTAATCATATTGCAATGGGAAAGTGCTTGCAGAGGCATTACGCAATCAAGAAGATGGCTTTGCATATCCTCCCAAGGGTTTTGCCACAGTTGGACTCAGCCTGCTTTCCCCATCCCTTGCCTAGCAGTCATGGAGAGGAAGGGAAGGATGCTTTTTAAGTTGTATATTTTTCAAGCTCAGAGTCAACTACTCACCAAAACAAAAAAGCAGGAAGCAATTCCTGGAATCTGTGAGTCTCATCTCCAGAGGAGATGTGTATTTACATTCATAACAACCAAAGGCATTTAATTCTTGCATGAATCTGTGGTTCACAGTGAATAGCTATTTGTCCTCATGTCCAGGGAACAAGATTGCAAGTCCTTTCTTCTGGCAAGAATCAAATATCTTGCTTTTGTCAGTAGGTCTTTGATATGCAGGAGCAGTCATGGAGTCAGTGAAAGCAGCCTTGTACCACTTCTCTGCACCTGGGTAGGTGAGCACTAGCAGGCTGTGGTTGGCAGCCTCCAGAGACCAGTGACACCAAACGCTATTCTCAAACAAGGGAGAAATTACGAGCCCAGGGACAGCCAGAAATGTATTTCAGCACAGTTTGTGTCTGGGTAGCATCTATTTTTCTTCTGTCAGGCTCCATTTTAGGCACTTAGAGTAAAACACCTTATTTGGTATCATATTTTCAAGAACATGGTGTGTTTGACTCAGGAGCCAGATCTAGTGCTGGCTATTGGTCAGAAATTATGTAGAATACAGTTTGTGACTAATCAGTCTTTAAACAATACTGAAAGAAAACTATCTTTATTTCTTAATCTCAGTCCTTTGTGTGTTGACCAGTGCTGGAGAAAGGGCACCTGACCCATGGGAGGGGTTTTATTCTGTCAGGAGGCATCACTGGGTTCAGAGGTGCTCTAAGCCATGTGTCACTCATTCCTCACCACCTCACTAGTAGCTGGTAAAGATTAATTTGACAGATGAACTTGAAATATTTTGCTGTTGCATTCTTTGATCTGTTTTTCTGCTCTTTTCCAGCCCCACCACAAATAAAACTCTAAACATTATTCTTCTCTTAACCCTAAACTTAGTATTAACATTGAATCAACTGCAGATGAACCATTGGCAGTTTTCCTCTGGCCATTACCCATCCTATCCATACTAAATACTTCTCACAGCTACCATCTCTGAAGCCTCTGCCTCCCTTTTGCAACCCCATTTCAGTCTCACTGCCATGAGTGTACTGGCAATTCTCTTTCAACCCTAACCCTAAACATGGGTTGTCAAGTTCTCCCAGACTCATATTAGGAAAATTAAAAAAAACAAAAAACCCAGTCTTTCTTTTCCTCTACTAATAGGGTAAGAGAAGGGTTAGGATTAGGGATAGATACAGAGTAAGGGTCACAAAGGGGTTAGGACTTGGGTTGGGGCTGAGAAGGGGAAAGCTCTTGCTTTGCCTAGGGAACTACAGCTTTTGGAAAGGCTCCTAATGCCTTTCTCACTACCAAGATCCCCCAGGGAAATCCCTCCCTAGTACCCTGCAGGGAGATGATTATTTAATAAGAAAATGAGGTTGTGCATTCCTGTAAAAAATAGCTGGTTTCCTGGTTCTGTTCCAAGCACAGAAGAAGCATAGACAGATTTATCACACTTCCTTATAAGCCTTCATCTGAACACTGGTCACTTCATTTTTAGCCATTTTTCTTTCTACAGTGCCTTTTCCCTGGCTCCAGGTGTGAATTGCTGCAGAGGACACATGAGCAGGGAGCTTGTGCACAGCAGTGTGAGGTGGGGGAGCAATTCTCTGCCCCCTGATTTTGCAGAGCAGGTTTGTGTCCTGCCTTGCTTGAGCAAAACAGGTCTAGTACAATTACACTACACGAGAACAGTACTCCAAATAGAGCAGTGATTGAGATGCTTATGTTGTAATATCCCTGGGGTGTAAGTATTTGGGGAGTAAAGGTTTCTCTTATGGTAAAAAACCCTTCTCTGAGCTGAGAAAACAAATGGAAATGTGAACAGTGTATTAACACAATCATAACAGGCTGCTTCTCTTCCCCCACAGTAGCTGGAGAAAGGAAATATGAGTGGAGAGGGCTGGATTTCTTCCATCTGCACTGAAGAATAAGTACATGCCCTGAATCCAGCATGGTGACATGCTGTAGGCAGTGTTGAAAAGCCAGCTATTGCCATGTCATATTTGGCTTTTACTTGTTCTTACAGGTCACTGTGATTTCTTCAACTTACACCACAGTTTTTTACACTTCAGTTCTGAAGTATCATAAAACCTAGATTAATAGTATAATGGGAATTTGGAGAGCTGTTACATACAAGCAGTAGGTGTTCATGAAGTACAATTACAATACTGAGCTAATCAGCATTGCATTCAGTTGACTAAATTCTCATCTTTTAAATGACAGTAAAAAAATCTCACATAAGAAAAATGAAGAATGATGCAAATGCAGGGAAGAGTCAAGGCAAGTTCATCTATTTCAGTGGACAGTGTCAGAGATGTCCTGTTGATTAAAGTCAGTACTAGTATTGCACATCATGCTTCCCAGCTCCTGCAGGTTTAAAGGCACTGGAAGGTAATGCACAGCTCCTGATGGAGGAGTTTAGGATGGGATGGGGTGAAATGCTGTACAAGAGTTGGCAGGGATGCTGGATACTGGCACCCTCAATATCCCCACAGGCGAAATTGTTTTGTTTGAGACCTGCTTCACCAGTCTCCACGTAAGGTATGGATGATGCCTGTCTTACATTTCTACAGACTGTCTCTAAAGGTTTTAGACTTTTTATCACGGGTTTCCTTAACCTTTCATGTTACATCAGTACACGCTCAGCAAATCTGAAGACAGAATGCACATCAGGTAGGTCGGATGAGTCTTGGCTGACCTCAAAGGGTAAATTATATTTAAAAGGAAAAAATGCTGCTCTATTTCTTACAAGTTTTTTTCCATTTTAATTTTAAATTTTGTGTCAAAACAGACTAACTCAGAAAATGCCCTCCCCCGCACCTCTCTTCCAAACATGGGCTGTGTTCAAGACAGAATGGCGCAGAGTGGCCCTGATGAAGTTCTACCTCTTGTTAAATATGGACCTTATCCACGCAGCAGTTTTAGCTTAGTGGTGGCAGCCAAACCAGGCACACCTGCTGCTCTTTGGCTATTGCACAGATTCTGCACTGGTGACCAGTCCCTGTCCCATCTCTGCTGCTCTCAATCACTTAGGACCTTATTAGCAGGCCCCCACTCATACATGGGCACCCATTTATGTAATTATTTTCTAGCTTTCCCTCTCTGTGCCCAGAGACACCCTTGAAATGCAAATATCTCCCGTGATTTTTGAATACAGGTACTCTCTGCCTGTGAGTGAAGCAGCACAGAGAAAATAATCATCAGTAAGATGCCCGAACCCTCCATTTCAGCATTTTCTGAACTCCAGTGGCATAGGGCTCAATTGAAAAAATTGTCTAAGAAAGGCTTCACTAAGTGGAGCACATCAAGAGAAAATAAAGAATGAGGCCCTGGTTCCATCCACAGAAGCTGTCATGATTTATTTGCTGTCACTTGAATCTACATTAGAGGGCTTGCTGCGACTTCACCAATTTCTTTCCATTCTGATTGTCTCCATCTCTGCTGATATTTGAGGCCTGGCTTGTTATATTTGAATTTGAAAGATAAGTAGCCACCCGAGCCTGGCAGCATGCTAGCATTAACTTCTCCTGCCCAATGGGCTTTTGCTGGTCCTTTATGGAAGATGAAAACGGATGAATCAACTTCAGAGGCTTTCTGGGTTATACAAAACCCATCCTTCTTCCTACCCAAGTAAAGCAAGAAGTCCTGCTAATGAACCCATCGGAGGAGAGCTCTGTCTGCTGCTCTGTGGCAGTGACATCCAGTGCAGCTGTGAACTTTTTGAGCAGCCATTTCTAAATTGGGAATTCTCAGATTTATGTGGCCATTTTCTTGTTTTAAAAGAAGAAGTCAATACGTATTCACAGTTTGATCCCCATTAAGGGCTGAAGTGGTGCCACGTTTCACCAGGAGAACGTTAATGCTATCAATTTTTCAGCTTTCTTACTTTATTTTCAGCATGTCATGTCCCTTCATATTTAGCATGTTATGAGGGACCACTGGAATTCAATTACTGCCTGTCACTGCTGTTTATATTGATTTATAGATCATCCATTTTGACAAGTTCATTGCCAAGCTTTAATATGCCTTAATAGCTTTATTGTTTATTAATGGTAATGCAGTGGTCCAATCTCCAGCCTGCAGTAAATGTCAGTCCTTCCCTTCAGTGGTGGACTGCGGCTGCAGAGGATGGGTGGGCCAGTGGCGATATCCAGGGGCTTGGCAGCATCATCCTCCCCCGGATGCCCAGACGCCACTGACACCAATTCCTTTGGTTAATGACCCCCACAGATTTCCTCCAATAAAGAATTAAGAAGAGATTTGTCTAACAGCCCCTTGCCAGCAGGACTAACACACCTGGCAGTGCCAGAGGGGTTTTGGCAATGCCACAATGTGTGGTGCTGTCAGTGCTGTGGTGTCTCTGGGCACAGAGCAGCCCTGGCACAAACCACATCTGGCTCAGCACACAGACCACACCTTACCCTTAAAAAGATGTAGAGCAACAGTGCCACTGGTCAGCATATCTGAACAGAGTAACATAGTCGAGGCCATTATGGGGAATGCAGAGGTGAAAAGTGTATGTGCATCATGGGGCTTTTTTATGTCGGGCTATGTAGAGTTTTATAATGAGGGCAGAGTTCACTGGCAATTATTGCTTAGGAAAGTTTCCATGGATAGCTATTTTTCTTTCTTTTCTTGCCAGCTGGCTCTTTGAAATATCAATTTACCATAGGAAAAATTCTCCTCAAAAGCAGGAGTCCCCAGGCACTACAGGTCAGGACAATTTCAATGCAACTGTGCTGTAAGAAAAAAGGATGTCCTCAACAGTAACACAAGGACTTGTATTTCTTAGGCAAAAGCTGTTGCATGTTGGTAGGGTAAGAGATGAACAGCAGCACATTTCTGAGTATTTTCTGCCTAGAAACATACAGGCCCAATTTTCCAGATGAAACGGTAGCTGTTTCTCCGTGCATGAGTTTGTGTGTTTTCCCCTCGCCACCGTCAGCTGCCTTTACAGCACTGAGCATGGTGGTTTGCTTTTCAGGACTGTTTGCAATCTCAGGATGGCTGTGGAGGAGAGCTGCTGCAGCTCAGAGGTGCAGGGCTGAGCTGTTTATCCAAGCTGGGGAAACATGAGGTGCAAATCCTTTCCTGAACAGCAGCTATCATCAGCTCAGGTTCCTTTGCACAGAATTGCTCTCTCCTGTGAGCTGCTGACAATGGCAGCTATGGACTCTTTTCTTTCAAGCCCCTTCCAGAAAGGTTCCTCCTTCCTAATATCTTGCTCAGCAGTGCTGAGCACCTTCAGAGAAATAAAATGATGTGCTCATTTCTGCCTTGGTCTGCTGCATTTCCCCAGGAGCATTAGTTCATCTATTCCTCTCGCCCTGACTTAAATGATGAGAAATGGATATCACTTACACTGTCTTTCTCTCTCTCTCACACACACACACAAATACACACATAGATGTATTTAAGAAGACAGCTTAAAACCTAAGTTATAGCCCAGGAAAAACAACTAAAGGAGTTTTTGGGTTTTTTTTTCTCCCTCAGATTCAGTTTCCAAAGTGAATTCCGAGGGAGTTGCCACTTTGGCTGATGAGATGTGACCTGTTTTAATCACTGCTGTCCACTGTCAGGTATGTCAGGCAATTTAGCTTCAGGTGCATAATGGCAAATTATTATAGAGACAGAATGATTTTAAGTTTCTAGACAGTGGGAGCATTCCCAGAATCCATTACTGCCTGATTAAATTACTCAGATTTCTGTGTGTGAAGGTTTTGTACAGCAGCATGTAATCCACGAGAGTAACTAATCATATCATATTGATTTAGATGCTGCTAGAATGGGAAATCTAATTGTAATACTGTGAAAGCTTCTTGGGGAATCTGTACTAATGATTGCATTTGTAATCCCATTTGCAGGTGAAAGTTCTGAAGTGCAGCTGTGAGATGAATAGCAATGACGCCGGTTTGGACACAGCCCTGCAAGATCAGGCTGCCCAAGATGAGACGAGTAAAGGTTGTCCTGATGACTTAGCAGCAAGTTTACATCCTTCTGGTTTTCTCCATCCATGTGTCCTGGGACTTACACTGATGCCTTTTTCCTGGTCTTAGGAAATAAAAGCTCAGACACAGTTAGAGGGTTGGGGTTGTTTACCTCAGTATTTTAATAGGATCCCATTCCATGCATTGCTTCCACTCACCCCCCAATCGAGTACACAATTAAAGACCTTACACATTAGCATATCTAACAAGAGGGCCCCATAAGGGGCTGGGGTGGGCTAACTTCTAGTTTACAGGATCTGTCCTGCTAGGGGACCTTGAGTGCTTACGACAATAGAGTGTTTGGTCTCCTAACTCTGCAGTTTCTGGGGTTTTTGGTCTCCTGGCCTACTGGACACCAAGAAACCAGGCTAAAGTATCACACCCATAGCATCACAAGTATGCATGCTAATACTTGTGGATATAGGGAACTGTGTAAAAGGTATTTAAGAGAAAAAGCAAAAAATCCTTCAGGCATCAACACCTAAAGAAGAATGTGAGCAAAAGGTGCAGGCAAAGATGAGAAAGGAGGCAGAATTCAGCCCCCTGTCCTGCTTAATTTCAGAGGCCATTCCAGGAGCCAGCACTGCAGGCTGAGCTTTGCTGAGGTTTTGCAAGGACACCACTTCTTTGCACTGTCTCTCTTTTTATCTGGGGATGAACACATTTGAAAAGCACTTTTCATTCAGGGAAATGAAATGCCTACCTGCTTTTCATTAAAATTCTTTATTGTTGTTTCATTCTTCTTTAAATGCAAGATTCTATGGTGTTTCTTTTGTGTTTGATGATTGCCAGCAACTTGATCTGCCTTGACCCTTCATGTCTGTGCTCTGGCAATATTATCCTTCCTCTTTTTTTCACTTCCTGGAATATATGGGCTATTAACATGTGAATTATATGAACTGAATTTTATCTTTCCTCCTTGTGACACTGTTGCAGAGCTGTATAAATATAAAAACATAATGTGATGAATTGCTTCGCTCCTTTGCTGTCATGGGCTTTTTGTAGCTCTTGGTCTTTTTCACTTTTCTGACCTGTTTATAATGAAATATAAATATAAATAATCCTATCAAGAAAATCCTTGCATCCCTTGCATACACCGGAGCTTGGGAGGTGGTGGTTTGATGGGTGAGAGGAGACGGGTCCTCCTCCTCCTTCTCCCCCTCCTCCTCCCCCTCCTCCTCCCATTACCTGGGAGAAGAGCTGCCCACCAGGCTCTGACAAGGACTTGAAACACTTGTGTGGGTAAAGTGTAGCAAGCTTTCAGTTTGGGGGACTGGTCCCTTCAAGACACTGAGGCATCCTTTCCAACATGCAATAGGGCTCACTTTCCCTCTTTATCCCCTGCCACCCTGTGATTTTTGAGGCCCAAACAGCCGTGTCTCTTACAGGTGAGGTGTGCTTTTGACTTTGAATTAGTGACCCCTCTTGGAGAATAGTGGAAGAGACACCTTTGTCCTTCCCTTGGGAGCTGACTCAGACAGATGGCAGTCTGGATTTCACAGCCCTGTGTCCTCTCCTGCTCACCCTGCAAACCACATCAGGGAGCCCTGCAAAATGGCAGGGCTGTATGTGCTGCCTCGCTGAGCACTCCAATGGGATGAAGGGCTGGGCCTGGGACAGGGACTTTCCTGGGGAGCCAGCCCCAAGCAGGACTAAAGACAACAGATACAAACCACAGATGTCATCTCCACCTTTCCTGCAGGTGCTCTGCAAACTCATCACATCCTGCTGTGCTTTGAAGCTTGTGAAGAGAGGGGTGATGGCCCCCCTGCTCTTCCCGAGGGGGCTCACCCCTGCTGCAGTTGTTCAGTGCTTCCCAGTTTGCTCTTCTTGTCTGTGCTTTGGGTGAACAGGTACAAGGCAGAATAAACTGGGGCCTTGGGCAAATGCTACCTGGCTCCAAAGAGGTTTTAAACTTTTTTACAGTGAAATGTTAGTTATTTTTTTGCAGTGTATTTTCTTGCACAGTTCAGGCGTAGTTTAATTCTACTCACAACAGAGAGATTCTGAGTAATACAAAAGACGTAAGAAAACCCTCACACTTTAAAATAAGCCCCTATTATGGTTCCTTGTCATGAACAGACATTGCCTTTGTATTGGGGAGATCAACAAAACTGGAAATTAATTAAGCACAGTCTAAATAGCCTTTAGGATATTCAGTTATATATAGGAAAGCGTTTTACAAGCATGTTTAATGGATGACTCCTATTCTGTCTATTAGGTGTCATTGAAGCCCAAGGGGTGTTTATTTAATGTCAAGGCTTCTCAAAGTTTTAGAGATCATTAGAATTTAGGATAAACTACAGTTTACTTCCTTGATAAGTATGCAAAGGTCTAACTGCCTTGGAAAGTCATGCTGGTGGTGCTTATTTTTAGTAATATAGATTCCCAACAGCTGTGAATCGTATTTCTAAAAAAGGTCTGCAACCAGAGTCCATTCCTCATGCTGGCATGATCCCTGACAGGCAGGAACAAGGTGAGATGGAAGGAAGCAAGCAAGCAAGCAAGCAAGCAGGCAAACAAGCATGGTACATGTGTTGTGATTGTGTACTGAAGGACCACAGGAAATGTGTCATTAAAATATATTACACTGAAAATATATACAGATTTTCCACATCACTGAGTTTTTCATGGGAACCATACAGCAGAGCCCCAGATATCTGTTGCTGCTCAACCATGGGCAATAATAAGAAGAGCATTTAATAAGATAATTTAAGTTAAATCATATTTAGTACAAGATTGTCAGAACCTGCCTTACTGTGAAATTGCAGGCTCTTTTCCACTATTATATGTGATATACTTTCCAAAAGTCTCAGATTTCCCCAACAGAGATTTCCTTGAGGTCTGAAAAATGCAGAGCAGTTATAGAAATGCTTTAATGAATGCAGTCTCCTCTACTTCATTGTATTACTTTCTTCTCTTTTTCTGGGCTGCAAAAAAAAAAAAAATCTGCAGTGAGACTGGGACTCTCAAAGTGATGCTGACATCCATCCAACCATTTCAGTTTCTCTGGAGATTGCTCTATGTCTATCAACATCTACCTGGGTTGAAGTTTTAACTTGTGCGTTGCCATCAGCTCAGCTGCTTTCCTGTCAGCTGGCAGATCTGCGATTGGAGCTATTCTCTTTGTGATTTGATTTGCACATTTCCCAGTCCTTTGTCTGTGATGCACTCTTGGTAGGTACCTGAGGACTGTTTCCCAGCATATATCGTAGCCAAGCTGTGCTCTGTACAATGCTTGAGTCAGGAGTATGAGCCACATCTGGCCTTGCTCAGCTGTCCTGGACTGGACTTTTGTTATACACCCCCACACCATTGTAGCAATTTCTAGCCTACAAACAGGGCTTTTTGATCCACAACACCAGAGGCACTGAAAATAGCTGTGATTAAAGGTAAGTAGAGCATTTATATGTATGTGTTGAAATTGATAGAAAATGCAGTAAGTGTAAAATTGAAGACAGCATTGAATAAAGAGTCCCAGCAAGCAGGCTCATTCTTTTACCCACCAGACCAGAAGGTATGGTCCACCCATGCTGGCATTTTCAAAGCTTTTCCTGTTTCTTGCTTTCACTGCCCAGTGTGTGCCAATGGCAGGTTCAAACTGTGAGGGTGCTGCTACTGCCCAAAACTGTTCAGAGACCAAGTGCAAGGCAATGAACAAAAAACTCAAGTCAGAAGATTTGAGAGGATGTGTGTGCAGTTCAAGGCATGGCATCCTCCAGAGCATGGGGACCTGTTTGCCCACAAGGCAGCATGGGATCTGCAGAAAAGGCATCCAACAGCATCTGGCTTCATGCCCTCAGCTGAGGGCCACCAGCAGGGTCTGACTTTGTGCCTGAAGCCAAAGGACACCATTCTCACCAGGATGGAAGCTGCCTGCTTCCATTCTCACCAGGATGGAAGCTCCATCAGAGAAGTGACACCTCTTCCCTTAGCCGACTGCTGTCCTGTGGAGTTGTCACCCCAAACCAATGCTCCTGAAGGCATTTTGCATGATGTCTGAGATTTCTCAAAACAGTAGTAAAAAAAAAAATTCCATCAAAAATCCCAGCTCTGAAGGAGATGAAATCCTACAAACAAAAATGGCTGAACACTTCTCCTTTATCATTGCTGAAGCCATAAGGGGCAATCTTGCTACAGCAGGGTGACATGCACAGGGTTCTGCAAGGCACCCCTGGCTGTGTGATCACCTGGTGAGGACAACCATGCAACCACTTCCTCTGGAGTTCCTGCTGTGATACTTCTCAGCAAACAGGATTACTCCCATTTCATGCTCAGTTTGCATGTTTGCTTTTTTTTTCAGACAAGGAAAGTGGGTTTTTTGTGTTTTGTATTTCCCTGTAATTAATCTGCAGCACAGATATATGCTTTCTTGTGCTAGGTTTCTGTTTCCCAATATATTCAGGATTTATATCTCAGTCAACATATTACCTCCCCCTGAAAAAGAATTATTTCTGTAATCAGATTAGCTGAATTTATACTAAGTCAGAAGTACAGCTTTACTCACTTGATTATTCGGTTTGCTGTAAATGTTGGGAATAAATTCCAAGAGAGCGAATCAAGCAGTTTATTTTTTTACTACCCTTATACATATTTCTACTTATTTGCCATGTACCTTTACTACCCAGATCTAGTTGCAAAGAGCAGACAAAAAAATGATGCTTAGAAAGACCGTATGACCTATCTGAATGCTGAGATAAGAGATTTTAACAATTTTTTCCAGTAGAAAACTAAAGTTTCCATGAAATTTCTTCTGAGGTAAGAGCTGTGAGGGTTTTGGTTTATTTTTTCTACACACACATGGCTCTTTGGAGATGTTGAAGAGATGTGATGGAGAGCAACTTCTTTACTACTGCATTAATGAGAGCAATGGCAACAGAGTTATTCTCTTAATGCTAACCCGGGCATATTAACCCACTTCACCCATTAATGCAACACGATTCATAATTTTTTTGTGTGTATGAACTTCTATATGGCCAGTCTATGTTGAAATTATCCAGGCTGGATGTTGTCTGTGCTTTCTGCAAACAGTGCTCACTGTGAGTGGTATTTTTTACCTTAAAGGCATGTGTTTTAGGACATTTCTAGGACAAACATGCTGGATATGAAATATAGATGTGAGTGTGATATGCATATGAACTGGGAGGATGCACAAGCAGCATAATTCTTGTAAGTCCAAAGAGGTTCCTTTATTTAACAAAATTTAAGAGGATTGTTTCTTAAGTGTTAGGGAAAGAGTTAATAAAAGTAAAGTCTGAAGCTGCCAAGTTATTAATTTTCCATTCAGGAATGGGCTGCTCTGAATTCAATTACTCAGCTGCAAAAGTGCTTCCCAGTATTTGATGGCATCTTCTTAAAAGTGTAAAGGACGGTGTGCACATGGTGCTACTCAGAAATGAAAGGCTCTGCATTGTCACATCAAGCTGGCCCTGGCAGAGTGTGCCAAGGTGAGACACCCGTCCCTGCAGGCACCACATCCCTGCCTGGTGAGGAGCAGCACCCAGAACAGGAGCCTGGTGAGAACTCCCATGACAAGCAATGGTCAGGCTTTCCACGTCTTGCCTTTTCTCTGGGAGTCTCTAAACCTTGAATCAGTTCATCAGTATTACTGAGTTACTCGGTAAAATGCACTTCATGCTCTATTTCATCCTGCTTTCTAGTAGTCCCAAATGTTGCCCTGGAATTGAAATAACCCCCTTCAAGAGAAGGTTCCTGTGACTACTGGGGGTCCTATGGGGAATACAGTTTTCTCAGGAAGTAACCAATGGGCAGTTTTCAGTCTGATTTTTTTGTATTTCTCACTGCCTGGTTTAGTTTTCACTGTCTTGAGGGATGAAATTACCAGTGCACACATTGAGAGAGTCACTCTGGGAGAGGAACAGTTAAATCAGATCCCCATGGCAGGAAATACTTGTTCAGTCTCATCTTTCCTACCCATAGTGTTGTTCTCATTAATTTTGGTCCCAATAATATCTCTGTGTGTAAATAATTTTAGTCTCTCCTATGTTTTCACAACCATCAGGGATTTACAGAGCCTGAAAGAAGTAAGCTGTGCACTGAGAGTGTTATAAAATAGACAAATATGCATTATGAGAAATACCACATTATACTGGCACAACCCAGGGCCCCCTGCTCACTCAGGTGGGCCACATCACAATGCCCTTGCAGACCATAGCAGCATGAAAGCTAATATATATTTTTTTTGTATAGTACAGTATAGTATAGTCCTTTTTTTTAATGATGGATGGCAAGGGATGCTTTAGTCTTCTGTTAAGTTACATGTTGTTATTTAAGCACTAGAGAGCAACCTGAGGTGCTGCTGCACTCCCTTTTGTGTATATGTGTAGAGCTCTGAAATTTTATTAGTAAACATTAATAGCTAAACAATTTGCACATGATTTACCAATTCTATCATGTGTGCCTTCAGATGCTCAAGTGAACAAGCAGGAGCAATCCAAACTTCCTGACCAGCTTAGGGCATTCCCAGTTGGCCATCCTTGGCTAGTACACATTCACAGGTGTTGGCACTGCTAGGAAGCAAAATTGCACTGCAAGGCAAGAGCCAGAAAGCAAATATTCTTGTTTTTTCTTTCCAGTGCCTGTTTTTTAAGGCCTTTACAATGGAATTGAAGTCTATTAAAAATAACGTATTTCTTTCCCCTCCCATCTGAATATCTCCAAGCTGTTACACTCACATAGAAGTTTAGCATCATATGTCAAAAATACTGTCACCTCTACTTCAGAAACAGAGCAACCAGAGCCCAGAGGAACATCTGACAGTCTGCCCTGGGTCACAGAGATATTAGACTGGGACCTGGAAAACCCGGTCCTTTTCCATGATGTGATAGAGTGCTCCCTAGAGACTTGTCCCTTCTGTATCCCTATTATTCAGGCACCAGGGTCTGGAGACTGGGGGGTTTCCAGCTGTCAGCAGCTCCTGCCAATCTCTGCATCTCACAGCCCTGCAGTCCCGGCTGCACAGTGGAGGGGGAAGGTGGCCGGTCACCACACCGGTGGTGGCACCTAGGTCACATTGGTCCTGCAGAGATATGCTCCAGGCAGCTGTGCTTATTTCAGGGTGGTTTTTTTCTGTTTTTTCACCTGGTATAAGAGGAGAAGGCTGACAGCCGTGACACACAGTCTCTTCCTCAGGCTACTCCACCAGAGCTGCTTTTCTCAGCTGCAATCTCAAGTCATTTTAAATAACTCTCCAGCAGCTCTAGCACACACTAATGTGATTAGGTCACTAGCTTCTCTGACCATATTGCTTCATACTGCATTTCAGACAGTAAATTCATTCCTCCCCTCGGAGCCACCTCTCCCAATTGCCCCTGGTGCCTGAGATGTTTATAGCAGTGCAGGAATTCATCACTGTGCCCCTGTGGCAACAGCTGCACTCGTGTTCACCCTCTCTCCCACCACAGACAACAGGCATCCTGGAAGGTTTGAACATGACCAACTACACTGTCATCCTGCATCCTATTTTGAAGTGTGGTGACGTTTCAGGCCGTGGTGGAGGAGCACCGTGGTCACGGCAGGGACAGGACACTGTGCTGTGTGCAGCAGGCAGCTGGCAGTGGGAAAAGCAGGGAGCTGAGAGCACAGCAATTAAGCAACACATTCTGTTTTCTGCTACAGGCAATATTTTCATAGACTGTAAAATCTCTTTTCCTAGCAACGGCTGTCCTCTTTCTTGATTTAGTATCTATGGTGCTGACAGTTTAAAGTCGTGTTTATTTTACAGGTAGCTTAAACAAATCTCTGAGAGAGTGGCTCTTGCCATTTCAGGAAGATAGACTGGGTCTCTTTCTGCAGAGCAATACCCTTAAACGGGTGTCTATAAGACTATGAAGAATTTTCTCTACCAGGATTTGAGGGGAGAAAATCCACTCCCCCTAGAGAACCTACATTTCTCTGGGGAGATCTCTTCTTTCACTACAAATGCACAAGTAATCAGGGGAAACCCTTCTAAGAAAATAAATGTCAGAGAAATGGGATTCCTGCAGGCAGTTGTAGTTCAGCCACATCTTCACTTGAAAGAATTTGACCCTATGTCACTGACTTAATTTTCCTTAAGGAAAACCAATAGGCAGTGTTGTGTCACTGACCAGTGTCACTAGTGCAGACCTGAGCAGCCACGCTGCTTGCAGAAGCCTGGGCTCCCGAGATCAGAAAAGCCTTTTCACTGAGCAATTCTCTGTTAGACAGAGTGTGTTCTAAAACATGAAACTCTCTTTAAAAAATGGGTCTTATCCTGATACAGCCAGTTAATTTTTCCAATGGTTTTCTCCTTCATTGACAATAATGATCACCATAATGTAGACAAGATAGGGAGCTGGGCCTTATATATTGCCGTATGACATATTTAGTAACAGCTGAGTTTTCCCAAGATAGTAGGATGCTGATAACCAACTGAGGAATACTTCAGCTCCCCAGGACTTCCAGCGTAGTTTATCAGTCCAAAAAAAGTTTACTATCATCTCCATATATAACTCTTGTGACAATGTGTCATGTGCAGATTTTATGGGGAGATGTTGTCTTCTGAGATTCACTGCCATATATTATTTTCATGCAGGTTTATGTTTACAGGCGCTTACAGGTGGCTAAGATAGAGTGGCACTCTTTACCACGAGATGAAGTGTGGAAGCTTGGCTGCACAATCACTGCACTCTTTTAGTCTGGTTTTGCCCTGTGAAGTACATTCAATATTGAGATGCAACAGGTTGGTCCTATAATTTTATTAAATAATAATTATTTTTAAAAGGAAGGGGAAATCAGTTCATAAAAAACATAGAATCACATAATGATTTAGGTTGGAAGGGACCTCTGGATGTCTGTGAGTGGGGCAAGTGTCAAAGGAGAGCAGGTTGCTCAGAGCTTTGCCCAGCAGAGCTTTGAATATCTTCACAAATGGAGAATCCAAACCAATTTGGACATCTTTTTCTGGTGTGCAACCATTCTCATTGTAAATATTTCTTTCATTATGACAATCTGTCATTCCCCATGCTGCAACCTTTCCTAGCTGACTGTGTATCACTGTAAAGAGCCTGGATTTGTCTTCTGTGTGGTACTGGAAGTCAGAACGTCAAACAGGGTAGAACAGCAGTGCAGTCCCTCTTGGTCTCCATTTTTCTCAAGGTTAAAATAAGCGTGTTTCTTCAGACTCCTCTCACACACTGTGTGCTCTGGACCCTTAACCCCCTCAGTGGCCCTGAGCAGCACTTCTTCCAGTTAGTCCACACTTATACTCTTCCAGCTTGCTGGGGCTGCTCTGACTGTCCTCCCTGTCCTTCCTCATACCCACCTGCCCCCTAATTCAGTGTTACCTTGCTGAGAGTGCATCCCCTCCCAGCAGTCAGGTCACTGATGAAGGCATCATGAAATACCCGCCCCAGTATCAATCCCCAAGGAGCACCACCTGTCACCTGACTGGGTAGACAGCGAAACAGAAGCCACTGTCCTCAAAGTTCAGTAGTCTGGCCAATTTTTATGCACCTTCTTGTCCATTTGTCTAGTCCATATCCTTCTTACCTGGCTACAAAGTTACCACCTATGGTGCAGAATGTTGAAAACTCTGCTAAAATCAGTGCTGGCTGTCCTCCCATACTGCAGAGCTATATGTTGCAGTACAGGGGCAATCAAGTCAGTCATCAGTGAGCTGTCCTCTTTCATCTCCTATCTTAGTCTTTGATCAGATGAAGTCTCTTACAGGACATCATGTGTGCCTCCAGAAAGCGTAGAAGATGTGGCACTCCCTTCTCTGTTGGGAAGGACATGCAGAGGGACAAATTTGCACCCTGTTTAACCAACGACTTTAAGGATGTGAAAACTTTTCGACTCAGTGAAGAAATTTAAGTCAACACCAACACCTATCTCCTCCTAGAGACAGATGATTGCCGAGCACAAGCACTCGACTGTAACACTCAGTTTTTGTCAGCCCAGATTTTGCAGTTTCTGAGAAGAGATGTATCTGATTCAAACAAGACCTGGCTTTGGTTACACAGTGCCAAACCAAGCTGGAGAAGCAGTTTCCACTGCAGGCAGCAGTGTCAGCTGCCAAAAACTCATGTCTCCATGCACCAGAGAAAAGAAATATCCTTATTGCTCCTGTCACCATTATTTACATATTTGTGTCATCATCGCACTCACAGACCAGGTTTCCCAAAGCAGGACACTACAGAGAGACAAAGATAAAAGGATGGCCCCTTCCCTACAGCTCTCATACACTAAGCCACTGTTTTCTTCTCTGCCAAGCAACTGCCAGGTGCAGCTCTGTGTATATGTGAGAAGCCTGAGCTTAATTTTTTTTTTTACACAACTTAAAAGATTTTCTGCAGTAAAGAACTATACTTTGTGGCTAACAAGTCAGAGGGCGAACAGCCTCAGCATAATTAATTGTGGAGTACTGCAACCCTTATGGCGCTGACTGATCCCAGTAACCTGAGAGGGAGTGTCACACTCTCTCTTACCTCCCCGTGCTAATCAGGACCTCATCTCTTTCAGCAATAAGGAGATCACCAAATCCAGACCCTCCAGTTCTGTTCTGCAGGAATGTCTGGGCAGGATTTATCAACTGAACACCTAAATCACATTTTCTTTCCTTATACTAATTCTGAGGATAAGAAGAAGTGCTTTTGCTGGGACTATTCATCAGGCTTTACAATGCTCTGTGGTGGTGTAAGCTGTGGGGGTGGCACAGAAATATGCACCTGTTTTATTTACATGATTATCTGTTAGTATCATGGCAGTAGCCAGCCACTCTAAGGTACAATCTCAAGCCTTATCTCAAGGGGAGACAAACGCCTACTAAAGAAGGGGTTAAATCTGTACAAAGCAGTGGGAGCAAGTCTTGAGAAACAGAGAGCACAGACTTTTTACAAAGGTGCTGTGATTGTTGTATATTGATCACCATTACCAGTAAGTGTAAAGTCCAGAGAGTACTATACTGATGGATAACACCAGGGCCAAAAGATCAGAGTAATCTAGCAAGGATAAGACAGTTTTGGTAGGATCAGATAAGCTAGCCAGAGAGGAGACATAATATTCTTGTCATCTCCACAAGTTCTCTGTCCTCTACAGTATTGTCTACTGCAAAATACCCTCTCTGCTTCCTCTAAAATTAGAAATTGAGTAGATATCAGTGCTGAGGCATTAATTGAGTAGATATCAGTGCTGAGGCATTAAAAAAAATTCATTTGGCCAAACTGATGCAAAAGAAAGTCACAGCTTGAAGAAAAGAAGATTCTTTGTTTAAATTTCTGCTTAGTCCCACACAGGGGTGTGCTAAAAAGGTAGAGAAGCACCCTGTATTTCCTCACGTACTGCCTTGCTAAGATTTATTGTTGGAGAGCTCTGGCTTATGTCTGATACACGAATGCCTGCTCTTCTGTCCTCTGTCTTCCACTTGCTTTAAGAAACACCGTGCTTTCCTGAGTCCCCTGAAATCCCAACACGATCTGTGCTGTTCGGCTCTCTCCTGCAGACCACCCTGGTGGGATGTGCCTTTGACAGCCTGCTGTCAGAGGATTTCCCTGCAGGCAAATTCTCTTTTTAAAATTCCTGACAGAAATGTCTTTTGAAAGGTTTCATTTTGTAAGTGCCTTTCATTTACTCCCATACTGAAACCTCCTGGAAACTGGATTACCTTCCCCTGGATGTCTCTGGTGGGTGTTCTTGTACCCGAATAAAAGGATGCAGGATGCAGGTTTTCTGGTCTGATTAGAGGAGTAATTTATATGCAGCAGATATCCAGAGAGCATGTCTGAAGATCTACAGTACGTGACATCTTGAAATAACTGGAGTAGGGTCTACAGTGTTAATTAGGAATAACGTATGTGTCCAAAAAATACGTAAATAAAGTATAACAAGCTAGGAATGCTAAAGATCACAAAGACTGAAGGTACTCAGCAACGGCTAATTAAAGAGACTGCCAGTGTAACTAATTAATGAATCTTCCTTTTCAAGATGATCCTTCTAAATGACAACGCTCTAAAATGTGACTTTTTCATATTCATTTGAGATCAGGCACCAAAAAGCACATTCCAGTTAGAGAACAAAAATAATGTCACTGCACCATGACTAATGCCCTGTGGGGTGGCCACAATCAGGGTGCAGGGGTCCAGCAAGGCTGCAGAGAAGGTGGCTGTGGACCACCTTTATGGATGCTATTCTCAAACAAAATGTACAGCTTCTTTCCAAAAGATTACAGAATGTGGGTAAGTTCTGTCCTAAACAGAAGTTTTCCAGAACCTTGAACTTCTTTCCATTCTATTACCATGTTTTCAAACAGCTTGGGGTGGAAGAAAAGGGGTTTGTAAAACAAAGACAGATATGCAGCAAAGTGCTGTAAAGGGACCTTTGTGTTGAAGTCACTGCAGTGCCTCTGAACTGATGCTTTGTTTTCCAAATAAATCACAGGTACTGAAGGAGTAGACAGCTTGGAGCATGGCTGTAAAGGTCCTCTGTTAAGCAGGAGAAACTGCTGGCCGCAATAAAAGGAACATGAATAGCTTTGAAAGCAGCTACCCCTCAAGTGGGATGGTGAAGCCACTCTTCAGCTTACCAATCATGAGGAAGAGATCAGGGGAGGAGAATGTCTCAAAATGGGGTTGATTTCCTTGGAGTTTTAAAAATAGAATTCTTTATTCTTGAGGTTTTAAAAATGATAGACACAGTTGCCCATCCATATCTCTGGCAGATAAACACAAACACACACACAAATATATAAAATACATATATGCATCTGCGTGACGCGCAGCTCTCCTTTGAAGTATCAAAAGAAAAGATGATGGCCCGCCTTTTTTGCTCCCAACCTGGCCACTGATTTTTGTCCATTGTTGTAGAGGTAGGACTGAAAGTAGATGTGCCATCAGCATGCAGAGATACAATGTATTGAGTCAAAGTTTATAACTACATTGCAAGGACTGTGGTTACTCAAAGCTATTTGTTTTAAACAGGAATTTCAGTTTCCTTCAGTTTCCTCCTTTTTTTTTTTCCCAGTGTGGAAAAGGAGAAATCATGTTCTACATTTGTTTATTTTATTCTAACACTATCACTAGAATTTGTGTTCAGCATTTCTGTGCAAGAAGCTTGCAAAGTAAAATTGTTCAATGCCTGTGTCTGTAGCTTTGCCAGCAAGTGGTGCTAGCTGCACAGTTTTGTAGCCCTTCCAGGAAAATTCATGGTAAGACTACAGCAAATTCCATTTTAAAGGAGTATGTTTTTTGAGTAAAATATGTAAATATAAACTGTTTGAACAACACAGCTTGGGAAATCATCCTCTGATTATTTTAAGGCTGTGATAGGCACTTTTGATGGATGAGCGTCCAATTCTTTATCCAATTTTTCAGTTTCTGGATAGATCATGTGCGCAAGCTCTGCGCATCAAGGAGGTCACGTTCTTACCAGCACTTACCTGTCTTGTGCACATGCTGTATTGGCTGAGAAAGCACAGATTAGTTTGATATATACTGATACACATGTGCACCCTGATGCTGAGTATGTGCCTGGACTGCACACTGCAGCACTCGGACCCGCTGCAGCTCTGGATTCATGCGTGGATGCCCTGTTACTATGGGGATTGGCTCTGCTGAGTTCTGTGACAGTAAAATCCCAGGCTTGCATCTAGTCATCCAGGGAGGGTTAAAAGGCAGAGAGCCCTTCGGAGGGGAAAGCATATTTACCGCTCAAAAACATGCTAAATGGGCATATATTCACCTGCACGCTTGAGTGCCTCTGAAATAGGGAAAATATTAATCCCATCATCTGAATGGCACTTATCAGCAGAGGATTTGCTTAAGAAGATTTTCTATCTTGGCCTTTTCAAGGAGGGGTGAAGCTGCTCCAGCAGCTGGTGGGCAGCTCAGGGAAGTCTGCTCGTCAAGAGAAATAAGAATGGAGGCTCAGACAGTGAGAAGGCACAAGCAGATGTGTGTGGAGGTGAGGGACTGCCTGGCTGTGGCTTGGGGCAGTGTTGGGGCTCAAGGCCAGGGATGGCATTTTATTGATCCTGCCAGATATCCCTCTGTGCTAGGGGGACCCTCAGAGGCAAAGAGCCAGAATCTCTAGGGCACACTAAAGCAAACCCACGCCTGATTTCTATTGGAATATGGGAGAAAGGGGACTGATGGGCATGGAGGTCTTTGTGGGGTGGTCTTCCTGCATGCTCTGACTCAGAGTAAATTCCCATTTATTTAAGGAAGAGGGGTAGGGCTTTTTCCAACTGATTGTCTGTTAGTCAGAGCTGTGGGGCTCCCCAGAAGGAAATTACTGGAGCTTTTCTTCTTGACAGTACCAGAGCAAGGAAGCCCCTGCAAGTGCAAGATTAGTTGAGTTTTGTACCAGCAAATTGTTGGTTGTCAACAGGGTTGTCTGCCTCCCCTGTTCCCATGCTATATTTTGGTGCCTCCCGTACAGTCCCCTTGGAATCAGCCTCCAAGGAGACAGCTGGAGTGAGACCTTGGTCTCTGAAGAGCCTCCTGACCTGAGCGTGGGGGTTTGCTGTGAGCTGGGGACTGCCATGTCTCACCCTGGTGAGTCACACTGCACTCTGGATGGGGAAGGGCTGTGGGGCTCCAGGCTTCTCCCTACACACTGAGAGCATTCCCGGGGGTGGTGACTGCTGGAAAGACCTCGAACAGGTGCTACCCAAGGCTGGGCAGGGGGTTCTGAATGGTGGTCAGTGCTTGAGGCAGGGCTTTGGGAAGGAGCTCTTCTGTCTGCACTGCGCAGGTTTCAAGTCTCCTGAATTTTGATTTCCTCTGCAGGGGAGAAAAAACATAGGGGAGAGGAGTTAGCCTCTGCAGAGCAGTCCCAGGGGGTGTCTGTTCAATGCTGGTTTCTGGAAAGGTGAGGGAGGAGTCCTTGCAGCAGAAGGGAATATTTAATTAGAGCTAGTCTTGCCCACAGAGAGGAGCTTGCAGGGAGCAGGTGGAAAAGGCTTTTAAACACTGCAATTGAACTGCCTTAATCAGAACATCTGATAAATCTCTTGAGGAGGGTATGGCACTTTTGAAGGTGATGGAAGGAATTCTCTTCTCTTGACTGCTTCAGGCAGCTCCTGCTTTTCCAAGCCCCTAATGCTGAAAGGTAGCCAGCATCCTCACTGCCTGATGGGCAGGCCCCATATCTGCTCACCCACCAGGGAGAAGGGAAAGATTTATCTTGCAGATTGGAGTGAGAAAAAAAGGCAGCTACTCATCAACAGAGAAAACCTGAAATCTTGCCCAAGGAAAAGAAAGACTGACTGAAAATTCAGTGAAACATATTTAAGGGCTATAACCTCAGAAATCTCATCTGTTCTAGTGCCTGCAATAGGAATTTCTTTCTCTAAGTTTCATGTCTGCTTTGGTGGGAGTAGTTCCTCTGCCACAGTGCTCTGGCCATGCCCAGAGGTCTGGGGTTTGTCCTGCAGAAACATCTTTTGCTTTTTAAGGCCAGTGTTTTCTCCTCCATGCAATCCCAGCATAATGTGGATTTGCAAAGGTGACTGAAAAATGGGCTGTGCAAAGTCATTAGCAACATTGATTCTCATTATTGTAGCATATGCCAGTGCAAAAACATCCAGCACTTGCAAGACGGATGGGTTGCACTGGCTGGGCTGTGAGAGCCTAATTAGTTAAAATACACAGCATCATAAATGCCAGCACTGACAGCTGAGGCCTTGCAATGTCAGTATGGTGAGCAGCATTAATTTGTTCTGACATCAGACTGCTCCCTCGGTATGGATGCCAAGTCCTTGCTCTCTGCTGCAGCCAGAGTCCTGCACCCAAACACAGGACAGTGTGTGTGTGTGTGTGATGAAACTGGCCCAAGGTACAGCAGCAATTGCTGTGAGAGGCAAGAGCAGCAGCAGCAACAGCAGGGACAACACAAGGCAAAATAGGCTCTGCAGGAGGCTGGCTATGTTCTTTTACTGCTGTGATGTCCTTTTGCTCAGCCTCCATAACCCAAAGAGCTGCAGGAACAGGGACTCCCCATTGCTCATCGTGCAGCTGTCCCAGAAAGGTGAAAGTCAGCTTTGTGGTTTCAGTTCAAAATCAGAACAGGGACTCTCTGAATGTGTATCCATCACTACAAAACTGCCTCTCTGAATTGAACTCCTGTCCTATCACAAAGCTTGACTTTAAACCTGACAGCAGCAGCTTGGGCACGTGTACTGGGGCAGTGCCTGAGAGTGCTCTCAGCACGTCTGAGAGGATCCCATCCTGCATGGCTGCTGTGGGGATTCTTTGCTCTCATCCCACCAAGGAAAAGTCACAGCCTCCAGCAAAATGCCCCAGCTTCTTTCCCTGCTTCCTCAGCACAGTTAATGTAACCTTTGCCAGGGAAAGCATCCTGTGAATCAGAGGGCACCGTGCCAGCTGATCTGTGAACAATTTAACCGATTTTTCATTAACCAGCAGCTTATGGAGAAGTTGCTAAATTTTATGGGCCATTAGCAGCTTCTGACGCTGCAAATGACTATGAAATTCAGGGTCTTGCAGTTTTGAATCTTGTAGGCTTGATAAATAGCCCTCATTGGGAGTGTAGATTTGAACAAACGCACTCAGTATGGCCCCATACAAACAAGCTGTTGGCAGCATGGAGAATGGGGCATGTGGGGATGGGAGTGACTGCAGCAACCCACAAACCTGTCTACACATCCCCCAAAGTGGGGAGTTTTCTTGAGGAAAGGTGATTTGTGAAATGTTGTCCTGAAGATGGTCCACAAAGGCGTTGGAGACTGGGAGTGAGGCAGTGAACAACATTAATGCAGCCATTAATATATGTGTTAATTGTGTGCAGGGGAGGGCTGAGCGTGCTGACTGCTGTTTAGGCATGTGCAGCTGGACATCTGCAAAAATGTCATTTATCCTCATTTTGTGGCTGGGAACCCTCCATCTCAGAACAGCAAAACAAAGATCCCCAGGATCACATGTGGGCCACAGGTTGAGCAGGTTTGAGTACAGGTTCCTCCTGGCCTCAGCCATGGGGCTGTGCTCCTCATTTCACACAGTTCCCAGAGCAACCTGCTGCCTTCCCAGCCAGCCCATGCACACGGGCAAACCCTGACTGTCACAACTTCCCAGCTCCTGAAAGTGTTCCAGCAACTTTGCAACAGGAATAAAGTCACTGCTTCTGCCTGGCTGGAGCTATCCTGTGTGGGAATGGTACCACCCATCCCTGAAGGCAAGGGTAGCCCAGGCTCCTGGTAATAGATCCCTTTGGGTGGAGTAGAGTGAGACAACACTGAAAGATCAGTGTTTGTAAATATATATATGTAAGTTTATTGTGGAGCAATTTGGTTGCAATGGAAAGCAGGTATGTAGCTGTTTCAGTTGTTACTATCTATAGAAATATAGCAATACAAAAGCATAAAAATATCACTCAGAAAATGTATGGGGGAAAAGAGGGAAGGAAGGAAGGAAGGAAGGAAGGAAGGAAGGAAGGAAGGAAGGAAGGAAGGAAGGAAGGAAGGAAGGAAGGAAGGAAGGAAGGAAGGAAGGAAGGAAGGAAGGAAGAAAGAAAGAAAGAAAGAAAGAAAGAAAGAAAGAAAGAAAGAAAGAAAGAAAGAAAGAAAGAAAGAAAGAAAGAAAGAAAGAAAGAAAGAAAATAAGAGTAGAAAGATACCACCAGCCATAGATCCTGTGACAAGACTTGATTGTTGCAAAGTGATGTTCACAGTCTTGTTGAAATGATGGTCACAGTCTTGATTTGTCAGGGGTGGAGAGAGGCTGTGAAACAGTTCCATGGGTTAATATACTCCCAGTCTAGGTGGGAATGCCCAGGTACCTTCCCAGGGTGGGGAGCGTTCAGTCCTCTGGTGGAAGGCCTCAGAAATTATTCTGGGGGCACTTCAGGGGTCTTTGATGGTTTATGACACCTTCTAAGACATTAAAGCTGCCTCTCGTGTCAGTGTAGCCTATGTGTGAAGGTGAATGTCCTGTGTGAGTATGACCTTTTCTGGGAGGTGGGGCGTGGGGGGGTAGGAGAAGACAATTGGCATGACGGAAAGCACAATCCCACCTCTCAGGATCTACCTTTTATCTGGCTCAAAGTACATTTTGTAATCTCTGGTGGTGGGTTCACCCCACTGCCTTGTGTTCTGCCTTATGTGGATCAGAGATTTTGCCACTCGCACACCCAAATCTCATCTCCTCCCCTTGGGGGGTGCAAACTCTGCCACAGCAAAGCGCTCTGCCCTTCCACAAATAGGAATTGTTTTGAGCCATTAACCATTAACATTTCAGTTTCTCACCAGGAGTCAATTAAACCACAAAATTTAGGCCTAAGGTAAATGGTGAAACTTTGAAGATAGGGTGTTCAGGTTTTCTTCTTGTCTAATGTTCAGCTTCTAATTAAAACAAGGCTGCTGCTGACAAGAATAGTCCAGCACACCCCTGAGGTCAGCTGAGGACTGGACTTGCAATCTGAACTCTCTGACAGGCAGAGCTCCCCTCTGGAGATGGGGGTGGCAGGGGCCAGAGCCTTGCCTGCCACGGACCTGGCAGAAAGGTGCAGTCCCTGATCTCACAGGCTGAACAGGCAAGGGCAGAACCCAGTGCCATTCCAGGCTGCAGCCATGCAACAGAAAATTTAGCCCAGACAAGCCTCCGACAAGCCTAGTTAGCCTTTGACAATCCATGCTTCCCAGAACCAGCTAGTATGGCCACCGGAACATCAGAGCATTTTCTGTGATGCTCATTTTGCTTTTTGGTGAAGGGATATGGGTACGGGAAGAAATGTGAAGGATGAAACTTGGGTCTCATACAGAACAATTTCTGACCTTTTTCAAAGAGAGCTGTAATTCAAAGGGCACACCAAAGCCCCAGGCATGCTGGGGAAGCCCTGCCTGGGAGGCTGCCCAGGCACAAAGAAGCCCTGGTAGCAACACTTGCTTCCAAAGCTTGGCTGGTGAAAGGGGATACCAGGATTCAAAGATATATATTATGGCACCTTGCTGTGGGGAGGAGGGGGAATAGGTGCCAGTTCCACGCACTCTGGAGAAGGGTATGGAAAGCCAAGACTGACCCTGTTAATGAAGGAGAAATCTGAGCTTCCCCTCGAGTGCTACATCTGCTGAGTGCATCCTGGCTGTCTGCAGCCTGCCCCCACCCCTGGGGTAAAAGCAGATGTGATTCATGCTTATGCCTGGGCTTGGTTTTCTTCCTTCCCTCAATATCACACAGAAGTTCCCCTTTGGAAGCCCAAGTTTATTTATTAGAGCATTGCAGACGGATGAAAAAGTGAAGCAGCTTGTGCTCCCCACTGAGCTGTGGGCCAGATCTGGAGCCTATCACTCTGGCACCCTCCCATGCTGCAGAGCCACCACAGCTTTAAACCACGGCTGCTACCAGAGTTAATATGAAATGGAAAAAATAGAGAACTGGCTGCTAGGACTGAATGATGATCAGCTGCTTATAGGCAAGTCAGATGTACAGAACTGGTACTGAGAATTGAGCTGGACTGCCATTTAAAAATTAAAAGATTTGAAAATAGGGAAAACATGACTCAGCAGTATGAAGTCACTGGCAATAAATGTCAGGGACTTCGTTTGCAAGTGAAAATTCACATCTACCTCACGTCAGTGTTGTTACCTGATGCCCCATATCCAAAAAAAGATAAATGCACTATTGCACGTGTCATCCACAATCCCCTAAAATATAAAGATCCTGAATAATGACTCAAGTTAGGATGTTATTAAATGGTTGGATGGTGAACCCATTCCTGTAGAGTGTGCAGTTGGGCACTGGGGCAAATGTGGTCTGCTGTGAGCAATGCAGTCAACACTCCTTTCAGTCACCAGTCCTGATGATCTAGGGATCTTCCTAGAACAGTGAATACAGCTCAGTAACAGTTGGAAGAAAGTATGCATTTAATGAAAGAAGGCTAGGGAAAAATCAGCTTTGACAATCTGAAAGTCTGTACGAATATATATTAGATCTCCTCAAGGTAGAAGGGTGCTCTCAGCACGTAATGTGTATGTTAGCAATTCAGAAGGAGATCAGTCAGGGTAATATTACAGACATTTATCTGTGCTGCTTTGATCAGGTTTTCTTTTGAAGTTTCCTGAGTCAAAAATATTGAAGCAAACGATTTCTTTCTGCATTTTGATACTTGTGCTTCTAAACAGCCATTAAATGAGTAGGCCCAAGAAATGTAAGGAACAAACCTCAGGATCTGTTCATACCTGTGTATGAGCCATCCAGTGTTTGCTGTGCCCATCTTTTCCTGGTTCTTCCCATGCGTGGATTTAAGGCATGAAAAAATCTGTTCATCACCTCCTCAGAATTTAAAATGCTTCATTATTCTGTGTGGACCAACCAATAATCATCTCTTTGAGTGCAAATGTGTTTTGATGGCCTGTCACCTAGCACAGTTATAGCAGTTTGGAATAATGCATCAGCTTAGAGAACAGCACCATTAATAAAAAAAAAAAGTAGTTTTTTAGATGGCAGTGGGGGACCCTTTGAGACAAATACATACCTGGAGAGTCCACAGCACCCAGCATAAGTGTGTACATGAGTCTGTATTCCTGGCAGTGCCAGACATGTGTGTCTCCCCTCAGAGTTATCAGGAGACTGCCTGGTGGAGCTACAGAATTAAGAAGCCCAGTGCTGGCACCACCACTGCATGTGGACCCGCAGTCAGCAGCAAAACACTGACACTGGGAGTTGCACCGCATTCACCTGACACATCAGCTGGGACAGGGGCTGTCCCCACTTTGCCCCATATCTGTTCCTTATCTCTCTGGACTTGTTGGATGCCCATTATTTGGCTAACAATGAGGTGTTATGGTATGGTTGGCGCTCTCTCACAGGCACTGTAGGTGCTGATAAATTGCACAGAGTTACACCTACACAATGGTGTGCTTGTTTTAGAACTTACCTATTTTCATGCCATATTAATAAGCCAGATCCAGCCTAGCTGCTGGCTATGTGAAATGCTGCAGTATCGTCAGCGGAATGTGATTTGCAAAGCGTTCTGCTCCTGAGGAGAGCCTCAGGAGAACGTGTGCTGTATTTCTTTCATATTCTTTAAAAAAAGTCATGGCATGGAATTTTTATTAATTTGATATCCAATATTCAACCCTGTTTGAACTCTACTATATTTTCTTTCATTTTAAGTTTCTCTCTGTTTGTATTTGTCATAGAAGAGGGTTAGGAAAGTTCAATTCTTCATAAGGAGATGGTATAGTTTTGAGTTCTTACAGCTCTTTATAAGTTGAAAATGCATTTAAATTATCTGAGAAGAGTCCCACAGAAACACATTACTTCATAAGGCTGAAAAGCAAACAATTGGAGAAGCACTTCTTACACATTTTTGGACTATCTGTGCTAACTTGCTTTGACCCTTTTTTACCTTTGAACAACCAAAGAATTAGAGGGTCTTATGGATAATCAAAGTGTAATTCATTCAGGGTAAGTGATGACACAGCAGAAGAGCAAAATGGATATTTGTATCAGACTTCACCAGGAAGAGGAATCACATTGAAATGCTAATTGAAGTAATTTTAAACTAAACTGACAAAGTTAGTGGTAGTGAATCACCAGGGTCACAAAGTGATTATCCTAGAGTTGTGTGGTAGCTGTCACAAATTGCCCATTGTACCAGAGAAAGAAAAAGTGGGAAATATGTTCAGGGCTCTAGGTCTTAGAAACAGTCAAGTCTGATTTCTTTACCAGAAATGGATTCTATGAAAGAGACCAAATGAGGCATGGTAAGATCCGAGCTTCTCAAATTCATTCCAATAAGCACTGGTAGAAGACACATTTTGTTTTTTTCCTCGCACATTCATTTTACATATCCTATAAAATACCAATTACTAATATGGATCCAGTGAATTTGTTTTTTACCAAAACATTGCAAAAATTCCATGAGTGGGAATGTCTTATCTAATTTTCAGATTTCTTTAAATATTCAGTGTTGCTTTGAAAGAAACCAAGAGGAAATAAAACTCCCAAACAACTGACACCAACAGGAGACCCATAATTCCTACTGACATCCTGGATGCAGCTGCAGAACTTAGAGATCCAGTGCTGTTCAACAGAGCTGGGACTCAAGACAAGTCTCACTATTTTTGCAGATTACAATAACTTAAATTTTATTTGAAAATGTTAGATTTGGCCTCTGCTTCCTTCTCCCAAACTTTGGGTTTTCCCAGCATTTTGTTGTTCTCCGTACTTTAGATGCCCTTTCTAGATATTGAGCTCCTCACGCCACTCCCAGGTGGAGCCTCTCTCTTTGGCTCAGTGTTCTTGGCCTTGGCCAACCTCCTCGTCTGCACAAGAGCTATCAAGCCACAATCAATTAAAATCATGCATTTGCTTCTATTTTGGTGAATAATCTAGTGGCTTCCAGAGACAAGTTAAAGCACTTTGGGGATAAAGTTAAAGTGAAAGAGCTGCAATAGTGCCAGAAATGTGAGTGATTGATAAGATTAACAACATTTTGGTTTTTTTTTTTACTTTTATCTTTAGCAGATTTTTTTTCAAATTAAGTATTTTCTATGAAGTCTTGGAAGCATTTAAGCCCTAGTAGAATAGAACCCCTACGGAGTAATTATTATCATTTCTCAAGATATCTTATAATTCACTGTTATCTTTTCCCTGGAGTATGATTTAATTCCTGCCATGTCGGATGAATTGCATTTCTTCTAATGTGACTGCAACTGATTAGCAGGGATTGCTGCAAGATGGTAATGAGTTAGGCAGCTAAAATTTCGCCTAAATGGAGGATAGAAATTGGTGCTCCTGATGTTGATTAACTGATATTTATTTCACAATTATAAATACAGCTGTACTACCTGGTTGTCATTTTGCAGAATGTATTTTCACTATGTCTTTTGGATTTAGAATAATTGGCATTTCTGTGGGTTTGGTTTCTTACTGTAAGAAAACAATTTCCAGAAGCTGTTGATAGGAAGCAGTGTTTGTTACCTTTACTGGGAGTTTAAGCACAGATGTTTTTGGAAGATAATTTGTCAAATGACTCCAAGTCACTTCAAATATTTGCAGACTGTCAGAACTATGGTTTGAATAATTTTTGGTGGGTGAATAATTTGAACTGCATTTTCAAAAAGGATATTTACTGTGTGCCACAAGGATTGAGACCAAAGTCATCAAAATAATTCAGAGAACCTTGCTGCCAGTTGAACTTCAGAAAATTAAAGACTTGAGTAAGTGCTCCGGACATGGATGACCTGATGTCTTAATCCAGCTACCATTTGTTATTAGAAAACAAGAATCTTTAGTTGTCATGATTATCCCTCTCTAGTTCTGAGACGGTTATATTTAGAACTCATCTTTCACCAGTGTCACAGATGCCTGTATTCCTGGATCTTGCAAAGTCCAAACATTTTCACTTTCCCTTATGCTAAAGGAATTAAACCATGCAGAAATCACTAGTACAGAAGTCATTGCTTATATATATATACACCTATATATATTATATATGTATAAAGGAGACCCACTACTTGGGAAAAGCTTCCATCTCTATTAAATCTGAAGTGAGTGTTTAGCATGTCTCCTTCATAATCCCAAAGGAGATGATACTTCTGCTAGAGGATGTATCCCAACACACTTTGCAAAGGCAGGTAAACAGTAAGTCATCATTCATCACAGTTTTGCTTTTGATATTGCCAGCAACGTCTCCTGGGGTATTTTTAAATTCATCAGTCATAAAATTACAATTTTGTTGGTTTTTCCCAAGAGGTTATGTTAGAATGGGTAGCTTTTGCTTGGTGCTTACTGCAAGCACACAAATGAAATGAACACTTGCTCAGGAAATGAGCAGGCTATGATGGGAAGGGAAATGGTGAAGGAGAATAAGCTGTAGCCAAGCTGTGCTGCTGCCTGACATTAAACAACACATGCTCAACGTTTCATGACAAACTGATACACAACAGAGAGATACTGAATGAAATTCTCCTGTCTGAGAAACTTGCCAGGGTCACCATTGTGCCAGAAATTGCATGATGGAGATTTTAAGAAGCTGTATCACAATATCGTGTCACTGGCAGATATTTTAAGAAGCAACGAAAAGTGATTATTTGAATGAGTTTTGTCATCCTAAAGATTGCCTCTTCTGGAGTGTCCTGGCCAATATCTAGTCATGTCAAGCCTCATTCTTGCTTATGGCACAGAGTAGAGTAGTGATTTCTCCATGGCTTGGAACAGCTATGGCTGAGCCGACACAGACACACCATTCCCTCTGGTCCTGCCCTTCAGACTAACAGCAACTTCCTTTCATGGCATTGGCCCCAGAACTAGTGCCTTGCATTGATTCAGCCAGAAGGTCCTACTGGGAAGTGCCTCCAGCTCTTTAGAAATGATGGCTGTTCACTGTCTCACAGCCCTGTAAATATCTGTGTCCCCAGATGATTCGACTATTTCAGTTTCTCTTCCTATAGTTTGACAGACATTTGAGCGCTTCAGTCAAACATATTTAGATGCCTATTAACCATCGGGTAGTTTTAAGGTCTGTTTTCCATGCATATAATTTAGCACTGCTAGTCTGTCCTAACAGTTTTGCTAAAAGCAAACTGAATCCCAGATGCTGAGATGACCTGTCATGAAATCTTGACACACCACATTTCTTAGGGAGGGATGCTTAGCACTTTACCCAAGAGAAAAGTTCACAGCCAGTAGGCAGATTTCACATCTGGTGTGATTGTCACATCCATGTCCTCAGGGCTGACGTTTGCAGCTGCAGCTTCTCTGTGCCTGCTGGCATAGGGTTGGGGTTATGCGTAGGGTTAGGGCCAGGCACCCCTCAATGTGAACAGGAAGGCAAATATGAAAAATGGTGGGCTATGGTGAGTCAAAGAAAATGGCAAGAAAATTACTTTAAAAATGGGAAAAGATATCTGGAGAGTGGAGATTTGGTTCCTTTCCTCAGCAAATTAAAGAAGTGACACATTCAGGTAGAGAGACATTGGAACCTCCCTCACCCACTTATGTCTGAAACTGTATAACAAAAAGACCCTTTGGATGCCTTCCCCAGCCCAAGTTTTACACTCAGTTATTAAATGTGTTCTTATTTTAAATGCTATATAATCAGAGAGTAGGAAAAATCTTTACATATAAAGAGTGGAATAAAAAGCAATGTGGAAAACAGCATCCCTCACAGCATCTCTGTCTCTGTAACTTCTGCTCAATAAAACAGTAAAACTTTGAGAAGGATTCCTTCTTCAGGAACAGGTCAGGACAGTGGTCAGCTGAGTTATTGATGGCTTCTGCCAGCCCCATGCTGTCAGCAGATTTTGTCAGCTGTGGGATTCTTGTTTCCTTTGAGAAAGGATCTTATTGATGGCACAGGAGGGTCTGCTCTGAGCTCAGGTTTCCCAAGTGACAGTCAGTGCAAGAACACTTACAGTGTGAATCTTGGAAAGGTTGGTTTGCCCTGTGCCTTTATCCTACCTCCTTTGCCACTGATGCAAAATCATTTTGGTCTAAATGGTGTGAGGTAGATCACAGAATCATAGAATCATAGAATCATAGAATGGTTTGGGTTGGAAGGGACCTTAAAGATCATATCATTCCAACCCCCCACCACGGGCAGGGACACCACACACTATCTCTCAGATTTCTATCCAGATATCTCAGAGCTCTATGCAGCCTTGCCTTGAACACTTACAGGAATGGGGCAACCACAGTTTCTCAGGGCAACCTGTTGCAGTACCTCATCATTGTCACTGTTTTTTCCTAATATACGATCTAAAACTACCCTTTCAGTTTTAAGCCATTTCCCCTTGTCCTGTCACAACATGCTCTTGTAAAAAGTTTCTCTCCATCTTTCTTGTTGGCTCCCTTCAGACACTGGAAGGCCACAATTAGGTCACTCTTATGCCTTTTCTTTTCCAGGCTGGACAAACCCAGCTCTCTCAGCCTTTCCTCACAGGAGAGGTGTGGAGTTGGGAAGAAAAACCTTTGTGGGGAGGCACCAAGGGTCATTCTTTGTCCTGTTGGCCACATGGCAGTGGGTCAGGTCAGGCTCCAAGAGCATTTTACATGCCATCACCCTCTTTTATACAGTTTGTTACTAGTATTGTTGCTGTTACTGTTCGTTTTCTTATCTTATTGCTGTTTCCAGTAAATTGTTCTTATCTCAACTCAAAATCTCTGCCTTTTGTCTCCCTGTCACAGGAGGCAGTGGGCAGAGGGGAATGGCTGCATGGGGTGTAATTTCCAGATGGGTTTAAACGATGACACCTCCCCAATACCCCCATCAACTCTCCAATTGGAGCTCTCCAAATAAATACTTCCAGCCTCAAATGAATTGAGAGTCTCACATCAGTTATTGCTTTTAACTAAACATTTGTCTTCAATATGTAAAAATATGTAGGTTCTTTTTTATTCCCTTGCACTATCCATCTGACAAACTCACACAAATCAAGACACAGTATTTCTCCTCTTGTTAATAGCCAAGAGAATTGCATCACATTTTAAACTGCACTTCAGAAAAGCAATAGTCAAGCAAAGCCAGTGCGGCAGTGGCTGTCTCCATGGCTTTGTTTGTACAAAGCCTGGTACAACAGGGCTCTGCTTTCAGCCAGCCCCTGAGCTCTTCTGGAATAAACAGAATAATAGCTGACTGCAACCTTTGCTTAGAAATATTTGTGAATGGCATTGTAAGTGTCAGAAAGCTGTATGTAAACCTTGCTGCTGCTGTGGAGGTAGACCAAGCTCTGAGCAATTTTGACATTCAGATTTACAGCAGACTTTTGGCATCCTCTCTCTTATAGAAATGAATAACTGCCTTCACTGATTTGAATAAAGCCGTTGTTTCATTATCTGCTGCCTCTGTCTCCTCTTCATGTTACATTTCCTTCAGTTGTGAAAAGAGATTACACAAAAGAATAAAAAGGTGAGAATTCTTAAGTGCCATCATTGCATTGACACCCACTTTATTTCTCTAGGAAGCTCTGGAATACAGTGTTTTCTTCAGAAGTGAAAAAGAAAATGGTGGTAATCTTGAAATGCCTGTAAAGATGTTTATGTGACATATTTGTTAATAATTCCAGTGGCGAACAGGTGGAAGCCCATAAACAGGTATTTGTACTCCAACACTGATCTGGTCCAGCTGCCTAATTACTACTTTGATTTGGAATAACTAAAACATTGTTATCTACAGAACCAAACAAGTTAGCTCTCTCAAGGAGTAAATAATTTTCAATCTTTTTTTTCTCAATGGGTGGCAGAGAGGGCTGAGGCTTTCAGGATCTAGTCTACCTTCTACATGTCAGAGTTGAAGACATGAGCAAGCCACAGAACATTTCTGTGGTACTGCTGATGCAACACCTAGATGCTCATTTCTGAATACACACTGAGCTCAGCTTATGCTGAACTTTGCCTGTGACCCCCTCATGTGTGTCAGTGTCTCAACACAACTGCTGATCACAGCAAGTGAGTCTCTGAGCAGAGGAGACATTTGTGTGACAGCTGCCATGTTTTCAACAGATCATTCTGTAACACACCAAATATTCTATTGTCTCTCTCATGCCTTGTGCCTGTTTATGAAGGATAGAAACAAGTGCCAGGTCTCACTCAGCCTCTGGCCATCACCTGTCCCTGGGTTCTCTTCAAGCCTCTGGGTGCACCAGAGCCCTCCAGCACCCTCCAGAGCAGACTGCACCAGCAGAAAGACTGGGTTTAGTTTACAGCATTCTGTGACCTACCCAGATCATCATGCCTTCCAGAAAGACAGTGTATGATGATGTCAGTGCATCTTTCACTGGTTTTGCTGTCTCCCCCTCTCTTTCATCTCTACCATTTCACTTTATATTTCTGGCAAAATGTGTCCTTTCCTGGAGGCCTCAGTGCGCTGTAATTTTCTGGGCAGTTTCTTTCTCACATGTCCCAAATAATCTCTCATTATCCAGTCCTCAGCATCAGTACTGCCTTCCATGGGACGCTAATAAACATACACAAGTGTAAGTCCAGCAGAAATCTCTCCAAATACTTTTGGAGTGATAAACATCATTAACACAGTACCCTGGCGGGTAAGAGCAGAATTTAACCATCACTTCATCTGAGAGTTTGAAGGGCAGAGCTTCAAGTGAGAAACTTGAAACTGTGAAATGATAAATGTCTCATGAAAGCAATTTTTACTGACTGAGAGGTAAGATTAAGGGAGGGAGAGTGGGCTGTGAGCAGAGTGGAGCACAGGAGCTTCTGCTGAGGAGCCGCTTGAGTGATGTGTTTGTGGTGTCTCATAATTAACACCTAGTGGTTTTTAAGCTGATGGTAGGCGCTTGTATTGATTAAGACAATTTGCTAATTCTATGTCTGTGTCAGCTATGTCTTTCTAAAAAAATAAGACAAAAACATTTACCAAAGTGTCAAATTAATGTGCCTGGGTGCTCTGAATCTTTGCAGCCATTGTGATGTCTGGAGCATGCTGAAAGCTCTACATGCAGCCATCAAACCCCCTTTGTGGTTCCTGTGGGTGTCCTCCTTAGACCATCTATCTGCCTCCACAGATCAGCACAAATCTGTAAGAGAAAGGGGATCTTCTGTCATCCCCAAGGGCCCTATGTGAATGACCCCAAAACCCCTGGATTTTTTACATGGCACTGAGTACCTGTCTTTGGGCAACAGAATCAAGGCATTAAAGTCTTGTATTTTACACACTAGGTAATGAAGGAGCAGTTTTCCTTTCATCCTGTCCAAGAGTCCTTGCAGGACAGATAGACACTGACATGAGCAGCTACAGGGGCTCAGGCTTCCAAGATGGCTGGCCAGTGCCCTGACCTTGCTCAGCCCATAACACTTGGCTGGTCTTCTCTCTCATTTGTGACTTTGCATCTCTCTAGCAATAAGGCACCAGTAACAGAATTGCAGGCAAAATCAGCTGAGGAAATAAATCCTAATTGTAGTTAAACCAAGGATATAAAATCAACTTTTCTGTGGAGAAATTTGCATGCACTCTGAATTTATGGGCAAGACATGGATGTTAGTGGGATTCAGGCACATTCATAACTTGCTATATTGCTCATCTTAGTTTACGTACTTTCATTAACTGAAGGACTTTCAGTATATGTTTTACTTGAAAGGCGGATTTTCTTTTCTCTACCAATGGAGAACAGCCCTCCCTGAAAATCAGATACTCAGGCTGAACATTGAAAACAGGTTTTCAAAGTTTTGAATTGCTTCATAGAATTAATACCTATTAGTGTATCTCAGGTTGTGCTCTTTAAGAACAAGAGGCTGATTAAAGAGGAGTGAGTTTAGTGATGTTGCTGTAGCATAAGCCAGGAGCAGCTATCCTGGTCAGGCCAAATAATCTGGTCTTCTGCACTAGAAATGCAGTTAGAGCTAATGATGAATTTGAAAGATTGTAATCATTATCTAGCTCAATTTATCTATTCTAACCTCAGACAGAGACCAAATTGTAATTGCTGTTGTTCCTGGTCGAACGGTGAAGGTTACTCTGCTCTAATTCCTACCAGTTTCATAATAGCTCAGAGATAATAATGACAGAGAATTATAGGCTTTGCTCAAATGCTGTCAGATTGGACTGAAACCTTGCGCAATTGTACTATATACATAACGCACGTTGGAAATGTTAAAAAAGAAAAATAAGAAAGAAAATAGACATTAAATAAAATCAATTATTAATTGGTGTCCTGCATTTGCCCTTAATGTGTGAACCAATTTGAGGCAATTCTGCTCCAGTAACACTGTGGTGGGTTTAAATTATATGTTGTAGGAGAGTGTGGAATATGAGTGCTTGTCTTACCCTGTCCAGTACATTTTATCTGCATAGAAAGGAATTAAGTCCCATTTTTAATCTCTTTAATATTTACTTTTGTTAATAATACATTTTAATTTTTTTTTAATGACACAAATGATGTAGACAAATCATCTAGATCCCTTTGCAATTACATCTATGAAGAAATGTATAGTACTTTTTTTGAGTGGGATTTTTAGCAGAGCATTTATAGCATAATAAAAGCTTCCTTTTTTCTTTTTTGGCCATATAATTGACTTGGCTCTTTATGGTCTTTGGCAAACACAACAGTAATTAAATTTACAGATCATACTAAATTGTAAGATGTTGCAAAACCCAGGATAGATGGCAAAATAATAAAAAGAGACCTGCAGAATTTAGAGGTATAAGTTGGCAATAAAATCAGATTCAGTCTGGAAAAAAGAGTGGGCAGGGAACAATGAAAGCAAAATATAGAAATGCACAAACCACATGGAAAGCAGTAGTGAAATTTAAGACCCTGTGTGTTGGTTATGGGTTTATAAACTGCAGTTGTCATTGGCTGTAAATGCCAGCCTCATAAGCTGGTAGTTTGAGAGGAGACCTGTACCCATCCTGTGGTGTTCCAGTACAACAAATTCATTAATACTTGGGCAGCTGTAATTCAACCTAAGATCCATTTCATTAAACGGATCATTATTGCAACATACATTGCTGCAGAGCCTTAAATATGCTGGATATAAACAGTGTTCTTTCTGAAGGAGCTGGGTACATAAAACAGGTACAAGAAATGATTATTAGGAACTGCAAAGCCACCACAAATGAAGACCACATAAAGAAAATGAGAAGGAATACACAATATCACCAGTAGTACAAGAGTCGTAAAAAAATTCATGTCAGTGCTACGTACTGTTGCAAATGAGAATATACATAAAATTGGAATTGTCAGATTCGTAGTCCCACAGGAGAAAATGTGAGGCAAACATCAGACAAACATCTCCAATGACAGAAGAAGCAGTCAGCATGGATTCTTCAAGGGGAAATCATGCTTGGCCAATATAATAAACTTTTGTGATGAAATGTTTGTCTTGATGATGGGATAACAGTGATTGTGTCTGCCTGGACTTCAGTGAGTCACTGAACAGTGCTGCAAGATTGTCCTAAAGAAGGGTACCTGATGAGGTATGGGCTGGATGAGCAGACAGTGAGGTGGGTTGAAAACCAGCTACGTGGAAATCCCCAGGGAGCAGTGGTCAGTGGCACAAAGTGAAGCTGGAGGTCAGTCAATGTGTATGTCAGGAGCAGTAGAGCATCTTGTTCACAATTTCAGTGATGACTTGGATGATGGGACAAAGTGCACCTCAATGAGTTTGCTGATGACACAAAACTGAGAGAGGTGTCTGGTATTCCAGAGGGATGTACTGCCGCCCAGGGAGGCCCCAACAGGCTGGAGAAATGGGCTGGTGTGAAGCACATGGAGCTCAGCAAGAAGGCTGAAAGTCCTGGATCTGAGTGGGAACAACACCAGGCACCAGTACGTGCTGGAACCACCCAGCTGGAGAGCAGCTTGACAGAAAAGGACCTGTGGGTCCTGGTGAACACCACGCTCAACATGAACCAGCAACATGCCCTCACTGCAAAGAGGGCTAATGGTATCCTGGGCTGCATTTGACAAAGTATTGTCAGCAGATTGAAGGAGGGAATCCTTCTGCTTTATTCAGCACTATTGAGGCCACATCTGGAGTCCTATTCCTAGTTCTGGTCCCCCCAGTAAAGGAGAGACATGGACACATAGGAGAGTACAACTGAGAACATGAAGATAATGAAGGGGCTGGAGCATCTCATCTACGAGGAAAGGATGAGTCATGACTGTTCAGCGTGAAGAAAAGAAGGCTCAGGGGATCTCATCCATGTACATAAATATCTGAAGGTGCAGAGAGGACAGAGACAGGCTCTTCTTAGCTGTGCCCAGGACCAGAGGTAATGCTCAGGTTCTCTCTGAACATCAGGAAACACCTTCTTATTGTGCAAATGACCAAGCACTGGCACAGGCTGCCCAGGGAGGTTATGGGGTCTCCATTCTTGGACATATTCGAAAGCCCTCTGACCATGAGCCAGGACAACCAACTCTAGGTGACTGATGAAGCTTGATCAGAAGGTCCCTTCCAACCTCAACCACCCTGTGATTCTGTGACAGGAGGATGAGCACTAGACAGTACTTAATCCCTGGGAGGGTCATAATGGCGGCCCTACATAGGCTTCTGTGGATATACCTTTAATATATTCAGTCACAGGAGATGGTCCCTTTGTTGCCCGATTTTGGTTAAAACTTCCATTTAAGAAGATGGGTTTGTATGTGTGGTTTGAATTTAAAATTTTGAATTACACAAATCAGCAAAAACATTATCTTTCTTATCCAGGATATGATGAACACAAATCAATGAAGAAAAAGTTCTGCATTTAATGAAAGCACAACACCCAATTTTTATGGATGTTTCAAGTAATCTCAGATATGTTCTCACTACATATAGAAAAGTGAGATCCATCCAGATTACTGTGGTTTGCTACTGTGTATTTTTTCATATACAGATAGATATCATCCCCATAAAAGTCTGGATATACTTTTCTTTAAAACTGTGCATATTCAGTTTCACCAAGCAGTTCAGCCCTCTGATAAATTTTATCCAAGCAGCATTCCGTATCTTCTAAAGGAAGATTGCAATATATCCATCTTTGAGGGGAAAACAGTTTTTTATTTTCTGCACTTTGCTATAAAATGTCATCAGTAAATTTCTTCTGCTGATTACAGCAGCAGCACTGATGAAGCTTTCATTACATATCCAGAGGACCTCATTCCTCCAGTCTGGAACTGCTGTATTTTGTGAGATGATGGGTGGCCAGGTAGACAGCCTGCTTGCAGACTTCTCGTGTTCTCAGCCTCATTTGGTCCTGCAGTCTGTACTGCAGTTCTCCAGCAGCAGGTTTGGTCCAGAGGTTCCTCTTGGCTTTACCTGCTTGTGGTCCATCTCTGCCTCCTGCGTTTGATCTCAGGTGGTGCCAGTGTTGGTGTCAAGCACAGTCTGATGTGTCAGGATGATGCACTGGGTGTCAAGACCACCCTTGAGCCACTGACTTCAGCTTTACACATTGAGCCCCCAGGGAGAATTGGAGCCTTGGCAAAGTCATCACTTCTTAAACAGCAGACATTTATTTCCCACTTTTCTTACTGCCTGATATTTTTAAAAGCAGGAATGAGGAAAGATACAGAGTTTCATAGCATTAAGTAAATTGAAAGAGAGATCAATCTACGTTTCCTACAATACAACATCTTAGTCTTTTCAAATCATCATGAATTTCCCTCTTAAAAACTGTTTAAAGTGTCATGCAAGAGTAATGTAGGATAGCCTTCTTCAGAAAATTTAATTACTGACATTATCTTCTCTTTATACAATCTATCATATATCATTAGTTTATGAATAGTGGAAACATATAAATAGATGTCATTCCCAAAAGTTTTTGGATTGTCTTGCTAAATAATTGCAAACTTTAATGGAAATGAAATAAATTCATAATCCAAAATGTGCATACAGCTAGAAAACATTTCGTTACAGAAATCTCTAAGCACACAAAATCACACCTAGATTTATACTTATTCAAGAAAAAGATGTTCACTGGGTTTTCATTTCATTTCGAGGGGAGATGTAATTTTTATTTGATAGAAAAGAAAAAAACCCACAGCTACAAAGGAAATTCGACCTCTTAAAAAATGAGGTTCTCATCCCTGTGCAGCACAGAGCTCAGGGGACCCTGCCAGCAGATGGCTCTGACACAGCGGCTTGGGTAGCCAGGAGAGCCAGCACCAGGCACACCCTGGGCTGGGAGGCTGCAAGGATGCACCACACCTTCCTACATCTGTGTGCTCACCATCCCTTTTCCATTGTTTAACAAACTTGATGAAGAATTTTTGTTTCTATTGAGAGATTTCTAACACAAAACTTGTGGAAAGCAGCATGGTAAGCCTCCCTGAGTGGAGAGGGGGACAGCAGTGCTGAGGGAGCTCAGAGTGACATCTCCTGCAGCAACCACTCCAAGGAAGTGACATTTAATTGGGGTGAAATACATTCCAAAGCTGAATAGTCTCACTGAAAGATGCTGTTTTGATTTTGGCTGGGATGGAGTTCATGTTCTTGCTAGTAGCTGGTAAACGGCTGTGTTTTGGTTTTAGCATGAAATTAATATTGATAACCCACTGATGGTTTAGCTGTTGCTAAGTTGTGTTTACACAAGTCAAGGACTTTTCACCTTCTCATGCCCCGCCAGTGAGAAGGCTGGAGAGGCACAAGGAGTCGTGAAGTGACACAGCTGGGATAGCTGACCCCTAGCGACCCAGGGGATGTTCCATACCATATGCCATCATGCTCAGCACATAAAGCTGGGGGAAGCTGGCTGGAGGCCACTGCTGAGAAACTGGCTGGGCACCAGTCAGCAAGTGATGAGCAATTGCCTAAAGCATCACTTGCTTTTTTATATTTGAATTCTTTTATAATGTTTTATTCTTTTTCTGTCCCATTAAACTGTCTTTATTCCAATCAACAAGTTTTCTAACTTTTATCATTTCCATTCCCTTTCTGCCAGAGGGGCAGTGAGAGGGCAGCTGTGTGTGGGGCTTGGCTGCTGAGCAAAGCTGATGTTTCCTGTAATTATTATTAAGTTGTCATGAATGTAAGAACAATTGAAAAGTGGACATGAACCTTCAAATAAAGACAGATTTGAAATATGCAGCACATTATGCAGATAATTTTCACAGAGCTATGAAAAAATAACAGGATTTTTTGGTACACAACTGAACAGTACCACAGCACAAAACTTTGCTTTTGATGAACAGTCTGGGCAAAATAGCTGGGCAGAGTGTGGATCTGCCCCATGTTTTGGTACATCACTGAGTGGTAATCACTTTCACCCAGGCTGTTAGAATCAGGCTGTTACAGCCAGCCCTGTGGAATGTCAGATCTCAGAATAGAGATTAGATCACCATTATTAGCAGATAACCTTATTTTTTAGAATTAGATTCCACATGGATGAACAGCGAATAGCAGGAGGGGAAGGCAGTCATTTCTACAGATGTAATTTTTGGAATATACCTGCAGACACTTCAGTAAAAGTTTGAGGCAGTGCAGGCTTAATTTAAAGAAACAGGAAGTTCAAGTCCTTTTTGAGGTTGGAAGTGGATTTGTTCATTTCATTTCATTAAGCTGCAGAGCTTGTATGACAAGTAAGTGAAGTCTGTCCACAGTATCAGCTAATCAGGATTATCACATTCCTGGGGAGAGGATCCAGGCTGAGCTAAAAGCTATTTCCCTGGTGTTTGTGTTTGCATGCACCTAAAGAAATATGTTAGGTAGTGTGCTGGACCTGGGAGACAACCCCATGGATGGCAATAATGAGAAGTACTTCATTGCTTTGCCACACGTCAGACCCTGCACAGGAATCACAGTTTACTAAATCACAGTAGTACCCCTGCAGGGCAGAGTACAGCTGTAGTCACAGCAGCTGCTGCCAAGCACGTGGGGGCACACAGCACACCAGGGTTTAGCAGGGACAAAAGGCAAGAGGACAAAAGCTCTACAGCAGGGAGACATTCTCTAGTCGGTACTGAAGAGAGCTCAAAGGCTACTGGACTAGTCACTGTTAGCTGCTGCCCTACATCCAGTCCACACTCCTGTGATGCTCTGTAAGCAAGTCAGCAGCTGGCCAAGAAAGGAGGATTTTACTCTTTATATGTAGAGGTCTCTTTTCTCAGAGGATGGCCAAACCCACAGCAGCTTCTTTGCCCTTCCTCCAACACCAAGTGGCTGTCACATTTTTAAGGCCAAACACAGGCTGGTGGATTCAGAGGAGGATGCCTGGCAAAGCCTTGTGAAGTATTTCCTGTGCTGCACTGCACCACCGGCTGCTCTGAGTGTCAGCCTCACAGGCTGCCCCACTCTGCGGGTACTCAGTGTGTACCAGTCTGGCTCTCACTGCCTGGGGGCACCACCACCCCTTCTGCAGGCTCTGACAGTGCTTTAACCCACAGCAGATGCCTTTCTGCAGCACAAAGACGTTCCTTTTTGAAGATGGTAAGCTACCAGTAAAGCACAGCTTGGCCTATCCAGGCTTTATCCCAGCCCACAACTTTACAGCAAATATTGACTCCAGCACTTCGCTCTTCACTCAGGGCAGCTCTGCTCACCAGTGTTGACAGCATTATCTGTTGAGCATTTTTGCACCTATCTCCCCAAGCAATTGCAGTTCCAGAAGGAGGAGCTGTTTAAATGTGTGATAGCTTCATGTTAGGTGCTGTGAGGAGAAAGGTTACCCTTTCTAGTTCTACCCACCTAGTTCTTTCGAGTTACCCATCTAGTTCTACCCCAACTTGCTTGATCACTGCCACAAACTCAGTGAAAGAGTAAATTTACATTAAAATGTATGGTATTTCACACCCACTGATGCTGATTTCTCTCAACAACTTTGCATGCTGTGTATGTTTGAAATACACCATGCACTTGATGAGGTTTGGACCTTGCTACTTGCTACCAGCTCCAGACTCCCAGGGACTGTGGTGGGAAGCACAGCAGCCTCAGGGTTATCAGTGCTGTGCCTGCTGATGGGGAACTGCACACCTGGTAAGCAGCAACACCACCAGTGTTTCTGTATGTTCATGTTATGTGTTGTGTATGTTAATGGCTGTCATCAGCATGGTCCCTTCATAGAATACAGAAAACTGATTTATACTGGGAATTCTGGCACAAAGAGGGCTCCCTTGCTCCCTGGAAACTCACCTGCTTCCTTGGCCTCATGGCAGGGTTGAACATTGGAACTCAAACACAGAATATTTCAAGGACTCTTAGAAGCCTGGTAGCCAGTTTGAATCCAAAAAAATAAACTAAGGTAAAGAGAAAACACTGTTAGGAGATTTTTAAAACTTTTTTTTCATCTCCATGTCTGCAATAAATGTGTATGAAGGCCAGATCTTGACAGTGGAGGAAGATCAGTCAAGTATTCAAATTAAAATGCACAGTCACACTACCAGAGCTAATTACAGGAGATCTCCTGGTGGTTCCAGGTTACATGAGGAGCCCTATAAATTAAGCATCCTCTTTGTTAAACACAACCTGAAGTTTTTAAAGGGAAATAGAAGTGACTTTAATGAAAACAAAGAAGAGAGAAAAAAGGGGGGGAGGGAAGACTGAGGGTATAGAGTCCTCTTAATCTAATCTTAACTTAATCTAATCTTAAACTAATCTTCACTTAATCTAGAGCTAAGAAATTATGATGAATTACAGGACCATTAATTTTCTGAATTAATGGTTATTATTTTCTCAGTGTCCACCTCAGAGGATTATGAGCCTTTGCTCCACTGCTAATTTTTCTGTGGCAAAGATTAGGAAGTAAGCAGTATTGGAAAGAATACAAATTGCATATTAAACAAAATCTTCACAGTAGAGCAGTTTCATCCTGTATGTTCACCTTTTTCCCAATTTAAGATGATATTCTTGTTTCTTTAATTCCAACCTTGCACAAAATGCAAGCAGTCAAACACTCAGACTTTTCAGAGGAGGACATTTGCTTCTATTCTAAGTATTTGAATATTTTCAATGTTCATTTCAGGCAGTTTTGAGTTGCAATTGATGCAACTCAAAATTGATGATCTTGAAGAATTTGTACACTGATGACCACAACACTCTTTCTGATCCACCCAGTGTGTAAATCTGTTTATGAAAAGGTTGCTGTCAGCTGGTAGCCAATACCTAAGATTCAGTGGAAATGAAGAGTTGAGGTGCTGACAGGTTTCTTCCTCCCAATGGATGGGGAAGGGACACCCATTTCCTGGGCCCTGCCCAGCAGTTGTCCCTCCCAGCCACAGGACACCCCACCAGGGGCAGGGGATGTGTTGTGTGTGCAGCAGCAGCATGTGCTGCACTGCAGTAACCTTTCTCTGGAGAAAGATGGGCACAGTGAATGTGATGGATAGATTGTCATCAGATTACTTCATGCACTCTGAGAAGGCTTTTGAGTTTGATACTGTGGAGTAAGATATTAGGCTTGATATACAGAACAAAACCAGTACTGAAATGTACTGTCTGTGAATGCCTGCATCAGATTTAATAACTGGAAAGCTGACAGCACAAGGAAGATGGAATTCTGCCAAAGTAAATTCACTCAAACATGACATAAAGAAAAATACTTCAATATCTTCCATCTGTAGAAATGGTTGAGTTTTTATCCCATCCAAATTAGCCAGCCCAAGTATCGAGGAACTCCAGACCTTGCCAGAAAGCAGCCTTGCACCACATCACTTAGGAAAAATGGTGGGATTGTATTGCTGTGGTTGCCACCACTACATCAGGAGTTGCCTGCAGTTTTCTGTCTATGGTTGCTACATATTGAGATGATTCTCATTAATAATAAGTTTCTTTTGGCATTCAGAAGTACTCAAACACCCAGAAAAAGGCTTCCAGGTAAAGCCCATTCAGAAGAGGCCCATTCAGGTGCTTGTCATCTCATGTTCAGGTCCTGGCAGTTTGTAAGCAGGTATGAGCCATGTGGGACAGCCATGCCAAGGGGAGAGTTGTCACTGGGTTTGTTCAGCATCAAATCTTAAAGACATGGCCTCTGTCCCTTCTTTGTCTTAATGGGTTATGGTCCCATGTCAATATTTTTCCCCTCTCCTTTCAAAATAATTAAAGTAAAATAAAATAAAAATTAAAGGTTTTTTTCATCCATTTGATAGAATAAAACAACGGAAATCTTCTTTTCCTCTTTAAACTCATCTTTATCTCCTGCCTTAGAGGTACTTGAGTCTGTGTTGTCCAGATGCTTTCCAGAGCAGCTTAGTGCACTGTAATATAAAAACAAGGGTTCAAACATAGATGAAAGGATTATGTGCTTTAATCAGGCCATCTCCTGAAATTGCAGTCCCCATTCACTCTCTCACAGAAGCAGCTCGGACCACAATGTGACCTGCTTCCAGCTCCCATTACACAGCACATGGCTGATCCAAGGGACTGCTGAAGAAAACTTCAGCCCTCCTCAGTGCCCTGACCCTGCTCATTCTGGTGGAGAAGAGGTCGGGTGAAAGAGGGAAAATTACTAACACAGATCAGTAGCTCTAAGTGAGCTGGAGTTTGCAGGCAGTGTTTTATGTTTTGGAGTGTCAATCAGCAGCTAGGTGGAAACCAAATGCCAGGAAATAAATATTGAGGAGTGTAAAATTTTACTGAAAAGATCTGAGGTGGAAATATCCTCAAGTGAAGGTACAGTAGGAAAAGGTAATAAAGTGATGTCTTTCAAAAGTTGGATTCTACCATGCGATTCATAAAAAGATATAATCTTTGGTTTTCATATATATTTTCCTCACATGCTTGTTCATATTTTTTATCTCACTGAATGAGGCAAGAAGATGGATACGATATCAGCTGTGCTTAGAACACTTAAAAAGGCTGCTCACCTGAAGGGAAAAAACAGCTCTCCTTCTTTTTTGAGAAAAAATGGAGAGTCCAGGTGATCCTGTGATAGGTATATGAGAATGATCTTGTATTTTTTTAGAACTCAGATCCTAGTTTGAGTTTTCACATAATTTAGTCCAAATTCTTCTTATTATTAATAGTAATACTCTACATATTCATGATAGTTGTTCTAATTTAAAATTACACAGACTCATCCCTGGTTGTTTCCATCCCAGTTGCTCTAAACCATACTGAAATCCATTGAGTATTGGTTACTGAAGTCCATAGGGTGTTGGTGTGCTCCTTTTTACCACAATGTCCAAAGTTTTCATACAGTTTCTCACACAGGCCTATTAAGAAACTGAAATCAGGTTTTGGTATAAATTCATGCACATTTTTCCCCTGATAAAAAAGTGGCATTTATTGATTGCCAGAAAGAATTCTTCTACCAAAACATTACAAGTAGCTTCCGTAGAGACCTTACTCATTTTGTTAGGCAGAGAGGGCTCCTACCATGCAGTGACACTGAATGTTCTGAGTCCCAACAGAGAGCATCTTGTCTGTCACATCTGACTGTCATGGAGTCATGAAAAATATCTGGATGGTACTAGGAATATGTTTATGTGTAGTTTATTTTAGGAGTGAGGATGACATGTTCCTAAAGTAGTTGTGTACTTTAAGAAAACAAAGGGAGGAAAGTATTTTATTATCCCTTACAGCATTGCTTCTATTTTATAAGCAAAATGTGTGTATTTTTTCTTTACAGTTCCATACTCCCCAGGAAAATCTTTTAACCTTGCAGTTCTTTACAGCACTGCGCATTTAGGCTGTCAGAAACCAAACTAATTAAACTGAAAAGCTGCTCACTTCTCTTTCTGTATAAGGTTAGGAAAAAAGAGATACAATTACTGGTGAAAGTAGGACACTGAGCACAATTTAAAACTATGCGCAACCTAGAAGCATTATGAATATGAAATCTTGGTTGTACAAATTACAGCTTGCATGCAGGCCTGGGCACCAGCCTTCCTAGGAAGATGATGACTAATTATAAAGAACTTAAAGGAGGATAAAATGCCTAACATAAGGGCTAGAGGGGATGATACATGGAGAAAGCACCTATGAGCCAAAGATTTTAAGATGCCTCACATGGTGTCCAAAACTGCTATAAGTGTTTACAAGTGCTTGAAAGATACAAACAAGGAGGCATTAGGAGATAGTTTAGAGCACTTCTCAGGGGTATAATTGCATATAAAGGTAAGGAAGTAAGCAAACAGAGATTTGAGTTGACTATCCAGCCAAAATTTTAACAAGGACGTGTAATCGACTGTGAAATAGCTTCCCTAGAAAAAGTGTTAGAAGTCACATCTCTGAAATGATTTAAGAGCAGACTGGACACCTCACGTGATAGGGTAATGGATGGAGAATAGAGAAGTGGCTCACAGTGTATTTCTACTTTTTGTTTAGGCAGTGCCTCTGGCTGTGACCAGTCTGGCTGCCCTCCTTGCTGCTGCTGTGCTGCAGGAGCAGCGCTCACCACTGCTCCTGTGCACCCTGCCCCTCCAGCTGGGAATGGAAGACACAGCCAGTTATTTGCTGGTCAAAAAGGATGACTCTGCTGCTTAAACATTAGGTAATTGAGTGAATATGGTAAGTTGTCTGCAAGGGGACTCTGTGCCCCTTGGCCAAGGCTGAGTGGTGGCAGCACAGTCCTTGTGCCATGAGGAGCAGTGCCCAAGGGGTGCTGAGGACCTGCTTCACCACCCACTCTGTGGCTGAGAGACACTTCCCAGCTGGGAGCTGCCCTGTTGTGGCTTCTGGTCTCTTCTTGCGAACTTCCCCGGCACTTAACACAGCATTACATATGCACAAAACAAACACCAAATGTGAGGAAATCGGTATAAAAATGTCATTTTTCTGTGAAGTCTCTGGGCTAATTTGTTTTACACTCCATTCCTGCAAACAGTCTGCTGCACAGGAGGTTTCTCAGTGAAAATATGTGATGAATTATCACAAGGAATGCACGTTACAGAAATGCAAATTTGTCCTTGTGAAAGGTCTAAGGAGTTTATTACATCTGTTCTTAGATAGCTTTTTCACCCAAAAACTCCTTTGCACTGCAGTGTGGAGAACAGCAAGAGAAAAATTGGAAATAGAATGCTTTCCTGTATCAGGTAAACAGGGCATCTGCTGGAACAGTGGTATTATCAGCAGTAGTAATAGTATGAATGCATCCTTGAAATGCATGGTAATGATGGATCTATAGTTAATAGACACAGAGTAAGGAGACCAGGAGACAGACTTATGGCTTCCACACTGGTTAACCAGTAAGGAAAATTTCCTATTTCTCTCCAGTTTTGTGTCTTTCATCTATAAAGCAGAGATAGTAATATGCATTTTTTGTATTAGAGTGACACAAGTCACAATTCTTTAGAATTCACAATTCTTTAAAAGCCTCTAGCAATAAGGACCTCAGCAGCAAAGGCTGAAGAGCAGAAGCAGCACTGGTCATTAGTACTGGTGTAATGCTGGGCCTGTGAATCATGCTGGGAAGGAAAACCTCATCCCTGAAAGTAGCAGGATTTTCCTGGCAAGAGATGTTTAGGTGACAGAAATTTGTTCTGACTGAATTAGCTGACATGCCAAAAAGGAAATTAATAGAAAATGTATTAAGTACTTAGTCTTAGAATCTTAAAATAGTCTTTGTCATACAAAGCAGTTATCTCCTTTCACACTAACTCTTTTGATCTAAGCATGATAAAAGCATGATGTGCCAAATTTGAAACAGAACAGCCAAATAAATCAATGGCAGCTGTTGTGAAAAGCAGGCAGTATGACTGAGTTTTGTTACAAACCTGCAACCACAGAGCCTGATGAATTTTGCCTGAAAACAGGAACACAAACCCAGCTTTCAATTCACTGATAAAAATTAACTTCCCCTTCAGCTGGCCAGCTGGAAAATATGAAGGAATGCTGAGACCTTCTCTACAGACGATCAATACTGGATTCCACTTGATAAATATGCCCAGATGCTGAAAATAATTGCCTAAGCACTACAGTGCTGTTAAATGTTTGAAAAATTAGCAATAGGAAATGTAAACCAGTGGAAGAACAAACTAGGGAGTACATTATCATCAAAACCAGAATGTTCATGTAGATAAAGTAAAGGCTGTGGGGGCTGGGCTGTATTTATATGTGCAAAAAGTCTGGAGACATGACTGTTTAAATACTACATAAATACTTTCTACATGTTTACTTTCCTGATATCATAGCAACTTAGTAATCTAATTATCCAAAGTTAAAGACTTAGGAGCATTCTGTATGCATGTAGCACTCAAAAGCTGGCACAAAAAAATGCTGTCTCTCATTTCACCCTGACTATCACTGGGAAACTGCACCAACTCATGCTAAGAATGCCCACATGTATTTTCTGTCTCCCCATCCCCAGTGGAAGCATGTAGTTGCAGGGAAAACAGACAATCAATACAGCAACTGAGCTCTCTTGGGTGTGATTTGGGGCATAGATTGTGTTGTACAGTCATACAGTCCTGACACAGGAGGCCCTTTTGGCACAGCTGTTAATTGTTACTCAAACCCTTCCTGACTGATGAGGCTGTTAGTAAAAAGTAGCAAAGGGGCTGGAGGAAGAATGTGGGTCTGTGGAACTCCATCCTGGCTTTTTTGCTGAGTTCCCCGAGGCTGGCATGCTGACAGCACAGGCAAAGCACTGGCCCAACCTGGTTCTGAACCCCATGAGCTCAGGATCATGGAGTGAGGCCTGGTGACGTGGGCTCCTCTCCTGGGGGAGGGATACGGACACGGACACAGGGAACTGGACTCAGCTGCACTGAGCCAACTGGCCTCGGCTGAGTTTTGTGTTTGCTGCCTCTCCCAGTCCCTCGACACTCAATCAACAGAGCTCACACTCAGATCTCACAGATGATACAGACTGGCACAGTTGGAGATGGAGAGTTGACTTACGGGGGTACCTTATATTTGAATTTGTCATACACCTTCAGCCACTTTATCTGCTTCTCAAACCTGATCACCTAGCTTTTACTTCAACAGTTCCCAAATAGGAACAACTCCATATAGCTAATATTTCCTTTTTCATTTCAGACAGAGAGTTTCTCCTAAAATGACACCTGTGTGAGCTATTAGAAAGGTAAGAATCAGTGCTACAACAGTGACAAATTTTCTTTGCCTAGAAATGTCAGAGCTTTTATGTCCCACATATGCTATATTGGATATGGCTAGAAATAGAAACCTTTATGCCAATTGAAAGGAAAAATTCCCAGTCTCCCATTTCTAGAAGACTCTGAAATATCTGACCCTAAAGTATGAATTATTTCCTAGCATATAGAACCTATTTTTGAAATGTTACAGCTAATTCTTGGCTCAAAATATCTGGACTAGTACTCATGAAAGCTCTTGGCTCTTGAGATCAGAAAATAAGAAAAATATACCTTCTAGACTACCAAGATTTCTCCTAAACTTTATAAGTAGGTTGTTTGAATTCTGGTCTTTAGTTGGTTGGTTGTTTCTCTGTAACAAGCTCACAGTCTGGGTTAGCTCTCACAACAATCAGGAGCATCTTGATTTTTATCTGCAGCACACTAATAAGAGAATGTACTGATGTTCCTTTACCAGAAGGCACAAAATAACTCAACTACACTTCCCAAATTCTCATTCTGTATAAAACAGAACAAAGAGCAGCCCATAAAGCTCTAAACTCCAATTTAAATTTTTGCATTTTTAATATGGTTTTGGGTAGGTTTATTAGGAGGAAGGAATGAAGGTGAGGGAATTTTGGCTCTCCATCAGCACCAGCACGTGTCTCTTACCCAGACAGATCATGGTGGATTTGTATACATGAACACAAAACTCACACAAAATTAGGCAAAATGTGATCTATAGATTTGCATATCTGAATGCTTCCCAGAATTCATTAGCAAGCATTTGCAGTAGATAGCAGCTGGGACAAGTGGAAAATATTTCACAATTAGCTGGTGGGGCATTGTTTGGGCATTTTCCCAATGATGTGACATTTCAGCTTGGCAGGGTTTCACTACCAACCTCCTTATCAGTGTGCAGCCATTTCTTGTTCTTATCGTCCTGCTCCACATCAGGAATGTTGTTCCAGGATCTTTGAAATATGATATGTTTCCCTCCCCCACAGAACACCTTTATTGCTCTGCCTTCCTTGTTCCTGGCAGCAAAAATTAGGTCAGTTTATTCTATACATTGAAGGCAAACTAATGTGACATTAAACAAAAATTCATACATGGATGAAGAAAAATGGGAGAATATATCTGTACATGCTGTGATTTATCTAGAACAGACACTTCAAGCCATTTTACCTCGTGGTATTGTACCACAGCAGTCATCAGATCATCCTGTCTGCCTCTGCTACTTAATCAAGCATGAGTCTGTGAGAACACTCGAGTGGTGAAGGCACAGACACGACTGTGTGGGGATCATAGGAGCACATCAGCCCTACAGCGAGTGGGTAGGGATGTACCCTCATACCTTTTTTGGATGAAAACCTCTGACTGCCTCCGCTGCAGATCCATCACCTTGCCTTGGTGACAAGCATCTATCCCACGTCACTCCTCACTTCTGGAGGCAGTCATCTGTGACAGAGGGAGGCTGTTTACACCGGCACTTCTGCTGCACATTGCTACACTCTACATGTCTTGCCAGATCTTTGTGATGTACCAAATGACAGGTGCGTGTCTTAATAAGTTCTACCGGGGGCAGGAATTAGTAGATGAGGGAGCACACAGCAGTGGAAGCATCTGGTAGGAAGAAAAAAGATTGTCTTGTACTCTGTCAAGTGTAATTAGAGTTGCCAGTTGTCATTGCTGCTAGCGCTTACTTAAATAAGTTTCTCTGATGAGAAACTATCTGACAAAACTCAAACCTGTGTAAATTTATGAACAACATAGTACTAAAATTGTCTTTTTACTAAACAGTCATGTTGGACTTCAATACTCTCTGAGCAGCTTCTTTTGGATATGCAATAGGTGAAGAGTGTAAGGTTTAATGTCAAAGTGACCCATTTGAAGACGTTATATAGGATTTCTGATTTAGCAGAGTGAAATAAAATATAATGAAAACATAGTACAAATGTAAATTACTTTTACCAGAATATAGCAACTGCCACAGTTCAATCACAGTATGAATGTGATTTCCCATTACCAGTCTCTATAGTGTGCTCACTATCACAATGGGGAAAGTGTCCAGTCGCTGAGAAGGAATGTGTAGATTGAAGCAAGCTCAAGGCCACTACTCTCTTTGAAATGCTTTTGCTAGTTGTCTAGTTTAAACTCTATGTGAGCCTTCTTCCATGGCTGAGGTCTACTGGTCAGTCTCAAGCCACCAGCCTTACTACAGAAGAGGCAAAAATTTCAGCAAGTTGTAAAACTGTTACATTAAAAATGCTCTCAAAATAATTCGCTTTCAACAGTAAGCTTTGGGGGAGGCTGGTGATAAGTGTTCTACAGTCTAATTAAGAAGCATAAGCATTTGTTATTTTTAATTGTGTCTGACAACATATTTAATTTCCCCTTCCTGGAGTGCAGCACAGAGGGGTACTTGCAATCCACACCCCAGCACACTCTGAGGGTCTCATGCTGGGAGAGGAGCAGTGCAGCACATCCAGCTGCTGCAAACAGCATCTCAACTCTTGTTTTAGATTCTAATCCTTCCTTTGGTACTTTTAATTAATAATAAATATTTGTTGCTTTGTTATCATAATAGTGTCCTTATATAATTGTTTTTTTCCTGTCACCTGAAAGTATGTAGAAATTTTTAAAAACTCATGTTGCATTTTCATGTTTTCTTGGCTAACTTAAATTACTGTTCTTACACAAAACAGCCCACACCTGTACACCTGTATGACCAGTGCAGCCTATGTCCAGTTAGGAGTTTGAATTTATTTTGGGAACTACCCTATACAGTCAGTGGGAGATGGGAAGCATAAATAGAAACCTCTGAGCACAGGTTTTAAGGAAGGGGAGCAATGAAAAGGATGCTTTGAAGGTGATGGCTGTGGAGAAAATATGTATTAGCCAGACATGAGCTGTAGTCAAGTAATAAACTCCCATAAAAATCACAGAAAACAGCAGCCCTCCACCCCTCTCAAGACACTTCAGGGACTAATATTGACTGCTGGTTTCTGAGGTCAAAACATCCACATGAAATGTTTTTTAAGAACAGAAACAAAGTCATGAAAATTGATGAGCTAAAATAACATAATATACCCAAAACCAAGGAGTAAAGTCATGACCCTTTTACCTTCACATGGTGCAGTCCCCTCAAGACATGGTCGAATGTGCAGAAAATAGAATTATTTGCCCAGTTTATACAAACTCACAGAATCAATGAATGCCCATGATAATTGTAATATTTTTGAGAGAATGTAATTCTGCTGTGTTCCTCCAAAGGGCAGACTTTGTCCCCAGGCTAGGTATATGCCTGGTGAATGCTGGCATCTTCCTGAGGTACGGCTGGGGCTGGCAGCATCATTGTTCAGGCTCTCACTCTCTGAGCTATGGGCAAGCTCTCACAGCCACTTTGTCAACTCATATTGGCCGTGAAGAAATATCACATGCAATCTACTCTGTATATGAATTACTTTTTAAGTAATGCAAGCAAATTAATAAAATAATAAAGGCTGTCTCTTCTGGAATAAAAGACAAAGAGAAAAATGGCCTAAACGTATGAGAGCATTATTAATTATCTATAGGCCCAGTGTCTGAGTTTCATCTGCCCTAGTTAGAGCTCTCAAAGAGTGAACTTCCCCCTCTGGGTATGAACTTACACTGAGTAATGATGCAATGGCCCCAGACAGCAGATCTAATTCCCCTGGATTGCTAATAAAACCCCAGATGTCCAGACACTATTTTGAGCTGCTCATCCCCATTTAGGCTCATTTTCTTGCTCACACCCTCATGCCCGAGAGGTGACTGCAAGATGTGCCATCCATCACCCAGCACTCTCACCCCCTGCCTTTCCCAGATGGATGCACAGTCCTGCTCCCTCGTGCCACAGGTGCCCAGAGGGCAGTGAAGGTGTCCAGCTTGGACAGGACAGGGGCTGGGCACTCACCTGAGAGCTGTGTCACAGTTATCCATCTCTTGAAAAGCCTGATTAAGGGCTGGGGCTGCCTGACAAGCTGCCTTCCCCAGCCACAAGTGCTACTCCAGCAAAAGTCTCAGTGAGCAGTCCCCAGTACAAACCCCTGCCTGGGTTACTGGGATCCTGTCCAAAATCTACGTTTTCAGGCTTCCTATATTTTTTGATGGGAACATGTGCACACTGTGAACTTTAACTCTCCTGAAATAAGCTGGGGACAAAAGAAGGAGAAAAATATGGAGGATATTTGGTGGTTATGGAGGAAATGAAGAGTTTCCTGTAGTCATTTTCCCACTCCTCACAGGTACGCACCACAGAAGAGCCCAGAGAGGCAGAAATCCTCCTTGGCAGCATCCTCAGATGCATCAGAGTCACACAGGAGCTTCATACCCCAACCCACAAGCTTTGCCTCACTATGCTATATCATGAAATGTTCTGCCATTACAGACCATACTGGACCTTTTTCCCCATTTTGAAGAAGTTTCCAGCATTCATCTTCCAAGACACACAAGCAAGCCAGCCACACAGACAGGGGATCCCGCCAGGACAGAAGCTGTGGGAGATGGTAGGCTGCATGCATCCTCAGGAAGCAGTGAGAGCCATGTCAGAGAGTTTAGAGGAGGTGAGGAGACGAGGACAGACAGGGTTTATGTGGAAGGGGCTGATGGAGGAGAAGCAGTCACAGTTGTCACTCAGACTGAGTCAGTGATGGTGGGCTGTGACTGACTGCCACAGAACGGGAGCCATCAGCAGGAATTTGGGGGAGTGTGTGCACTACTATCAGTCACAGCAGCTGGCCATTGCTGTCGTGGTGTCCAGAGGGGGACACAGCACCCTGGGCTGGCTCACCAGTCCTTTTCACCCCTCAGTCTCAGGTTTATGGGATGGGAAGAAACTCAAGGTCTAATTTTGGCCTCATGCTAGAGGGTATGCTAACAAATTGGTTTCTTGATGTACTTGCAGGGCACGTTCCCAGATTCCCTCAGAGACCACTCGCTAACCAGTACTAGTCATCAGTCTGGGCATGCACGGAAAGGAGCCAGCGGCCAGAATAGTTCCAGTAGGTTTCACAGACATCTCAGGAGAGGTGGTGACAGCAATTCTGCTGACAGCCTGTCTAAAGGCCATTGCAAAGGCACTGCATAATGAACATGCCCTGCTTGACCCAGGATTTTTGATGTAGACCTTGTCCATGAGATCTGAAAACTGGTTTGTAGATGAAAGTCAGAGGATTTAACAACCAAAGAACCTCCTGCAATGCCCAAGTCTGCTCCTTTAGGTCCTCTGAGCAGGAACTAGTGATAAATGCACCAAGCCAAGTGTGGCAGCTTGCATTCAGGACCTGTCTTCTGTCTCCTGCCGTGTGTGTCTCCAGGTACAACCTCTCCTGCTTCCCAGCCCAGGTCACCACCCTTTCCTGGGCAGCCCCACCAGACCATAAACCATCATCCTGCCCCACAGCCATAGTGCTTTCCCCAGTGCAATGGATCCCTGGCAGCACAGTCAACCAGCTTATTTACACCAAACTAATTTATTTTATTTACTAAAATTATTTGTTGTTATTTTTATCTCCAATACTTTCTAACCCAGGTGACATAAACAAGCTGAGACAATGACGACTGAGATTTTAGCTGAGTACAAGACTCAAACAAAGCAGCTGCTCTGGAAAGAGCTGTGAACCCCAGTGTTGTTTCTTCCATCTGTGTCTGAGTGGGCTCTGTGACACTGGGAGGCTCATACTGGAGTGTGATACCATTAAAGGATGGGAGGACAGAGCAACAAATGGATTTTTAGCAGACCACAAACCATGAATGTTGACTATCTGGTGGCCATGTGTTTTGTCTTAGACCTGTAAGAACTGAAGAATGACCTAGATTACTACAAGTATAATTATTTTTTGTTCTGTTATTGGTTACCATTCTGGTTTTGAGAGTTGTTCCTTTTTCTTTCCCAGATATTGGCATGAGTAGATGGCAATAGCATGGTCTTATGCATTTGATACCATTTTGTGGATGCTATGTTGCATGTATATTATTTACTTCTAGCACAAAGAATATATTCATTACTCAGTATGGCATGAATTGAGTGTCAAAATGTCTCTGGTAATCCTGTATTATAGAGTGATCTGTATTTATACATTTTATGAGTTGCACTTTTAAGACTCCCTCAGTGGACTGTTCATCAATATGAACCTGATTCATGCCAGTAATCAACTATCAGCACAGGGGTACACTCTGCCATTCATCATCTGCTAGGAGGGGAGCTGGTGCCATCACTCTGCTCAGAAGATGCAGGGACACTTCAAGACATGCCAGAGTCCTGCCAGCATTGTGGTAGGTGGAGCCTACCCAAGTGCACGGGAGCTGGCTGGTAGAAAATTGGCAGACAGGGGAGATGGGAGATGTCTCTCAGAGATGCAAGCTGCTGGCAGTTCAGCGGTGTCTTGTCTCTGTACAAGGCAGGAGCTCTCTAGTTCCTTCTCAGTTTGTCATTTCCCCATGTGGTGCCTTCCTGTCATGTCTGTGAATGCCCTCAGCACTTGTCAGGCCATGCCTGAAGTGTCGTGTTCACTTCTGTCATGGTAATTTAAGAAAGACACAGAAAGAGGAATGTTATGAAGATGAGCAAAGGACTGGAGAACCTGCCCTTTGAGGAATGACTGAAGGAGTGATGTTTTTAATCCCCAGGAAAGAGAAGGCTCCGTGTGGACCTCATTAATTATTCAGTGCTTAAAGGGTGGCTACAAAGAAGATGGACAGTCCCTTCTCTTCACAAGGCAGCTCATGGAGTAGACAAGAGGTAACAGGTACAAGTTGCACCAGCAGAGGTTTTATCTCAACGTAAGAAAGAAATTGTTTATAGTGAGAACACTTGTTCACTGAAATAACCTCCCCAAAGATGTGGTAAAGTCCCTGTTGTCAGAGGTTTCCAAGATGCATTGGTTAGGATGCCAGATAATGTCACCTAGGCTTCTCCCACCAGGAGACGGCTGGACCAGATGGTCTTTTGAGGGCCCTGCAAACCTGGGAAGTTCTATGACCTTTTGGTTATTATCTTGTATGGAAACAGTTTTTCCAGTCAGAGTTCTGCTATTTTAATGATGGCATCATAAGCATGTACATCCATCTCCTGTTTCAGCTGTGAGTATAACCATCTCTCAGTTACGTATGTACTTATGGCAAATGGCAAATGGTAAGGGAGCACTGGCCGCGTGACAAGCAGCTATCTTCCTCTAAGACTGTGGGTCTGGTAAGAGCCATGGAGAATCCAGCCTAGGAGTCCTTAAAAGCAGGCATTTTTCAAACCCATGAAACCACAGACTTCTATACTTCAGGCACTTGATACAGCTGAAAGTAATTGCTCCAGTGCTGAAAAACAAAATTGTTCTCTAGGGATGATAGTGTTCTTTAGTTAAAATCACAGGAAAATAAATAACTTACTTTTCTAAGAGAAAGCCAAAAATGTCATTTAGAGCAGAGCAATCATTCTTAAAAGGCAGCACTTGTCTGACACGACTACAGAAACAGCACTCTTCCCAGGAAGGAGCTTCTGTGGTTATTATTGTAATTCGTGCAGGTCCAGGTGCCTTGCCAGCAGCATGTGGAGCAGCTTTAATCACCGTTTTAAACTAATGTGGCAGATATTTATGATAAAAACAGCGGTGTCAGCGGTGTCAGATGCTGTAAAAAAAAAACCCTCAAAACAATCAGCTGTCAGATTGATTAAAAAACACTACATTTTCCTCTGAAAGGGCTGAGGTAATTTAAGAAAAAAAATTATAAAGGGCAAAATTAATTTAATCAAACAATTTCAGTGATGAATTGCAGCTGTAAAAACCTCCTGGGGTTGCAAAGGACATGTTTATATTGTCAGGTATGTCAAAAGGAAGATTAGATGGAGACATTTTACTGACAGGGGAGAAGAAGGGAAAATTGTTCCTCTCAGTTCTCTGCTGTTGGAGCATCCCAGAAGTGCCATATCCCACCCAACATGACCAACTGATGTCCCCTGCCTGCTTGCTGCCCTCCTCAGACTTGCACCAAGGAGAACACTTGATTCCACAGAAAGAGTCAGAAACAGTAAGAAGTCACCTAATGACTTACTCTTCCAAGCCTGCTCCTAAAACAACAGTTTGGGGTGCAATTATGGGCCATGGTCTGGCACTGCCTGTCCTGCTGTGGGGCCACACAACAGGGCCAACCTGTGGCAGTGCTTTGCTGTGGTACTGTATCACCCCTCCTCTCACCACCTTGGTGATGGTGGGCTGGGACCACGCCTCTGTGCTGATGCTGGCAGGAACAGCAAATTTCTGAGAGGCACAGTTCCAGAGAGTGTGGGGAAATACATCCTGTTCCTCTGTGCTTGCTGTGATAAGGCTAATGTTCATCAGGTGAAGGTGGGGCTAAACCAATTTGGCTTATATGATATATGCAATCATAATCCATGCTAAAGAGTAAGCACATTAGAAGGGACAGGTACGAAAATGACCAGACAGCCCTGTGCATTAACTTTAAATTTGAGAAAGAAACCCCTAAACTCACCTTTTTGGCTGTTTCTGTACTTTAATGGAAAAATTAATGTGGGGAAAGAGAAAAATGGAAGAAGCTGATCACTTAGTGCCATGCATTAAATATTATCATTCAAGAGTGTTGTACACAGAGGACAGCAAATATTGTAGATATGCCAGGGATGATTCAATGTTACTGAAATAACTTGAGAACATAAGCTCTCCTTACCACTGTCAGAATAGCTAGACGTGTTTGATATAGTTCATCCTGCTGCGCCGTGTTGCTCTGCTTTTTCTGCTAACTCCTCAATTCAACCTTACAATTGGGAATTCAGATAACACAGCCCTTCACTTCTGATCTTAGTTGAATACCAATGCCATAATTTTATGCTTCCTTGCTTTCTCTACTCCCTGACCTTTCATGTTTCTTGAGGGACATCTCATTTCCTCTAGCTTTCAAACACCTTAACACTTATTTCTTTATATTGGTCATACAATTAAGTACACATCCTTAATTGAGTTACAAGCAAATACATAGAATAATAACAGGGTGTTTATCTTTGTCAGCCCTAGACAGGTAATTAAATAGTCTCCTTCACACTCTTCTAGGCAAACAGAACTCTTTAAACTGATATGCCACCTTTACATAATGTCAATAGACTGTCTTCTCCTCTCCTCTGTTTAGATGGCCTTGTGTATTCAATAGAAAATGCAAATTTGCCTGACTCAAAACTCAGCTGGAAATAAACCTAACACTCCTATTAGTCTAGTTCCTCTGGTTCAGAGTACACTGAATTAGAATAAAAAGTTACTTCAGTGCTGGAGCTGACAGAGCCCAATTTCAGAGGTCACACCTTGGGTCCAAAGTCTGTTTGGATTTTCAGTGTAGTATTTCCTGATATGTGCTTGGATTTAACATATGTATCAGCTAGGCAGAGCAGCAGATTTTCATCTATGGTAAACTGATGTGGCTTTATTAAAGGTCAAAGGAGACGATTTCCATCAGCTGAAGACATAGCTGACCTGTCATTCATGTCTTGTCTCTTTGCCCTTCAGAAGAGGAAACCCTCTGGCATTCAGCAAGGTAGTGACAGCCAAAGGCTCTGTTGAGGAGCAGCTGAATTTCAAAACATTTATGTAAGGCTGTTGAAGAGGAATGGTCATATGCCAAAGGCTCCAAAGCGCAGTCAGTTTGGATTTTGTAATCAACATGTCACTGGCTGAGACTTGGGCTGAGACCTGACCTGGGATACATCAACTTGCAGAGGTCTGGCTTCAGCTTGTAGTTTGTTCTGCTCTGTATTACTCCTCCACTACTTCCCCACAGGGATTGGTATTTCTCCTGCTACCTTTGCAGTAGATTTGTGTTCTGTCTTATCATTTTCCACTACAGGCCCCAGGGATCTTAATACTCCTGAATTAAAAGATGCCCACAGGAGCACAGACTACACAGCCCTTTGGGCCATATGAACAGCCGTTTTCTGTTCTGGCTTATGGCTTCTGATGAAAGGCAGTTACAAGAATTAGGATGCACTTCAATCGAGTGTTGTGTGGATTATGGATCCCATTGTAAACAAGCCAGCTCATAGTAAGAAATGCAAGGAACATTTGCCCTGAAATCACTCCACCCTATTTTCTGCAAAATTGCTCTTACACATATATCATTGCCCTGCTATAGAGAAGAAAATATATAGAGCATAAATATTGACATTCATATTGTTCATACTTGTACATGCTAAAGAAATCATTATTTTTTAAAACCTTTCGATAAAGATGGTTATTGGAAAGTTAAGAGGGAACAAACACCTTAGCAGTGCCTCACAGTAGTCCTGTTTCCTTGGAGATACATTTTAATGTAGAAATAAATAAGAAAAGCTCACAGTTCACAGAAATGTGCTTCTTTTACCTACTCTTTTAGACAGAAAAGAAGCATGAACATGACAGTGCCTTACCCCAATGGTGACGTTACTTAGCCTTATTATCAGTGATACTTGGTTTTTAAATGTTCCCTTGGGGAATATGCACTTATTTGCAATTGAACTATACATAACGAATAATAATTTCCTATTGCTATTTTCATTCATTTATTATACATCAATATTTCCCCTTGATAAAAGGAGTTTTGGAGAATTTTCAGACACTCAGACAGAAAAGCACAAAGCCACAAACTCAAAGCTGATCAGTACGACTTGGATATACCATAAGGTAAAAAACCCTTGGGTGCCCAGAGACATGTCTAGATGTCAAACACCTTTTCCCAGAGATGTACAAGCAAGTCCCTTGTTTCAGATATATGTCTGCATCACAGAATCAAACAGAAAAGTTCTAGAAAAGAATCAACATAGAGAAGAGCTTGACAGCTTTGTGTGCTGGAGCAGCAGGCAGCCAGACTGAGGGAGTGCAAAGGTGGAGGAAAGGAGACCAAAGGAACAGAGAGCAATATTATCAGGCCAGTAATTACAGGTATCATACTTGAACTCCAGAAAAGGCCAGTAAAACAAAGTAACGGGACTAGTGAAAAGTCAGGACAGCAATGAGGAAGAGGAAAAGCTAGGGGAGACCAGGAGTGCTCAGAAATATTGCTATGGCCATAAAAGGAGGAAACGGGGCTGGGTCCAAGAGCCAGGAACTGGCAGGGAAAGAAAAGCCGCACCAGATCCAGTCAGGTTTGTCCCCACCTCCCCTTACACCATGTGGCACTGACTGAAAAGGACAGATCATCTGGTCTGTCCTTGCAGGCTCTCTACCTAACAGATAAGGCAGCTGATTTTCTCTATTTATGACATTTGTCCACAGTTGCTTAGGGCAGAACAACGTGAGAACTAGAACTACCTGAGACCTGGTGGAAACAAATATTCAAACCATCTTTAATAGTGTGCCCAAGACACTTGCAACACAGGCAAATGCAGCTGAGTTGAGAAAGTTGATACATGAACAAGGGCCCCAGATGCTAAAATTTATGATTGTACTTTTCCCATGCTTGACCTGTTTCTATCCCTTTTTAAGGAAAACACTCTTCAAGTTGTTCAGTTCTTTGAGACAGAAAATAACATCTATCACTGTTTGATCCCATTGAATCCTGTAAAAAAAATTAAAAGTAGAAATTGCCGGTGAGAAGTGACATTTAATTTGAACTGAAATACATTACTGCAAATCTCATCTGTAGGGAGCCATAGGAAATGGAGTTGCCAGACTACCTTAAAAATGACTGCTGTATTTTGAAATGTGGAGTTATTTTCAAGAGAAGTGATTTTCAGTAGAGGGAGCTGCAGGATCAGGTCAGACTTAAAACACTGAATAGCAGTCACTGCAGCAAGGTAGATTTAAAAGTATTTATGTTAACATGCAGAATTATTAAACAGTGTACTAGAGGGTTTATTATCATAAAATTATTTAAACTTTAGAACTTTCCACTGCATCTTAGCATGTAGAAAAACAAGTGACATATATAACTGCATGTAATGGCATTGTTTGATGTTTTCCTGAAAAACAATCTTCTCTCTTCCAGGATTATAGGCACTGATTTGTAACACAAAGACTCCAAAAGCAAAACAAAGCTACATTTCTTCCCTTATTGAAAGCTAGTGGCAATATTTCCGATATGGCAACTGTAGACTGCGGGTTCAGGGATTCAATCAGTGCACATGGGAGAGCAACAGGCAGAGCTCTCTGTGCTGTTGCCATCCACTCATATTTGTATGCAAAATAATCTGCTTCTACCCAAAGGCAAAACTTGAGTGTGAGCAGTTTTCTGTGTATGTGTCATTTTCAAGGGTTATCCTTCAGACTCAGCACACACTGAGCCTTTTTCCTCTGACACTTCCCTACCAAGGCAGGCCAGCCAGTGACACTGAGCCCTGTGCTGGTCACAGATGTTTAGCATTGCTCAGGCTAGCGAGCCTTCTCTGTGCTGACACCTCTGTGTCGGCCGTGTCAGCCAAGATGGAAAAACAAGATCTTGACAGGTTCTTGAACAGAGAAAAATGAGGTTACAGCAAAATATTTGATGTTATTTACAAGTCTCGGACTACGTCCAAGAATGCATTCATGTATTCCAGTAGACCTGCATGAAGAGGCCTTGAAAATAAATACACCATAAATACACCTTACTACAATTATTTCATCATGTCAAATTGCTCCCAAATATTCACAATCAAAAATATGCTGTACCACAGGAGCAGCAGCAGTAGGGCTGCTCTTCAGTCACTCACTTCACTGCACCAGTCCTCTCCATACACATCCATGTCACTTGGCATGTGGCACAACCCCAAATGACAAGGCTGTGCTCTTCCACCTGAATTCTTATGCACCACATAGGCCCTGCTGCCCTGTATAAAAGGTCATGATGCAGCAACCGTCCAGTGTCAGTATTCTTCCTGCTCATTAGGAGGTTTTAACAGGCTGGTAGTCACAGAACCCCAGAACATGCTGGGTTGGAAGGGACTCCCAATGATTATCAAGTCCAGCTTCCGGCCCTGCACAGGACTATGCCCAGGAGTCACACCCTGTGCTTGAGAGCATTATCCAAATGCTTCTGGAACTCTGTCAGGCTGGTGCTGCGACCACTTCCCTGGAAAGCCTGTTCCAGTGCCCAACCACCCTCTGGGTGAAGAAACTTTTTCTAATACCCACCCTAAACTTCCCATGACACAACTTCAGGCCACTCCCTCAGGTCCTGTCCCTGGTCACCACAGAGAAGAGATCAGTGTCTGCCCCTCCTCTTCCCCTCATGAGGAAGCTGTAACTGCAATGAGGTCTCCCCTCAGTCTCCTCCAGGCTGAACAGACCCATGCCAAGTGGAGAGCAGAGTTCTGGTATCCCATTGGCTTTGCTGGAAGGGAGAAATCAGAGCTCCTGGTAGAAACCAATGCAAGCAGCCAGAGCCTCCCACTCCCCTTGCATGTGCAGTGTGAGGTGCATTGTATTGGGTTACTTCAGTAAGGGCAGGGGGAATCAACAGCCCTTTCATGGCCTCCTATTTCCTCTGTTTTAGCTCCAGTGAAAACACTGAACAGCCACCTCTGCTAATAAATTCCTGCTGTGCTTTCTCATTGCAGTGTTAGAGGACAGATTTATCCCAAACCAGTGACATTTCCTCCAACAAATGAAGGCAGGGCAGACAGCAATGGCCTTCAGTCCCAAACCTGAGCAATTGACACAGGTACAATGCAATGCTTTCTTTACTGGGTGGGTGAGTTAGGACTCCTGAGTCTGCATAGACAGTGATCTTTGGATATTTCTGCTCACTGCATCCTTCCTCTGCACTACTCCATCCATTAGTACCTGGTGTTCCCACCACAAAAGCTTCAGGATGGACTCCCTGGACACAGGAAGCACCAATCTTGTGTTTCTTCCCCACCTCACCTTCCTTCACTGCAAACTCTTGTGTGCAGCAAAAAATTCAAATTATTCTGTTGTCTTAAAGCTTTGCCTGCACACAGAGGAGAACAAATAGTACTATCTGCTGTTCTGGTGAAAGAATACGCCTATATTTACTCTTTCCCAACCCTCCTACCAATGTGTTAAGGATTTTCTGAAAGTCTTTACTAGAAAATTACAACCACAGCAACACCCAGGTGTTCAGGTTTTGCCTGTTTGCCATAGAAAATTCAAGCACTGTGAGACACAATGGAAATGGGAGGCTCCAGCTTTCTGAGAGCTACTTATTGGGCTGTTCTTTGGTCTAGGGGCAGGGCAGCATCTACCAGCAGAGTAATCCTCAGAGTAGTTGTTTATCTGACAGGTATTGCTGAGGGGAAATACCTACCTTAAATGCATCTGTCAGAGCTTTAGGCAGCATTCTGTGAAAATACGATACCTAGGTACTAAACAGTATCTGATTTGATGGAAGACTTTATGCAGCTACTCATTCCAGAGCAACCCTGCCAGTACCAGCTCTCTTCTATAGAGCCCCTTCTTTGGTGGTAAACAAAAATTAGCTTCAAGCAGTTTTTCTTATCAATAGGTACTTGAATATTGTAGGGTTTTTCCTTCTCTGTCTGAATAGCAATACTGTTTAGGCAAAGAACAGGAGACTGAGAAGCAACAGAACAGCTCAGGGAGTGAATTCCCCAAAGGCAACAAGCTGCTCTCTGTGCCCATGTGTAAACACAGAAGGGAGATTCAGCCAAGTGAGTGACCAAGGGTTTCTGACTAAAAATCTTTAAGAAATCTGTTTTGATAGCTAATCTGCTTTGCTGGATATCCGTCACTGAAAGCTCAGAAGAACAGATTACACAAACATGTTCTAGGAACTGCACAGGTGTTTCTGTAGGGAAGCATTTTCTGTGGGGACTTCCCCTGATGTTATAAAGGTCTGTGGGACAGACCTTAGCTAGGGTGAGTTGCTATCCCACCACCTTGACCTCAACAGCATCGAAACACTAACCTAGCATTTCTTCTTGTTGTCCAGTCTCCCCTTTCCTAAAATACAGCTGCTAAGTATTAACATGAAAAACTGTATTTGGCAAATTAAATTGAACAGTCATCTCAGAATGTTGCACATTGCTACAGGAAACCATGAAGCTGCTTTTACAATTCTCCTTTAACAGCTCTTCTAGCTATGCTGCTGTTATGGTAAAGTTTGTGTGTGGAAATACAGCAGGTGACCCAGCATTTCTTTAGAAATATGTCTTCATAACAATGATGAAGCTTTTATTCTCTCTACCAGTTGTAAATAGTCAAACTTCTAGCAATCTACTTAAACCTTTAGTGCTAGCTTTACTGTGCAGTTACAATACACATACCCAGGCAAAGCTTTCCAGCAAAGTAAATGGGGGAAAAAAAAAATCTGTATTTTGTTTTGTTATTTCTTCTTTTATTTTTCTTCTTTTTAATATTTGTTTTGCAGTCATTCCCTTTCATCCTGTCCAGAATTTGGTCTTCATGGATTTTTTAATTTGCATCACTTCTGTTATTCATTCAGTGTTTTTCCTTTATGAATAATTATTTTTCCTCTTACATTTTTCCTGTCCTACACTATTGAAATATTGAAAAAAATTTAAAATATATTAATTTCATTTATTGCTTGAGGATTTCTATAAAATAAGCCAGAAAATTGCACCTTAGGTGAAATAGCTACCAACAAGAGCAAATCATCCTTTCAGACTGTAGTGGTTTTAGTTCGCTTATTCAGGTTTGTGGCTAAATGCTAGCACACTTACTTAAATTTACTTGATTGCTTGTTGTGAGATGAGGATTAGGAGTAGGCAAAGCAGGCTCAAACTTTATACAGTACAAAGAAGTTTTATTAATATACTTAAGACAAAGGGAAAAGGAAAAAAAAACTCAAGAAAAACCAGAACAAACTCCTCAGACCACTCCTCCTTTCCCCACTCTCCATTTCATTCTCCCTGACAACGTACAAAAGACAACACTTTGACCTCCAGTCAGTTTACCACCTCAGAAACAGCTCTTGTTCCAGTTCATTTAGGGAGAGAAGTTTCTTTTGCTTACACCATGGATCTTCTGTAAGAAAAATACAGTTTTTATGGGTCTTCTGCTTCACCATTAGCTGCCGCCCGGAGCAAAGTTCAGCTTAATGGTGGATCCCTCCCACACCAGTAGCCTTCCCACAGCCACTATGGTGGGTTATGAACAGTCCACAGGGTACCTGTTTTAAGGATGCCCAGTTCAATCGCAGCAACAAAGAAAATCCCTTCTTCTGTGCTTAGTAACACAGGTTCTCCTGACAACTCAGGCTCTCTAGCATTCTCCCCGGGACCAAGGCTCTGGGTCACAGCCTCTCCTCTCTCTTGGTTCTAGTTTCTCATCAGGCTGTACTTTTTTAACACTTACTTGTCTGTACTTAGGTATTTCAGTTCATTGGCTGCAATAAGAACCTCACATCCCCCTTTGGACTATATCTTCATATATTACAGAGAATTTATTAGCTCAGTCCCCAACCATGGTTCTCCAAAAGAGTTTTCAGCTTCACTTTGAAGCAACTTCCCATGCACCCTCTCAGGTATATCAGTTCTGCTTTCCTCACTGACTGTAAAGTCTCTGCGCTGCACTATGTCGGGATGTCCTCACTCGTTCCTCTCTGCGAGGAAGGGATGGGTGTCTGTGAGTTTAGTCCAGGCATGGAGAGAGTTAATCTCTCTCTCTCCGGCAGTGTGAGGACTGCGTTTTGCCGGGCTGCTTGAACAGGCCCGAGCAAAGTCCGGCCCGTCCTTGCCTGGTCTGGAGTAGGGCCTCGCTCTCCTCTCGAAAGTAGCTGGCACGGATCTGAGCTGGATCTGCTGAAGATCTCCAGCCCTCCCCCATGCGCTTTGCAGCGGCACCGTCGCCAAACTTCTTCCCATTCCTCCTAAGGGGGAGGGGGGAAGCGCTTGGGCCTCACCAGCGAGAGAAGCAGGAGCTGCTCCTCTCTACACAGCAGCAGCAGGTCCAAAGAGGAAGAGCTTCAGAGAGTCTCTGCTTATATATGGTTTTTTCCTCGAAAGCGGATCAACTTTTTAATTAGTTCACTTACATATCAATCCTTAAAACTACCTGATTATTAGCTCTCTCTCCCAGGAAGGAAGTTATATTCCTTCCTGCAGCATAAATCACTTCCTAGATTTTGACCCCTCCAGCCTAACCCAAGACACAGACATGAAAGACTCTCAGAAGAGCCAACATTTTTTGAAGACAACCTCATTGGCAATTTTGGTAGGTACATATTAGGAATCATTTCTCAACAGTAGGAAATTGAATAAAAAAAATAGTTAATCCTCTCATTGCAGAGTATTTGAAGGGCATGACTGAAGAATTAATGCCCCACTCCCTTCTAATTAGTTGGACTAGTCATGTATTAATTAAGAACATGCATAAGCCTTTGTGAGATGTAGATCATGTGCATAAAAGTGGGCAAGACAGAAGTCTGGGAAGACTGTTGCCTCATTATGGACAGAACTCATTTACTGCAACTTAAACACGACTTAGAATCTATTAAATTACTTAACTCTCCTGCTGAAAAGTTAAAATAAGAACAATGTCACTAATGAGAATAAAAATTATGAATTCCTAGTACTCCATTACTTCACAGGGATTAAAGCAGGAGTTCTAGGGAAATTACTTCTTTGTTCAGTTCTGGGCCCCTCATTAGAAGAGGTGCTGGATCAGTGTCCAGAGAATGGCAGTGGAGCTGGGGACATGTCTGGAGCACAAGTCTGGTCAGGAGCTGCTGAGGGAGCTGGAGGTGTTTATTCTGGAGAAAAGGAGGCTCAGAGGAGACCTTATTACACTCTACAACTACCTGAAAAGAGTTGGTAGCAAGGGAGGGGTCAGTCTCCTTTTCTGTATAATAGCAATAGAACAAGAGGAAATAGAGGAAATGGCCTCAAGTTGAGGCCAATGTGAGTTTTAGACTCAAACTGATCTCTTCCAATCCAAGTTCCTATGAAGTTGTGTCAGGGGAAGGTTAGACTCAGTATTAGGAAAAACTTTTTCATGGAAAGGATTATCAAGCGTTGGAACAGGTTGCCCAGGGAATTGGCTGAGACGCCATCCTTGGAGATATTTTAAAAATGTATAGATGTGGCCCTTAGGGACATGGTTTACTGGTGGACTTGGCAGTGCTGGTTTAAGGATTGGGCTTTATGATATTAAAGGTCTTTTCCAACCTAAACGGTTCTAAGATTTTATTATTCTAATACTAGAATTGCAAGACACGTTTGGAGAAATTTCTGATTCTAGACCATCCTCCTCAGGACAGGGTAAAGAATGATTGAAAAGCTCATGGGTCAAGCTAAGGACAGGGAGGCCCCGCAGCAATTACAGTCAGGGGCAAAACAAACTCATCTTGGGGAAAATTAATTTAATTTATTGCCAATTAATACCAGAGTAAGACAGAAATAAACCCAAACCTAAACTCACCACCTCCTCTTCTCCCTCTCTGCCTCATTCCTATGCTCAGCTTCACTTCTGACTCTTCTACCTCATTCCCCCTGCCTTGAGCAGTGCAGAAGGATGGAGAAATGGGGGTTCTAGTGAGTTCAACACTTTATCCCTCCTACTTCTTCCTCCTTCCTGAGGAGGAAAGGGTCCCCCATGGGCCACAGTTCCACCCACTCATGTATGTGCTCCTCTCCATGGCTGCAGCCCCTGCCAGGAAACTTGCTCCAGCATGGGCTCTCCATGGGTTGCAGCTTTCCTGGGGGCACATCCCCCTGCTCCAGTGTGAGGTCCTCCACGGCTGCAGGGCAATCTCATCTGGTGCCTGGAGCACCTCCTCCCCCTTCTTCACTGACATTAAGTGTCTGCAGGATGTTTATTTTCCACTCACTCCTTTCCCAGCTGTTGAGCAGCATTTCGCACCCTTTCTTATTTATCACAGAAGTTCATAGCAATGCCATTCCATGAGCTCAGCTTTGGCCAGTGGCAGGTCCATCTTGGAGGTGGCTGGGGAAATGACTGTCTGACATGGGGGCAATCCTCTGCTGCCTTCACCCAAAGTCACCCTTGCAGCCCCCCAGCTACCAAAACCTTACCACACAAAACCAATACACTTCAAAATCAGAGGAGTCTACAGTGCTGAAAAACATGATCTCCTTCTGTACCCATTGTTTATCTACAATGAACACTATTTACTTATTAGAATATGTACATCAGCTGTAGCAATTACTGCATCAAAATTCTAGACACCCCTCTAAGTACCACATACTATTTATAGTATAATGCATATTTCACCTTCTTAGAACAGCAGTTTTTTACTTCCATAATAATATCTCTAAATATCTGCATTATACTAAGTTTCATATTTAGTTTACCTTGGTAGAGTTGCTGATTAGCCTAAGTCCAGCTTCACTAGTTGCTTTCCTTCACTCACTGTTTGTTCACAATCACACTTGCCACAAAGCTGCTGTCAACCCAACCGGAAGGTTATGAATTGTTTCACTTGGTTTGATCTGCCCACAGTGGTTACACTAAGCACACTACTGACAGATTTCTGTCAAAGTGAGATTTTTTTTTTTCAAATCTAGTTATGAAAAGAAGAAAACCAATGTACTGTTGTACAATACAGTTTTATTTCTTTAATGAAATGCCCTAGCATCATAAAACAGAATACATTTTCTAATCTTGAAGCCAGCAAGATTGGGAAAAAAGAAAAATCAAAGCTGGTTTTCCTATACATAATTTCCATACTAAGATTACATTCGGAGAAAAAAAATCCCTAGAATTTAAATGTAAGCAGACATTACTTACACAGCTCTCTTGAAAATAAACTGGACATGTCACACAACTCATATATGGTGCTTTCCTAGTTTAATATGCTACAAATAGAATTATTCAAATGCAACTATGCAGCTTTTCTATTACCTAAAACCTTTACATTTTATTATGTTGCAATACCTTTATTATTTACTTCGCACTTCTTTACCATACTATACAATGATCTTTCCTCCTTTCCTGGTGGCTTTTTCTCAGAAAGGAGACTTTCAGTGTGGCTTTCTTTGGAAGCACCAAGCACTCAGTTGGAGATACTCAAATATTCAAAACATTTCAATATACATTCACTATGAGATTAAGTCTCCATTTTTCAAGTAGGGGTCTCATGATTTGCTAGTAAACTAATGGAAAGAGCTGGTTAGTATTTATTCCAGTTCTCACTGATGAGAATGTGCTCTGGATAGCTGCAATGCCTCAAACTCCCTCACTGTTGGTAAGCTGAGTGTGCACCATTACCTCCTGCACAAGAATTACTGTAACTTGACAGTCTGGGTACTTTCACAATATTCACAGATTAACCACAATAACCACAGACATTTTTAACAAATGATACTTTCAAAAAATATTCACATTTGTGGAACTGCATAATTTCATTTTCAATGAGATGTTAGTTCAAAAGTACTATTTCACTTATTAAACATGGCTTTAAAAATACAGTATATGTAACACTTGTGTTACAAGTGTCAGAAAAACATTGGATGAATCAACATTTCAACTCATTGTATTAATAAGGAAAGCAAAGAGCAGTATTTTGGAAAAGTATTCAAGTATTTTCCTGAAATACTATATAACAAAATAAAGATCCTAAACTTTGTATGATTGTACTTGAGGCAAATATAATTTGCAAGTGCTTTTTGTCATATAGAGCAATATGAATAATACTTTGTAGCAAAGATACAGCACACAATTTTGATAATACACAAAACTGGAATGTAAATAACTTCAATAGAAAAAAATAACCTGCCATTTATAACAATATTCAAGTGCTTCAGTAATGAAATGACCGATCACCATGGCTTACACTGACCACATATATGAGAGACATGAAACTAATACAAGCTGGATGACAGAAGTATCAATAAATATACATGAATACAGAATCATCAGCTGTCTGGACACACAAAAACCTCAGATGAAGTCAGTTTTAAAGAGTACTTTAAACTTAAAGGAACACTTAAAAAAAGATAGAATAGAACCAGGGCTAACTTCTGTCCTCAAACAGGAATAAGTCTGTACAAGAAGAGCAAAATTTTGCCCCAGCCCTGGGCTAAATACAAAACATGTATGTGCCACAATACACAAAATTATACACAACTTAAATAATCACTCCATAGCTCTATATGACAGTCTAATGTTTTTTGTTAGAAAAACAAATCAGCACAGTGAACCCATGATTTGTCAGATGCCAGTTTCTTCCCTTGGCTTCACAAAACATATTATTTTGTTTCATATTTAGTTAAATGATTTTAAGAATTTTCAATCATCAAATCGTATTTCTAAACTTAACACTTCAACATCTTATTTTGCAAAGACATTTTAATGTATAAAGCAGAATGTCCAAAGAGTTGTGTACTGAAGAGGGAAGCTTTTAATATGTTAATATTAGGTATCTTTAAAAATTAAAACTTGCTGGTGTTTGAGAACTTATTTATACTTCCCTTTGCCTGTGCCTTCCTGATATTGTACAAGTATTCCTGCAATTTGCTAGCAAGACCTTTCAGTTTCACTGTGTGGTATTTGGTATTATCCAAACAGTCATAAAACATAAAAAGCATGATGCAAGGAAGCCTTCAAAGACAGAATATATAGGATGAGGTGTGACCTGCATATAGTTGTGCTTTTATCTTTTAAATATTTGTACACTATTATTGTTATGACTTAAAGCCAGGAATGTGTGTTTGCATTGCATTGATAAGTTGCAAGGTATTGTCAGAATTACAAAATGAAAGATTTTAATTAAAAAAAAAGAAAAATATGTGAATGACAACACCGTTGTCCAGCATTTAAGCCACATGCAACTACATAACGCCCCCAGCAGAAAACGTCTTCTCAGACGCTGAAAATGTCTTGTCTTGGTGCCAGTGGGAAGTCCAGTGTTTCATAAAATTTAGAGATTATTGCAACACAACTACTAAATTAGCTCTCTAGAAAAGCATAGAGAATTTATCAGTCATCATGAATACATAGATATAGGCCAATCCTCTCTTTTCTAACTTAACAGATTACATTGCTTCAAGATATATTTTAATGGTTACAATTTTTTAAAAAATGACACAATACAGTAAGATGTCTAGAATTATACTGAAGCCATAAAAAAAATCTAGAAGTTTAAAATACTTGTCAATTTGACTAAAATGCATATTTACTCAATTTCCTTGAGCTTTTATTTTTTCTTCTCCCCATTGGAGGAACAATGTCTATAGTAATTGTTCAATGCTACTCTGGCTGTAGGCAGCTTCATCTTTACAGTTTTCCTCAATTCCCCTTGCAAACAGTTTCATTAACTGGCAGTGAACCCTGAAAAATAATAGAAATCAATTAGTAAGAAATAAATGGGTATCACATATTTAATTCTAATAATTTAATTCTAATAATCCATTAATTTCAAGCATCTGGACAAAGTTTTTTACTCCTGACTACAGAAACCACACCCTCATTTTAGATACAATCCTTCCCTGCAAAGAGGGCTGGATGCTTTTCGTGTATCCTCTTTTACTCCCCTTGTCCACACAAGAAGTTCTGTGGGCACTTAGACGAGCCCATCTTTTACAATACACAGCATTTATTAAACTCACCTTTGGAATGCAAAGTGACTATATTTTAATGCAACACATTTGTATGTAAATATTATGTGTTTGGGTCCCTTTGTTCTAAAAACAACAAACAAAACAAGCAACCAAAATTAAATCAACCAAACAAAAAACAAACAAACCAAGAAAAGCCAACAAAAAAGCCCCTTTCAGATTTCACAAACTTCTCTGTTAATTTGATTATTAGCACAACTGCAAAATTCTTCTTCTGTATGTGAAGACTGGAGACAAGACTGTGCTGTGTGCATGAAACCACAAAGTATGGGACACACTCTGTATTTCTGTAAGACAAAGATGCTTGCTTAAGCTAAACAGGAAAAGGTATTGCTCAGAGTAATGAGGCATTCCACACATTTAAAAATAATTCTTCCAACACCATCTTCATTTTCAGCAAATAATACCAGTTCCTAAGTAAGTATGACTTCAAAGGTAGGGCCACCCATCTCACTCAGAGTGATAATTTACAATACATGGCTGCAGCGCTCTCTGAAAAGGATTCAAAATGGTAACAAAAATATTTAAGTTTACTATCAGAAGACTCAAATTTGCTATGCACAAGCATCTTTTTGGGGCATCTTTATGGCAATCTTTAAAATCAATGAGAAGGCTTAATGTGTTCTGCTATACAGGCAGAAAAATCAAAGCTTACCTCACTTCAATTGCTGAACTATCCAGAGTTTCTCCATCACAATTCCAGGTGCTATTAACAATATTACAGCAACAGGCTGGATGATCTCTGCAGAACTGGCCAAAACGTTTCTTTCCTATGTCCATGACATTGCTTTCGTTGTCTTCTGAAAGCTTTGATGTAAACTGAAAACACTTCACCCGATAAACATCTACAAATGGAAAGTCAAACTACAAAAAAAAAAAAATTAAATCAGGCAATTGCAATTAAATACATTTGATGTGTAAAGCAACTCAGCATGCAGCATTTTGTACTCAAGGAAAGTCTGTCCACTCCAATTTTCTAGAGAAGCTAGAGGTATGAAGTGATACTTGTTTTTGAAAAACTGCACAAGTCAAAAACAATAAAGCCAGAATGAAACCTTACTTCTCAATGGTCACTGCATAGTGCCCATTATAGCAAAACTGTGTAACAAGAGCTGCATGGAAGACCACCCTACCCTGAATTCACCTGACTGAGGTCCTGGACTGCAAGCTGATGGAGCTAAGATGAAGTGACTGGGTATAGGCTGGGGGAGGAGAATACATTCACAGAAGGATTAAGCCCAGTACCTTCAGGAGGGAGACCACAGCCCCAGGGCTATCTGCTGCCAGGCTCACACAGACCCCCACATCAAAGCACGGAGAAAGGGAGGTTCTGGGTGGGTGATGAAAAAGCCTCTGGTCAGAGGTACTGAACCCCCATCCTCTGTACAGGGGAGACCAACTAGGGGCCCCTGGAACCTGGGAAAGACACATCTAAAGGACACCCACATGAGGGACAGCAGAGGGGGTGACATGGCCCATCAAAGGCCCCCAGCGAAGGGGTCCCCAGACCCTGCACCAGAGCACTGCACATGATGCAAAATGATGCAACAGATCCACAGTGTTGCAAGGGGCAGTGTCACACCTGCCCCCCTCGGGGGAGGCACCTGGGTGTTCCCACCTGCCCAAATGTGTATTAATCCATTGGATTCCATGCTTTTCGGCAGGGGACCCTCACCATCAAGAAGACCAGATGGAGGGAAGCAAATCCACAGAAGGGTGATATGTTTTTACTTAATCTGCCTTTGTCACTCTACCTTGTGTGACTCCCCCTGCCTTTTTTTATTTATTTCTTTATTTTCTTTCTCTTTCTTTGCCTCTTTTACTATTAAATAAAATATATCAGTTTTTTGGTATCAATATCTAACCTCATTTGGTTTTAATCAAGTTTTGGGGTGTATTTTGAACCTTCCTGGGTTTGATCCCTTTTATTCAGAGACCTAACTTTCTTTGCTCTTGTGTGCTTAGACTGCATCACAACACAAAATCAAAAAGGTTTGAACTGTGTCTTTGCACCATCCTCACGACCTGTCCAAGTCCAAGTACAGTCCTTAAGACACATAGGCTTTTCTGAAAGTCTTCTGGTTTTGCACTTGGAACAATGCCCTGAAGGTGAGAATTCCATGGCAGTGTGATCAAATCACAGAGCTGGGGGTACATGAAAGTAAGAATAGAGGGCAATATTAATACATTCCAGAAACATAAAAATCATTTTAACTAGTTAATTCGTTAGAAAAAGCAGGTCAATTAGAAGACTGCTCTTAAAACTGAGGCTGCAGATTTACACTACAATATTGAACAAATGCTTTAAAACAGGCTGCATTAATTGAAGGGATAATAAATTAGAGGATGCCCCCATCTGCCCTGAAAGCAACTTAACAGATATGGAGCTAACTATTCAGCAAGCTGTAGTGAATACAGACAGGTCATTTAGTAAAGTCCATGGAATATGTCTGTGTGTGTCTATGGGAAGGGGATGGCAGGGAAGCAAATGTGAAGAAACAGTTTACTCACAAACCAGTCTGTACTAATGTACAGTCACCCTTTTAGTTTTGTTTTTTTTTTTTTTTTTTTTTTTACATTTCCTTAAGTTTTCGAAAAGGGCTTCCCACTATTATTAGGGTGGACACTAACCTTTATGTACAACCCTGCATTTAATCTCTACTGCAAAACCAGCCTATCCCAAAGAGAAATGGGAAGCACTGGAAAGGAAATGGTCATAATGACAACCAGAAAAAGCACAGATGGAGAGACCTCCTAGGTCTTAAGTTCCCTCAGCTTTTAACTATAAATGAACTGTGGAGTCATCAAACTGTGTGCTTGGAAGCAGTGGCTGCTGGACCCGAAGGAGCTCACTAAACAGTGTGCTGGTCCAAACTGCTCAGATGCAAATGCTGATATCCATGGCTGCATTGTCAACTGTGTTTATGCAGACAGCACATGAGCTCTCATGTCTCAAGCCTAAGCAGAATGTTGTCCCTTGATAAATGTTACAGCCAATGTGAAAGGTAGCCAGGGAGGGCTTCAAATAATAGAAAATATCAAGGGAAGAGTGAGTGAGAAGGAGTGATGAGGAGAAGACTGAGAACAGTAGGAAGGACAAATATGGACACAGTCACAATGTCCCAAGGACTGGTAATAAGGAAGTAAAGGAAAAATAATCTATACTAATTCCTGCACAGTGGAAGAAGAATAGTATCATAAACATGTGAGATTTGTTATTGCTTTTATGCACTAGATATGACATTAGCCCATTGTTCAGATAATTTCCAGAAAATGTTAACAATTTCAGGTTGTGACAAATATTAAATGTGTGTAGTCACAGCCATAGCTCTGTTTCAAGATATTACAATCCAAAGTAGTGATGAATCTTCCCTCCTGACAGCTACAACACATGCAAGAAATAATTTTGAAGCTGAATACATAAAGCTCATATCTTGGTCACTTATATGTAGTAAAATACTGCTAAAAGCCTGCAGTTTACAATCAAATTGCACTTCTGGTAACTTTCTTCTAAATCACATTTTTATAGTTCACAAAAGTGATTTATTATTCTTCACCTCATCTACCTCAGCTATTCATGCTGTGAGTAGTTTTTCATGCTGTCAGCAGTTTTTCATGACAACTACATGAGGGCACAGTAGTGATAAAATAACTTTAAATATTGTCAAAACAGCAAATACAGGGAAAATGTTACAAAACTGAATTCACTTGGCAAAAGCAGAATTTTGTTAGAATGCTACAGCCAAGGAGTTGACTTTGGTGAAATGTTCTGAGCTGTCTTTTCTTTTTTTTTTTTAATGGTATACATGCTGAGACTGCATCACCTAAAACGTGTAAATTTTGAAAAACCAAAGAAACCTGCTTTATAGATGTTATTTCTGTCATATACAAATACCAATATTTACACCTTTGATGGACTCAGTATAATTCACTGTCAAAAGGAATACACACCTGATCATCTTGGTTTGTGTGTCTGACAAGATACCGCAGAAAATCAAATCTAGAGCATTTCCGAACTAGAATGAGGTCTGCTGAACCATCTGCCAAATGAGCTGCTGGTGAAAGACCTTTTGGACTTCGTGGGCAGGCACAGCTCATATTTACTGCATTGATGGCTAGAAATTTCCCTTTTATAACCTTCCATTCTTCTTCACCTTCTGAAACACAATAAAGACATCGAGATAGGCAATCATTTGATCTACTCACAAGAACACTAAGAAGCAATCAATGGCAACTTAAAAGTCTTCCCTGGGCATATTTATGTACTGTCAATAAATATCTAAAATAAACTACATTTAAAAAGTTGTATTTTTAAGTATCTGTTTTTCATACACTAACAGAAAGTTGCTTTCTCCCTTCAGACTGTGACTAACTGCCATAATTGTTCTGGCATATGCATGTCAAATTGAGGATCAGTGCTATTTGGGTAAACCTGCAAAGCCATAGGAAGGGAAAAGACAGAGGCAAGTTACAACTCTTGTACTGTGAAAGTTCAGAGGGATTAACTTTTTTAAATTCTATTTTTGCTCTTCAACTTGTTAATCTTAAATAAACAATAATGCAAAGATTGTAGTTTAGTATTTGGTTTCTAAAGCAATATTCCTCTTCTACCTCAGTGCAACAACATAATGTTTTTAAAAAGTCAAAGGGAAGGATGACTCAGGGTGCAGGAAGGACCAGCAGGCAGCATATCAGGAGTTTGTTTCTATTCTAGCCCCAAATGTCCCAAGGTTAGAACTGTTAACAGAGTTAAATGTTCCTGTGTGCAAATCTTCAGAGATTTCTGGAAAACAACACAAAGTCTGTTTTCAATACCTTGAAACTCTGTTGGAGATTACATCTAGACTGAGTTTAAATGTGTGCTGGCATCACTACTACCAGGAAGCAAAGGAGTTTTCTGAACAAAGAAGCATTGACAGGCAATGCAGAATTGTTGCCTAAACTATATTTTCTTGAATATGGATAAAAATAGATGAAAAATACCTTTTTTATTTTTAGATTACACATAATTGTCTTTCTTATCACAATAAGAAAAAAACAAAAAGCCGTAACACTCTTTTACTCCTACCAATATAAGTGGACTCATTTCAAATGAACAATGCCACAGAAGTAATGACTGCAGACTGGACTGTGGGCATACAAGTTGTTCTAAGACTGGAGTGCCAGTCTAAGAGTGAAGTGCTATTAGAGGAACAATTAGGGAGTGAAGAAAAATGCTTAAGTTTGCTTATCTAAACAAAGTTTTGAGGAATGTTAACGGGTATGGACTTGAACATCTAACATTATTCAGTTCCCCACATTTTGGTTAATTTACAGTGATTTTCAAGGTGCTTTTCTGATGGGACTACAGATGATGTTTATGCTATGTATTTCATGTCCTGAAATTCTGATATTCCTTACTATCTCAGTTTTAGGAACTTCACATTTACTTTAGAGAATCAGTATCACAATTGTCTAGGTTATTTTGAACCTGAAGTCTACGATGCATTCATTTTGAATCGACATGTTCCAAGCTCTATACATCAGAAAAAATAAAAAGAAAAAAATTGCTTCTGAAATACTTTGTAGTTGTTCTTCACTCTTTGAACTTCTGTTGTTTCCTGGAATTCATTGAAACTTCTTACTATTCACTCTCTAGTAACAGAACCAAGAAAAACAGTATTCCAGGAAAAAAATGTGACACTTAAAGAAAAAAAAACTTTATTATAATTTTTCCATCTAGACTACCCCCTCTATCTCCTGAGAAACAAATCAGAAATAGCAAGAAAAAAACCCACAGCTTTTAAATTCAACATTTTTGCTTCATTTGACACAGTGCTTTTTAGTATTGCCTGCTTTACTGCTGATCTTTTTATGTTGCTTTCAAACATGACATTACCAAAAGAAGTAATTTAAATCAGATTCAAAATGTACATCTTAAGAGAGATGAGACAGATCTAAATGTCAGACTATAGAATGACTGTTCAGGCTGCAGGCAAATGACAAGACCCTGCTCTGAGATGAAGGTAACCGAACAGAACATAAACTACTGGAACTGGAAACAACAGGCATTTTCTGATACACAAACAAAAAAATGAAAACAACTCCCTTTACTGATAAATCCTTTTGCTCTTTCCCAGAGAAGCATTAGTAATTCAGTCATCAGTGTGTCTGGGTCTGTATTAGCATTTTAAGTATGCTCACTGAAGTAAATAAGTCTTAAATTACTTAAGGTAAAATGCTTATTTATGTTACTGTAATAGATGGTTTTCATCTGGTATAAATCTCAGCATGTTACTCAAGAACACCTTCACTGTTCAAAGTAAGAACCAAGTCAGTGTATCAATCACATTTTAAATGAACAACTGCTTCCATAACTATTTTGCAGTGTGTATCACTGTAACAGCACAGATTATTTGCTCAAAATATCCTACAGTAGGGCAGTCATAAGCAGGGAGTGCATAAGTGGCACTCATTTCAATGGCCTATTGTGTACACACACTGCAAGTTGCTGAAGTCAGCATAAAGTACTAACACTCAATGTTTGTTCAGCACATGCACAGAGACTCCTGCACAATACAAAGAAATATGTTCAGTAACAACCAATCAAGCATCCTTCTAAACTTATCTGAATCATACACAAACCCAGTAGGCACAATGAAAGAGTCACCCAAGACACCCCACTGAGTGAAAAGCTCATCTGAAGTGGAGATTTAAAATCCTTTCTGTTGTGTATCAAAAGTAGCTGATTGTATTGTTTCCTTACAGTACTGCATGAAGAGACTGGACAGCAAAGAAAGCCAGAAGTAGAATGGAATAAAGTAAACAATATCCTACATAATCAGCTGCTTAATGTCACCTGAAATGTTGGCTAAAACTGTCTTGATTGCTAACCTGTAGCTTTCTATTAGCTCCTTTGCTGCATGAAAGGTAACAAAATGGCAGATTTAAAAACCAAACCAACTAACCAACCAAAGAACCAAACACCACACACAAACATGAAAAAATGCAAATAAAACCCATGACAAACAAAAGAAAAAAGGCTGGCAATTTCTAAGTACAATCATTTCTCAAAAAGACCATTTTTTTTCTTACCAAAAAACCTACTGTCATATTTATATTATTATTTATGTGCATTATTTGTACTCTGTAAAAAATTTCTTTAGCTGAATCTGGGCACAGATTAAAATAACCCAAGAAATATTCTGATTTGGCCATCTCTTGACTGTATGTAAGATCTGAAAGCAGCAGCTCGGATGAAAGCACTAAACATGTGTAACAGGAATTCAAGTTGCACAGAAATCTTTATGCTATCAGTGAATCTCCACAGTATGATGATCTTTTTGCTAACAAATGTCTAGAACTTGGCACAGACACAGTGCAAAAAAACTGCAATTGTAAAATAATCTAGGTCATAAGGATCAAATGCTTGTGTCAAGAAAATTATGATTGTATGCGCTGGGCTCCACAAGAAGAAATAAAAACAGAGTAAAAGCACAAAGAGGCACCCACAGGAAGCCTGCCTGCTCTTTAAGAAGGGTTTATCCAGGCTGATGAACCAAAGCTGGAGGCAAAACTCCAATGAATCTACATCTTTCTCTAGCAAGGCCACAAGTGTAAACTGAAAGAAAAAATGGATTATCAATTAACTCAGAATGTTAAAAAACCAAAATACATGCACACTTGAACTGGTATCTTCTGAAAAAGAATAATTTGTGTAATACTACCATGTTATACTTTTTTTGACAAAGTACCTTCATGTTTTAATCCACGTTCCTTGTACTGTTCTGCCAGCTGTTTCTCACTTTTCTTGCAAATGTAACATCTGAAAACAAAAATACCATTCAATTCCTGAAAGACCTCCATTATTGTTAATTTCAACTTTTACCCAGTCTTTACAAGATCTTCCCCCATCACAAGATGTACCACAGCACTGACAACCCGCATTTGGCAGGAATCATCACAGTCCTACAGGCAGTGCAGTTATTTAAGTACAGTTCTAAAGACTGGATGTGAGAGGTAACAGCAGCAGAGAGCCACAGGATCACACAGGTTGGAAGGGATCTCTGATGTGATCAAAGCTGGTCTCACAGGAGAGCTCAAGGTTAGTCTTACAGGATCAGGACATTCAGTGTGTTATTCACCCAAGTTTTGAGGATTTATGAGGGCACCCTGTTCCAACATCTGACTGCTCTAACAGTGAAAGACACTGACATACTGGACACAGTCCATCTCACAAGTGCTAAGTGCAGGGAAGAATTATTCCTGACCTGTTGGCTTCCCTTCTGCTTAGGAAACTCAGTATAAGGTGGGCTTTCCTTGCTGCAAGGACATAGTGCTAACTCAGGTACAGCTGTTGCCCACCAGGATCCTGAAGTTATTTTTGACAGAGCTGCCTTCCATTCAGTCAGTGCCCAGTCAACACTCATGACTGGGACTATTCCACCCCAGGTACTGGACATCTACGTCTTCTGAACTTCGGGAGATTCCAACCAGCCATTTCTTCTGCCCACCAAGATCCCTTTGAATGGCAGCCCTGACTTTCAAGATAAGCCACTCCCAATCTGGTATCATCCACAAGACTGCTGAGAGTGCACTTTCTGAGACTGTCCCAGTCATAAATAAGGATATTGCACAGTGTTAGGTCCAATATTCCCAAGGGACACCACTAGTAATTGGCTACCAGCCAGACCTAGCACTCACAACTCTTCTAGTAGTTCAGCCAGTTTCTCATCCACCCACTGACCTAGTCCACACCTCATCACTTAGTTTTAAGAATACCACAGCAAACAGGACCAACGGTCTTGCTACAGTCAAGGTATTTATCACCCACTGTTTCACCTTCATCCAGGAGCCTGGGGACCTGTATGGCCTGGGGTGAGACTAAATTAGTGAAAAATGGGGTAAAGGAGTAACTTTGCAGCCTTTTTGATATATCTTATCTCCATGCCACTAAGCAGCAAGGCCACAGTTCTTTCAGCCTTTAGTTATAATTGGTACGTTTAAAAAATCCCTTCATAAAAAGCAACACCCTTCACATCCCTCACTGATTTCAACTCTGACTGAGCTTTGGCTTTCTCAATTTCATTCCTGTATGTTAAAGCAATGTCTTTTGTGTTCTTCTAAAGTAACCCACTCCACTTTCACCTTGTCTTTACCACTCAGTTCCTTGTTCATCCAAGTTGCTTTTCTAGCCTGGTTATTCCAGTTTCTGCATATCAGAATGGATTATTCTTGAACTTTGAGGAGGTACCAACTAACCGTCCTATGCCTCTTTGTACTCCAGGACAGTCTCCCATGGAATATTGCCAAGATCCCCAAATGAACCAAAGGGCTGCAATTCTACTTTTTGTCTTGTTTACTTCTCTCAGAAGGTAAAACTTCACAGTCACCACTGCTAAAACTGCCTTCAACTATCACATCCCCACTTTTTATCTTCTGTAACAAGACCAACAGAGCAGTTCTAGCCAGCCTGTCAACTACCTGCATGATCAATATCATTACCATGCTCCAGGATTCTCCTAAATTGCTTGTGCCCAGCCCTATTGCCCTTCCAGTAATTATCAGGAAGTAAAAAATTCCCTGTGAGGCACCAGGCATTCCTTACTCCATTCCTGAGACCTGGATGACAGTTTTCTCCCTCTGGAGCCTCCCCTGCATCAGGCCACCTGATGGCTTGGAACAGTTTCTCCAGCTGATACCAGAGTCTGATCTGCAGCACGTCACAGCAGTCTTACTGCTTCTGGACAAAGTTTGAGGCTCCTCTGTATCCTGCTGTGCTATTGGGTGCTGTGACAATTACTTTATCTTTGATAGCTAAATCCATATATAAAGAAGAATAATAAACACTAGTGCATAACTTCAAGCAGGTGAAAGCAAAGAGAAAGGAAAAAGAAAAGAAAACACTGGGAGATTAAGGCAGGCCCGCTGACTAAAGAAACAAGTGAAGAATATCACACAGAATTCATACAGCATCATAGCAGTATATAAAAAAACAGGCTAAATAGGCTGATTCCTGAGAGAGCTTGTCCTCAGGACAAGCCATGCCAGCTGTTGTTATTGCACTGAAACAACTACTGAAATTGTTAGATCCAGTTACAATGTGAACACTTGAGAATTTCTGAATTATTGTTTTCATCTGTAGAAGCTACAGGACATCCAGATTTTTGATTTCTTAGTAGTAACACAGCATAGTATCCTCAGCATCTTGTAACTGGGTCCTCTGCTGTTATGTTTTGCTTCATTTAAAATCGAGGGAGGAGGAGAACCAGCTAACAAAATTTTATTAGATTTTTGTTTAATGACCTGATAAAATGAGGTGTTCTTTCTAATGAGTCAATAATTGTTTTTACAAGCTCATGTCTTTTAGAGTAAGTGTTTTGATATTAAAACCAACAGTTCTGTAACCTCTGTTCATGTACAGCCATTTTAAATAGTTCATACCAAATACCCAGAGATAAACATTAGCCTACCCTGTTCTGCAGCTCTCTTTATCTCGTGGAGATCCATGTGTGTGTTCTGCTGGTTGATAAGCAATTGTTCCTTCATAATAATGATGAGAAAGAAAAGTCTTGAAGCCTACATAAAAAAGGCATTATGCAGCATTAAGTTATTATAAATCCACATGGCAAACATCTCTGCATACATTCCTTGATTTTTCCTCTCTTTCCTTCTCTAAGGACTGCAAAACAATAGCAGCCCTCCTCAAGCTCAGAACTCTTTTTCTTAAGATGTTTTAGAGTGTAAGGAACAAGAAAATACCACAGCACCACTCCAATGTTTTAACATTTGTCAGAAGTGCCATTATTTCACTTCACATCTTTAAAAACCAACTAAAAAATTTGGTTATACATCACTGCTGAATCTTAAAATTGGCTTGCACTAAAGTTCTCCTCATGCATCTTCTTTCCCTAACACAAAATAAATCAAACAAGGCAAAAGATACTATCCACTAGCATTGGACTTACCCAAATATTAGGTAACAAGACTAAATCACTCCTCTCTCTCTAATCAGTGCTAGAGTAAGGGCAAAATTAGCAATTCATTCCATCAGCTGCATGTTCAAGACAGAGGAGTGCCTATCTCTCTTAAAGTGACTAAAAAAGGAAGTCAAAATGTTTAGGACAAAAGTTATTACTTTTTAGGCCATTTTCAATAGGTGGCACATACTCAACACAACTTTATTGAGCCCACTGTCAACGTTAACTCCGAAGTTACAGAGCTTTATGTAAAGTGATCCAACATACTTGGTGCTACAAGGAGTTTAAAATCAGGTTCAGTTTCTGATGTTTACAAGCTTTAAAGAAGATTGGAGAGAGTAAACCAACTGCTCCAATATGTTTACAAGCTGACAACAGAATGTAGTAATTAAAAACATTACCTGAGTAGTCGTATCTCATTGGACCCATCCACCGCTTCTTCTCACTATCTTTTAATATATCTCCATAAAAACCATAACCCAGCAAGGACACAGAGTATTTCAAAAATGTGTTGTTGTGGTGTACAGAAGAGACATCCAGAGGCTGACAGTCACCTATGAAGATTAGAAGTGCAAGGGTCTATTAAGCTTTATTTTATTTGCAGCCGCAAGCATGATAGTAACCTTAACACTGCAAAGTCATTAAAAATAAAAAATACATATTGTATTTATGTCAATATATATGTCATAAATGCATACACTTCTTACACATGCACACAAGGAAAAATAATTTTTAATACTTGTTTAATCTCTTAATTTAAAAGCATTAAACACTAAATGAGAAGAAAGGGCTCAGTATGCTAAAAATGTGTAATGCAGAATTTACACTCCTTTACCCTGTAGCAGTAGGAGGGGATAAAGTCACAGAACTATTTAGACTGGAAAAGGCCTTTGGGATTATCTAATTCAAATGTTAACCCAGCCCTGTCAAGGCCACTACTAAACCATGTCCTTAAGTGCCACATCTACAGGTCTTCTAAGTATCCCCAGGGATGGTGAAACAACCGCTTCCCTGGGAACCGTGTGTCAATGCTTGACAGCCCCTGCCCCTAAGCAGATCGATGCAGTATCTCCTGTACATCTCCTGGGTACTACTTAAACCTCTATGTTGTACCATCAGAGGATAATTCAAGCTGGAAGGAGCTTTTGGACGTTTCTCATCAAACCTTCCACTCAAACCAGGTTCAGCTATGAGGCCAGATCAGGTTACTCTGGGCTTATCCAGTCAGGTCCTAGAAATCCCTAAGAACAAAGAATACACCACTTCTCTGATGTCCTCCTCACGCAAGCTTTGGAGCGATGGTGGGAGCTGTGGGGGTGGGGTTTTTTGTTTGTTTGCTATTTTGGTGTTTTGGGGTTTTTTTTTGTTTCACAGGGAGGTTGGACCAGATGATCCACTGTGGTCCCTTCCAACCTGACCCATTCTGTGACTCTGGGACTTAATAATACAGCTAAAATACTATGATATACTAAAGCCACATCTCTCCAATCCTAGTCCAAAGGCCTAAACTCCACAGATGATGAACAGAGTTAACCATAGGTTAGTAAGAGAAGCACATATGTAAATCTTTGCAACACCAGATCCTAAAACTGCAGTTAGATACTCAGTAATGATACTAAAATTAACTGCAACTTGGCATTCTTCAGGACAATTGGACAACTAGCACAAAATACTACTAGCCAAGTGTACATGCATTTCTCAAAGCTTTCTCTAAGATAGATATACACATACATAGACAGAGATATAGTCTAACAACTGATGCTGCTTATTGCATTCTACTATTTTCAAAAGAATGACAGAATTCATGAAAACTCTAGCACAGAAGTTTCAAAATATTATGATCCGTTGAAAACAATGAATTACTATAGAGAAAGCAATTCATTTTTAACCTCCTATATTTCAAATCACAGACTTAAATCCCAGCCATTATGTTCAAATTGTATTTCACAGAGATAAAGAAAGAACTAAATGAAAATAGTATTTTGGGTTACTTTCATCTTTTTTTGTAACAAAACAGCAAACTGCAACCACCCACCTACAATAATATGAAGAGCTGAAGTTACTGGATCAGAAATGCCAACAGTTGAATAGCATATGCAGTCTGTTGATCCTGAAAAATAAAAAACTAGGTATCAATTTGTATCCTTGCCAAACAAGTATTGGCATAGTCCTCCAAACAAAAGCATTACATTCCTTTGGTTTGCTCCTTTCTATTTCATGGAACAGAGTAAATACAGGGATACCATATTATTATTTTTGTTATTCAAACTGTAACATCTCTCCGCCCTCCCCAATGAGGACAGTTATTGCTCTCCATACAAAAATTTCACAATATAAGCAATAAATATGTAGCAGTTAGTGAAGTAAGTCAATTTACACAGAAAATTTCATGATAACATTATAGCTTTTATATCAATTGAGGCAGGCATACATTGATTCTCCTCTGTTTAAGATTTCTTGCTCACTGATATCTCATGAAAAGAAGAGAAATTGACTGGTCTGCTGTTTTTACGGTACTGATATAAATTCCAGAATGTCATCTTATACCAGAAACTTCTGCTCTATTATTTGAAAATTAGTAAAACTATTTGCTTTCAGGAATTAGCTTCTAGATAGGGTAGCAAAATGGATAGAGATGTACCTTTCCAGATTTGAAGCAAAATACATACAAGAAGAAAGGGGGAAGCTTTAGGTTTCACCTATATGCTGTTTGGAAATTGAGAAGTCTCCCTCTTCCCTATAGAAAACAAGAGCCTAATGTAGGGATCTGGTTTCTACTCTGCAGCAGGGACTTGGAACTCAGAACCAGACATACAGAAGTGTATTTGCTGCAGCACCTAACTCTGAAGGAATTCAGTTTCACGGAAGGAAAGGGAGAGACGGTAAGATAAATTCAAAGTCAAGGCTAGATATCTGAAAATATAAACTTTGTCCACATACATGTTCTCAGATTCCTGCAAATACATTAGGCTGAAGAGCAGCTCAAATACAGTGTACTTGATTTCTGAGGCCTTATCAAATTGAAATAGAAACTAAAAATGGAGGAATGAGCAACCATTATTTAAAAACCACTTCTAGTTCTTTTTCACTTTGGAAACAGTCAGGGCATTAGCAGTTAAGAACAGGAGCAAAGAAAATCCTTTCCTCTCCAATTCACTTTTCAGAAAATTGACACCACTTCCCCTGCTTTTGAATGGCATGATAGAAGCTACTATCAAGTAAACATTTTGCAGAAATCTGCCACAGAGAACAAGCAGCAGCTCCAGGAGAGAATATAACAGAACTGCAGAAGAAAAGAAACAGTGTGACTAAATAGACCTGTCCTGACAAGGCTGAGGTTCAAGATGGTGCCATTGCAGGACAGAGGACTCCAATTTCCTTCAGTATCATAATAGATGAGGTACACAGATGATGGTCTTATGTCATATTTGAAGTTTCTATAGCAGAAAATTTTAAGTGGAGTTCTGAAGCTGAAGCTATACTGCCAAGTTTTTCAGTTTCATGTTGTCTCCTATGCTCATGAACAGAAAACTCTGACTACTTTTGAAAAGAAAAACAAACAGTCACTGAGAGAGCTGACCTAAACTTCTACTGCTGACTGTACAAGCCTAACACTTTATCCAACATTTCTCATTTCTTCCAGATTTGTGTGCATTCTTCTCCTAGAATTACCTCAATCACATTTGTCTTGACATAAACAGAGCTTCCAAGTAGTTTTACACTACAGATGGGAGGAGACGAGGGGAATTCATGCAAGCTACATTTCAACACCAGAGGCTCATCTCACTATGATCTTCTATATTCAATTAAAAGCTGATTCATCTGTTTGGCAATTACACAGAACTTATTTTCATTTCTATTCATTAACTAGCAAGGAAGGGTTAAAATTAAAACTGAAGTCTGAAATTAATTCTGAGATTCTGAAATGGGAGACTGGGGAACATACCAACAGTAAAACACTGCTGGTTTTTTTCTCTTGGAGTTGGTAGTATGGAGCAACAAAACTAGTGACCTATTTACATGGATGTAACTACTGTGGCATTCCTCACACACATGCCAAGAGAATGTAACTGACCATAATGCCACACCAGGCATGAACCTAACAGTACTTGTTTAAAGGTCACAAAAATGTTCATGATGACTAAGGTTTTGAACCCTTTTGAATACTTAAACAAGACTTCTAGATCATTAGGTGGATCTTCACTAGATGTGGAATCTACAACTGCTGAAACAGAACTCTGAACAGATGCACACACAAACCCACCAAAATCTGGGTTATTTCATCAGTACAAGTCTAATATGAAAAGTAGGATAGCTTGAATAATATCCCATGATTAATATCTTAGGATTGCCAGAGCACTCAGTTCAGACAAGAAGCTTCCCAAAGAGCATGACTCTTGACTAATATTAAGTGGTGGCTATTGTACAGTCTGGCTAAACCAACACAAAAATTATATACATATTCTGTCAGATTTTCTTTGGGGGTTTTTAAGGGCAATAGTCTGAGTGAAGGAACATAAAGGAGGCTTTTATGGGTTGCAAAGAACTACATGCAGATGTGTAGAAAGTAGTTGAACTGGTTGCTAACTGGGCTCTAATTCACTTCAAAAAAAAGGACAGAAACATATTCAGTGTAGAAACTAATTATTGCATTGGTTTGCTAGTAGAGAAGAAAATCAGCATGCAAAGCAAAGATTAAGTTTCAGGTTAAGACACACAGCTGTATGTGTGCATATTACACTGCAAACAATGTGTCAAAGCTTCTGTTCTGGTCAAGGACATTTGTCAGGAATAGCTGATGGCAGCTTCAGCTTGAGTCAAGGTACTCACACACAGGCCTCAGTGGAAGGGCCTTAGGAAGCAAGACATCTACATGTGACAAGCAGATGTAGCATAAGATGAACAGGCTCTGCTGAATCCACTGACCAGATCCCCCCTGGTATAAGTTTAGATGCCCATCTCACTTGCAGACACCAAATGTAAGCATGAAAATCTGAGTGTCAGTTTCAAACTGAAACTTACTCTAAGGAGATTAATTTCTTTACCTAAAATGCTACCAACCACCAGTGATCAAGTCCTGCAAATTACTCTGTTTGTCCTCCAGCTCCTACTCTAGGACTACACTTGTCTTGCACAGGGCCGGTACATTTCACTGATGGTGGTACCACACCACCATACCACAGGTAGATGCTGAATGTCTGAATTCTCCCAGCTAAAGAAAGCTCCCATGCCAAACATTTTGATATTAAGAACTCGCTGAAAACATGAAATATATGTAGAGGGCACAACAACTTGTCTTTGTTAAAGTAGGTATAATTACTTTGAATCTTTACCATCCATCACTCATTTTTCCCCAAGTCCGTTTTTTATTAGGATGTCCCATACACCCACATAGTTGTTAGTACAGGCAAGTTGTTCCGTGTTCTTTTCCTCTGCAAATATGAAAAATGCAATCTTTTACAGAAATGCAATAATGATATAAAAATTAAGGAAATCCTTCCTTTTAATTATTCAATCACAAGAAAGAATGATCAAGATATTTATTTAAGTATGAAAGAGCATGTACTCCGCATAGGTAAGTTTTGTTAAAGCAACATTAAAGAAAGCAAAGTGATGGACTGCATTACACAAAACACACTACAGCTAAATCACCAGGTTTCCCTTTTGCACAAAAACATTGCTAGATATTTGTGAGTGGACAAGTCATGCAGACAGATACACTCAGACACCACAAGTTTAAATTGGTAACAGAACCACCAAAGTGGTTAAGCAAAACTAGATAATCTAGCGGTTGTATGGAAGAGTTCATGCCATTGTTTGGTGGACCAACAACAGAAAGTCAAAGTGGTAGATTTAATAATCTGAAACATGATTAGACTACTGACTTAGAACTAAAGTTTCTTAAACGAAAACACACATACAGTGTGGGCTACAAGTATTTATTTTTGTGCTTTAATTGATGGAAAACTAAACAAATTACAAACAACTGAAGTACTAAACTAAGCAGGTGACAGAAGCAAGTCAGCTAGATGTTGATCCTATGGAAAACAGTGAATTTAATAAAGAAATAGAAATACTTTTAGAGCTCATAAGCATTGCTCTATGCAAGATACTCGACAGGGGCAGGTGCTCCCATGGCACACACAGAATCCTCAGACAAATTAGTATAAGAACAGTATCTGTAGTGAAAACAGGTAGAATAGCAACTTCAGTGGGGGTCCCATATCTGTGCAGAGTTTTTGTGAATCCATAACCCATGCAGTCATCACACAGATGAAATGTCAGGTAATCTGCCCTAATGACAGAATAATTGCATGCTTTTGGATTTAATACTTTGAAAAATTCTAAAAAACTACTTTCTGAGAAGTGATTTTTAAATGAGAAGGAGCTGACACATTCAAAAGTAAAAGGAGAAGCTACTGCTACAGGGAGAGATGAAGGGTCTGGGCTTACACCCATGTATCTACTCAAAGTTTTATACATCTTCCTTTCTGCATCCAGAAACCAAGAAGCCAAGTTTAACATCTACAGAATAACAGACTGGCTTAAAAAGAAACAGTCCAGAAAGACTTTGGTGTAGGATTTTTTTGGTAGATAATTACTTCAGCATGAGTTCAGTAACACAGGAAAACAAAAATGGATTAATCTAATAATGACAGATTTTAGAGATGAAATTAACATCACAGGAATAAGTAATATTGACTTACTTGTCTCCATGGCAGGCCCACTATATTAAATGCAGTATTTAGCCCTAAGACTGTCATTTCAAGAAGTTTAATGGATTTAAAATGCTGAAGAAGGAACATAAAACATGCACTTCAGATTTCAAAGTGGATATACTGAACTTTGAAATGAGATGCTAACTAAATGGCAAAGATCATTAAATATTCCAAGCATTGTAGCTGAGAAGGCTGTGAACAGATCACTTGGAGTAATTAAACAAGAAAGATAGCTTTTATTGCTATGCTTTAACACATTTTAAAGATAATTTTTACACTCTAAATGACAGCAGTATGAGTCCAGTCACACTTCACAACTTGACTTGAATCTCTTTTTTAAGTTTGTGAATGAATCCTCCATCTTTTTCCCATATTACATTCATATAGGAAGCCTGTATTGTCTTTAGCATTCTCCACTTCTACAGTGAGACATCAGCAGTCTGATTATAATCACACTGCATCCTTCAATCCTAAACATTACAAAGCTGACCACCAGAAAAACAGAGTGATCTGGATATGCCAGAAGCCTAAAATCACTATAGATTTTAACTTTGTGTCTATGCTTTACTCAAAATTCCCAAGTGCTTATATTTTCCCCCAGGGTGGGCTGCGGACTTGGTGTTTGGAATGAATGCAGTAGTATTATGTCACAACATAGAGTGAAGTGGGATTTTTTTTCCTATCTGCTAAGATCATTAAGAGTATTTAATCTAGTAAGTTCTTTTAAACTAAAAAAGAACAGCAGTTGACAGCTTTGTCCTTCTATCCTATCCCAAGTGTAATAAGAACAGCAAATTACTTTGACTTACTCCAGAGGGTGCAATCATAATACTAAAACATGTGGATGAACCCTCAGTGTCCAAGCTGTATCAGGAATTATTCTGTTTTTGAATTCTATGGAGACATATTACTAGTCTGAATACAGTGAGACCACATGGCTGAATGTGCTTTTAAGGCTAGTAGGAAATAACTAGCTTTTAAGGCTGAGAGGAAGAAATAACTAAGCAGAGGTTTTCAGAGATGCACTACAGCCTTGAAGTACTCTTAACAGCAAATCCATTTACAATGACAGTCAATTTACACTGGCAAATTTGAAGAATGGCTGCAACTAACAGAAGTTCAAAAGTTAAAACTGCCATTTCAGTAGAAGTCTTTTATCCATGTCAACAAAAACACAACTTATTTCATAAAAATGTTCCATAATTGGTAAGAATAAATTATATATTTCAGCCATAAGACAGACACACTAAGGAAAGAGGCTTTCTGGAAACTGATACAACTATTCAAGAAAAAAAAAAGGAGCCAACCAGGGACTTGCTCCAGAAAGACAGTATTATGATTTAGAAATAGTACTAAACATAAAAAAAAAAAAAAAAAAAGAGCCAGCACCATGGAATTCTGCTATGAAATAAAGCTTATTACTGAAACCTACTCATATAGATGAGTGTCTTAGTGTTAAATCTCTTTAATTTGTAATTTTGGACTTTTGTACAATTAAATTGTCAGTCTCTGAGCAAAGATTATCTGCTGAATTTGTGTCTGTTTGACTACAGAAACTGTTTAACCACAACCACAAACCACAACCTGCCATGTTTCTCTTCACACAACTTGAAATCAGGAACCAAATGATAAAAAAGGTGAAAACACTGATCCACTGTCACCCTATCCCAAGCTCTTGTTATCACTGAGTAAACTATCTCTATGTATCAGAAGATACACAGAGCTTTAGATCTTCATCTCTAAACTATGGGTGGTGTTTGTTTTCAGTATCTATTAATGAGTTCTTAGGATTTTAAAAAAAAAGTCTGTTCTAAAGAGGTAGAAAGAACATAAAGGATGAAGTTTTACTAGATGTATGATTTGTATTTCCTTATTACTTTTGATTTGCTGTATTTCAGGACTACTGGTTTAGTTTAAAGAAAAAAGGTCTTCTTAAGAATTTCACTTATTTTTGGAACAGACTTCCACTAGTAGTAGAACTAGGGGACCTGCTGGGGTCAATACATGGGCAGAACACCATTATATCAAGCAAAGATAATTAGACAAGAGCTTTACCATGAGCTGAAAAATACAAACCAGAACAAAACCCCAAATATTGCTGCCTTCAGGGGGGAGTCTAGCTATTTCATACTCAGTGTAAGGTCCCTGTAATGACTACATGTGTCATGATTTGTTCAGTGACTTGACTGCCCTTTTCAGTAAATAAGCACTTTCCCATAAATACAGCAAAGGATCATTTTAAATACTGTGCAATGTACAAAGAGATCAAGGTATATATTATCCTCTGTATTTCCAAACACTTAATAGAACTTAAAGGCCAGCTTCCTTATCCATCATTATAAATAATTTTTGAGCGATTTGGGTAATGACTTGGACAAAATATTTGAACTATAGCAGTGATTACAAGGCTGTACCTCATGTGAGTTCAAGGGATGGAACATACAGTATACATTAAAATAGCAAAAGGATGCAATGGACAAAACACAACAAACACAAGATTAAAATATGTAAGAGAAGTGACTTGATACATGTTAACAATTAAAATACCAGTGAAGATCATACTTTTTGGGTGCGACTGGAAAAAATACATTAAGTAAATGTTGAAGAAGAAAGGTTAATCTTTCCTGAGGACAAGGAAACAGCTCTTAATACTGAGGTTCTGGTTTTTCAATTGCGTCTTCTTATGGTTGTATAACATCAGCAGGCAAAATCTTCTGAAACCAATCATGTAAGCAAAAAATCTTCAGTTCAAGAAATCTACCCAAGTAAGAAAAAGGAGGAGTAGAACACTTTAAGTTCTATTTTTGTGAAGTTTATTATACATGCTGACCTTAATACAAAGCTTTAACAAATAAAATCAGAATATACTTAAATATAGTAGGAGAAAAACCATAAGGGGATATTCACATTAGATATCCAACACTTATTGTACTGCAAGCAGAAAAGGTTAAGCGTCTTGCAAGCAACAATTCAGATCATTTGGGTCTGGATAAATTTTTCACAAAGATGTAAGGAGCATAAAATTAGTCACCTATAGCTTGAGAGTACAAACGTCATACTTCACTTGGTATGTTTTTACAACCTGTGCTAAATTTTCTCAGAAGTCTTTATTTTAATTCTAACCAGAAACTCACAACGTTTATTTCACGTATAGTTCTTTAATCCAAAGCACAAGCATCAGACAAGAAAAGAGAGCAGCATAGAAAGGATATTGGACTGTCCATCTGTGTTCCTACAGAGACCTCAAAATTACTGATTCTGTTAAAGAGTTACAACACTATTTCAGTCCTGTAATAGAAAGTAAACTTGTTAATCTGCTTTTGAAGGAATCTTTGAGGACCAAATGGGCAGGATGAGGTAACACCTAGGACACCAGATTGAAAACAGCAAGACTGATCCAAAGAATGCCTTTATGGTCCGTAATAATAACAATAATAATATCAAAAAAGACTTCAATTTGAAGGAGTTCTCTCAAATGACAGCAGTCAGGACTGCCTGAAAAAGTTTCTGACACTGTGAATGTGTAGCACCTCTAACAAGGGGCAGAAACTGCTCCTTGGTCTGACAAACAAGAACTGTTCCTCAGCTGTAGACGCCCTGTATCTGCTGTGAGAACAAATGGAGGAAAAGAGTCCAGGAATCTCAGCATTTGTTTGGAGTTTGCCAGACCAGTGGGAAGCTCTCATTATAATTATAACTAAATTAGTGGAGGATTTGGAACCAGAAAAATATTTATCAGGTAAATTTCTGTTTAGTAAATTCCACTCCTTATTGTGTTTAGAAAGGTATTACTGTCAACATCTTATTTCATATTAACACACACTAAGCAACAAAAAAAGAAGTAGTAGTAATTAAATTCTGAAGTTATACATTAAGATTTAATCTCCTTTACAAAATATTCTTCCTAAATAAAATTGCACGTGATCAATAATTTTATATGGAAACAAACAGCTTTAGTTAGGTCTCTTTATAGAATATCATTGCTCAGATCTTACACTTATGCCTAAACTCAAGAAGTTATGAATAAGAAAAAATTTCAAGAATGAATGAATAAATTAAACTGAAAGTTAACCCTTTCTTACCAGCAGGAATTATGCCAATCCTTATATTGCACTGGACTAACGATGCTTTGGGATTATTTTGGTCTATGCCAGAGTCCTTCTGTATTCTTCCAATGAGACCATGCATCACTTCACTGAACATGCCGTCCCCACCAACACAAACAACACTGCCAGAAAACACAAATTAGAATGCACACTAACAGTCAATAAACAACACGGCAAGTGTTCTACTTAGGGCATGCACTGGGAACACCAGAAATAGTTGTTAAATTCTCTTCCTCCAGTTTTACAGGATATGGTAACCCACAGTCAACTAGGCAATTAAAAAAACGCAGAAAAAAAGTTTCAAGCTACAAAACTGCAAATGCACCTAGACATATCTGTAACTTTAGGAAAAAATGTTGGACTGCAACCTGCAAAAATCTTTATCCTCTACTACTGTGTGCAGACAGACAAATATCAGTGGAAATTCACTATGCAAAAAAAAAACACTGAACAGGACTGTACACACAGCTTTCCAAGTACACAAAATGGAAACAGGGTACCTTTACTAAAAGGCAGAAATATATTTTACACTATTTAATAGGAATATACAGTATATGAAAGTCAAAATCCAGAGAAGCACACGCCTCCATCCTCTTTTGAACATGCTGAGATCCCATCAGACAGAAGTCATGTATACCTACACAACCATTCATAATGAGACAGAGTCCTAAATGTTACCAGATGCAAAATTTGTTTCACAAATTTAATTCCGGTCAGAGCTAGTACAGCAGCTGCACAAATCCTGAATATGTTAAAGCTCAGCAGAGTCCACAGTCAAGAAAATACTACGAAGTAAAAAGACTCATTTACAGCAGTATACATTTTATGAATAATAATCAAATGCACTCTGAACTCTAAAAGCATAAACATTCTTTAACTTATAAACTAATTCAAACACACTTTAAAGGAACACATGAGAAATCCAGAGTTACAGATGTAGTCCCTAGCACACAAGTCTAGGAATGTGTGCTGTTATATACAGCAATAATTTCCAACTCATAAACTAATACCTTTCACATCATCAGCAACAGATATTGCAGAATGAGCACTTATTTCATAGGATAAATTAATCTAATGTTTAAGTATAGATGATTTAAATTTTGGTATTATTGTATTTTCAGCAGATGAAAAGCTTGAAAAAAACAGTCATTTTTTTCCATGTATGGAGATGATAGTCTTAAAAATGTAAACTCTCCAACTCTAAGTCAAGAACTAATAGATTGAGAGAGAAGGAATAAAAGGACATATGTTTCCAATTTTTGTAATTTTTTTTCCTCTTCCAATAGCTTTACTACACTATTCCTCAATTTTAGCCTTATCTTTCTCTCCGGACTCAAAAAAAACAAACTAAAGAAACAAAAATTTCCACATCAGTTCAAGGTCAGTGTCATCTCAGTACTAGTTTGCTCAAAGCTCCATCCAATCTGGCCTTTAACACTTCCAGGGATGAGGTATCCATGACTTCTCTTGGCAGCCTGCAAAGAATTTCTTCCTTAAACCTAATCTAAACCTGGCCTCTTCCAGTTAAAAACCATTCCCCCTTGTCCTACTGTTACATGCCCTCATAAAATGTCCCTCTCCAGCCTCCTTCTAAGTCCCCTTTAGGTACTGAAGGGTGCTCTAAAGTCTCCCTGGAGCCTTCCCTTCTTCAGGCTGAACAAGCCCAGTTCTCCCAACCTGTCTTCATAGGAGAGGTGCTCCAGTGCTCTGATCATCTTTTATACCGAACACTATATCCAGGCTCAGAGGGGACAGTTATACGAATGTCTATACCTGTCAAAGGTAAATATGATAAAGAACTTCACATATGCAATAACAGCACAACCAAATTCACAGCAAACATCAGAAGACTAATGTACAAGCCAGATATATGCTGCACATGTGAAGGCCCCTGGTGAAGAATATCTGAAAGAAACAACTTAGAGTGATTGTTACTCTTTGGCTTGATTTTACTAGTGGGCAAGCATTTCACCTTTTAGAGAAATGATAACAGCAAACTACAGCTGCTAGAGGACTTCAGAAGCTAATCCACAAGTTAAATGAGTTTTTAAAGAACTAAGGTCCCTTCTAATCTCAACCATTCTGTGAACTAACTCAAAAACTGGGAAAAAAACCCAACCAGAAACAATTTTACAAAGGCTTGTGCAACAGACATGCGTAAGAAACCACAATGATACATGCCACTTATTCCAAACATGGCTATTACCTGCATATTACAGAGTGCTCTAATTGTTCTGCAGAGTGACGTACAAAACCCTGCTGGATTGTAGCCAAATGAGTATTTTAAGTAACTGTGCTTAAAGAAAAGCTGTTCTATCACTGAGCTGTTAGGTGACTACATTCACCGAAAGAAATTCCTATAACACAAAATAGGAAGAACAAACAGGAAACATACTTAAGATACTTCAGTAAGCTGTCTAAAGCAAAACACTTGAAAAGTAGTAAAGCAATTATCATTAAGAATCCTGTATCTACTTGCAGAATTCCATGTATGGCTTTGCTAAATAGGGAATCTGGAGATGAAATGAAGAAATTCATCACTGAATGAAGGGAAAGCCACACATCAGAACCAGTCTATGGGGACAGCAGAACATCAATTAGATGCGGGAATCCAATGAACCTTCTACTGTATGTGAGAAAAGTCAGACTTGAAGAAACACACATTTATGTGGTTCAACCATTTTTAAATTTTCCAGATGACCACATGATCTGTTATTTAAAAAGTAGTTTTGATTCAGGAAGTAATTCCTAACATCACTGTTGACCACAGAAAAAAAGCTGTACATGATGGACAAAAGTCAGGCTTGGAAAAAGCAGGCTGCAGATCCCAAGCAAACTGCCATTTAGGCCCAGCCTAGGAATGGAAGAATCGTAAGATTCTAAAAGGATGGCAGTTCTCTGGCCTATTGTTTATTGTGGCACGTAAGAGAGGTAAAACAAACAAACAAAAAACCAAAAACCCACCAAAGGAAAAAAATCCTACAATATGAGACTCTGAATCTGCCAAAAGCACTTCAGATACCACCACAATTGGTCACTGCCACTTTTTTGCAAAAACAAATTTGTTAGGAGTGGACATGGGCTCACCTGCTTCCCTTTCTGCTCTGTATTGAAATTTCACCAACCATCACTACACTTATTTCAAATCATATGAAAAGGAAAAATAACAACTAACTAGGTTTTTCTAGGATCAATATTTCCCTTCCTTGAACTTCTGAAAAATTAAGAAATTTCACAGTATAGACAAAAACTGAAAAATTAAGAAAAATCACAGTATGGACAAAACAGTTTATTTGAAGGCAAGTCATTTTAAAGCAGGTATAGTCTGGGAACTCAGCCTATAAATGTCATTTCTTACTAATACAGTTTCCCAACATCATGCCCTTATTCAGCATAGACAATGTACATAGCAAAGTACTAAAGCAAAAGTACTCTGAAAAAACTGAATGTGTTTTCTTTTTGCAGCTTACCAGTTTAAATGTACCTGTCAACAGCCACAAGATACAATTTTAAAATATTGTAGTTATGAGAGTTTATCTGCATACATTTTCGTGTTTTTCCTGATTCTAACTTGTTTCACGTCATGAACTGGAAACTAAAATGACTAAATGATTTTTAAAATCTAAAATGATTTTATTAAAATACTCTACAGCAGACTTAATAATGGAATGCAAGATCCCCATTCAGTCAGGTGTTTTTTTAAAGCAGTAACTTCACAACATAAGAAATGCAAATAAAGCCGAACGATGTAGCCACTACTGAACAGTCACATACAGCAAGAGGAGCTACCTGAAACATCTCTGAACAGTCCATGTTTTTTACACACAGGCTGACTGCTACTGGTGCAGTGTTCTGAACTCATGTATGTTGAGACCACAAAACATTTCTGGGTAGCTTTTGAGCTGTAACAGAATGTTCAACTGAGCAGAATTAATCTTACATTCATCTTTTGAACAGAAATCTCATGCAAACGTTGTTATACAATGCTTGAATATATTGTGTGGAACAAGTTTACTGAAACAGTTTAGTTTTCTTTTTATACTCCTAAATGTGGATCTCCTACAGACAGGAACATGCCTCAGGACTTCCAGCTGTTGCAATAAATGTGTTAGTAATGAAGGCTACCATTTGAAATTAGAGACAAGAACAGACCAATTACATAATCTATCAGCTTAAAAATAATTTAAAAGAGGCAAGTAAAGTCACTTACCCATCATATTTATAAATATTAACTTCAAATAAGTTGTCCTTAGCATGGTTAGCATGTTCAGTTACTATGAAGAAATAAACACATTAAAATTTATCATTAGAAGTATCACTATAAAGCTGTATATAATATAGAATTATAAAAAATTAATTCATTAATAACCATGATTCTATTACCAACGTGACCATAAAACAGCCTGTCCATACAATGTGTCTCAAAAGATTTTTGTCAGGGAAACAATTGAAGGAGACGTGCACAGTACACACGGAAAAAACAGTTCACTAAAAATTGTGCAAATGATCAATTAGTTTGAACAGTGAAACTGAAAAAGAGAAGAAAGGCAACATATTTTATTAAGAGCTCAAATAGCTCAGGAGCATCAGAAGTTTTATTTTAGTAAGCAGTAAGGTGATAGAAGGTTGCCATTCATATGGCTACTTATGTTTTAATTAGAAAACATTCTCTACTACTTTGTTTCATTTCTTTAGTAAGAAAAGGTCTCTATTAGAAAGAGCTTTAGCTACTCAGGAATGTTTTAAAGAGTTCATACTGTGCTTATTAAGAAATTAAAATATTCATTACTCACTAACAACATCAGTGGATATAGAAGCCAGACTGAAGAGTGGAGCAACTTTCTGTTCATAAATCCTCTTCCCTTGTCTTTTTCCTCCGTAGGGATTAATATACACAAGCAGGTGCTTTGGTCTGGACTCTGCAGTAAGGAAAATCATAGTACACTGCTTTTGTACACAAAAATTCATCAAGCCATACAAACCCAAACCTACTAACATCAAAGCAAACACAGCATAAAAGACTTGTAACTCTTTATTAACTGTTAAAACTCTTTAACAAAGAGCTATAAAAGCCTGCTTCATCTGCCCTCTTTATTATACTGATACCAACAGCATTGAACAAATTGTTAGTAAGACAGCAGGTGACATTCAGAATCATTTTTTCTGACTGCCTATCTCACATTCTTACTTCTTACTTGTCATTCTTGCAGTACCTTCCCACTACACAAGTTACTCTAATTACATGAGTATTACAGGCATACAAGACTAAAAGGGCAGCAATAGCAAAGACACTTGTAAGTGAAGCATACAAAAATACTTTTACATTAATTTATTTCAACTTTCTTATTTCTGTAATAACATGGTTAAAATCCATTTCCTTTCTGTGATCAAGTCACACTAAGAATGCCTCATAAAACTACATGCTGCACAGCAAGTGCTTGTCCTACAGTGTTAGTTGCCCCTTCCTCCCTCCAAAAGCACCTTTGATACTACTATCTCAAATTTGTCCAAACAGTTATGGATTTACACTATTAGTGTCAATGAAAACAATTATTACACCTCTGTATTAACAGAGATACAAAACAGTACTGCTTGCTGCACCTAGAAAACCGCCTTTTTTATGCAACAGACAAAAACCTTAACATCTGTACTTCCTCAGATTGCATTCTAGATTATTAGTTTAAAAGGAAAAAATATCAGATTTATTACACCAGCACACTTTTACAAAAAATTCACCCAAGCTAGACAGACTGAGTGGTTTAAATCTGCCACACACTCAGAGCACTATTCACCCCATCTAAGAACATATTCCCTTTCCTGAAGGAGTTTGTTACCAAGAAAATTAACAATTGCATTCAAATGGAATTGACTGCTCAGGCCACAGTTCTCACAGTGTACTGAATGGGTGCACAAACCCCATTTTTTGAAAAAGACGGATGTACCTCGTATAATGTATATAAAACAAAAACATTAAGAATGCTTCCACTGCCTGTTCAGGACAGTTTTTCTTAAATACTCATTTTTATTCCGTAAGCCTTAAGTACTTGCTCAAGTCACACTGCAGGTGTACTTGTATCCAATCCCTTCTCCAGCTCTGTATCTCAGACAGGCCTCAGACCTACACTGTGGGGAGCTCATCCCTAGTCCTGTCTCCAGCTCCAGCTGTTCTGCTCCAGCCTCCCTGGGTGGACCCAATTACTTTATCTTACCTGGGCTGTAAATTGGACCTGCTTCTATCCCCATCCCTGTTCTGCCCACCCTGTTCAGATATACTGGGACCCTGGTCAGCAAGGGCACTGCCTCTGCTATGATCACCCTTCATCTCCTTTCTGTCACAGAGTTACTCTGCTCCTGCTGATTCCTGAAATCTATCAAGGTATCTCTTTCAGGAATAACTCCCTCAAAATTACTTTTAACCTCCCACGAAGTAGATGTTCAAGAGTCTCAGAAATGATTAATGGGAACTCTTACTCCATAACACACATTTTGCTGATGACAGAGTCTGGAATGGTGAAACACACCCATAAATCTTCCAATTGCTAGAGTCCTTGACCTCAAATCTCTAGAGTACCTCAAATCCCTGAGCTTACATCTGTCCATTACCTTTTCCAAAGCTACAGTCATTTAAAGCCTTTGCTAAGCTTCAAGTGTGTCTCCATTTTGTGAAAATAATTTATATCCGGACACCAACAGTCCTGACTTATTAAAGCACTCAGTACAATTTAGTGGATATGTAAGATAAAGTAGTGATAAGGAAACACTTCAATTCTTGGCTCCCTCAAGTTTTGAGCATAAGATGCTCTTAAGATTTCAAAAAAGCAGATATATCAAAATAACACTGATTGATGTACAAGCCTACAAAATGATGGTGCAAATGTTCATAGTTTATTCAAACTTACTCTGCATTTCAAGTAATTCCTTCAGCACCTGTATCCACTGATTACATAAGTGCTCATCAACACACCAAAACGTCACATGACTGCACCGCCAGCGGTGATTTCGGGCTTTCTTCACATAATACACTATTTAAATTAAAAAAAAAATACATAATGAGATGGCTTTGTGAAATGAAAAATGCATTTCAGAAAGACCCTGAAAATACTGACCTGTAATTAACCTCTACTACATACTTCTACAAATGACAGAAGCATTCAGAGTATGAACAGCACATTTGTAGAGTCCAAATGGAAACATAAATGAAAACATTTGCTATAAGCAGACACCTAAACACAGACTTCTTTCTAAAGAAGCCATTTCTCAGCAACTTATTAGAGACATACTTGTTCAAAAGTTCACTGAGCTTATGCATTATCAGTATTAAAGTCTGCAATATCTACATAAAACGCCACAAGCTTAAGAAGATAAACTGACATTAACTCTCATGTAACCAACAGGGTGAATTGCATTATATAAAGCTGAAATTTGAGAAAAAAGATTTTGCTTTCTTGTGCATTAAGACCTTATACTTACTTCATACACAGTATCTCCAATCACTCTCACTGGGGTACTAAATGTGAGGACAGTACTCCACAACATAAAATTTTGCCATGACATCCTTTTAGCACAGAAGTCACCAATCTTTCCCCAAATCAGACATTTGTTTCTGGCACTTTGTTTTAAAAATGCCAGTCAACATGAAGAAACTTTCATGCATACAACCTGATGGTTAGAAGTAATTTTAAAATCCCCAAACATTTAGGACTCATTTTTTTCAGCCTCTCTTGATTTTCTAGTCAAGTAGTAGAAAGCAGGCATCCTGCTGCAGAGTCATGCAGCAGCAAAAACACATTAGGGTGAACACTTAGACATAAGTTTGAATTTCATTAAAAAAAACTAAACACAGCATGTGCTCTTAAAGGAAAAGTTTTATTTTCCAAATAAGGATCTTTACATATAAACCAACAGGTTTTAGGTGGGGGTTCTTTTGTTTGTTTTTGTGGGACTTTTGCTTGGGTTTATTTTGGTTTGGGATTTTGGTGGGCTTTTATTTTTTGATGGTTGATTTTTGGGGGGTGGAGTTTTTTGAAACACATCATTTCTGATAAAAAAAACCCCAAAACTGATGATTGTTTTTGAGTCTGCCTTGAACTACCTTCAACAGAATAACAAGCACAAGCATCCAGAGACTATATGCCTTACCTGTGAAAGCATGCAGCTTTGCCATTTTTTGCCATCTGCCAATGTTACGTTGTTTCTTGTTAAACTCAGTTTCTTCTACAGCAATGATCTCAGAGATTGGTACAAAACAATTTTCTGTATGAACACAAGATCTTACATATTAGAATCTTCAAACAGCACCTGAATGATTATTTCTATACCTAGTGATACAGACATATGATTAGAGCAATTGCTCAATAAGCAAAACCAAGAGCATTACTAGAAATTTTCTAAATATTTTCAATTTTCTTGCCTTTAGTCAAAGCACATAATCCATAACCACCTACAAACTACCCAAAACAGTATTTTAAATGTCTATGATTTCTCAGAAGATTAGGTTTTTCGTGTATGAAAATATTTTTGCATGAAGCCAAAATCCAGAAACACTGATTTCAGAGTAATTAAACTGCCCCTTCTATGAGGCCTAGTCCAGATACTTGACAGTGAAAAGCACAAGCTATTTCAAAGAATGTGCAACTAAATCTAGTGCACAGACTACAGAGGCTATTTGTTATTCTCAAGTAAGTAGCTGGCTTATGAAAGAAGGGCATTCACATGAATTCATAAGATTTTAAATCCCACTAAGCTTTTAAACATAAGTATCTCTTAAGAAGAGAATTCTAGATATGTTATGTTTATGTACTGTGAAATATTTTCCTGGTATCAGCTTCAAAACTTTTTCAGAATTAAAGGCCTCTTGTTCTTAGACTAAGAAATAATTTCCTCCAACCTCATTCTCTTTTCTCTTAGAGTTCCTAAACATCATCTCAGACCTCTTAACTCCTGTCAAATTGAAGACTTTTGTCTCATTTTCATTAGTGATTTGAACACTTCTCTGCTTTTAATTCATTTTAAAAAAGCGGAACTTAAAATGCATGCTTTGTATTTATGTACAAGCAAGTGCTTTCTGTATGCATACACACGTATAAAAGATTTATATTGTAATAATAATATAGTCTTACATAAATAATCTCTTATATAATGAGAATTATAATACCCTTGCTTCTCTCACATACACAAAGAGAATGATACCCAGATATTAAGAGACAGTAAACACATAAAATGCAGACAAAAATATCATTGTTACTGGGGTTTATTCTACATTTCATTTTCCTCTTTATTTTGTAGCAGTACAATGGTAGTGGTGAGGAATATAAAATGAGTGAGAAGTTTTCCTGACCTCTTCATAGTGATAACTGCAATTCATTTGCCACTAATTCAATTTTACTATTTTTTCCCATCCTATTTAATTGGTTTACTCAAAAAAGTCTTGACATATCATCACATGTATTGAGAATTTGTGGACTACTCACTCAAGGTGTTTTGCTATTTGATGTGATTTATACACATTTAGTGATTTTATCTTCCCTGAATGTTTTAGCATGATTCAAACGAAATGTATCCTTCAAACTTTACACTGAGGCCCTTTAGGTATCTGGCTGTATGAATATTTCAACTTAAAACCAAATTTCAGCTTGTAATAATTGTATTTACCATATTCAAGGCACAATAGGGAAGTGCAGCAGTCACATAATGTCGCTATAAAGATCCAATAGCAAAGACAAACTCTGAGATGTATGATGTGTACTGTATATGCACATGTAGGACCAGATCTAATATTGGACAGTAACAGTTATTCAGTCTTCCTAATAGATACAAGGTCTGCTAAGGGATCTCAATATGATTATTAACCTATACATTTATCCAAGGAAAAAGAAATACAGAACAGAGATGGAACAATAAAAGAAAAGGATCTTTCTCTCCCAAAATCACTTTTACTTATTTTTCTACCGGCTCTGCCACTGATCCATATGTCAAAATATGAAAGAAAGCTTGTTGCATCTATAAACATTGCTCTTAAATGGTAATTTATTTTGTTACTGCTCAAAGATATGCTATAAAACTTACAAACTACATTTAGATCAAAATTTAAATGACAATGCCCTGAATAACATTTTTGGAAATAGTTGTAGATAGTGCATACTTATTAGCATGTATGCTGGGAGCAGCAACTGAAGTCATTGTCTTGTTAGGCATTTTTTATATAATAAAGCTGTCCATCTGTACAGATAGCTAATAGATTTAAAAGTACTTCCAAATCTGTATCACTGAAAGCATTTCTTTGAGTATATACTTCAGCACAGATTACACAGCTTCTATTACCAATCTTGAAACCACTTCTAAGCTCCCCTAATTCTGTGTTCCCCCTCTGACAGTTGCATGACTGTTTTGATTTTCCAGCAAATCTCTTCACAAGTGTGGCCAAAAAAGAGCAAAAAGTAAACATTTTATTATGCGTGTATGTTTTTTAATCTTATGGCACCAGAGCTACAAATTTGAAAAACAGATTCCTGAAAAATGGGAGGGGAGGGGGGGAGGAACACCAAAGGAACAAAAGTGAAGAACAGATCCCACCTTCCATCTGTAAATCTTTGGATTTGGTGAAAGTCTGAGGAGTTTCTGTTCTGGGAATACCAGCTCTGCTGATTATACCTCTCAGTACTGCTTAGCACCATAAAAGCATCAAACAACTCCACTGTCCTGACAGCATACTCCAATCTTAAGGCAGTCAAAATCGCATACTACTGAATCCAGTAATTGCAGATGGCCAGAAAAATGCAAAACTGTCTCAAATAACATGTGTTATTCAGAACATTCCCTACCACTTGTAACAACAAATTCCAGTGTGTTTGAATAGAACTCAAGAATTTCTATCAGTCCAAATATCTCTATCACTCTTTGACTTAGTGCTACATTGAATATTGTTTAATCACACTGCAAATCAACTACTTAGTCCCACCCCTCCCTCTTTTCCCCAGAACGAAGAAGCTTTCAGTGTGAAGCAGAGACCTTCAGTATGAGAACCACAGTCCTACAAACACAATGCCCTCATCTGCCATTTAGTCACCAAAACCTGCCCCATAAAAAAATAGTACTAACCCAACCTCTCTTGAAGGTTCACATATGTACTAACTATAGTCCTTTCCCACACCTACTTTTGTAGCATTTACCTTATTATAAAGTAGCACGAAACATTTATTTCACTGACATAGCATGAAGGTGTTCACCCCAGAAAACCTTATTGCCACATTAGCAAAACAAACACAAAGAAGTTGCTTACACCAGCACTACATGATCAACATTAATGAAAAAAGGTTAAAATATGGGCTCAGACAACATCAAACAAACAACTTTACTTGGCTCAGTCCAATCTATTCAACCAAGCAGCACGCAACAGCTTCTAGACAAAATTTTCACCATGGTCAATGTCTAGCATACTAGAGACAAAGAGCTGACCATTCAGAGAAGGTGGATGAAGGGGCATGGCAAAAAAAAAAAAAAGTAAAAAGTTAAAAAGCCAAACAAAAAACACAGTAAACAGGTGACAGTGTTCTCAGCACTCTGGCTGTGCCAGTCATTACTCATTCTCAGTCACAGTGCTCTTAATCTTAACATTCTTCCTAAATACAAACTGATAAATCAGCAAAACACTGGATTAGATGCACACTACTTTTCCCACATTAAGCAAGTGGGAGAGAGGGAAAAAAAACCCCACAGAAACAAAACCAAGGTAAGCACGCTAACAGTGGGCTTTCTTTGTGAAAAATGCAGCCAGCAGTTGGGAAGTATGCTTTTCTGTGTTAAGAAAAGATTTTTGTTGTGTCATTTCTGTCTGCCACTCCCACAAAACACTTCCTGAGGTTATGAGCAAACTCACTCAGAACCCCAGTCAAGACTTGTTCATTCATCACTGCCAGCCACGTATCCTACAGGCCTAACTTCCCCCTCACAGATGTGTTAGCTCAAAGCAAACTAGACACAAGCACAAGCATAAAAACATTGCTGATCACAGCATTTGGTTTGTTCTTAAAATTCAGCTGAGGCCCACGGATGCAGTGGCATTTAGAATTAATTTAAATTATTAGCATATTCTCATGACTTAGAAATATCACCAAGTAAAAATCTGGGATGTAGGCTTAAAGAAAAAGTGTATTTTCAGTCACTTTGAAAACTAGTTTGTTGTTAGAGCCCACATGAAGGGTCAAGCTTTCAGGTTTAAGATTTGCCTTCACCTCACCGCAAGAGAACAGGAACACTTTCAATCAAAAGGTACATGGTATTATCATGCACTATAGAAAGCTGTGTTTAATAAACACCAGAGTACGAGAAGATAGGACATAGAGCAGAATTACTGACAATTCACATCCTAAGGGAGGGGGATGAAAAAAGGAATCATGATTGATTTGATTCAAAACTGTGGAGGAGTCACAGAAACACCCTAAGACCATGTTTTCAGCATGTACAGCCATGTATAAGGAAATTTGCTTCTTTTATTTTAAAGTAAATCCTCAAGTACTTTGTAAACCAAGAGACCAGTTTCTACGATGATCACACAGCTACTTCACATCACATGAAGCTGAATCAAAGCACAACAATTTGAACTTCAGTCAATTTGAATATTTAAGTCATACTTTTGAATGTCTTCCCATTGTTTCTTCTGCATTACCAAATAAAATTTTTTCTGCTCAACTATGATTATTTCAACGATAAAGCAGGGAGTAAGATGCACTTATTCACCTTCAAGGGGGGAAACAACTCAGCAAAAAGGTGTATGCTAAAGAACATATATTGTTTAATGTAGTGAGCAAGCATCTCTATTTGAATAATGTATTTTCCAGAAGACAACGCATTCCAAAGCAGCAATGCCTGCTGGAGCAATTATTCCCCACATCCTACCTGTGTAATGTAGTTATGGCATTGCCTATAGAGAAACATGGTTCACATTTCTGCACACGCCCACTGCCAGATGGGAATGACTGATGACAAATGACCTTGATTAAGGATGTGCCAACACTCTACAAGTACCACGTGCTGGACAGACCTTGTTCCCAAGCTGGCCCACCCTCTGCTGTCTAAGTACCCTGTTTATCAAACGCAGCTTTCTTTAGAATCCACTAAAATGGCATCAGTCTTGTGAACACTAGTACTGAGGCTACCTCAGGCAGTTGTTTTGGAAAAGACACACGGAAGAGAATTCTGAACTACAAAGGCCAACATAAAGCGCACACTGAAAGTGAACACATAGAGTTCAGGGTCTAGTTTGGTCATCCCACTAATGTTTGTGCTTTAGAAATTAAAAAAAAATCCCAGAAAAATGTCAGAAGAATCTCATTCTGCATTTGCAATGCCTGAGTACCAGGCACAATAAAACCTTAGCCGATGCTTCTAAAAGTATATACGTACAATATACACTCTGCTATGAATTTGGTACAAAAAGCTTTATCATGTGTTACTTGATAAAAACCTGACTGTGCCATCTACATGAAGGAAACAATAAAACAAATCAGCTGACCAGCTTTACATATACTATTTATGATTAATGACTAAATCTCATGGAGAAATGTTACAAGGTTGAAAAAAAAGTTCTTCAAAAAATTTGAAGATGAAGGCATCCCTAGGAAAAAAAGATGCATAGCTGAAAGTAACAGAGAAACACATGAAAATTTACAAGTAAAACTTTTCCATCTAAGTTCAAACATGTCTAAGCATCAAAGAACAGGAAACAGGAACTTGATTACACCGAAGAGAGAACTTGAAACTATGATGCTGTTAAACAAACAGTAGGAAATAAACTGTATTTCAGAATTTCAAAATACACCACGACTTGAACAAACATTTGATGTTTTTTGTTATTGTTGGTATCTTCCAAATGATAGCATTAAAAACAATTCTCCTGAATTAATACTTCTGCATTTTGACAGAAAAGGATTTAAATACATACATATATACATATATATATATATATATGTATATATGTATGTATGTAAATATCACTGTACAGAGATGAGAAAACAGAAGAATCTCCCCATACTCTCTAAAACTGTATTTTCCTGGATAACAGGACAAAGTCTGTGTTGTTTCCTATCTGCTCCTGATTGTGGACACAACAGGGAAAAGTAAACATTTCAACACTTCTACAATACATCTAGCTATAGATCTAGTTCTGTACATGTCAAAGTCTGAAAGCCATGAAAAAACATATACCAAACAACTTTTATTTATATACCAAAATTCAAGGCAGTAATAAATGCTCAGAAAATAAGTAGCCCTGTGTTTTTACAGTTAAAGATAACTGCTTCACTCTAATAACTACCTACTAAACAAGAAATATAGCACTTTTATACTGCATAATTTAGTCTGTATTTAGACACAATGTAGTCAAAGGCTAAATGGTAGAAAGATACCAATCATGGTCAAGCAACTCTTCCGAAATTATATGCTTCTAACTAACCATCTTCCATATTATTAAGTTTATTTATATATTGTCATGTATGCTGCTCACATTTCCAAAATAATTGTAGAGAACACAATGAATCACCACAGGTCTTAAAAAGAGCTTGGAGACAACAGGGTAGCAATAATACAAAACTGTGATGATACTAAGCTCGAGTGCAGGGAACACATGAATTAATGAGGGTGTTAAGAAGAGAAGGTACATTACCTACTGTATTGATCCCTACATAAATTATACCTGTGCCTCCAGAACACTTAGACATTTCTTTTTCTTCTCTTTTCTCTTGTGATTCCACATCTTGTTTTCCAAAATCATGTAAATAGCTGTGCTACAAGACAGCGGCTGCACTCAGTAACCACACTTGCCTCTTAAGGCATCTCCAGCTGGGTGCTACTTCAGAAACTGCCTCATATAGACTCTAATTTACTGTGTCCCACTCTCCTTCCACCATTTCCAGAATTCTGACAGTGGGAAGATGCTTCAAGGAAGGTTCATACTCGGTTTGGTCTACCAGGAGCAAGTCAAGAAAACTTACAACTTAAAAAGTAGCAAAAATTCACAACTGCAAGCAGATGTAAACTTTAGAGTGCTTATGAGAGAGTAGAGCTAGTGTGATTCTGTGGCACTCGTGCTTAGTCTAAATGAATTCACCAGACAGGAGAATAGCATTCCCCTTGAACTTGCTCCAGCCTACAGACCTAGTGACTTTGCAAGGGCATTTTTAGAAGAATTTTACACAATTCAACCAAATAATCTCCAAAGTAGGACCTACTTTACCTAGTGGGAGCATTTATCCCAAAGGGCCTTGAAACTTCCTATTTTAAATTTAAGATCCAGGTACCTTTATCTAGACTAATTTTATTTCATTTAGAAAAGTAAACAGCCTATTTTTCACAACAATGCACTAAGCTCAGCAGAATTAAAGAATCAATTTGTTCTTAAAGTCTTCAGTTTCTTTAACTGAGAAAAGTTCAGTAATTTTTGATTACTTTTTTCATCAGTATTTTTTGTACATTATGTTAAACTACTTGCACAATTGCAAAGGAAGGATAACAAACTCTATTTTTATATTATGAATAAGAAGGGTTGTACTTAAAACCTAACCAAATCTCAGTTATGCAAACTGTAACACCAAATTCTTACAATGCTTGAGTTCTCTTTCTCCTTTTTCCCTCACCTTCTTGAAAAAAGCCTCAGGCCAATAAGATACTATGATAAAAACTGAAAAATATTTAACAAAGGTGCATGATAAGAATGGAAGGACTATTTAACTATTTAAGTTTGGGGACTTGCCCGGGATTGGAAACATCTATATTCAAACCTTTCTCAGATAAAACTTGTAGTCAGCCTTTCTATTATTAGTTTCTCTCTGTCTCAGATCCTGCAGCTTCTAAAATGAGGATGACAGCAGTTTTCAACTCTACAGCAGCTGCTGTGAAAAAAAGGACATTACACATTTTCAAATGTTCACATGCCACATTAATATGGCTACATTAACAATGGGAAAAGTTACTATATAAAACCCCCAATGTCAAAGGCCCTGAAAAAATACCACTTAAAAGTATAGTAGAAAGTTTGATATGCAAACCTTTTCAGAAGTTAATCTGAATTTTTCAAGTATTTTCATTAATGAATTCTCACACTGGCAGTGTTGTATATCCACTCCATTCTAACTGCACAAAAGGGGAACTACAGAAATCTTTGTTGCCGCACTACAAACTATTACACTATATTAAATACTTCCAAATCAGTAAATATCAGAAGTTAAACTTTCTTCGTAAAATTTCCACTAAGCCCCTGAGAAAGCTAGAAGTTTTAAAAAAAAGCTAAAAAAAAAAAAAAAAAAAAAAAAAAAAAAGTAGTAATTGTCTGAGACACTGCCTCAGTATGAAAGTGTTTTTAACCACAGGTCTTGTTATAACTAAAAAAACCAAAACTGCTTTTAAGGTTTTGCAAGTCTCTTATGTACTGCTGCAATTACTTTAAATACATTACAAACTACACGTTTCTCCGTACTCGCGGCGCCAAGAAACCATGGGGTTCAGCTGAACAAATCAGTGTTTAGCTCGGCCAGTTGCGGGGACAGGTGTCCCCCGTGCCATCAGCGGCACGCTCGGCACAGATGCTCGGCACAGATGCTCGGCCGGGCCGCTCCGCCACACGCGGGACGCGCAGGGCTCGCAGGGGCTGCGGCTCAGCCAGAGCAGCTCCCGGCTTTGTTTCGGAAGGCACAGACCGATCGGCGTTCGGCACAGCCGGCTGCTGCCGTGGACAGTCCCGGCTGCATCTCCCCGCTCCAAGCGCCCGGCCCGGCCCCGCGTGGCACAGGGCCACCCTCGCCTGCCGGACTCTGAACCCCAGAGGCGACGCACAGGCTCCCGAGGGCAGGAAGCGCTCCCGCCGACGGAGCTCTCCGGATGCTCAGCGAGCCCCGGGCGCGGAGGCGCCGCCGTGGGCGAGGGGACAGCGCTGGCCGCGGGCCGCCCCCGCCGCCACCCGCGCCCGCCGCCGCCGGGGACGCTGCGGACGCCCTTCCCCCGCCGCCGGGGACGGCGCCCCTCGGCCGGCCCCGGCCCGCCCCAGGCCGCGGCAGGTGCGCCCCGGCCCCCGCCCGCCCCACTCACCGCCGGCGCGGCGCGGCGGGCGGGGGTCGCGCCAGGCCAGCCGCCCCCGCTCCTCGTCTAAGGTGACCTCGCAGGAGCGCCGCCCCAGCCCCAGCGAGGACGCGAGCCGGGGCCGGCGGCCGCCGGGGAGCCGCTCCATGGCCGCCGAGAGCCCGGCCCGCCGCAGCCGCTACCGCATGGCCCGGCGCAGCGGGCGGGCGCCGCGGGGCGAGCCCAGCAGCTGCTAACGGCGCCCCCGGCCCGCCGGTACCCCGGCTGTCCCGGGCGGGGCGGGCGCGGCGTCAGCGCTACGCCAGCACCGCGGGGCGGGGCCGCGGCTCCCGGATCGGCGCCGGGGCGGGCCGGGGCAGCGCGGGGCAGCGGCGGGGGGCGGGCGGCTGCCCGGGGCTGCGGGGCACGGGGGCAGCTTTGTCTCTTCACCCCGCTGGACAGAGACACGTGCCCTGCGGCCCGCCCGCCCCGAGCCCCCAGCTCCGGGCAGAGGCACCGGCGCTGGCACCGTAACGGGCTCGGATTGCTTTCGTGGGCTTTTTTGCGGGACGAGGAAACACCTATCTCAGTGTCGATGGACTCTTCCCTCTTTCCCTTTAGACGGTAAAAATGCAATGAGTACATACAAATGTCTGGTGATACAAACCTCTCCATCTAACTTCACCTCCCTTTACATAAAAAAGTTTTGGGTTTGCCTTAAATACAGGAAGACTAATTCACTACAATTGAGCTCTTAATTCTTTGCTGTCTTCCCTCCTTGGTGTTGCTGAAGTGTATAATCATGAGCATCCTACCAAAACACAGGCCAGACAGAGCAGCAGTAATTCCACCTCCAACTTCTTCCAAATCTGAGTACTTCCTACAGAGTTTAGGAGAAAATGTCCCCGGTCTGTTCTTACCTAAGTCCACCCCAGGGCGAGCACTCCAGCTGGCTTTGCTCAGGCTGAAAAAGCTTCTGCACTTCAGCTCTGCACCTATTTATATATTCATATTTCACTCACATTTTACAAGGGGGAATAGAGCAAGGGGGAATAACTTTAAATTGAAAGAGGGTAGATTTGGATTAGATATTAGGAAGAAATTCTTTACTGTGAGGGTGGTGAGATGCTGGAACAGGTTGCCTAGAGAAGCTGTGGATGCCCCATCCCTGGAAGAGTTCGAGGTCAGGTTGGATGGAGCTCTGAATAACCACATCTAGTGGAAGGTGTCCCTGCCCATGGCAGGGGGGCTTGGAAATAGGTGATCTTTAAGATCCCTTCCAACCCATTCCATTCTGTGGTTCTATGATCTATGATTTCATCTTCTGAAAACAAATGAGCTAGCCATTGTCATCCAAGTTACATGCTAAAGGTAGTCTTCCTGTACAAAATACTAATTGTCTATACAAATACTAGTTGTCATCTATCACAGTTGTTGCCTTTTCCCCCAGCCTGGAAAAGAAACTCGAGGTCATTTTAGCAAGGAGGTAATATAAAAGGGGATCTTTATTTTTAAGGTCTTCAGGAGCAGTTATGGAAAGGTGTCCATAAAAGCCCTCCCCTCCAGGGGTGAGTACATATTTATAGCTTTTAGGAAATTAGCATAATTGATTAAGAGCACCAATAAGGAGAACAAGTGGTGATTCAATTCCCCCCCAGGTCCAGCCCTTTCCCTGGAGCCCCCCTCTCAGCACTGGCTGTACTTTGTTTATGAAAATGTACCTCAGAGTTGTTCTCGGCCTTGGTTCCCACGAAGAACCGAGATAGGACAGGGCCTTGCACCCCCCTGGGGCTTGGAGCTCTGGAATTTGTTTTGTCTTTCTGCTTAGGGAAAGGCCAGGGAAAAGTACTGGAAAAACTAGCTATTAATACAGTAGGCTACAGAGCTACAAATATATGTGCAAAGAGTACAGAGAACATAGAAAAGAAAAAAGGCAGAAACCAAACGGCATCACAGTCATTCCAATAGTCTTTCCTCTGGCCTTGAAAGACATGATATTACCTTTATTGGTTAACAAACCTAGGTATACCACACTTCCACAATTTCAAGGAATACTTTGTTTCTGTCAGTTGTTTTGTTCTTAACATTTTTAAATCTGTCCCTCCCCAAACATCTGTAGAGCTCTTTATACTGAGACTTAGAGTTTGTTGCAAAAATCCATTGTGAACATTAGTCTGCCAAATGCAGTTCTGGGCAGTCATTAATATCTCACTGGTTCCTTGTGTTTTGCCACCCACATCATCTCTTATCATCCATCTTGCACTTGGATGGTGTAGTGGGCTGACCCTGTTTGGATGCCAGGCATCCACCAAAGGCTATTGCTCCCCTCTGTAGCTGGAAAGGAAGAGAGAATGTAACAAAGTGTTCATGATTGAGATAAGGACAGAAAGAGTTCACTCACCAAATACCGTCACAGGCAAAACACACTCAAGTTAGAGCTATTAATTGAATTTATTACTAAGAAAATCAGAGCAGGATAATGAGAGGTAAAGTAAGACCTTAAAAACACCTTCCTCCACCCCTTCCTCCTTCCCAACTCTATCCCCTTCCCCTGCAGTGGCACGGAAAATGGAGAATGGGGGTCACCATCAGTTCATCACACATTGCTTGTGCCACTGCAGGAGGAGGAGTCTTTCCCCTGCTCCAACACGGGCCCTCGCACAGGAGGCTTTTGCTGTTGAGTCCTTCAGAAATGCTCCAAGATTGAATAGATTACTAATACAAAGCTGTTATCTTAAAAATATTATACAGGTGTATTATCATTTCTCCAGTGGACAAAGTAGATTTAATCTTTTATAGCTTACAGTCAACAGAATCAATATTCTTACACTGTGATCCATGCTAGCTGAAGAAGTAAGAAGTTAATTCCTTTTATCACTCCTGCCTATGATGGTTTCCTTTTATTCTTATTAATTTGAAAACTTTTTTTCTTAGCTAAGGCTAAAGTCTTAAACAGTAAAATAAAGAACTGGTAAAATATTCTCTGGTCTGTTAGAAGTCTACTAAGGTGTACTAGCACCACTAGCAGGAATGACATTTCCCTATCCACATTTCTAACTTGTTTAGGTAAGAAGAAACCACTTACTTCTTCCTTGCACACTGTTTTAGTGTTTTGTTCTCAGAATCACAGAATGGGTAAGGTTGGAAGGGATCACAGTGGGTCATCTCATCCAACCTTCCTGCTCAATCAGGGCCATCCTAAAGCACACTGCACAAATTGCACCAATGTGGTTCTTGAAAATCTCTGGTGAAGGAGGCTCCACAACCTCTCTGGGCAACCTGTTCCAGTGCATGGTCAGCTTGACAACAAAGAATTTCTTCCTCATACTCAGGAGGAACTTCCTCTGCATCAGTTCCTGCCTGTTGCCTCTTGTCCTGCTGCTTGGCACCACTGATCAGAGCCTGGCTCCAGTGTCCTGGCGTCTTGACACTCACCCTTCAAATACTTATATACATTGATGAGGTCCACTCTTACTCTTGTCTTCTCAAGACTGAAAAGGCCCATCTTCCTCAGCCTTTCCTCATAAGAGAGGTTCTCCAGTCCCTTAATCATCTTTGTTGCCCTCCACTGGACCTGCTACAGGAGCAACATGTCTCTCTTGTGTTGAGGAGCCCATGATTTGGGATCCTCCATGCTGCTACAGGAATGCCTTGCAGGAATTCTTACCAGTGCTTTGTTGGGTCTGCTCTGATAGTTTCCTGCATATCAACATGTGCATCTGTCTCTAGAAAGTAAAGGTCAAATTTGAGCCAATACATTTTATTTTTTCAATCAGTTTTATTACTTTATGTTTTTCTTCCCTGATTGTAACAGAGAAATGATTTCTAAAGGAGGACTGATTTAGTAGACTAAAGCACACACATCAATTATTGTTTTACTACTTATTACCTAAGTCTTTAATTACCACTGAGGGGATAACTACAGATGCAGTGATGCCAGTAAATTGCAGGATTTATTGCCTTAGTGGTAAAGACGTTCCATCACAGGGCTCCACCCTGAGAAATGGCATGGTTGTAAAAACACCTCACTCTATTCCCAGGTCCAGAGAGGCCACAGGAATGGTTGCAATTGTAGTTAACTTGGGAACAATAATACATTATGTAACAAGTACAATTCACAGTGTTAAATGGGAAGAATGCAGGAAGCTAACACAACTTACAAAGTTTATTGCTCTGATCTATTTACTACCTATCTAGCAAACAACACAACGTTTAAAGTCAAATTTCTCTCCTCAGTGTCTGATTTTAGAGTAGGTCATTCATCTCAAATGACACCAAGTTAGGCAGTGCAGCTGTTACTCCTGAGGGAAGGGATGCCATTCAGAGGGATCTTTACAGCTTTGAAGAGTGGGCCCTTGCAAACCTCAGAAAGTTCAACATGGGAAGGTGCAAGGTCCCACACCTGCGTCAGGGTAATCACCAGTATCAACACGGGATGGGGGGTGAAGGGATTGGGAGCAGCCCTGTGGAGAGGGATTTGGGGGTGGTGGTTGTGGATGAAATATTGAATGTTACCTGGGAATGCATTCTCGCAGCCCAGAATGCCAACTGTATCCTGGGCTGCACCAAAAGGAGTGTGGCCAGCATGCCTCTCCCTGGGAGATATTTCTCCCCCTTTACTCTGCTCTTGTGAGACCCCACCTGGAGTGGTGAGAAGTTGTGGATGCCCCATCCATAGAAGTGTTTGAGGCCAGGTCGGATGGGGCTTTGAGCAGCCTGGTGCAGTGGAAGGTGTCCCTGCCCATAGCAGGAAACCATTCTATGACTCTGAGATCGCTATAAAAAGTACTCAACTCTAGCAGCTCTGTTATACTGAACTGGATCACTACATGATAATGCAGGCAGTCAATTAAGGAACTCTTCTAAGCAGGTACATCTATTTAATCAACAGCAGCACAGATGTATTCTTCAGCATGACCTGCATTACCAAAATATTGATTTAAGTCATTACAAACTCCAGTTATCACTCTCCCAAATCTCTTACAGGTGTACTTCTTCATTAGAATCCTGCAACTAATTTACTTGCCATAGTGAAAATCAAGCATGCCCTTGTAGTATCTCGGCAGAGATGTAAATACTGTGTATCCAGTCTTATCTGAGGGAGTGAGTCTAAAGTGAAAAAGATCTTAACCACAGTGAAAGCTGGATAATTCTCACATAAGTATGCTGAAGAACAAAGAAGAATCATATTCCACCATAACTGGCCACTCTACTCAGTTATGGAATTCTAGAGAGAATCACAGATTTGTAACAGGAGCTCTGAAAAACACAGCTAGTCACAGGCATGTAAGGGAGCCCTCCAGCTGCTATGCCCTGTGCTCCCAGGGAGATGGATGCAGGCTCAAAGACTCCTCCATGTCCCAAGGAACATCTGCAATTATGCTCAGTCCCATTGAGGGAAGAGAAGGAAGTTCAAGATCAGTGAAGGCGTTCCTAATATTGTTCCTTGAATATATATGTGAGAGAGAGCTGTGGTCTTATCCAAATGACAGCTAGTGCAGAAGTGAAACTTTAATCTCATTGCTCAAGAATTTAAAAACTGGAATCAAAATCAAGAAAGGGTTTTTACTTTATTATTTTTTTTTTCTTTTCTACTGCCCACAAGTAACTACGCAGTATTTCTTTTCTTCTAAAGAAAAATACCCCAAGAAAGTTTTTAGATGGCTGCTTGGGAGTCATAAAAATTTTTAATCTCAGTTCATGTCAGGCAAATTGAAGTACTTACACAGGAATCAAATTCTGTTCTCAAATACCCACACAAGTCACATTAGAACAGTGTAAATACACCAAAAGGTCAAATTTGGCAATTGAAATACTTTTGGAAAATGAAAACTAGCTGACAAAGATAATAAAACAGGGAAAAAGAATTCATTCTAAATATCAAAATACTGACTAATGTTCTAATTCCTTTTCTACTTATCAGCAAACAAAGACTAAAGCATGAGTAAAATATTCTTTCTGCTGATGGAAAGAATGACATCACCTTCTCGGGAAAAATACCTGAGCTATTTTAAAGCTCTTCTACACTTTCATCATAAAAGTTTAAATTGCATTTATTGTTGGAAATGATCTGGAAAAAAAAGAAAATAGCAATTTTAAAGGCTTGTTAAAAAGGATGATTGCAGCCCTTTATTCACTTGAGCCAAAAGGTAATTGAGAGAAAGCTGTTGATATACAGCAGGATGTGGGAAGAGATCCAGAAGGTACTTTGCTTTTTTGCAAAGGGAAATGCTACATGCTGTTCCTGAACCACGGAAAATTACAGAATCCTTCCTTTCTTCCAAAGCTCCAACCTCCCTGTACATTCTCTGCATAAACTGCCTATCACTGTGAAAAATACTATTTGTATTATTTGTTTCAAGCTGTTGTAGCTGTGGCTCCCACCTACAGATATATACAGAAATACTGATTTATGTTTCTTTGTTTAGTTCCTTATTGCTATTTTAATTATGAGTCTCAAACAAAATCCCAGAGGAGACTGGGACACCTCCCCCCTGCCCTCAACTAACTGCATCTTTTTAAAAAACAATGAAACCCAAAGGTTCCTGTCTGCTAGAATGATGATGCTCTTTGGCAGTGTCAGGGCAACCTTCCAGTACCTGAAAGAGTCCTACAAGAAAGCTGGGGAGGGATTTTTACAGTGGCATGGAGTGATATGACAAGGGGGAATGGTTTTAAACTGAAAAATGATAGGTTTAGATTGGATACCAGGAAGAAATTCTCTACTGTGAGGGTGGTGAGGCACTGGCATGAGTTGCCCAGAAAAGCTGTGGATGTCCCCTCCCTGGAAGTGTTCAAGGCCTCGTTGAATGCAGCTGCGAGCAACCTGGTGTAGTGAATGGTGTCCCTGCACATGGCAGAGGGGTTGGACTGAGAAATTTAGGTCTCTTATACCCAAATCACTCTATGATTCTGTCAGTCTGTGAAGAAAGTGCTGGTGACATCAGAAAGTCTCTCTCAACTGTATAATGAGTCTATTTTTGTCTACAAGATATGCTTTGCTGATACTTCCAGTCCCTCAAAGCTGCAGAAAAACTGCTCTTTACTGGGCCCATGCAGACCTTGCCTGGAGCATGCCCAGGTGCTTTTTAACAGAACCATGTGTAGGGACCAGTTCTTGAGAAGAGCTCTAAGAAGCCATAAGTCTGGGCAGGCAGATAATTCAGATTTTTTATAGTTCTGATATTGAAGTATTATCAAACTATGTATCATGTTCAATAGAAACCTCCCCCATATGTACTAGCTTTTATACATTCTGAGTATAAGAACAGTAGGATTTTTTTTATGGTTTATAACTCTGCCTAAAGGGTTTTCTACACTATTGCAGGGCACGTGTGTGCCACCAGCATGACACTATTGACAAATTTCAAGTGTGGGCTCCAATCTATGCAATAAAAGGGCTTCAGGATGAAAGTATTGTTAACATAAAAGTTCCTATCATCACCAAAGCAACAATTTTTCTCCTAACTCATTTTTAGACCTCTAAGTGGAGCCATTTTAACTGGATCTTTTATTCCCAGAGTGCTTCTCTAAATGCTTTGCTTCAGCAGGCAGGGCTCTAATCCATATCAGGGCTCTTCTAACTTGCATCAGGCAGCATGGCCTTCATAAACTAAAAAATAAAGGAAAATTATTTTTCCATTTAAGATGGAGAGACTTATTTTTATGCCACTTTTAGAAGAACACACTGTAAAACTACTAATCAACACTGCAAGTGAAATAAGGGGAAAACACAGGGGAGAAAAAAATCACACAGACTGTGGAGGCAATAAAGACAGCCCATTTCCAAAGAGAATATAAACCAAACCAGCAGCCAGTTTCTCTGAAGCAGAAAAGAAAAATCTGAAGAGCATATTTATAAGACTTATAATAACCAACTAGTGAAATATTTTTAAAATAAAACAATCTCGCAATTTACAATATTACTTACTTCCTTCAGTTCTGGATAGCCTTATTAACAACACAGGAGTTAAAAAGAAATACAGATAATCACATTATCAACACTAGCAAATAAGCACAGCTCCATTATTTATCGTGACACTTCAGACCAACTATTACCTAAGATATACTTAGTCGGACTAATTAGTCTAGCAGATAAAACTAGATAAAGTATCTAGTAATTAGGCAACCATGGAAGCATCTCTGTATGCACCACCCATGGTCTTACCATAATAATATATAAATACTATATAAATACCTATGATCATCTTACTATTATAAAATAAATAAAAAAAAAATTAAGAAAACATATATGAACAGCAATGTCATCCATGACAGTCAAATCAATTCTTCATTTCCAAGTATCAGTGGAAATATCTGTAGCTTTCCAATGTTAATAAATCAAAAAAACATAAACAATAGAGTCATCAGAATTTTAATGTGAAGAATCTACATTCCTAAAAAAAGTTGCTGATTCTGTGTAGCTGCCAGGATTAAAAATCTACCTGATACAGGCTGAATCAGATGAAACATAAACCTAATTCATATTATGATATTAAATAATTTTCATTATTTTTCTTCTCACCAAGGAGATGACTATAATGTATCATTTCTGACTAAAGCTGTAATCATTCCTGGGAACATAGGTAGATTGAACTCACTCAGGAGTTCGTGAAATGCCTAATGACCAGGTAGCAAAAAAATCCTCCCACATCCTATTTGACATTTGGAAGGTTCTTCAACACTTTCATCAATTTTTCTCCTTTTGAACTTATCACCTATCAAATATACTATGAAACACAAACATTCCCACCAGCCTTCTTGGAAGATATTTTGACTGATATTCACAGGCTCATATGTTTTTCATTACCTCTGCATGACTATGAATAATTGGTTAAAGATGGATCTTGAATTCAACCTTCTTACAGGAGCAAGAGAAGTTCTAAGACACAGCCACTATTAACAAGACAGCAGAGTTACTGTACGAGGAGGAAGGATGCTTCTAAGGAAGGGCAAAGCCTAAACTGAAAATATTTGACAGATTAAGCTCTTTCTTGTGAATACTGTAATTTTTAAATTGGATAGAATGGAGTTAACTTTGCTGAAAGTGAAAAATTAATTATTTATAATCGAGATTTATATTTTTATATTTTCATTTAAAGTATTCCACCATTTTGATTTCAGCAGAAAAAAAGCAAACCTACACAATACCTTTATCAGAACAGAGTTATTCAGAAAATATAGGAGTGTATGAAATAAAAAAATAATATTTCTTTTCTCCATCTTATTAGTTTTTGGGCACAGTTTCATCAGTTTTATTATTGATTCATTATATAATTATAAAGTTCATAGGTGCACAAATTAATTTTCTCGTAACTACTACCTTTGTAAAGACAAAGATCCTGTTTGTAGATTCTTTTAGAGTTGCATTTTCAGATTAAAGGTGAATGAAGGAAGGGTTTTTTTTCTTTGAATAAGAGTTAGTTTTCTCCTAGGCACAAGTTTAGTTAATTCATGTGATTTAATTAACAACATTGCTTTCTGTGATTAGTTCAATATTTTAAAAATACAATATAAACCTAAAGTAACTGCCTAGAAATGTAGGTGAAATTATCTTTTTCAGACCAAAGTTCTGAATGGTAAGATCAAAGATGGATTGAAGCAGTTTTCCTGAATAGAGTAATTTTCACTTTGATTGTAGTACAGATGATGACAGCTGGTATGAAGTTGTCTGAATCAGTGATACTGGAATGCAAATACATGGCAATACTTTGCATAAAACCCACAAAGCAGAGTTATTTATGCATATGCCTTTTGACATCTCAGCATACATATTGACTTGAATTGACATACTCTCTTTTTGATTTTCTGGTATTATATTTAAATAGAAAGCTAAGAACAGAATATAAAATCAGACACAGTAAAAAAGAGGGCAATGGTGAACAAAGAGGTTCAGCTTATAACTGAAGTTAAATATTTTGTTCTAGTAAACAAATATGTTTAAGGAACTTTGCTGTGCCCAACTTCATAGTTGTTTAAAGGGGTAACAGTCATTTTGGGAATAGTTATGAGTATAATGAAAATTCAAAGACTGAAAAGTAATGTAATCAACATTTATAAACTGTTTGTCTTACCACGTGGCAATGGCTGACTCATTTGAAGCACACCATTTTATCGGAAACATATTTAGAGCTGACTAGTCTACATGTCATTTGAAATACAATTTATACAAAATGTAGCTTTTGATGAAAGTTACATGTTTTTAAAAGATTGCAAGGGTTTCAGTCAATCATCTCATTTAGTCAGAACTGTGAGTTAGACTTCAGTGCAATGCTTGAAAAATCAATCACTTCAAAACTATCTCCAAACAGTGTAATGTGAACTGTTTTGTGAAAATCATGACTCTGAAAGACAATTTTAAATCTTTATGGATGAGAAATTACAATTAGGAGTAATCAATGTTTCAAAAAAGAACCTGAGTGCAAAGGAACGATTCAAACCAATTTCTTTTATGATTGTAAGTGGGAAAAAAGATTATATTCCTAATGTCAGATTCTTTGTCTTGATTGGAAAAGAAAATGCAATAATGAGACTTGAACTAATAGAACATTTGTACTATATTTAGCTGTGAAAAACTTCCTCCTCTGTCACATTAGGATGGGCATGAGCCCATAAAGGGACAGAACAGCAATGATAATAGAAACAACCTGGGAAGTAGTATTGAGTTAAAATAAATATTGAGTGTAATTAGACTTGTACAATATTTCATTCCTCTTGCCTTTTTTTTTTTTTTTTTTTTTTTGGTTTTTTTTTTTTGTTTTTTTTTTTTTTTTTTTAGAAAACTTTGAGGCTATGACTAGAATTCTTAGGACAGAAGCTACTATAATGCTATATGTGTCTTTCACAGCCAGCAATCACTGGCTAGTGAGAAAGCATGTGTAACTTTCTTCCTGTACCATATGGCTAATAACCTCAACGTCAAAAATTGTTCTGGTCTTGCATGGAAGCACTATGAACACTGTGGGATAGAACATGAAGTGGGGAGACAGAAATGGAGAAGTGTGCTACAGATTGCTTCAGTAAAAACCAGAAATGCAACTTCAGACTTAACAGAAGCTGATAGTACCCAACTACAAACAGCATGATCAGAAGGAGATAAACCCCCACATCTTCCCTTTTTAAGCAGTGCAAACCCCTGTACTCACACTGCAGTGTTTCAGAAGACAGACAATGAAAGTTTCATGTGGCTGATTAGAGAAACACGCATAGCAGTGTCGACAGCAACACAGCGTGAGGTTGGGTTAAAACAGACAAACTGTTCCTACGTAACTGAATCAATGGCAATGTGGCTCTCTAAAAACTAACAGATGAAAAACAACACAAGTAATGATAAAACTGAAGAAAGATGCTAATTCCTTCCACTCTCAGAAGACTGCATAACATCTGGGTAGTGGTGCAGGTGTGCATGTACAGCCAGGTGGAAAAACATTTACCTGAACCTCCAAATTCACTGGGTAGTAACGATGTTAACACCTCACCCACTATTTAACACTTCAGAGTAATGAAAGTATAATGCAGCTAGACTTCTTTATCTTTGAAACTTAATTTGCTGATCCTAAAAATCTTAAAAGTTTCTCCTTTTTGTGTTCAACACTCTGGTAATCTACTTAGCTGTTCAGAGAGTGTGATATATGAGAATAAATAATGCTTTCTTCACAGAAAGTGAGATACAGTCTAATGAGTGTTAGAATGTTTTCTCCTAAATTACTTACGAAGGTATGAATTATGGAAAGGCATAAACATATGTCAGTACAGCAGACTTAAAATGCAAGCCCTCACCATCACTTCCTATCCCTCTTCCACTTCCTGGACAGACACCAAATCTCTGAATTTGGACCCAAGCCATGGAAGCCATTGGATTTCTAATCTCTCCTGACATTGTTCACAGCTCCAGGTTTTTTTTCAGATTTTTTTTTTTTGTTTGTTTTATTTAGTACATACTTGGGTGCTGAACCCAACTCTGAGCCAGCTGCCTAAAGCAAAGTGCCCAATGCTAATTGAGAGGCCTCTGGATAGCCAAGATGCCTGTCTGGAGCAGGCAGATTATGACACAGGGTCTCAGAAAAGACCAACATGCTCAGTAGAAGTAGCTGGTGGCTGGGGTGGGTACCCTGCAGCTACTCCACATCTAGAACAGCACTAAATGCCTAGATTTGAGCAGCAGAATATCATGTCTCATGGCTGATGATACTCCCTATCAGGGAGACCTCAAGAGTTTTAGCACCTAAATCCTGTCATTAGTGTCTCAGCCAAGAGAACTTCTAATTCTACTCATTTTGTCCTCTATGAGAAGTGCAGCCAGATCAAAGTGCTGTCATGCTAAGACTCCTTACATACCCATTACAAGAGGGTTGGAGGCTCACCCTTGTTTAGATATTAACTGATTTCCCAGTTAAGACATCTCCATTACGTCCAAACCTCAAGCAAAAACCAATGGGCACAAACCTTTAGGCGGCATATTGTGCAACCAAATCAGGATATTCTTGAAAAGCATTGCAGCACCTGATTTGGTTTTCTTCCAAACAGTATCTGTTTCATGGGTACCACAGCTTCAGAATTTACGTAATAGACAGTAAACGAAGTTTACCAAGGTATTTGCTTCAAAACTGCATTATTGCTCTGAACCATGTTGCTAAGCTAGATCTGGTTACTCTGCTCATTCAAAACTCAGATTTCGCCCAGGGCCACAAGACCAGACCATTTATACGGCTCTTTCAGCTTCACTTTTTGGTGTAGTAGCTTCCACGGTTTAGAAAACATGTTTAAAAAAAAATGCACCTCTCCTGCCTTTACTGGCCTTTGTATGTCACCCAAGGCTCCAAATCATCCTGGGCACCTGGCAAAAAAGGGTTAGGACAGCTCAGAGTTGATGGCCACTGCTTGATCTTCGATAATTTCATGCATTTCAAGTTTCAGCTACAGTTCAAGTATTCAAAAAGCCAAATAGCTTACAGGGAAAGTGATGGCTGAGTTATAATAACCTCAAGCTGATACCTCAGTAACTTCAAGAGACAGAAGTTAATGTAGAAACATTTTGGTGACCACCAGATTAAAATAACCTCGTTTTAAACAGTTTTGTAAGGGTGAAGTTATTATCAGGCTCAAATAAATCTTGTATTCACCCATCTGGAACTGAATCTAAAGAGACACATTCTACAAAATCAATATTTGGCTGAGTAACTCACCTCATTGTTTCCTCTTCCCCAATCTACCAATAACGCAACACATAGTGCTTATTTGTCCACTGCTACAAGTGATCCATCATGCCTTAAACAAACAGTATAGAATGTCTGACTCCTTTCATATGTATTTTTTATTGAAAGATGTAATGGACAGCTAGTGAAATGGCAGCTCTGTGAAATCACAACCATGTTCATCATTGCGATGGTCTCAAAGATGCTGTTGCTGTAAGGGGGTGAGTGCTACCACACTTGTAGCTACTTCTAACCCCATGTAGAAGACTCCTGGTTTTGGTTTAGGAGTCCAGAAGGTGGCAGGGTATGTTCAAACCTGCTTCTAGAGTATCTTTGAGGTATTATCATACCATCCATCCTTCTTTTCACATGTTCCAGCTGACAGTATGGGAATAACTTGGTCACTTTCATATAGTCTGCCCAAACCACACATACTACCCAGTGCTGCTGGGACTGTTTTATAAATGGCTCAATAAAGATTCAATCAATCCAGCTAAACTCAAAAAGGTATCATGCTATTTTGTTAAGAACAGGTACACAGAATCCTCCATTGATCAGAAATCCACAGGTGGGTGCATTTTCTATGGAAATCTCTGACCCAAAAATGAGTATGGTAAGCACAGGAGGGCTGTGTCTTTTTAATTTGGTGAAGAAGCTACTTCATGCTGATGCAGTAATTAAACCACACAAGCAGTCAAGTTTCAAGTTTATTCCTACCAATTAACTTGGAAGGCATAATGCATTTTCCTCTTTAGTAAACAATCTTTTGTTTTCCTTGGAGACACCAATAGTTGCAAATTGAAAGTAGAAGCAGAAAATCAGCCTATAAACGAATCATCTTGTTAAGAGCAAGCTACTAGTGAACAAATCCTGCATGAGATTTTGTAGTATGGAATAGCTTAGAAGTAAATGTTCTTCATTATTTGAAGGCAGCGCATAGCACAAATGCACAAAATAACATAAGCACTGCAGTCCCTCAGATGCAATCTCATTCTGTTCATTGTGGGGGAAATGGTTGGCTTGGAATTTGGTTGACCTTTACAACGCCCATGGGAAGCTCTCTCAGACAGTCAGGTTCTTCCAGTGTACTTTAAAATCCAGTTCATTTCTGAGTGGGCAAAAACTTCCATCAAATCAGTGATTGTTCAACAAAATATAATGTTTTTCTCTTTGATGCAAAATGAGGCAACTTTAGGAATAATTTCAAGACTTGTTGGAAATTATTTCAATTACAAACATTTACTTTATTACAACATTCTAGGACAATCAACATGAATTGGTTTTAATAGCTACCTGTCTTTTCTCAGGCTGCAATGCAGCTGACCTCCCATATCTGGGCACTGGTCTGAATTGCAGCAGTGAAGCTACTATGAGAAGCCATGGGGATGCTTTGGAATCCATAATTATTTTGATCAAATGTAGGAAATATTTGGCCTACTTACTTTGCAGTCTACGGTCAATTTTTCCACCCTTTACTGTCATTATCATGAGTTAACCCCTATAATGTCCTGATTCCTGCTCAGCATTAATATGCATTAGAAACATCAAACTGGTGAAAAATGAATGATGAGAAAGGAAGGAAGGTTTTCCTCAGATTTTAGCGACAGTTTTTTATCAATATGTATGAATTATATATTAATCAATAAGTAGTAAGTACTGTTTAAAGAGATTTAATGCAGCCTCTTACATAAAAAACACCCTAATTTTCATTTACTGATTTGTTTTCAGCCTGCTTATGTATGGCCACTAGAATAAAACCAGGAATGTAAGGGAAGTTTTTTCTGAAATTCTGATGTGAAAAAAAATCATTCACAGCTTCGACATTAAAAACACATACCAAAGAAGACAGAAGCACTGCACATCACTCAGTTCAGATTACTTTTATATTGAAGTCTTGGGAAGAAATTAATCATTGCTGTAAGTAGGCAGAACACAGCTGAGAGTGGCTGAATTGTGCTTGCAACCAAGGCAAACTGAAGCACTCTGTAGGGCAGCTCAGCTGGGTTCCTGAGCAGTGAGAGGCTGCTAACCATCACAGCCTTTAAAACACCACAGTAGTAAAAGCCCACCAAATGGCTGCAAGAGTGTTTGGTCTCAGACCCAGTGGGAATTTCCTCAGATTTCAAATAGTGGGAGCCATTTGCCAAGATCCCTGCAGCACTTCCTAGCTTGAAAGTAAACAGCTGAATGTATTTAGCAGAGTTTTTACTACTACTACTGCTCAAGCAGCTTTTGTACGAGTTTGTATGGGCACAGCTATCATAGCACTGGAATGACGAAGAATTCTAAGTCAACAATTTTTTACTGAATTCCTGGAAAGTGCGTACAGGGGAAGTAAGAATTGACAAAAAACCCACCTTAAAAATAGATAATGAAACGTGCAAGAATTTTTACTCATCTCAAGCAGAAATCACCCTCCAATCATTCTTCTATACAGAAGGACAACACTTCCAAAGTGTGGGATAAAGTAGGATGTGACCTTCAAAATTCAGGAAGGACTTTTTTTCTCCTTCCCTGTATTAATATATTTCCAGCACAATCTTGTCAATGTTGCAGTTACTCTAAGAAAGACATTTTGTTTCCTAATACATTAATGCTATCATCAAAGTAAGTATGTTTCAAAAATGCAGATTAGCTACCCCGTGGTCATGCTGGCATGAGAAAGGCCAGGTTCAAACATCATGCCAGAACTCTTTGGTCTGCAGCTGACTGACACCTGGACATGCTGCAAATGATGCCTGATCTTCAAGACTGAGATTACCAAAACATTACAGCAGTATCAACACATTGACTCCAACAGCTGTTTAGCTGGCAGACTCTTATCATTATCTCCTAATGAGATATTAATGGCAACTTCAGAGAAAACTGCTTGCTCTTTCTCAGAGAGGAATTATCAGTAAATGTCAAACTCCATTTATGGTAGTGTACAGGATGGAAATGCTAGTGGCAAGGAAAGGATTCTCCATCTCCTCTGCAAGTGGGAAGATGCTCCTGAGTTGTGTCTTTCCTTCAGTAGGAAAAACTGAACATTTAAAGTCCAATACTTGGTCAACAGAAAACTGAAACCAAGACAGTGGGCTTTGATGATACTTTTACATGAGGAATAATAAGACAAATTTTTATTTTTGCCTGCTTAAATGAGAAAAAGCATTGATCCTGTGTGAAAGGACACTGAGAGCTACTTATACAGTAATGCTACAAGTTCAGTTTGTTGCATAATATAGAACAAATGAAGTAGATTAATTCTAACAGAAGGAACCAAGTAATAAAGCCCAGTCCTCTCAAAAGCACACAAAGCTCTTCTTTCTTGTGTCTGTTAAAAAGTTCTTAGTTATTTTCTGAGAAAAAAAGTCTTTGTTCAAGGTTACTGTTCTTACAATTCATAATATCTGTATCTGAGCTCTTTAGAAAAATCAGTGTTTCTCAGAGCAGTGTGAAACCTTACCACCTAGGTTCAGTTTCTCCCAGGCATTGTATATGTGTATATTGAGGCCTACTTGCCAGATAAAAATCAATAACAATGCAGGTTAGATGTGCAGGTGGCAAAAGAAAAAAAGACTGCATGAAAGAATAAACATTCAGAGAACCACAGATGCCTGCTGCTGGCTGATTTCTTCAGGACTCTTAAACTTACAATACATCTTTCAGATATTGATCCTTTTTCCTTAGTATCAAAGAGATGAACAATCCCACTGAAGTTTGCAGGAGCTGATAGATGGTATGAAAGGCTTTCCACAAGACCACTGATAAAGTTTCTTGTCTGTTTCTTCGGCTGGAAGATCATATGGCTTCACTGTTGAAAGAAACAAAACAGCAAACACACAATCAAGAATTCTTTTAAGGTGATATAATTATTCAGGCTGACCTTGCCTTCCAGATGCAGAGGATCATATTGTTTCTGTATGAAAAGCAAGTTCTGCATTGGTTAGGTTTGCAGAAAATAAGTATAATTTCTGTCAATAATTCTGAAGCTCTTACAAGATGTTATAATCAGTGTTTTGATGGTGGCATGTAACAGTTAAATTGAGCTAGAACGAAAATGAATTCTTTAAGATTTTCACCCCAGAACACAAGGAAGAACTTCGAAGCATTTTTGACAAATTAGGCCTGAACAAGTAGGGTAGAAGTGAGGAGGCATTGTTAAAAATGCCTTCTGTCAAGGGAAATATATCTGTTTACTCTGATAACACCAATGAGAAACTTCTCTCTATTAGACAAGTCAAATTCATTCAAAGCTGTTTTAGGTACTGAGTCTCTATCAAGCTTAGTATAAACAGACAATTAATCTAAAAAGAGTAAGGAAAATTTGTATATCATGGAAAGATTTTGAATTGTCCCTTTTTTCCTTTCCCATATTAAGGTTATTGGAGTCATTATTTTCCTCATCAGTATAAAAGGAAAAAGATATTCACAAAATCATTCCATGTCTTTATGCATCTAAATCCTCAAATTGGATTACTTGGGACTTGAGCCAATAGAAGAATTAAAGGAGTCCACAGGAGGGTTAAATGATGCTTTGATATCTAGCAAGGTAGTGTTTTCCCCTCAGATGACAGGCTGTTCATAAGGAGCTACAGGACTTCCACACAGCCTTTTTGCTAAAGCCACTTCTGACTGCATGAAAATGATACAAGAAGACCATAAAAAGTTTTTTAATCCATTTTGCTGATCAGTTACATAATCCTTGGTTTCTGTATACTAGTGATATTATCCAAAGGGATACTAGTTTAGCACTCTGAACAACACTACTCTCTTCCAAGACCTCTTTCTCAGCAGAGAACTGAGCTTGTTCCAGCAGGGAGCCCTTTAGCTGTATCTGTCCTGCCTTTCCCAACGCACTGACTCCGAGGCTTGTGGCTCTGGTTTGTCCCAGCTGCAGATCCCGAGGCAAACACAGATGTCAGCACTGGCACTGCAGCCTGGCCGGGGAGGCGGCTGCGGGGCAGGGGTAAGGTCTGCAGCACTGCACCCTTTCAAGAACAGCAACACTGCACCCTCTCAAGGTCTGCAGCACTGCACCCTCTCAAGAACAGCAACACTGCACCCTCTCAAGGACAGCAACACTGCACCCTCTCAAGGTCTGCAGCGCTGCACCCTCCCCAGGTCAAGCCTCTATGGGGCTGCCAGCCCTTGCATCCACCCAGTGAAGCGCTGCCAGGGCTGTGTGGTCACACAGATCCAAAGGTAGGCTCGTCTGATCTCAGCAGCCCACTGAATTAATTGTTGGTATGTGAAGTACTTCCTTCACAAAGAGAGTATACTATTTAAATGGCTGAAAGGCTGAAGCCTAATGTGGGCAAAAGATGCATTTTTTCTTATTATCTGAGGTTGGCAGACATGTATTTACAGATGAATCAACTCATTTTCCTGGGCAGAGAGACAAGTCAAATCCCTAGAGTTTCATACCACGGGAAATGCTTTGGAATGTATTCCAAGTGGTCCTTTACAAAATAACAATGCAGTTTTGAGCCAGCAGCTACTCATCAAAGTATTGATCCTTTCCTGGCATAACAATATCTTGTTTAGATGATATAATATTTCCAGGAGAGCCAAGGGCATCTCAGCCTCTCTACAGACATGCTTGAGCACACTGAAAAGAGCAATGAGATGCAGTGCTAATGAAAAGCTCTCTGCCTTCAAGAAAGGAGAACTTCAATGCTAACAAGGATTTATTAACATATGTTTGTTTCCCATTTTGAGATGAGTGAAAACAAAAGTACAAGCTTCAGCCTTATAAATACAACAGAAAATTTCCAAAGCTAAGTTAGATACTGAAAGGTTACAGAACAACAAGGATGTTAGGAAAAGCACCATGGCCAAATTCAAAGCCTACTAAAGGCAGTTTTATCTGAGATCCGTCATTTCTAAAAACTAGATGAAAACTGACTGGTATTTCTCTGTCATAATAATCTTCTCATTAATTTTACTGATTTTCAGCATACTGCCAACTATTAAAAATGAAATAAAGTGGACATTTTCTTCTATTGTGCAGTGTGAAAGAGAGAAAATTGGGATACTATAAAAAATGCATATAGCTGCTGCTGTGGTGATTTATTCCTTTGCTGTTCCCATACATTCACACTTCAACTGGATTATTATTTAAGACCTATAAAGAAATTGCCTGTTACTGTTTCCAAAGGAAAAGGTTCCAAGACAGACCCCCTTCCATAAGCCATGTTAGAGAAGGTGCCAACTCTCCTGACTTCTCAGTGAAGAAAGACAGAGCAAACCTCCAGACAGAAGTTCAGACTTTAGTCAGACTAAAACCTGTGCAGAGCCACGTGGCTCCCTTTCTTCACTACACAACACAGGAAAGCTTGTTTTGAGACTTTAAATGAATTTAGATTTGGCAATTTAAAGAAATTAGTTCCATTAAATTTTCTTTTGCCAGAAAGATGAAAAGTTCATGATACTTGGTGATACTCTAACAAAACCCCATTTTAATTTGATTTCTAAATAAAAGTAAGCATCTGTATCTAATATTCATTCATATATGTATATATGCCATATCTAAAACAATATAATGCTGTTGAGAGTTTAATACAGCCAAAGACAGTTGAATATTACCAAGAAATTAAAAACAGAATAGCTTTGAGAGCAATTTACAGGTTGTGCAGCCCAAGGGATGGTTATGATCATCTCCTCTGATTTTCTGCACAAAGAACACAGATTTTTCACACATTAAAAACTTCAGTCAGGACCGAGGGATTATAGCTAAAACATAGAAGTTTTCAGCAACATAAGTGAAACTAATAACACTTTCACTAGCATTACTTTCCAACAACTAATTCATGTTATGGCTCTGCTACATTCTGGAGTAGTGATTGGCACTATCATTACTTAAAACTTTTAATTTTTGCCACAAGTGATTTTGAATTTTTGGAGCATTAGTAAAAATGTTGGTTAGCATTGACTGAGAACTGGTGCAAACAGAAGAGCATACAAATTTATATAAGTAATAGACAACAAAGATGGTATAGGATCAGACTGATAGTAGTAATAATTATAGTGTTATGGGAACAAGAATACATTATTACATGAGCCTTTTTTTTTTTTTTTGGTTTGTAAAAGAACAGACAAAGCTTTGTCTGTTAGAAATCTCCCTGTTCTTCCCTCAGCTACATTAATTAGTCCAATGTAAGACACAATCTCCTTAAGCAAGTCTTTCCCCTCACAAAACAAAACCAAGGAAAAAACACAGAAGTTTTCAAACTTTATTAGTATTTCAATATTGTTCCTGTTCTACAGTCCATGGCTGAGTTTCACTGTTAGAGAGATCTTTGAAAAATTACACATTTAACGTATTTATTTCCTCTGGTTACTTGTGAAATCTTATTTTAATAACCATGCACACTAGAATTATTACCACTATACTTCAAGATTTCAGTAGAAGAGATTAAACCTTTGAGCTCTTTCAATTTAAAATGACTTTAACTTCTGAGAGCTTTCTGTGATTACCTTATCATTTTCTCTTCAAAACTTAGGGATTCTTTGGTGGTTTTATATCAGTATTTTCTGTTCATTTCCTGCACTAAGATTGCCAGTCCTGAAACAACTGTCAAGACCATTCAAGCAAAATTGCAAATTTTCATTTCAAGGTTTAGAAGCTAAGCTGTTCTTTTATTACTTTACAACATGATGCTACATGCTATGTTATATCAGAAAGTGATAAGAATAGCAAAATACTTAAATCTTGCTTTTTAGTCTGAATTTTCTTTTTTTACTTAGCTGAAAACCATCTACCATTCCTACCCACTTCTCAAAAGTAACAAGATCTAAAAAGAACAAAACTGCAGGTTTTTCCAATTCCCCCAACAGTATTAAATATGGGGAAACATTTATCATCTTCAGCTAAAGACTACTTTGTAAATCCAGCTCACTAACAGAATATACCTCTTGGATAAAGAGCAGCAGCACCTAAAAGCAAATGTATAAATACTTTGTTACCTTTATCAGATATTTTCACTCAAACATCTGCAGCTACCCCCCTTTTCCTTGCTGCATAATTTTACTTATGTCTCTTTCACCAAGCTCTCAACCTCTCTGTCACTAAATCCTAAACCTTGCCAACACTCTCACTAGTAAAACGGGCAACTCAGTCAGCAGCATTAGCCCAGGAGCACTCAGAAACTCTTTTCTACTGGAAGTCATGCTGGAAATACTCTGTTACTAGGAGTCCAGTTGCATTATCTTCATTACACTCATAGCTCATGTTTACATTTGCTCTCTAACAAAAGCATAAACAAACCACAGAACAAGCAATAAATATTCAATAAGGGACAGTTCAGAAGACCTCATATAGACTTACCTCTTAAGTAGCAAATTCCACTCCTTTTTCAGAAGAAGAAAACATGGCTTTGATACAACTCACTTGACTTGAATAATAGCTATAATGTATTACACTGAAGATACTTCTGGAATTACATCCATGCAACACACTGTAAGGCCAGCTGTAATTTTTTATTTTATCTGGTATTTTTCATTCACCTTACACTACCTGAACTTACTTTACCACTAATCCTTTTTTGCAGAAATTGTATTAATAGGATTTTAATGCTGAAATATGTGGAACACTAAGAAAGAAGGGAATAAGACTCTTTTCAGTTCAAGTGTATATTTCAACTGCCATGCAAAGAAACCCCGAAATGGGATTAAGAAGCAAGCAGTAAAACTTAATTACGTTCTAATACACATTTGGATCAGAGAGAAATTAATTGAGAGATAAACAGGTTCAAGTAGCGTGGTAAAGGCTTTGCTATTTTCAAGAAACACCAACAAAAACTAATCCCTCCCACAGACACAAATGACATGAAAAATGCACTAACAGGGTTTTGGGACATGAAAAGAGGTGTCAGTGGTAGACTTAGATACAGAGATCCATAAAAAAAGCATAGAAGCACTGGTGATGAAGCTGGATAGTCAAAGACGACTAGAGAAAAAAAGATCCCCAAGCCCCAAAACCCAAATCCTGCAGCAGTCATGAATACTGTGAGAGAACAAATATGTGCTCTCAAAATAAATAGTAGATGTCGATTAACACACAGCTTGATAAATTCCAACACCTGAAAATATCTGCTGAAGATAATCCATTGAAATTTCTGTGTCTCCACTCTTCTTAGATACATGGGAGGAGTTAAAGGTTTACTTCTAAAGATCTTTTTTTGACCAGAACAAGGAAGGGACCAAGGATTGATGCTACTGGCATGACAAATGCAATGCCTCCACACTGAATACATCTTCTAGGAACCATGGACCAAACACAAAAAGACTGACCAGAGAATGGACTAAAAGAATCAAGAAGTAAATAATGCTGATAAATATTTTGGTCTGTGTCTGGTGATTTTCCTGAAATCTGAGATTTAGTTGTCCATTAGAAGAAAAATGACCAAAACAGAGTGGTTGAACCAAAGCACCTAAGCTTGCTGTTGAATTCCTTCTTAGAGTTACAAAATATTTCGTTTTAAGTACTTTCTCAAAAAAATTTCAATAATGTAAACTGTGAAAAAAAGGAAAAAATGAGGAATATAGTAAGATGAGTATGGCTGTTTTACACAGAAACCTAAGGGATCCGAGAGCCCTGCTCACTCTCATATTCCATGCTGAAATCTAGTTTTGCACTTAAGTACATTACAGATGATTCTTAAGGAAAAAAAAAAAAAAACAATTTGCAGATTGACAGAAGCTCCAGACACACATCTTTTAAATTGTCCTGGTACACGCCCAGTTTTCAGACCAAAGCAATAGCTTTGCTATTTGTTATGATTTCCCATTAAAAAACAAAGGAGGTTCTGTGTCTGTTCCAAGGAGCTGCCTACTCTTACTGATCTTAAAGAAATGGTATTGTCTATTTCCTCATTAAGTCACAGTGTTAAGATGGTCTCCTGGCATCTCTAGAGCTCTCCCAATATCTTGAGACCCTTTAATTTCAAGAAACATAAACTAATGTTCCAATGGTTTTGCTTTTCACCTTGTTCTGATAGTAAGTTGAACATGAAATTCAGAACTGACATGAACTATATAATTTATAGAAAATAAGTTTCTATCAACAATGAACAGAAGACAATTACCATGCCTCCAGGCCAAATACACATTGATTTATTACTCTGGGCTTGAAGTTCTGTTATGGTGTAATGCTGTGTTCAAACACTCACGTAGAGGAGGCACAATTAGGTGGAATTTCAAAGAACTAGAAATATGTTTGAAAGATGACCTGTTGCTTTTGCCAGCTTCTCTGTCTTCTACCCAGTACTCCTCAGGTCTAGAACTGGCAGCAGCCCTTCACAGTAGCAGAGGAGGCCACTTGCAGTTCTGGATACAAATGCAGCCCCATTCATGGAACAATCCATGCAACAGCCAGTTGTTTCCAGTGTAAAATTCTGAACCACATTAAAAATGCAGGCACAAGGTAACATATATTTAATATAATGAAATATTAATAATACAGTTAACCTTGCACTGACTTGATTACGTAACTCAGCAAAACCTCCACTGCTAAAATGAACCAGAAGTTCCATGTGGCTGCACCAGACTGACACAAAAATTAATTGGTGTCATTTCAGGACTCAGGTCAACTGTCATAAGGATGACAGATAGCTTGGGCTATCTAGGCTGAATCTAACTATGTTTCCCTTTGATAAATATCAACAATGAACAAATAAAAATAACTGAAACACAGTTTTAACATCCATATTAATGCTAATGATGGAATGTATGTTTTATGGATTTAACACTTTTTTCACTGTCACAAGTGAAATACCTCATTTTTGTATTCTAGCAGCAAGAAGTATAATTTAAATTTGTCTAGCTAGGTTCAAGCAAAGTTCCAGTCATGACTCTGCAGGTTTCGTTTCACTTTAGCTAACAGACATAGATCATATTACATTTATTTTTCTTGTGTATTCCATCAATCCTGATGATACTCAAGATCCAGAATCTGTAAGACAAGTTAAAGGACACAAATGGAGGAGGCGATACTACCTACAACATATATATCTATAAATGGCATTGAAATTACAGCTTTCACCTGTGGATGGTGATCTAGCAAGATCTGTGAAATGTTTCATTTTTGTCAGTTCTTAGAAGACAACTGCTAAAGTAAATCCCAAAGTGAAAACTTATTTTTTCTTTTTAATTCTCATGAAATAACTTACACATGAAACACATACTAAAGAACTAACATTGCACTGCAGATCAGGTCTTGTACTATATGCCAGTTTTTGGGCTTAATTGTGGCAGGATGTTCCCTGAGCAATCGTTGACATGTTTAATTATATGCTAAATTGCATTGAAATGCAGCAAAAAAATCCTGTAACTCAGCACTGTGTGCTCAGGAGCCATACTCCAAAGAATAACACAAAATCATACTTATTTTCTTGGCAGAAGTGATATATCCTTGGATTAGAATTGCTGGAATCCACAGATACAAAGGAAACCCTTCAGTCTTGTACCAGCTCAAAGCCATAAATGAAGTGGAGAACTTTCAAACAAAGGAAGCTCAAAGCCCATCCCCTCACCCATCCCCTCCCAACTGGGTTGATAATTGGAAATAATTATTAAAAGATAAAGTAGAAAAAACGCCATGGGTTTTGTTATTGACCGATGCTCGCTGGTCTTCAGTTAATGTCTCCATCCATTTACAAGGTGAGTTTTGCACTTCTAAGGAGTACTCTGAGGAATTGCTCTGCACGGTTCAATCAAAAAGGATTAAAGTCTGAAACCGTCACACTCGGAGAGCCGTGCAGGGACCCGTGAGTTACAGGAATACTTTGGACGGGGAACCCCTGGGGAACCTCCCTGACGGCCGGGGCCGCCACCACAGGGGCCACTCCCGCCCGCCCCAGCAACCCCGAGCTGCGATTGGCCCGGCCGGGCCCACCCGGCAGCAATCTCACTTCTGGTTGGTTCAAACTTCCGGGCCACTTCGGGGGGCCAATGAGGCGCGGCGTTGTTTTCCCGTCCCAAGATGGCGGCGCTCAGTGCTGCTTCTGTGGAAGGCAATGGCGGGGAGTGAAGCCTGAGGGAGCGGGCCGGGGCCGGGGCCGCGGGCGCGGTCGGGGATGAGGTGACGCCGCCATGGCGAGCGACGGGGGCAGGAAGCAGTTCTGGAAGCGGAGCGGCGCGAAGGTGCCGGGCAGGTGAGAGCGGCCGCGGAAGGTCGGTGTCGCGGGCCCCTGGCCGGTGCCGTGCCGGGGGGCGGCTCTGCCCGTCCGGCTTCGCTGTGAGCCCAGCACCGCGCTCCGGCCCCCGCGGGCGCCCAGCACAGCGGGACCTCGCGGGTCCTCTCGGGCACTGCTCGGACCCGGGTCTCTTGTTAGCTCAGTGCTCGGAGCCTTCCAGTGCGGGGCACCTCCAGTTGTTTGGTGGAGATCGCTGGTGGTCAGTAAGCGTTGGTTGTAACTTGTATCAGAAAGGGTGTTAAATAATTATATGATTGTGCGTTCCCAGCCTGACATCATGGTTAGAGGAGTTAATGTGATCTTGTGAGTGTATTCACCGGGAAGTTTTGAGTGGGCGAATGTGTTTGTAGCTCTCAGCAGTGCCGAGTTAGGATGTTTTGAAACTTGATACAAGTTATGATGTTTTTGAAATACTTTGCAGGAAACTCCTTTTTCTAGGCATAGAGACATGTTTTAGTTTCTGCCGCGTATTTCCAAATAATGTCAATTTCTCAACTTTCTTCCTGAAGTGTGGGCAGCAGACCCGTCGCTGTATTAGTGAAAGGAGCTACAAACACATTCCCCCATTCAAGATTATCCAGGGAATAGATTCCCAAAGTCACGTTAACTCTTTTGACTGTTATATCAGGCTGGGAATACATGTTCAGATTATTATTTAACAATAACATTCTCTGGTCTCATCCCTAAATTGTTCTCACAGTACAGTTTTCTATATTCTTTTTGTAAGAACGATGTGTACTTTTAGTTCTCAGAGAACAGTAACTCTACGTGAATTGTGCAACTTAGTCCTCTCATCATTTGCCCATAAGGAGTAACTGGGAGTGGTTTTGTTTCTTTAGTTACAAACTAACTTTTCCAGTATAGCTGTTGTCAGTCTTCTGTAATGTTTTCTTTGTAACTTTGTAGAATCACTTGAGGGCAAAACACTTCTGGCCCTCCTCTCTTGCACAGGGTCTACAAATAGTTGCAGTTAATTTGGAGGCAACTGCAGGTTTGTGGAAAAACAAGGACACTGTGGAGAATGTGCTTTTGGTTTTTATTTAAATTTTTCATGGGGTGGAGAGGATTGTTGTTGCTTTCTATTTGAGTGGATTTCCATTGCAGTTATCCACAGAGTGGTGTAAGGAAAAGGCACCTTCTGTGTGTATGGAAATGGACAGTGACACCTGAGCGTAGGGCAGGAAACTTGTCTGTGAAGAGGATTGTGTATGGTTCTGTGGAAAGGCTGGTGGGGAATTTATTTCCATGGAATCACATAAACCGCAGTTTTCAGTCACTGCTGGGTCTGATTTCACTGGTGTTAATGCTGTACCTGTTGTGAAAGACTAAGTCTCTCTTAAAATCTGTTTTGACTGCAGTCTTTTTGGCCTGGTTCTATCTCAGGCTTACTAAGGATGGACTTACTTATCCTTTATGGTCTGCAGATTGTTTTTGGTATGTCAGGAGGGCATATTTGTTCTATGTGGTTTTTATTACAGGTTTGGGTAGTTGTTAAAGTTGCATATGATTTATTTCTCTTACAGTTAGAGAGTTCTGTGGTAATAACTTCTATTATGAAGCCACATGTAAGTCTTGATGTGTCTTCCGTGGCCTTTATTTACTTACAAAATAATTTTATACCCGATAACTGGAAGGTAATGAACCAGGTTTGTCAGTCACCTTCTGCATTTTTCTGTAGGCTTGTCATCCTTTTACTTTAGTAGTGGTTAAGAAATGTCTGGTTGGATTTTGGATGACAAGGGTATATGGAAGATTAAACTTTATAGATATTCCTTTGAGAGTTTTTAGTTCTTTGCAAGAGAAGAAGAAATGATAAATCTGAGAAGAGAATTTTTGTAGATTCTTACAACAGAGTTAACTTATTTCTTGTTTTAATTCCTGGTTAGAAAAATAAAATAGCCTTAGATTAGGTCTCACAAAGAGTTCCTGTTTAGCAAATCTATGATTTTTATTAAATAACTTTTTAGTATGCACATCAATTGCAGCTTCAATTTTTAGTGGTATGTGGAACTCTTTGAAACAGAGCGCTGTTGGAACATTTCAGCTCTGTTTATTATTGATTATTTAATACACAGAATCTCTCCAAGTATTTATTATTTTTGTGATAGCTCTCTTTCTTTTTGTTTAGTATTCAACATGTGTATGGAGCTCAGCATCCACCTTTTGATCCATTATTGCATGGAAGGTAAGTTAACCTAATATTTAAATATTCCAGATCTTTTGTGTCTCCCCTGTCTTTTCTTTTTTCCCCCTCCTGTTTGCTATCAAGTTTATTGTTAATCTTCCCTTTTCAGTTTTTGTCACGGTCTTGACTTCTCTGTTCTGACTTCTCCTTTGTGACTTCCTGATAGTTGCCATATTTGCAGGAACAAATCAGCTCTTTCTTAACTAACATAGATTGCGAACCATTATTATTTATTTATAATGCCTTATGCATGTGGTAATTGTGTGAAATTGGGAAAGTACAAAAAAAGTGTTACAAAGACAAGTATTTGGTTGGAAGGATGTCATGCTTCTGCAAGATGTTTTCAAGGGCTGGTTTAAGATAGTACAGGAAGTAAATATTCTAGTTGATTTTCAGATGACACAGAGTTGCAGACAATTGAAATATGTGATTCTAAGGGTTGAATTAAAAGAAATTAGATTAATTGGTTCAAAATATGGAGGTATAGAGACCCGGTAACAAAAACTGGAAGTTTATTGCTTGATGTGACAGAACTAGAGAAAGACCTTGCTGTTTTAGACAGTGATGACAAGTCAAGTGAAAGTGTAAGCGTTGTAGCACCTGTTAGGGAAGATACTCCTTGGAAGACAGCAGAAACGTTGGAACTGACATTGTATGAGAATTGGGTAAGAACTTTTTCTGCCTTGTCTTAACAGAAAAAAGAAAAACTAGCCCAGGTGGAGAGACAGAGTGGTCAGAAACAAACTCGAGAGCCATCTTGATGCAATTCTGTGCAAGATGACCCTACATGAGTAGGGAAATTGGTTCAGATGACCCTCTGTGGGCCCTTCCCATCCTACCCATTCTGTGAAAGCACAATGAAATTAATGGCAGTAACTTCTCTTTTTTTTGGAAACAGACTGAGAAACCCTCTCAGCTTTGTACCTTATTCAACTCACTTCTGAAGGGAGACATGATTGCTCTGCATTACTCTAAGTGAGAATGAGTGCCAGGCTAGGGAGAGATACTTAGTTCATATCTCACACTGCATGTTGGCAGAGGGGCAAACGGTTGGGAGCTGATCAGGGTCCACTTAGTAACAAGAAATATCTTTCCTCTGAGAAGAGCAAAGTTCTCAAAGAAAGCCATGCTGGCATACCTGGATGAGGAGGAATGACAAGTTTAATGAGTTTTAAAGTGAGACTTGATTTGTTTATGACAGTGATTGCGTTGTGTGATTGCTTATGATGACTTAGGAGTAGACCATGACTTGATTGCTGCTTCTGTGCTGTTATGCAGCAATTGCATTGAAAGGGCTGAAATCTTCAGAAAAGGATGAAGCAAGAGCAATGCGGTGTGCCCTGTCTATTTTATAAGCTATTCTAGTAGTAATCCGTTCATGTGACTTTGGGGTTGGTCTTCTTTTTGTTTGGGTTTTTTTTTTGTTTTCTTAAGAAAAAGGAAGGAAGGGTTTGTTCTGCTTCTATTCAAAGCAACAAAGTGTTAGTTTTTATAGCCCTTGTTCTCAGACTTCTTCAGCTGTATGTTACCATGGGTGGATGTAGTGGTAATGTGAGCGGGGAGAGATAAATATTTGCTACCTATGTAGTGTCAGCTATGACCTTTTGGGGTTTAGTCCTACCCATAGGGTTTTGCTTCCTTCACTAGTTTTCTAAATGTTGTTTATTTGGTTCTGAACAGCTTGATAAAGCCAGGTTCAAAGCCACCTACAACTCCAGTGAAACTGAAGAAAGTGAGCACCTTCCAAGAATTTGAAAGTAACACAAGTGATGCTTGGGATCTTGGAGATGATGATGATGAACTCTTAGCAATAGCTGCTGAAAACTTAAATACAGAAGTGGTCATGGAAACAGCTCACAAAGTAATTCAGAATCACAGCAAGCTACAAGAACAGCATAAATTTCAGGAAGAACATCCACAGGAAGAAAAACAAGAGGAATTTGCACAGCTGACTTCAGCTGCATGTGGTGATAATAGGCTTGTTAAATCAGTCAGTGAAGGTCATACATCAGGTTCATTAGGTATGTTGAAAAGTGAAAAAGAAGTTGGAAGTTAAAGGATGAGAACTACAATATTTGCCTCTGTAAGACAGTAAACCCTTCCCAACCCTTTATTAATATAGCAGGAAAATATTGTTCATCACTAGTGATTTATTTGAGAGGAAAGACTGCATGCCTTACTGAACTGCATGTGTTTGAGGGAAGAATAATTAAGCTTCCTTTATTTTCACCCTTAAAAATCTCCAATTTTGGAAGGAAGTTCCACTATTGAATGTGTTTTATTGATTAAAGGCACCAAGACGTATGCAACTACTAGTAACACTGCTATTGTGAAAAATTGTTATTAAAACAGGACTGCATAAAATATGTTGAAAAGCTGCAGAAAATCATTCAGGTGGACTGAGAGATTCACCCTTATGTGATCTGTTCAGTGCTTTGTGTATAAGCTTTGAGTTGCAAGAATTTCAGGGTTTCTCAGTGGTTGGTTTTTTGTTTTCTTTTTTTTTTAAAGAATGTAAAAGAGAATGAAAGCAGCTTTTGTAACACAGATTTTAGAAATCCATTAGCCTTGCTATTAATATGATCTTTAATTGATGTATTTTAATTGTGGAATACTGCTTCAAAGATAAATGCTCTGTCTGCTAAATCCAAGTAATTAGAAGTCTAAACTTCTGCTATACTTGAGTTTGTGTTTTTCAAAAGCAGATTCTATTTTTAATTTACAAACTAAATTCAGCTGATTAGTAGTCTTCTCACTAGCTGAGGCTAACTGCTGTGCTTCTTTTTCCCTTCAGATAATGTTAGTGAAAATTCTTCCATGCAGAGATCACAGTCACTTCCACAAACTTCCATACCTCCCTTGACAAGTGGAATGACAGACTACAGCACCTCAGTTACTCCTGCATTAACTGAGAGAGAAGCATCTCGATTGGACAAATTTAAGCAGCTACTTGCTGGCCCAAATACAGATCTTGGTGAGTGTTTCTCATAGGACCTATGAGTTACATCTAAATTATTTTTAAACTATAGAATTTTTTGTTTGATGTACTGTCCTGACATAGGATTTGGTTAGGATCTAATCCTTTCAACATTGAGAACTGATCTTACAGAAGAAAGACAGAATAAAATTGAAAGTTTGTAGTACTCATGCTTTTAATAAGTGATTTGCATGCATCCTACTAATACGTAGGGTGTTTGATGGCTTCTTGTTCTTTCTTACATTGTATCCTTCTAGACTAATCTCTGTAGAAAATGCCCAAAAGTATAAGTAGCTGTGTTTGTTGTTAATGCCTGATAATGGAACAGCTTGGAATATGTGTGATTTTCATACTTGGAAATAAATAGGAGTGAAAAATGATGAGGCATGCAAGTATTACTGCTTGTCTACTCAGTGAGCCTTCTTCATGTTCACAGGCTGATACAGTAGTTCTGTGTCTCATCTGTGAGTGTTGACAACAAGTCAATGGCAAAACAAATGCATTGTCGGATAACTTGACTGTTCCCTTTGTATACTGGATTTTAGCTGCTGAATAGTCAATACAAGTGCTGAGAGAGTATCATGGAATCAAATGGCTTTGTATCCCCAGTGAAAATCTGAAGTAGAATTAGTACACTGCCTTTGGAGAACTTGGTGATTAGGAGTTTGGGGCAAAATAATGAATAAAGAAAATGCCTTTGAGGTACACCATTCTGGAACGCTTCTCCAGGAAACTTACAAAAAGAAGTAGAAATTGCATGTTTGGAGTTCTTGAATTGATGCTTTCCTGCCTGGTCATTGTCATGAGTCTTTTTCAATATAATACTGTCCAAGTAGTGTTTTTTTTTTTTTTTCTATGGTGTGTCTTATTGTCAGATTGATGCTGGTAAAATACAGCTATGGAAACTATCATAACTGGATGAGATTTAGCACTTCAATGAGTTATGGGACATTCTTATGAAATGCAGCTGTGAATAAAGGGAGGTGTTAAAACATACATTACATAAACTTGAAAATGGTAATCAAATATCACTTTTTAGCCCTTTGATCTAACAGATGTTATGACCTTTGTGATTGTGACTGACATGAAAACTCATAGCTTAAGAATGTTGTGATGGTAGAAATCTTTGTTACATAAGATTGCAAATCAGAGGAAAGACAGAGTTCAGTTTAAACCTATCCATTTCACTTTTGCTGTCTAATTAGTTGAGAATACTTTATCAGTATTATTATACTCAATATTATTTCTTGTAAAAACCTCTAAATAATGCCTTTTCTACGTCTGTAGGAAGCTTACTCTTTCTCTTGCTGTGCAAACTGATGAGTGCAGTTTGAAGTTGTCTGAATAGAATTTTATACCCAGTTTTGATTTTTTTGATGCAAATATTTTGACTTTTGTATCTGGAATATGTGCAGATGTGTCTGTCTATCTATCTATCTACAGGTAATACATGGTTTTTTTAGTGAAAGAAATAATTGGTGACATGTAAGCTCTTGATGATCATGAAGCTTTTAGGAGTAGATCATATGTGATAGTAGTGCTTGGACTGCATTATTGGTATATATTAAGGAAAGTGTGTGTACACATATGTACATATGCAAACGTGTACATGCTTATTGCCATGTGCATGGTTCATCAGAATCTGGGGTGTGCATGTCTATATGCATTTTTAATGTATGTGTTTTTGGAAGATGTTTGGTTTAGCTCTGTGCTACATTGAAGATTATGTTTAAAAAGTATTCTTGATTTTTAATGACAGCAGTAGCCTGGGCAAGTGTTGCAGGTTGTGTGTGGTGGGTTTTTTAATTTGTTGTTGAGTTGGTTTTTGTGTTTTGTTTTTCCTGTTTTTCTTCAGAACAATACTGGAAATGTACTAAGGTAGAAACTAGGCAATATGCTCCAAGCTAAAATTTGTGGTAATGTAGGGATAGGTGGCTATTCTGTTGCAATTGGCTTATTCTGTCTGTAGGTGTGTGGTGATGTGGTATGTGTGGGTCTGTTTTGTGTTAGAGGCACAAATAGTTGGGCTTTGTTTGTCACAATGAATTGAATTAGTAAGACTTGGAGACATTTTTGTAAATATTTCCTTTCATTTCTGCAAGTATTAAGCTTGGCTTTGCTTAGAAGTAACAGAAGTAAAGTATTTCTATTTTGTTTGTTTACTTGATATGGTTTTGCATATTTTTGAAATAGATTATGTAACAAGTCCTTTCAAAGCAAAATAAAAGTAAGTTAATCTGTGGAACTGTAGCCATGTCACGCACATTTCAACTCAAGACTTTTATCATAATGTGAGAAATCAGCATTGACAATGAATACAAAGTAATACAAATGACCTTGAAATCATTTCAGTCACACTTGAATAATCATCCTATAAAGATAGTGTAAAATTGAATTTTAGTCTTGTATGCCAACTAGAGGTTGTGTATGTGTGTTCTTTCACAAGTTCTTTCATCTCAGAAAGATGGTTTATGTGTATAAATTTGGAAGTGAAGATTATTTTAGCTGTTGGAGACCACTAACAGATTTTGGAGTTTGATTTGGTCCCCAGGCTGGATACTTTGAACTTGTTGAAATAGGTAGTTACTGCAAGAAATGTGTACTGGTAGAAGGAGCCTACTGTAAGAAGCAGTTTGGTTGGAGGGGGATTTGAGGACTGACTCCTGTCAATGAGATTGCAGTGAGGTGCGTGGGTGCAGGTTCAGGGAGCAGTGTGGGCTTGTTGGTAGGATAGCTGAGTTCAGGAGACAGCTGCAGAACAGCCTGTAGGGTTTGTTTGTCTGCATAGCTTCCCACTCCCGGTACTGCATGCCAGGTTATTCAGCAGGAATAATTCACAGTAGTTTTGTGCAATCAACCTGTGTTTATGCTTGACTTGCAGTCAGTTTGATGTAGACTTACTTAATCTCAGGTCTTGTCTTTCCTTGTAATAGACCTTGCGTTACTGAGTGCAGATGGGCTTGCAGAATCTTTTGCAAACAGTTGCTTGCTTTAAGAGGAGGGAGCAGAACTTTAACAAAGTAGCATGGGGGGAGTATTTCTGAGAAGAAATTTCTCATTCCTTCACAGACCACTTAGTACATGTTAGAGGAGCAGTACTGCTATGTTGATCAGATTTCCAAGGTAAAGTTTAGTTCTTTTTATTAAACTTGAGTTTTTTCATAATCTTGTACAATGTTTTAGGGAGCTGTTAACTGTGCAAACACAATGTAAACAGACTTGATAAAATCTGACAAAGCAACAAACAAGTTATTGCATACTTGCAACTTCAGCACCAAAGATGTATGATGGGATTTTAATATCAATTTAAAAACTAGCTGATTAAAGCATTTCCTTAACTCCTTTATCTTCAAATCAACTATTTTTCTGCTTTTTTTACACATATATGGCTAATGAGTACTTAATTGGATGTGAGAAACATGTTTAAAATAACAACCAATGATAAGCCGGGTGTACTGTGTTCTCTTGATTTAATAAAACTTCGTAACTTTTTAATGCTACTGTTATGCAACATAAAACATGTGTATAATTATTTCAGAGTCAAACCAACTAATTTCTTAAGTTGTAAAATTGTTTTGCATGTTAAGGTCACTTTTTTTCTACTTAGTCATGACAAATTCCAAGTTGAATAAAATAATGTGTTGAAGTTTTAGAATACTACCTTGATAAAATAATAGATGGCTCTGTAAAAGTACTCATGAAAATAATAAAGTATTCCCATCTTAAATTTACTCTGGCTGCTGTACACATTGAAGAGCACCTTTCACTGTACTTTTTTTTAACTTCATCTATTTCTCTTCCTCCTTCTGGCCAAATCTCAAAAAAGAAAACCTTTGCAGAGATACTACAAGCTGCTGAGTTGGGTGCTGTCTCTTAGCCAGTCATTTGCTATGGAAGTAGTGGATAATGGTGTGAAGTCTTACAGAACATGTAAAGAATAACTGAACTTTTGATTAATCTGATGGTGGCAAAAATTAATTGCATGATTTTACAGGAGTTAAAAATGCTGTAATCTCAGATTATCTCATAACAATGTCTAGATGTCTCTGTGTACTATAATAAAAGAATTCTTTTTCCCATCACGGTGGTATTCTGTAATGTTGCAGCAACTTGAAGAGTAGGATTTTCCTATTCATGGTCACATCCATTCTAGATTTATATTAAACCTGATCTAACATAGTAATTACCTTTTCTTTCACTTATGGCTCATAAATCTAGTACTCTGTAACAGCAGTCTGTTATGTCCTGTAAAATTGCTTGCCAAACTGGTGCTATTGAAAAGTTTCAATAACTTTACAAAATTCATTAATTGAAATGAACTTGATTAATTTTGTTCCCAGCTTCATTAATTTATCTGCACTGAGCTACCCAGTGATTTATCTCTGTGCTCCTAGTACATCCATGTCATTTAGAATTTTAATGCCCCCTGCAGCTGTGAATTACTTGTAGTTGATCATGTGAGTGCTTATTCTCCTTTCAGTTCGTTGATATATAGTACAAAGTGAACATGTGTCCTACTGCTGCTTCGTGTGACGTGCCATTAGTCATATCTGTGTTCTCAAATTATTATCACCAAAAGGTGTCCTCTCTGTTTCTTGTTCTGTTCTAGTTAGGGTTTTATCTACAAAAATGCTTTCCTATTTAGCTAATACAAAAAAAAAAATAAAGAAGGGCAGTAGGCTACCAGTAGACTTTGTAACATCTTTTTTATTAATTCAGAGTCTTCTGAAAGAAAGACTATATTGGTAACTATCCATAAGTGATTACTTTTTTAGTTACTTTTTGCATTATTAGTATTTTATCTTTCTGTTTGCTGTGGGTTGATCTCATTACTTGTATTTTCATAATAAGCATTTATTCAAATTACTGCTCTAGTGGAATATTTCAATGTAAAGGCATTTATGATTTTTCATTGTAACTAGATGATAATAGATTCTTGAAACAATTTTGAGAAGATTATGAATAGTTTGTCTCTTCAGGATGTATTTCTCTTCCTTTGTTAAGATTCTTGATTGACATGGTAGTTCCAGACTTGTGCTGATTCTGGTAATTGCTCCGGTTTGGGTGCAGGACCTCACACTTGCCCTTGTTGAATTTCACGAGGTTTGCTTGGGCCCAGCTCTTAAGCCTGTCCAAGTCTCTCTGGATGGGATGTGCTCCTTCCAGCAAATCCACTATGTCACAGCTTGGTGTCATCTGCCACCTTACTGAGGGTACACTCGATCCCTCTGTCGGTGTTGTTAAGGAAGATACTAAATGATATTGACCCCAGTGTGGACCTTTGTGGGACACCGCTTGTTACTGGTTTCCACTTGGAGTTGAGCTATTGACTGTAACTCTTTGGCTAAGGAACTGACTAAATGCCCATATCTGTCTAACAGCCCGTCCCTCAAACGGATCTCTCCAGTTTTAGTGGCAAGGATGTTGTGGGGGACTCTATCAAAGGCTTACAGAAGAATTGTAGTTTAATTGTAGATTAATACTGTTATCTTTTAGCAAGGATTTGATAGTTTTGACTTGACTGAAGACTCCTGACTGTTAAGTGTCCCAAACACCTTTCTGTTACGTGTTCAACTATCACTGAATTAAGCTTTTATTGAGGAAAAAAAGGAGTAGTACTGAACAGCTGAAGCTCCTGTTAACAGACAAGATAATATTTCCCTTTTCTCAGTTCTGAAAAAGGAGTCTGTACCCCAAAGCTTTGCCTTTTTTTTTTGGTTAAGAGTTTTGGTATTCAAGTATGACTCAGATGAATAAAATGGATAAGAGGCATTGTGCGCTACACAGATGAGCTAGTTCTGAGGGTCTGGACTTCTTGCCTATAAATCGAAGACCTGTGTGGTTTTTGTTAGTATCAAAATGCATCAAAATAGCTTAGAGAATAAGCTTTCTTTTTTGTGTGGATGTCCACAGAGAACATTCCAGGTTAAAACCATTGATCTGCTCAAAAAGAAGTGTGCTCTTAGCATGATCCTTAAAATGCCCATGTTATTATACTCATGGCTCCGTAAAGGAAGAGTGGAGTTCTGTACTATGTTTCCAAGTGGATTTGGATGTAGAGCATTAGAGTGGGATCCCTAAGTGGGATTCAGCTGATGTGAAGGGTTTGATGTTAAAAAAAAAAAATAACTAAATTATCATTCAAATTCCTGTGAACCCACAAAATTGCCTTGGTAGTTACCACTAACTGATCATAGGAAAAAAAAAAAAAGGGTGGAGTTAGACAGCATTCTACTCCAAATTGCAAGATTGATTGATTAATTAAGAGAGTTTTTTTGTGTGCATTAAGGTTTTAGCAGAGTTTTTAGATCATTGCACTGCTTTGTGATCCGGTGTTCAAAGTCTGTGAGTCTGAGCCATGTGGTGAACAATACAGTGAAGAGGGATATTTTAGTCTGGTTGAGCTAGGAGAAAGAGAGGTACTATATGATGAAGTGTTCTTGTAGTTTTTGTTTGTGTGGCTCTTTGCTTTTGGTGTGCTGTCTCCCTTCCTTACCTGATGGCATCATGAAAGCTGAATTTACTCTCTGTGAAATCTGTGTTATCCAGTGCAATAGACTTGGGTGAGAGGTTCAGTGTTCTCTGTTGAAGTCATAGACTGAGGGAGCAGCTTCGCCTCTTCCCATGACGTCTTGCAGATTTTGTGGCAAGGAAGAGACTTTCCAGGAATGTCACCAAGACTGCTGAGAACTCTGAACATTCTCTGTGTTCTGAAGCTTTTGAACATTGAGATTAGCACTGTACATGTTGTAATGAGTGGTGCACACAGCTTGTAAACCAGTTTACGAAAGCTCAAGGAAATACAATTAATCCTTTAGGTTTTCTTGCCAGCATCTCTTCTACTGTTAATAAAGTAGGAACATAAGTCATTGCTACTTCATTAGCAGCATGCCCAGAACTGGAAGATGTACATAAAACTTGTCTGGGAAGGTAAACACAGTGGAGCAAGTTTCACTGTGTGTGTCTGTGCTGTGCTGCCTCCCTGATGCAGATTATTGGTTAGGTGTGCTCTCACATGTGTTTTAGCCACAATGGACAACTACTCTGGAGAGGAAATGCGTGTTTGCAGTTAACTGAGAAAAACTTACATGGATTAGAGGTTAAAGGCTAACCTTTTACAAGAATTTGATATAATAGAACCTAATGTAAAGCTAAACTAAAATAATATTTTCAGTGCAACCACTGGAGTAAAGACCCATAATTAAATCAGTAAGAGCTGCATTTTAAAAAAAAAACATTCAGAATATGGTTTAAAAGCTTTTTCCTTAGCTGTACATGAAAAGTTAGAGACTGTTTCAGTGGCATTTATGTAAAAATAAAAACAGTTGATGATGCACAGAAATTGAATGTTTTGGGAGAACTAGGAAAAACAACATCTTCTGCTGCCACAATTGTTCTCCATTGCTTATCATCATTTCCATCATTGGCTTCACATGTTGCAAGTCTTAGCAGCTTCAATAATCTTCTTTTAACCTTAGTTTTCCTAGTCACTTGCTTTCTTGTACCTTATAGCACCAACCTCATCTAATTCTGCTTTTCTGACTTTTTATGTGAAGTAGCAGACAAGTTGTACTTTCCTACTCTTTTTTAGTAAAGGTTCTGAAAAGGATCTTACCCTGTATTTACAAAGGTAGATTAGACTTTATTTCCTGTTCCTGCAGCATTCAGAATAACTCTTTGTTCCATTGAGAAGATTAAGGGCAGTGTTTGATTAAAAAAAATTAATGAAGTGCCTAACAGAGCTATTATTCATTTTGAAAACCAGTTGCTGTGGTTGCCATAGAAATAACAAGCCCTCTATTAAAGCTATTTTCTATATGTACTGCCTGTATTATAACATGCTGATGGGGGAGCTGCAGTTCTTTGCATCTGTGCTTCTGAAAGAATTTTCCAGCTTTGTATAGTTAAAATATCCAAGGAATTTATGTTATAGGAACATAAAACATGTAAATCTAGTTTATCATATCTATTGTGGAGTTGCTCATGCAGGCCATCACTTCATGTAGCCATTTAGAGTAATCTCAATGAAATAACAGCTGTATCAAAAATGAATAATACATACAGAGAAATTTTTAACTCCTTTCATATTTCTTATTTTTTATTTATTTATAATGGATAGAATGATTAGCTTGTAGTTCCAAGAAAAATACTTGTAGACTTGGTTGTTTGCCCTCGTGTTTTAGGTGTAGTGGGTAATAACTCCCATAATTGCTTGTACAGTTGAAGGCTGGTAAACTAATGGCATGTTTTCTTTGTAAAATGCCCCATGAAATATTTATGGAATATGAGAAGTCTTTAAATCTAAATGCAGTAAAAGGATACTCCTAAGATTTCTGTTAGAACAACTGCTTTAAACTTTTTCTTCCTCAGAGAGAGGAAAGGCATCTGTAAATGTACTGTAGTAAACCAGATAAAACAATTTTTTTCCAAAATTAAATTAATTATATTAATTTGAAGCATTTTCATACTGCATTGTACCCTCATAATAAGATATCCTAACCCAACCATGTTTCTGTGAAAAATAACTGCTTTCGCCTAAGCAGAGGTGTTAGTTGGCTAGTGCGTGCAAATTGAGATACTTTTTGTCTAAAATCTATAGGGATTTACAAATTCTTTCACACTTACTAGTCACAGATTTATGTCAAATATTGGGGCAGCTGAAAGACAGAGTAACTGGGGTTTAAACTGTTTCTTCAGAAAGTATCCTTTCAGTTTGGGACAGAGTTCACAGACAAGGTTTTATAAATACTCTTTTTGGATCTGCCTAATTTCAGGTGGTTCTTTGCTCACACTTTTAACAAGTGATCATATCTGTAATTAGAATGTTTATAAATGCTCACTTTCAAAAGAATTGTTCTGGGAGTTTAGGAAAATATTAATTTTACTGAAGCAAGAATATTTTTGCTGTACTATCTTGACTGAAAATATGTGTCTGATTTGTAGGTGCTATTAAAACACTTTTGTAGAAAGTCTGTTCTCGGGAACATGCTCAGCAACTCAAAACTAGGATGTCTAATTCCTTGGGAAATCTACAAGGGGAAGGAGTTACTCTAATGCCAATTCATTGAAGTTATGCTTTGACTATGGAGAATGTAATGTTTCAGCCAGTGACAAATAGTTTTATAATTAATTAAAATAATAAGTTCACAGAATAGTTTGGTTTCAAAGGGAGCTTTAAGCCATCTAGTTCAACACCCCTGAAATTCGCAGGGACATATTCAACTAGATCAGGTTGGTCTGAGACCCTCACCCAGAATGTTTCTGGAGATGAGACATTCACAACTTCTCTGGGCAACCTGTTCCTGTATTTCCCCGTCGTCACTGTAAAAAATTTCTTCCTTACATCTAGTCTGAAGCCTGTCTCTTTCGGATTTAAAACCATTACCCCTTGTCATACCAAAACAGACTCTGACAAAAAATTTGTCCCCATCTTTCTTACAAGCTCCCTTTAAGTATTGAAAGGCCACAACAATGTCTCCCCAGAGCCTTCTCTTTTCTAGGCTGAACAACCCCAACTCTCTCAGCCTGTCTTCATAGGAAAGATGGTCCAGCTGATGCCTAAAATCACAAGCCAAACAGTATTAAGACAATCAAAAGCGGTTGCCTTTAATGAAGGTACTTCATGGTGCTAATATGGCAAGATGCACATGTAATACAGGACCCTGACAATTTTCTTAGTTTAACAGATTAGCATACTTAACAGAAATCATCCAGTTAGAGGAACAGTTAATTAAGTAATCCCCCCTTTTGATTCTGCCCCACACCGAAGCCACCCCTAGCTTCTGACCCCACATTTATTATGTCTACAATATATGGAGAAAATAAAGACATCTTTGGTTCACACTATAGAGGCAAGACTAAATAAGATTCCAGGAAGGTTAGGTTATTGTTCTAAAATCTAAGTAATGGGGTAGGAAAAGAACTGTAGTTAGTTAAGAAGCTATATAACTATATAATAGTAGTCTACATAGCTATGAATATATGAAAAATGTATAAAAACCAAAAATCTGTTTGACATTACAGCCCCCTGATCATCTTAATGGCCCTCTGGACTAACTCTAAAAGGTCCATGTCTTTGTTTTTCTGAGGACTCCAGAACTGGATGCTGTACTCCATTCCCACGTGGAGGTCTCACCTAAGTATAGTAGAGGGGGAGAATTACCTCCTTTGACCTGCTGGCCATGCTGCTTTTGATGCAACCCTGGACACATTGGGCTTTTTCACCTGTCCAGCCTCTCATCCACCAATACCCGCCAGTCCTTCTCACATGGTTTATTGCCCCAATCCCTGCATCCCCTGGCCTGTATTGATACCGGTGGGTTGCTCCAACCCAGGTGCAGGACCTTTCACTTGTTCTTGTTAAACTTGATGATAGTAGTTGAGCTCACTGTAGTGAAAAGTTAGGGCCAGAATTTTATGTGATTTTTGGAATTAGTCTGGGATCCTGGAATTTCAAAGACTGTGATATAGGACAGCAGTCAATGTGAAGAAATAGAATTATCACATACCCGGGACTAATGGCTTGTGATGGAATTGACTTAACTTTCAGATGTGCAATCATCTGTCTAACAGTTTCCGTCCTGAAAGCAATTACTGTACCACTTATGAAAGCAAAACCAGAAACAAAAGCCTTGAGATAGTTCAGAAGGATGGCATGACAACAGAGTAGAGGAGGTTATTAAATACAATCCAAAAGGTGAAGTTCTGTGTTGAAGAAGGAGAGCAGAGCAGAATATGAATCCTGTCAGGCCAAATGAATAGAAGCATTTCTAAAAGAGGGTTTGAGAAACAACTTAGAAACATATAAAAACTAGCTTTAAATGATTTTTCTCAAATATATTGGGAGAAGGAACATTGCCAAAGATTTTGTAAGCCCAGCAGACAACCTACATATAAAAAGAGCTCCCAGAGAGGATAGGGCAGTGGCAAAGCAACATAAATAATTATTTGTGTTCAGCATGGAAGAATGCAGGGATGTATTCACTCCAAAATCCTACATTATGGATAAATAGAGGATCTGTTTCAAATAAGTGTTACATTGTTAAAAAAAAGATGATTTCTCCTTGATTTTTGCTTCCATGTCAAGTGCTGAGATTTCCTTGCAGAAAGAGCAGTCCTTTGTAACCCAGTCCCATAGGATATGTGTGATTGTTTGGAATAACATGATAGTCCAAGCTATCCCTAATTAAAGGAAATGTGTGTTCATTGCAGAATAGCACTGGGAGGGGAGGGAAAATAAGCTGTGCTCCAATTTACTTGTGTATTTCCTATCTTTGGCCTTAAATGAATTACTTAAAAGTAAGTGAAATTTTTGTACTGGGTGATTTGGGATAATCTGTCACTCATTTAATCACATGTGTCACATTTCTGATTGTGACAGTAGATTTGCATATTTTCTTTTTTTATACTTTTATTTTCTTTACATGGGCTATTGTTAGAGATTAGTACCCATGTTTGGGCATGAAGTCCTGTTGAGCCAAATTAAGGGTGGAGAAAAAAATGGAAAGATGAAAGATTACTGTGGGTTCGGTGGGTATAGAGTTGAGAATGTATTGCTAGAATATAATAAAAGTAGTTACTGAATTACAGTTTATTTTCTATCTTCTGCATATACTCATTACATAGTTTGTAAGTGGTATGATTGTGTGTAAAGGTAGCCAAAACTTGGAACTGGAGCAAAATGATTGTGTAAGGAAGTAATAAATAATACACAAGATCAGTCTCCATTCAGCTGGACACAAATAGATTAGATCCAGTAAAGCATATTTGTTCGTACATACTGCACAAGACATAGTAGAGCAGGAAGGTGCACAGTTGGAGATTTTGCTTTTGAAGACTTGGGGCTTTCCTTGGTATTAAACTAACTAGAGCTAACTGTCATGCTTTGGGATGGAAGGGAAATTCATAGTTTGTTGATTGTTTAGTTAAGGTAGATATTATCTCTTTTTAAATTGTTTTTGTTCATAAACTATATGAAATACTATTTTTCTACTCTTGTGTGTATTATGTGGTTATTTTGCCTTTACGTCTTCTGACCAGTTCCTGCCTTTTTGGCTTTTAGAAGAATATAACCAGTGATACTGTTACTTATGATGTAGGGCTTGGTATCATGTGGATTTACTTGGAATCAAATCATGGGTGGAATTGAAGCTTGTTGCAGAAGTGGTAGGGGCTGCAAGCCAATACTGAAGCTGCTTGGAGGCTGAGCAAACTCCCTGGGGTGTGGAGAACTGCTGTAGGTGATGTGAAAAATTGCTGTATGTAACAAACCACAGTGTGAGAAGCTGACACCAGTTGTAGGTAGCTCCCTATTTCCAGCCAGTATTTCATAAGTGGTAAAGGGGGAATTGTGTGAGAGATGCCCAGGCAGTGCCATTGCGTGGAGAGGAGCACTGGCATCACTTAGGGAAGTGCAGTATTACAAGACCAGTGGTGCCTGATAATCATTCCAGAAACACCAAATTTGGGTATAGCAGTAGCAAAGCTGGGACATGAAGGGAAGAAATAATTGAAGTGCTTTGTTAGATGGGGGTGGAGAAAAGGAAGTGTGCTGGAAAAAGAAGATCAAAAAATGAGAAACAAGGTTGAGTGATGTGACCAGGTGCTGTCTGGGGTTGGTGTCGGGCAGATGTTGAGTGTGATCATCACAGTTGGAGCATGACAATACATTAAACTTCTTTCAGTTGCTTATTGCATCTTTTTCCCAGTGAATCTTTGTGTTTGCAGTGACAGTATACTCATAAGGAAGTGTATTTGTTGTGCCAGCCTGTGACTTTTTGAATTCATCTCTTAATCTGTGTTTATAGTCTGTACAAGATCTGCTTTCATTGTTTCTTCAAGACTTCGGTTTACACTGAACTCTAGTAGTGTAATATTTTTCTAATATTACTTATCCTTTGGTCCTTTTTTATTCTTCCAATGCCTCTCAACTCCTTGAGATGAAGGATAAGGGAGAAATTTGTAGTGATACTGTGAAATTTCTTGGGGTTATGTGTATAAGCACGCTTTCGTGCTTCCTCCACCCATTCATATTTAGTGTGCAGAAGTACTGTGAACTTCTTAATGTTTTTGAAAGCATATACTGCTGCTCCTTATTTTGTGTAGACTTTAATAATATTACAACTGCTCTTCCTGCTTTGATACACTGTATTCCTTTCATATGTATCTCAAAAGTACTTGGAAGAATAATACATTTATGTAGTAAGTTGCCAAGTGAGGCAATGTAAGGCGTGTATACCAAAAAGTAATGCTGAGAAGTACTCCAGAGAGCTACCTTATCACATTCTGTACCTATTACCATAGGTATCCCTATGGATAGCAATTATCCAGTATTTTATTAATTCATTAGGATTGCCCTGTATTTCTGTATTCACTGGATTTTCATTGTTGTAAACACCTTTGTGCTAATTTGAATATATCTGTGTATGGAAATTGGTTGTCGTTTCCTTGCTTCTCATGAAACCATTGTGTTTTAATAGACGAATTGCGAAAATTGAGTTGGTCTGGCATTCCCAAACGGGTTCGTCCAATAGCATGGAAGCTTCTTTCAGTAAGTTGTAATTTTTTTGGTTTTTCCTCTGCATTTAGTAGCAATAGCTTTTTCAAGCATTGTAAATGATTTTGTATGAATTGTAATCCATCAGTGATGGTTGGAAATGTGTCTTTTGCTGAATTGTAATGGAAGTTATGTTCTTTTACTCAATTTCATGATTAATCTATCAAATTGAAAGGAGGGAGATGAGAAGTAGTAGTAAATCATGTCACCTGTGTATCTTTATTTTTCAGCCTGGCTTTCTATGAAAGAAAGGTTTGTGATAACAGTGGCCTCTTTCATCCAGTTTTGATGGGATGGTGGAGAGTTCAAAGACAAATACATTCTTAATAGTTTTCTTGAAAATAGACACACAGTAGGGGAAGCAAAGACTATCAGTGTCATACAAAAAGCTTCATTCTGGCTTCACATTAAAGTAACTACAAGAAAAGATTAACTCTGTAGTGAGGAAAAACAGTGATAGGATCTATAGGTTTTTTTGGCTGATTCTTCTATAGTGCTTTAAGATGAACAACTCTGAATCACTGTGTCAATTAAGTTGTGGCATTGACTCCTGATGTCAGACCTGTGAGTCAGTTCAGAGAGACAGCCTCATTAAAAAGCTAATCACTTTTTTGTGGTGTGAGTTTTTGGCTATCTGAGCACTCTGATCTTTTCCCAGTGGCCAGAGGATTTTGCAATGGCTGTAGCTTGAGAGCAGATTGACTGAAGTACCGTGGAACAGCACACAGAGGTGTTTCAGTTGGGCATCAGAGAGAAGCTTGTGGGAATTCATGATTCACTGGGTTTGGTGTTACAGGAGAGGATTTTCTTTATCTTGGTGTTTGCACTATGTTTAAAAAGGTTCTTCTGCAAAAATACAGTTTATTCTTCATAGAGGTGTTTTTCTTGTCAGTCTTTTCAGCTATAATGCTTGTGATGACAAACAGTTAAGCATTTTAGCTGTTGTTCGTCTGCCTGTGGTTAGAAGAAGGTTTATGAGGATGTTTGTATTAAAAAGAAGCAGAACTCTCATGATGTCTACTCTCCAGAGGCTGTGAAAGACACTTTCTCAGCAAATCTTCATGCATTTAAGATCTGTTTAAAATTCTGAATTATACACACACACCAGTTTAGCACTATTGAATTTTTCAGAGAGTAGACTTAAATAGCTTTGCTTTTTATAGAATAATTCCATAGGGAATGCAAAGTATTTACTTCAGATTGACACTGATTTCCAGTGACTGAAAGAGTCTCTCTTGCTGATGAGTTCTACTAAATTTGCAGTTTAGTTCTTTCTAATGCTAAATGCAGATGCAGCTTAATGGTGGATATTCAAATATCCTGCTGTAATTGAAATTAAATATGGAGCTTGCAATTTATTTTAGTTCTGTTTCCAAAGTTGTATGTGATTTTGGTAGTAAAAAAGCCATATTTTCTCTTGAGATTTAGGATGTCTGTTTTAAAATACCAGAAGTAAGAAAAATTATGACTAACTCAAAGTTGACTTTGAAACATAGTAAGCTAAAGCATAAGCATTTTTTAAAGTTCTGAATCAGAAGACTGACACTGAAGTTTAGAGAATCAAAATTATGCCAATTAGAAAAATATAAAATAAGCTGACTCCTCGTGCTTTCTAGTAAGAACATGGTCTTTCCAGGAGCTTTAACTTAATTTCATAAGTTGATTTTAGTTTAGTGTTCCTGGTCTAGAAAAATGCCCGTGTAGAGTTCTCTTGTTCTGTTGCTTTAACAACTCCAGTTCAGGATCTATTTCAGTTCAATCTGCAACTTCATCTTGCCATGCCTCTGCAAAAACCTGCTTTCAGACTTTTTTTTATACTTTAGGAATTAAGTGGATTTTTTTTGAGTAGGAGACTTATGAAAATCTGGCTTTTTTTTTTTTCTTTTTTTTCCTGCCTCCAAGTGGCAGTATTTTGAAAATTCTTAGCTTTTCTTTAGTAAGTCCTGCCGTGATTTCTTACGTATTATGTGGTCCTCATTCAAAAGTCTTATTTAAAAAGCACAAAATTAATTTTTTTCAGGGAATGGAGTACACTTTGTAGTATCTGAGGCAGATGATGATTGTCTTGTTTGTAAAACCAGCATGGAAATTGGAATTTTAAAAATATGATTTAAGAAACTGATAAATTGAGATAAATGTTACATAGTCAGTAGATGAATAATGTTAACAAGTGTTTGATGAAGACAGTTTTTCAATATAATACTCTGTTGATGTTATGCATGTCTACTGGTAACAGTATATAGAAAAAAAGACATGATTTATTTTTAAAATATAGCAAAAAATGTTAAGTACACTGTACCTAAACAGCAAGAAGAACTGTACAGGTTCTCTTCTCTTTTGAATAACAAAACTAAAGATAGGTTTGCTAAAACCTTTGGAGGAAATTAATGAATAAAAGGATTAAACTCTCCACCAATTTATTTGCTGCTGATACGCTGCAAGCCTTCCCAACTTTTAAAAATGAAACCTAATTTGTAAAGTGAACAGGAAACATGAAATGTCAAATTGAAAGATTAGTTCAGTCTTTGAAACTGAATAATGGCAAAAAGACTTGCTGAGAAAGTATTGGTGTCCTTCAAACACGCACATTTGATCTCACAAATGAATTCTTTTCTAATGCAACCAACTTAAGATATCCTACAGGGAAGAAACCACAACTGTTGAGAGTAAATGCGTGGCAGAATTCAATATTTAATACAAAACACTGGGGCAGGATATTAAATGTCAGACAAAGTCTTTAGGCAAAAGTTAAGCTGGTGGGATTTAAAGTACCTGGAATCAGACACAAGTCTATGTATCTTAATGGAATTCATTTTGCCAAAGAAAGTACCTCCTAAGGTATCTGGAATGTAAAATAGCTTGTACTTATTCTGTTGTCATTATAAACTAAGCAATTAAAGTGTACAGGAATAATATTTTCCATTATTTTAATATAAAATCATAGAGTTGTATAGGATGGAAAGGACCTTTAAGGTTGTGTAATCCAACCATAAACCAAGCACTGCCACGTCCACCACTAAACCATGTCCCTAACGGCCACATCTGCACATTTTTTAAACACCTCCAGGAATGGTGACTCAGCCACTTCCTCAGGCAGCCTGTTCCGATGCTTGGTAATCCTTTCCATTAAGAAATTTTTTCTAATATTGAATCTTAGCCTTGCTAATGTATATAATTCCTACGTGCAGGCAACTGAATTAATACACATTTTTTAAAAAATTAGTAAAATTACTCCAGTACTGGCCACTAGAAATTGAGGAACTCAAATGTTATTAAATTTACCTGAACTTATTTAAGCTTTTCTTCTCTAAAGTCAACATCAACACCATCTTAGTATTTCTGATGAGAAATTGCATTTTGTAGAAAAAAAAAGGCAGTAAAAAAAAAAAAAAGCAGCTGTCTTTATAAGATGTTTCTATCTGATTTTTGGACCAGCTGGAGTGATTAGAAAAATAGTTTAGTAAAGGATTATTTAGATTTGTGTAGAAGTACATGTAACCACATCAGTTTATTAGATTTCCTGTCACATGTAATCGAGTCCAGCAGTGCTTTTTGTAAGGCAGAGAGTAATTCTTCTCATTTCACTGTTTTTTCAGGGCTATCTTCCTGCAAATGTGGACCGAAGAGAAAGCACTTTACAAAGAAAACGCAAAGAGTATTTTGCATTTGTTGAACAATACTATGATTCCAGAAATGATGAAAACCACCAAGATACTTACAGACAGGTACAGCACCTATTGAATTGACCTTAATCTACAGAGCACTTGCTAAAGGACTTTGAGATTAGTTTTGAACTTGGCTACTGTTTTTCTCTGTTTGTTCAATCTTACCTGATAGGCTACTCTCTAATAATTTTCCTAAATTTTAGAAGCAAAATTGTGAAGTAGTTTTGGTTAGAAATTCGAAATAGTGGATTTCCTGTAGTGTCAGCATTAGTGTTGCCGTAGTTTTCTGTTTAAAAATAGTTGTATTTTCAAATATTTCATCTCCTGCTCAGACCCTCATTCAAATGAGTGAAGATGGACAGGAAAAGTGTAACAGTGACTGTTTCTTTCTTTCTCCATACTTCTGTTTAAGAAGTTGAAACTGTATATGATGTGCAATAAACATAGGGGTGTCAAACTTTCAAACTCACCCAGATAAGCAGATAACTTTTCTTCAAGTTTTGTATTGAAATGAATAGTTTGTAACACTAAGTATAGACTGATACTTTAGCCTTCCTTGGGACAGAAGCAGCTAATATCTTCCTTTCAGGTTTAGGACTAATCTTTAGTAGCAAGAAGTATGCAGCATTGCTAACGTAAGGCTTGTAAATGGAACTCAGTGTCATCTCTTGAGCAATCTGTTGCGTAGAACTCCTTTGTGAAGTTTGGAATAAAAATTTAAGAAATATTGGTATTTTTGTGCTCTCTTCTTGATTGTCAAATACATTAAAATAGGTGCTAAACTCTGCTTTTGCCTTTGGAGTTTTGGTCTTGATGATCTTGCAGGTGTTTTCCGACCTAAATGATTCTACGACAGTGGCAGTTGAATATGCCCTCACAGAAGCAGTAGTATGTGTTTACTCAAATTACCCTAAGGTATTGAGTACTCCCAATATGGTTATAATTTGCAAATAATTAAAATGTGGTATAAGGCTCCTAGAATGTGAATAGAAACATATGTATTTTTAAATTTTGCTTCATTGAAAGATTAAGTTAAAGATTTGGCTGCATGTTTTGAAATACAGTAAAAATTCATGTTTTCTCTAAAGTAATGATACAATGGGATTGCAACTAACAGTGTAAACCAATAGAATTATTTTAAGTTTTATGTTGTTTAGAAAATGTGCTGTTGGTTCCTTCTACAGTATTCTTCTTTGTCTAATTAGATCCATATAGATATACCACGCATGAGTCCTGAAGTTTTAAGACTTCAGCCCAAAGTAACAGAGGTAAGAATACAATATTTTCTTTTTGTAAGAGGAAACATTTTATTAGTGAATCTGACATCACAGTTTGATTAATAATTAATTTAATTACACTTGCTATTTTGACTTCAGAACTAGGTTAAAGAAGTAAAAAATGAGGATATATAAGTAGAGGCTAAGAATAGCAGTGTAAGTATGAGTAATAAAAGCGAAGGCACCTCATTAATTTCCTGTATTGAATATGTCAGTTTTAATTGTGGTCTTGTGCCACTGAGGGTTTTTTCCCCGTTTTTTCCATTCATATATTTTGTTAATACTATGTTTTTTAAGTAATCCAAACCACAGTCCTGTGGTTCCATGTATTTGTCAAAATCATTTAAGGTCTGAAAATTTTTAGAGTGTTCCACTTGGGAAATTCTCCTATTTGAATTTGTAGCACAACTGGTTTGAATGCCTTATCTGATTTTGCTTCCTTGTAAGTTTTGTGTGTTGAGAACTCTGTTTAAATGGTTTTACTACTGCTGTACCTATATAATTAATGTAAATATATAATAATGTGATTAAATATGTGATTAATGGTAACTATATTAATCCAATTGGCCTGTATTGTTGAGGAATCAAATCTCATGGGGACTTTTAATTTTTAAGTATATAGGTCTTAAATAGATGGTGTGGATTATCCTCTTCCAGTTATTTGATGTAATTCTTCAACTTGTTCTCCTTTCTAATGATTCTAGTTAGACCTTCAAATGTACTTCCATGTAGCTTCTGTTCATAGAATTATAGATCCAAATACAACATGATCTGATAGTTTATTATGAGAACTTAAATGCAGGACTAGCTTTCATTTGGCTTTCTGCTGTTCCAATTATTTGTTTAATGGCAGTACTCTTCCACACGTTGGAGAATTGGTTTGAAGAAATAGCCTAGTACAGTGTTACCACAAAAAAAAAAAAAAAAGACAACATATAGGGCTTTCCACCTGCTTTCTACACAGTGATGTTTTACCTGGGCTGTTATAGGGATGAATCAAGGAGGATTCAAGTAAAATCAAGGGACAAGAAATAAACAATACCAGTAGGAAATAAACTATTAAAGAAATTAATTAGATCAATGGGCTACTAGGAGGATGGGCTTGCATCTGTCTTTTACTCTCTCTCTGATCTTAACCAAACACTACTTGCTTCATGCCATTGTACAAAACATGGTGAAAGGGTCATGGCATCCAATTCCTCTGTTGTTTCTTTCTCTTGCTTTCTGGGTTTCTGGAGACCAACCATAGCACCTTCAGCCCCACAAGGATCTGTCCCTACTCCCAGGGCCCCATGCAAATAGGTTGTGTTGTTCACAGAACTGGCCCTTCTAGAGAGAGAAAAGATGGTGTTGGTCTCTGGTGAGCAACAGTCACTCCCCCCTTTTTAAGGCAAGATGGCAAGGGCTATAAAGAGGAGAAGGGAATCCGAGTAAGGGTCAAAGGCAGGTTTCAAAGGATGACACTGTGTGCAAAACTGTTGTTTAGAATATTATGGTGAGTTTTGTGCATATTTATGATGCTGCAAAGATTTAGAGTAATGATATCACTACTTGTAATAATCTCACACAGAATGAGGTGAAGAGACTGTAGTTGATGGAACTGGACAGAAGCACTGGTTAAGGCTTCAGAAAGACAGCATGTGTATAAACCTCACAGTCTCCTGATTTAGATTTCCAAAAGCTACTATTCCAAGATTTTTGCTGTTCTTGGTGGTATCAGTCTCTGTTGCCAAAGAACTTTTAATTAGAGTTAATAAGGCTGTGTTAATTTCTTATCTGAACTCAGAGTTTGATTTCCGTAATAAAATGTTGCAATTTAGAAAAAGATGTTTTGAATCTGATGTGTGGAAATAACTACGTATTATGTGTTCCTTTTAAAATCAGTCTGAAGTGTTTATTTTTAATGGGAGTTCTATGGATCTTGAGTGAAGGGAAGGTAATGTTGGAGCAAAGATTTAAAGGATTAAAAATTACTTAATAGTGGCCCTGATAGAGGAGAACAGAGGAGTTAGGGGTGGTCTTTCATATAGTGCCATCAAGTTATTTTAAAGGCTACTTATTATTTAGTTTTAATAAAGTTGATTAGCTGACATGGACTGGTCTAATTTATTATCTTTTCTTGCTTTATCTTTAACTGAATTTTGTTGAAATGGAAAGCACATGGCTGTGTATTTCCCATCTATGCTTGCATATTATACATAATAATTTCATGAAAACCGCCCAATTTAAAATAGTTTACAGTTTTGTCCTTCTCTCTTTTCTTTTTTTTTTACTTAGAAAACAAAAAGCAAATTTTCAAATGCTTAAGGCTTTTGAAGTTTTGAAGTTCCTCTGAGGTGGCAAAACCCACAAGTAATTCAAAACCTTCATTTAAGCTGATGGATTCTTCTCTTTATGTATATGAATATAATTCTTGCCATAATTGTGAATGAGAGTCAACTTCAAAGGAGAATAATAGATTGGTAATGACATCTCATGAGATATAGTGGTCCATAGTAGAAAAATAATTCCACTTTTTGTTGCTGGTTTGGAAATCAAGAAGGGATCCTTTTGGGAAAATGACCTTTTTAATGAGTCCTATTTGAGCACAGTCATGACTGTTGTATAGAAACTTAAATCAGTCTGCTGTTCAGGTTTTCAGTGCTCAGTTTTTTTGATTCAGAACAGTAAATGAAACTTTATGAAAATGGTTAGGAAATTGAAAATGCTATTTCAGTGTGTATTTGAATTTCTGATTAGAAGCATTTGGGGATATTAAAGCTGATGTGCCATCACTCACTAAGTGGTGCTTCTTGCTCAAAATATAACACCCCCAAACAAATACAGACATCACCCCCATCTTAGTTGTCATACCTGGATTATAAAAACATTTTAAAATCCATAGGCTTCTCAATTTGCAATGCAGACTGTGTTTCTTATCAGGTTCTGAGGAAACGAAAGGTTGGTGGTATAAATTTGTGAATTGTTTGACTTGAGACATGGCTCCATGAAAAACCACTATGTTTATAGTTTCTGCAGTGGACATTTTGACTGATTGTTCTTACTGAATTGCTGTGGTTTTTTGGTTGGTTGTTGACTGTGCATATTTTGTAACCCCATCACACCATGAGTTTTTTATTTAGCCTACTGCATAACCGTGTTTTATGTTCTGCAATTGCTGCTTTAATAGGTTTCTCTACTCAGCTCATTCTGATATTTGTTTTTTGAGAAAGTTGTTTGTATTTGCAATATGTTAAACATTCCTTTTTCAGAAGTGACACGCAGAATGATAACTGATAATGCTGAGAAATTACTGTTGCTGAAAGTAGAAGTGACAATGGACAGAAGCAGGCAGAGTGGCTGTGAGCCAACTAACCTTGCTAGATAGTCAGTTTTCCAATAATATTGTGTAAACAACTGTAATTTCATCAGAGTATGATTATGTAAATGTTGTAAATGGCTGAGTGTGAAATCTTAATGCAGTTATTTATAGACAGTGAAACACCACTGGCTATTGCTTAAAGGGCAGAGGTTGGTTTTTTTTTTTTTTTGTTTAATACGCAGCTCTTGTTAAAATGCATGAGGTGACAGGACTACAACCAAGAATCTGTAGCTAAAGGAATAAGAATCTTGGCAAATGGAAACAAGAGGCTTCTATGGAGAATTTGCTAGTGAATACTTTCCTTTTTGCCTAATCTCTGAAATCACACTGAGCAAAAACTGAATCTCAGTTGTGGTTGTAATGGATCAGACGTGAGCTGTCTTAAGGCTTGTATTTCAGTGCCCACCAAAACTTCTTGTACTTGCTTTTGTTGTCTGTCTCCCCTGTTCTGTGAATTTTCAGCCAGGGAAACTAAACCTGGAGGACAGTTGACTCTCAAAAGGAAGCCTGTAGGAGAAGGATAGATGTTGATATTTGGGACTTGTTTTCAAAGCAAAAGGTGCAAATACGCTTTGGCTTCAGGTAACTTATGTGGAAGCCTGTGATGGGAATTTCAAGCACCAGAATGTGAGTCCTTTATGCTGAGACCTTTCCTTACTTAAAAATTACTACAAGAAGACTTCTAAAATAAATAATAAGATTTTATTTAAAATTGAATTAAAACAGTCAACTTCTTAATCTAACAAAAACTTACAGTGAGATTGAATTAAATAATCTTGACTCCACAACTAGACTTCCTCCACCTATTGCATCTTTTCAGGGCAGGTCTTTCACCGACTTTCTTGAAGCCTGAGCATTCACTGATTTCTGGAGTTGCAGCAAACCCCAGAATTATTTGGGTCCTTCCAAAATTTCTCCTTTTTTTTTATTATTGAGGCTAGATCTGAAGAGCAACATAGTTTGTTGAGCAAACATTCTTTTGTTTCAGAAGATTATGTATCCCCATTTGAGTGTCTGTAGTTAGGACAAAGCATGTAGTAGCTTTCACTCTTCTGCTTATTTGCAGCCTTCAAAGGCCCATAATATCTTCAGAAAGGTAATTGAGAGGAAATACAGCCTGTCACAGACCTAAATGGAGTCAGAAAAAAGTTCCATGATTTCCTTGCTCTCTTCTCATGCTGAGATTTGGTGTGGCCTCATGAGCTTTTGCAGATCCTAAGCAAGCTTCAGTTTATAGAGTTGAGAGAGTGAGGTTCTGTGATATGGCAGGCAGTTGCCTTATTTCTACATTTCCTGATTGTTTCAGGTTTTTCATTAACCTATGCAGATGTCTAGAGTGTAAAACTCCACACTGCAGTATTAGGCAAGCTGAACTGTTGTGGAATCTCTTTTTATGGGAATGTTATTAAAAAAATCTAAACTATATCAAGTCTTTCTTTCTGTTACTTAGGAATAAATAGAGTACTGCATTAGTAGAATACTTCTTTCAAAGAGATGAAAAAATATGGGAAGATCATTTAATATTTCTTTCCCTTGAGAAAAGAGGAATTTTATATTACTGGAAAAACTTCGGTGAATAAGAGCTACTTTGTATTAACTACTGTAACTGACATACATGCTAGGTTGGTTTTAACATGCTAATACATTTATGCCGTAGTGTGCATATTTTTAATACTACTTAATTCCATGATACTAAATTTGTCTGCAAGAAGGTTTTCAACATCCTCATGAGGGGAAGCAGATGGGCAGGTACCGATCTCTTCACTCTCATGACCAGCACTCCAGAAAATGGCACAAAGCTGAGTCAGGGAGGTTTAGGTTGGGTATCAGGAAAAGATTTTTCAGTCTGAGATGGCTGAACAGCGGAACAGACTCCCCAGGGAAGTGGTCATAACACCAAGCCTGACAGAGTTCAAGAAGTGTTTGGACAACGCTCTCAGTCACACCGAGTGATTCCTGGGGCGTCCTGCACAGGGCCAGGAGTTAGAGTCAGTGGTCCTGATGGGTCCCTTTCAACTCAGGATATTCAGTAATTCTATGATGTTATGATAATTTACAAGTGTCTTGTTTAAAATGTGCTTATCACTTGTTAAATTAAATTGATAGTTTCTTTAACTCTTTTTCAGATCTTTGAAAGGATTTTGTTTATCTGGGCAATACGTCATCCAGCCAGTGGATATGTTCAAGGCATAAATGATCTTGTTACTCCTTTTTTTGTAGTCTTCATTTGTGAATACATAGGTAAGATTTGTCTTAATACTGAATTATGAATTAGTATTGGTTTTGAAGCATCATTTTCATTTTATTCTAAGAGTTTGGATGAGCTAATCAAATCATAATTTTATACATTAATTTTATCATAAATGTGTGTAATTATAGATCTGTTCTGCTTTAAATATAAGCTGAGAAGCAACCAGATTTTAAGTAGTCAGTGAAGTTCGGAAACAAACTTGATTTTTGGCTTAAGAAGTATTCACTGTTTAATTTTCCCTTTCTCTTTTAATTAATGTTTTTTGTGAAAAGTTTAAATTGTATATATGGACTGGACAACAGCAGCAAAACAAGAAAGCAAAACAAAAAACCCAACTATGCCTGCCCTGCAGGAAAAGACCTCAGCAAAACAAAAAAAGTAATCCATGAAACACGTATATTTTAAAATCAGTTGGGGGGAAATTAAAATATGGGGAACCTATTAAACAATGTGTGTGACTGAAATAATGGCATCCTGGAATTAGGATCTGAAAATTAAGACAGCACTAATTAAATTTCTCTGGTTAAGAACTCTGCTCTTCTGAGACTTACAACATTAGTAACAATGGTAGTGTCATCAGTTCCATTTATGTTGAGTTTGTGGCTTTATGTGTGAATATACTTTTGAAAACATAAACAACTTAGATGTGGGTTAAATATTAAATTTACAGATTTGTATTTAAGTTATTATAACCATTAAGAGAAAGACTGACTATTAATAATAAGTCACTAATAACTTGGGTATAACTATGGATATAAAAGGTAAGCTTTAACAGAAAAAATGACAACGTTAATCTGATTTGAATTAAAACTGTTTTCCTGTACTTTTATGTATTGTACACACATACAGTGAAAATTTAAGTGTTGTGTATGTAAACTTGAACAATGTGTTGTCTGGCTACTTCAATGGGGCTACGTACAGTGGATTCTTCCTCCCTTGTCTGTGCAAAATGTCCATTGGTGTATTAATCCAGATCGATTAGTTTTAATGAAGGACAGATTATCCTTGAGGGGATGATAGACTATCTATTTACTCATTTGCATGGCAACACCTCTGTTGCTTTGTTCATTTCTTGTTTCAGAGGGGGATGTTTCATTGCTAAGCAACTAATGAGAACTACTGCTGCTTCCTCCCTAATCATCTCCTAAGTAGGGTAGAGGCCTACTCCTGAGAGTATTTGCAGTTTCTGCCTTTTACTCCCTCATTTGACAGATAATGAAAATGTTCTTAATGATCCTAGAACAGTAGGGTCTCTAGTAGACTTTAGGGTTGCTAATTGAAATAAGAAGTTCAAATGATATGTGATTAGAGAATTGATATTCCATGTTAAATAGGCCATTTAATTAATATGGTAAATAAGTTTGTCTTTACCACCAACTTACATTTGGAGACCCTGGTGGTTGTTAATGTATTTGCCACTTTGTCAGGATTGTCATATTGGACAGCATAGCTGTTCCTGTAAATGTTTGGTGAAGAAAGACAAAATGTGAAAACTTTCAGCCTTAAAAGATAGTTGGGGGGAATGTATGAAGCTCTGAAAACTGTATTCTGAAAGCTCATTTAAAAACTAGTATCTATATCATAAGAAAAACAGCAAAATGAAGGTTTGGTTTTTTTCAGTACAGTGGTGGTCATGGATAAGTGCTAACAGCAGTTATTTCCCCCAGAGACATATAAAAACTTTCAATTTTCTTTAAATAGCTTTTTGATTTGAATCTTTCTAATACATTCAAGTTTCACTGAGTGATGCACTCGAGTTAGAATGAATAAATGAAATGGGGACATTGCATTTATGAAGTACCTGAAAAATCCTGTAATGAAATCATAGGATTCAAAACTAACACTGTGAACTGGGCTTTAGTAATTTATATAGAAATAAACACAGAATTGCAGAATTTTTACCAAAAATTGTTTACACTGTACTAGTGTATTTAATATTTACTTTGGAAACATTCTGTATTTACTTCAGATTTTTTACTCTGGATCTCATTTTTTGGTTTTACATGAATATTGGTATGTACATTAAACAACTTTATTGGTTGCTGTCTTTTCACTATTTTTTTTTTGTATTTTTCTCAATTTAACTGAAACCTTTTTTGCTGCAGTTCTAAGTCACTTGGATCCTTTTTACAGTTTTTACAGTTTATACAATTTATACAGTTGAAAGTGATAATACTTTTATTTTAGGTTATTTCTGCAGTTAAAAAAAGTCTTAAAGAATTAATAAGTATGAATAACAAATTCTTATTATTAACAATGCCATTAATAATAAATCTGTGCCTTTTAGGTCATCTGATGGTACATCCTGGTAATTTTTAAACACATTTGCAGTTTTGTCAGATATTATGGTGGGAGGAAAGCCATGTTTATTTTAGCTCTATGACAACTGAAAGAGCCCTTAATCCTTAATCTTCCATAAAAAGTGTGTGACATACTTATTCTAGTGATGGGAATCTTTTGGCTCTGCTAAAGACATCTGCAAACTGTTTGGAAAAGTGTTGTTAAGGAACTTCTGAAGATACAAATGACATGGATGAAAATGCTAATTTACTTCTCATTCAAATCTGAATGCCATAAAGGATATTTTTGGGTCTGTATATAAGGGCTGAAGTCAGAGATGTTTTGCTGGTTTAGTATGGATAGAGGTGTACCTAATTTTAGCCCATAGATTCGCATATGTAGAATATATTGAGTTGTTTAATGTAGGAATTGAGTATGTTAAATGTTCAGGACATTCTTTCAAGCTTTCCATCAGTACGATGAAAGTGTAATCTGGTAATGTCTCATTAGGTTCCAGTCTGCAATAAAAGCAGAACGCTGCAACATCTTCAGCAAGATAAAACTTAAGTGTCAAACCAGGCCAGGAGAGAAAAAACCGTAATTAAAGAAAACTAAAGAGGGGGTAGATAGTGGCCCCTGCTGGAATACAGTAGTTTCAGTTTTGAATTTCTGGTCTCAGGTAGGAGGAGGATGATTTTAAACCTCAGGTTTCTTATACCAGATGATTGTGTGGTTCTCAACATTTTTTAAAAATTTTTCCACCTCATCAAAAATGCTAGAGGTATTTAATCTTATTTTGTCATACTATAACAGCCTTCTTTAGAAATTCAAACACTGGACATGCGGGAAAAGTATTGTGGGCTTCCTCTAACCTGCATGACATAACAGTGTTGTAACGTGTTGTCAGAACAAATGCTACTTACTGTCAGGGCAGTTTTCCTGAAAACCCTCTGTGTTTGTAGCATATTAGTTTGTGTCAAAATGAATCTCATCCCTGCAGATGCACCAGAGGGGTTTTTGTTAATGAGATAAGATATACTGTGTGACTGCTCACTGTTTGTAGGCTTGATATGGACAAGGAAATTTTGCACTGGATTGCAAGTCCTATTTATTGCAAGTTGCCGCAGATGTGCTCTTTGTACACCTTCCTCTTGGCCTGAACTCCTGTAAAGCTACATTGTTTCCTAGTGTTGAGTTGTGCTGTATGATTACTTGTGGTCTCTTGCTCACCTACACTTCACTTTATCCGACATTCCAGTACCTCATCGTTCACTGAGCTTGTATCTATGTCTAAAACCCCAAAGAGGACCTGGATTTATTCACCATCCAGAGAGATGAAGGTTTCAGAGAAGTACCACCATGATAAGGATGTGTATTGGAATGTTGCTAAGTGGAATAGCTGTATGAAATAATTTTAAGATGCCTAGGAGTATTGGATCAAGGGAAAACTAGGAGTTAGTAGGAAGCTAAGGGCAGAAAATGAGCACTATTGTAGCACTTGGTCGTTTTATGTCGGATAAAAAATGACGACAAAAATGAGGCTGCTGAAGACTGGAATGGCATTTGAGATATTGTCTGCAATCTTCTTGAAATAGAGGAGCCTGAGACAAGTTGATGATGCTTACAAGAACTCATGAACTGAAAACTTTGAAAAGAGAGATCTTACCCTTGTAAGTATTTTTTCTTGTCATCTTAAATATTTTTGTAGATGGCATTAAACGAAACTTCTGTTATCTAGTGTTTTTTAAATTGATACTGCTATCACTTTATGGGATAATTAATCTAGGCCCAAATCCTAGTGAAAGTGGGATAGGGTTTATTCCCAGGCTATTTTTACCATAAGTAAAGAAATGTTCTTTGGTCCTGAAAATGCCTTCATCTGTCTATAACTCCCTTGTTTACCATTTTTTCCATTCCCTCTCATATATTACAGAAAGTCTTTCTGCCCTTACAACTGGTATGCAGTTCCATTTTTGTCTTCCTTTTGCCCTTTTCAACAGTGAATAATTGTATTTAAAACTATTAATTCTGGAGGTTTTCCCCACAGTTTGAATACTGTATCCAAAATGGTTATTTTCATTATATAGTTGGAGTAAAGTTTCAGAGCATTTTATCACAGCCATATCTGAGGTAATTCCTCAATGTTTGTTTATAAAATAAGAAAAATTTTTGGTTAAGCAGAATTTTTTTTCAGGAGAGTTGTGGTTTTTGTGGAATACATAGATCTGTTTGGAATGTACATAAAACTGAATTTCTGAACGATGAGACAGCAAGCCAGAGAGCAGAGAGTATTAACCCATGGACTTTAGGGAGCTGCTTTTCTTCATACTTACAGGGTTATAGGGTAATATTTTGTTCAGCATGCCTTATTTCCTTTACAAGACCAAGCTGAAACCTTGACTGCTAAAGTATATAAATTAATTTGAAATAATTTATCCTGCTGCCTTAAGTACCTAGGCCTTTGTTATTCAGTTCCACCAATTCACTAGTCCTTGAAGGATTATGAATAGGACTTGTACATTGAGGCTTTGAGGAGAGAAAGTGGAAAAGATGTAACATATCTGTAGTTATTTAAAAGAGACTGTCTGAAACTGAAGAATGACGAATTGTTTTTATAAACTAGAACAAAGAGCTATAACTGGATTAAATGTATGCTTCTCGTTCTCCCAGGCCCTTCAAGTTTCTCCATCTTCTGATTTACCAGAGAAGAAATTCTGGAAAACTTCTCAGGACTGAGGTTCAGGAATATGAAAGATTTCTTTCGTTTGAGAGAGATGGAAAGATTTTATTTGCAATTGTAGTATGCTCTTCAACTTTTCTTTTAATTTTGGCATTAAACTTTGTAATAAACTTCTACTGTTTTCATGCTTTTCTTTGTTTAAATAAATAAAAGGTTTTGCACAATTGTGCGTTAAAATATTTTTATTTACACATTTTTTTGAAATGACTTATGAAACACAAAATGAATTTGCATAAAAGCAGGGACATGAAGCATAATTGATATTTTAATGTTTTCCTGCAAGTTGTAAAAGTATTAAGAAAATATATGTTTTTTTAAACCGTTTTAAAATTTTATGAAAAGCCTATTCAAAATAATTTAAATCACTTTTGTCTAATGAAAATTCTATAGCACAAGTTCCATTTAATCACATTGAATATTTTCTTCTTCATGCAAATTGCCAGTGATGTAGTTTCCTTATACAAAGGTATATTTCAGTGCTGTTTCATAGTAGTCCCATAATTTTATAGTAATACTCATGATATCAGGAAAGTTGACTCAAGTTATCATAAACATGAGCAATATTCTATGAAATATTATTTGGTAATTAAATGGAGTATTGTTATCTGTGTGACTTGGGTGAGCAAAGAATGAAGAGGTCTTACACAAAACGGTTGAATTCAAGGCTTGAAAGTACTGAAAAGCCAATTACATCTTCTGCATAAATCCAGGAAACATCATATGCATTCCTCTGTAAAAGCTGCAGTACACATGAACCACTCGCTGACCTGAATCTTTTTACTTACCCACCAGTTTTCTTTGCTGCACTCTTTGCTTTCATGTATTATTGAACACTTAGTATATGTACATCTGGATATACATATAGATTTGTACATATATATTTATAACATGGCATAGAAGTTGTTCAGCATTAATCTTAGCTGGCTTTGAGATAACCACCGTTCACCTTTTCAATTTCTAGGAATATCCTGCCCCACTCTCCCCCTATTGCTGTGCCAATCTGTTGTCAGTGAAAGTATTTTTTCATTGCTGCAAGGTAGCTGATGAGAGGGAGAACTGTAATGAATAAGATGGACAGTATTTGAATTTGGTTTTACAAATTGATGATTCCTGCTTTGCACCATGAAAAAGGTCCAGAAGTAAGCAGAAACCTGTGTTGAGCCCACACACAGAGGACTTTGTACTGTGCTGTGAGGCAGGACTGATTTTGACTGCAGTGGGAAGGCACTTAGAATTTTTTTCCATTAATTTGAATAGTTTTGAGTTGTATTTTTTAAAAATCCCTAAGTTCCTTCAGGTAAATTACATGGAAACAAAGACAATAAGAATACAGACCTGAATTTTAGTACTTTAAAAAGCACACTACTGAAGCACTTGAACAGATTATACTTTTAAATTGTTAATTTGTTTTTATGTATGTCTTACTTAAGAAACAATGAATTATTCACAATGTCTGAGCAATTGTCTTTATTAATATATAATACTGTTTTTCAGGCCTAATTGGATAAGGAAATCTTATTATTTTACATCCTTTTATTCACTTTAAACAAGTAGGAGAATCCATGTGAAAATAACTAGCACTGAATTGTTTGAGTTGTTTGTTAGCTAGCAGTGGTTGCCACAATATACTGTTCTGTCTAGGGTTGGTTCATAAAGCAAGATAGTTGGAGACGTTCCAAACAGAACTAAGGAAAATGAGGATAGTGTTAAGAGGACACCTCATGCTTAGTTTGTGAGGGGTTAGGGAATAAGGGAGCATGAAGAAAGGCAAATATGTTGACAGAACTTGTATAATGGAGAGAATTGATTACTAGGAACTGGTGAGCTATAAATTTCTTTTAGTCTTTTGATCGTTTTATTTTGTGTTTGAATATTCATTTTAATTATTTGCCTGGACAAATTCATCTTTGTCTTTTAGCATGATTTACTGAATTAATTTTTTAGTTGCTGTTGACTCATTCTGTAGTGGACACTTTGTTCTGGCTTAGAGTTATAAAACTGTTTAATTTAAGGATTATTTTTCAATGTAGTTGCAATAGTATAAAAGTCCTAATGAACGTAGTTAAGCTTTACTCAGATCCGCAGTTTATGTGTGACTTGCTGGTTGTAGTTTATTCCCTACTGTTTTTCCCTAGTTGCTTAACCTACTGGAAGTTTTGGTGGCATTTAATATCAACTCTATGAGTGGATCTGTTTGCAGGAGTGCTCTCTATAGGCTTTGATAAAATGAGGTGATTTAGTTCTTTAGTTAGTGGATTTTTGGCTAATTGCACCAACCCAATTTTGGCATGTTTTAGAGTATAGTAACCTTGAGAGAAGGTGTCAATAATGAACAGCTGAGCATATAGCTACCAGTAACTGTATAGTGTAGTTGGCTAGTAATATAATGCTGCATATATTATAGTCATTAATGTATTTGATTCCCTGTGAGGGCTTGGAACAGTGTGAGCTGGATTCTTACGTGCTGTAGAATCTTCCAGAGCCTGTTTGTTCTTTCAAGAGGTTAGTGTACTGTACCCTGCCTGTTCTAGGTTCATTTCTCTATTCCTTAAACTTCACAGTGAAGCCACATATTTGAGTATTTCCACGTTAGTTTTAGTTGGTCAGAGAAAGGTTTGCTTGCTGTATACTTAGATGACACAGCTGAAGCAGGGCTTTCTGCTGTCAAAACAGGTGGCTTTGCTTTTTCTTTTACAACCCAAAATGTGCATTCCTGTCTTCTCTTTTTGGTCTGCATTGGCTTTCCTTGGGCACAGTTAAACTGGCTGGAAATAAGACTCATAATAAATGGAATGATTTAACTTTCTGCATGCATCTTGAGGATCAGAGAATAATATGAGTGTTGATGTGGGAATAGGAGCATGTTAGGGAAGAAGGAAGAAGCAAAATTCTGTTTAGTGCCATGTAGCACTGAGACTGCTTTAGCTGTATAGTAACACATGCTCGTGATAAGGATTTGTGAATTACACTTACTTTTTGCTTAGCAGGTTAGGGAGCACAACAGACATACAGGATATGGTGACCTGCTTTTCTATTGTTTTGCTTCCTAGTACTGTCTTGAATGACCTTGATTTACTATAGACAGCACAGTTTTACAAAATCAGTTCTTCTCTCTGTTGCAATTTTTATTTCACTCTCTTTAATGTACCGTCAGATTTCTGGGCTAATTAGAATGGTTCATCTGAAATGTTGGTTGCATTGTTGCATCCAATAGACTTGGGCTTTGCCCCCTTGCTTTGCTTTTCATATGTAGACTTTTTTTTAATGTTAATTTTGTCATGTTTTCTATAATCTTACTTTTTTTTAAAGTACATTGTTAGTTCTTAGAAATCGAAGTGCTTAAAGTCATATCATACTGATGCAATGGAGAAAGTAACTCCAGTAATCTTCATGACCTCCACTGAAACAAAATTAATTTCTTGAAAATTTGTTCACTTAATCAGACAAACTGTAAAATGAAAATTACTGTTCTTATGAACTGACAGATATTCTAGCTTGAATAAAGTATGGGTTGTGATAAAATATCTTCTTCAGTTTGATTACAGATACAGAGTAGTAATAGTCCTTACTTAAATCATAAAGATGCATTAGTTGACAAGTAGAATGTACCTCAGCTTCACTGCCTTTCAGGAAAAAATTAATGTAATTCACCTAAAGCTGCTTTTGTGGATAATTTTTAAAAAGGCTTCTATCTATTTGCAGTGGAATAAGTCTAATTAAAGTTAGAATTCTCTGGCTGTTTTTAACAATAGCTGTCAGAAGTGAAAAAGAGATATTAAGATTATCCTAAGTATATCCAACTGCTTAATTGCCTGTTATTTTTAGCTTTGTATGTGAGAGAAAATCAGTATTTTGAGTAATGGTATTAATTGCTCATAGACTCTTATGAGTGTCTGTTTAAAACAAAACACAAAAAAAGAAGAAAAAGCAGCCTCCCTTAGCACCTGAAATTTTAAGGTTTAATAGTCTTTCCAATTTTCTGAATTTTTAAGTGATCTTCAAAGAAAGAACAATCTATATAACTTTTTTCAGAATAGTATCTACATATGAAGTTGCTGTGCTCAGAGTCTGAAACCTTTTAACCTACCTAAAGAAATGTTTCAAAACAGTATCATACTTAATTATCATATTTTCATTGAATGTGTAGCACCTGTTGCTGCATTTTTTGATCTGTGTCTTACAACCTTTAAAAAAATATCTAAAGGGATTAAGGAAGGGTGACTGTGGAGAAAAGCTTTAAGAGCAACTGTGGAAGAAGCAAACATCTACTTTCTCAAAGATTAAAATAAGTGTTGGACAGAGGATTTTTCAGATTTCTGATGCCTGGTAGTAATAGCTTCAAGGTACCACTGTTTAAATTAAATGTTCTTTAAGATGTTGCTGTATATGATTGGCTTTCTTGTGAAGCAAATGGAAATTTTTAATGAAAATTAAAAATGAATTAAATGAAAATGTTTAATCTTTGATTGTTTAAGATAGTAACTGAAAATTTGCAGTTGCCTTTTCATAAATTTTTTTGACTAATTCTGTAAGTGCAAGATTACAGTCATCTTCCTACTCTTCCTAACATTACAAAGACTTCTTATTCATGTTAGAGCAAAAATAATCGGATTATATTTCCTTAAATTTACAGCTTCTTGTTATTTGTTGTACTGTTCTCCCTGTTATTGGGAGTGGAGGCATCTGTAGGTGGAATTCAGTGTTTTGCTTTAGCCTTTATTTTAATTTGTTTGTTTGTTTCAAATACTTGTTTCATGCTTCCATCTCACACCAAATAAGTGTGTCTTGAGAATACTGGTCAGCATATTACAGTGTATGGCCCAGCCTCCATTTAATTTTTGTGGTAAAGCTGTGATTTAAAGTGAATACTTTTTTGAAAATCAACTGGGGAGTTCAAGCCCATGTAAAGTCCATCTTTTAGATGATTGTCATAGTTTTACACTTTAGAGAAAAAGCCAAGTAGGGACTTGAAAGTTACTAATAGAAATTTCTTCTATCATATCAGTGCCAGGAAGTCTATCAAAGAGGCAAAAAGTCTGACAGAGGTGTGATAGAACCTATAAAATACCACCTCATAGCAGGAGACCTATGTGGATTTTTTGCTTAGATGTTTCTTGTGGAGAAACTTTTCAAACCATGTCTTATGGGCAAAATCAGAGGTGTTCTTTTGAATTTTTGCTATAAGACGTGTAGAAGAAATCTCTGAATTAATAAAAAAATTCTTAGATCAAATGGGACTAACCAAACTTCTGTCATAAGTAATCTGAATAGATAAATCAGGTCTAGCCTTTCTATTGACTTGAAGTGTTTGATATTTTCAGCTAACTCAGATTTGTCTGTTAAATCACAGTCTTTTTGTTTTTTTCAAGTTTGTTTTTTTTTTTTTTTTTCTTCTCTGATGTGTACTAGAAAGAACTTGAAGGAAAAGAATTTTTGTTCCCCATGTATAAATTGAAACAAATCTGTGAATGAAAGTCCTCTTTTACTGCATAGGATGATGTAGATTTTAATTATCTGCTTTTGAAGTTTGTTTTGCATCTCTCTGTATGTTTCTAAATTTTCAAATGTATCTGTCTAAAGAAGATGTGTTATTTCATGATGGTTAGTGCACAGTCTCAGTATTTTAAAAATGAAATTAATTTTATAATATGAATGCTGACATAAAAAATAACACATTTCTCAAGTTTAAAATACATTTTGTGGTTTATATTGTCTCATTTTTTAAGGCTATTAAGAAACTAATAGACTCATACTGTGAGGAAGTCTTGAGAGATTAGTGAAAAGTACTCTGTTGGAAACTACAGACTGGAAATGTTGGGTCATGGGAATAAATGCAAAACAATATCTTGGATAGTGGTAGAAGCCGTAAAGTAAAATTGAAGAGAAACCTAAAGATTTCTTCAGATACAAAAGTGAAAGAATTGTGAAGAAGGAAGTTAATTGCAATAAATATAGCTATGGGAGAGACATGTATTCCAAAGGGAGCAGCATATTTTAGTTCTGGCTTGTGCATTCTTATTTCTTCTCTCCCCATGGTCTCCATATAGTTATAATTAATGATCATCTCTCTACAGTGAAGCGGCACAGAGGTGATTTTATTTCCAGATCTAAGTCTTCTCAAGCATGCTTTCCAGCAGACTGGGAAATTACTTTAATGGCTTTTATGCCATTAAAACTGTCTTTTGCCGTCCAAACATTGCAACTTTGTGTGTTTATTATGAAGTAACTTGTGGGAAGAAAAGCTGAAAGAGAAAAGAGTTGCTTAAGCAATGACAACATGCTTTACAAATGCCAGAAGTGTAATGTTCCAGTGCTGTTGCGTAGATCAGTAGCAGCTGAAGATCTAAGAAAAGATGTTCAGATTAGGTGGATCAGTGCTTTAAATAGAATTGCAAGAAAAATTGCTTGTCTTATTTTCAATGAGATATATGGTTAGATAATAACTTACAGATGTCAAACCAATACAGATAAGCTCTTAATTGAGAAATCTGATATTTTTAATTTTTAGTTTAAACTGTGGAAAACGAAGTTTTAAAGCAGAAGTGAAAAATTATGTACTTAATCACAATAACCAAGAAAAGGGGGAAAAAAGTTTTCTTGCAAAAAAAAAAAAAAGCGTAGGCATTCATTGCATTATTTCATAGAAGCAGAAAATACTTAATGCTTTTATAGCACATTTATTTTGACAAAACCCCATACTTTAAAAAAATTGACTTATGAATTGTGTTCTCATCAAAAACATTTGTGAACTGATTTATGTGTTCCATCTTTAGTTAATTATGACGTAAAAATTTACTGTGGTATAACAAATTTAAAGACAACTATCTTTCTTACAGTAATGTTGAAGAAAATTAGAGAACATAATATTATTTTTGAACATACAGAACAAGCTTTTTTTTTCTAGAGGTTTGATTATCTTTATCTTGACAATAAATACCTATGCAATATTTAAAAATATGTTTGAATTTTATAAAAAAAGCAAGCCCTGTGGCTTTTTTGCCACAGTAGCAGTTTCATTAGGAAACTGTAAATCACAGCAGATTAAGGTAGTTAAGGAATGCATTCAGCAATTAAGCAGTAGAAGCAGTTGTGTTTCCTGCAGAGTGCATTCTCCTCAATTATGCTTCTTTAAAATCAGAATTTGCAGTTTGTGCTAAAAAGCAGAAATAATGGATGGTACTTAATTTCTGTTGTAAATAAGGCAAGAAATCTGCAAGGTGGATTTCTTATTAGCTGTGAATGATGTGGGAGATTGCAAAACAAGGAAACATGTAATTTTGGTTAAGAAAACTGACATATATATCCAGTTGAAAATTGGATATCGCACAGTATTGATTGCAGCAAGCTGTCACTGTCATAGACATATGGGGGTATTGTCACTGAGGTACAGTTGTTTCCTGTCCATTTTTCTTTGAGAACTTATTTTGTAATGCCATTCAATGACATTAATGGGTTAAAATAAAAATTGCTTCATGAGTGAGTGAAGTTATGCTTACATAGAGTTATGGTCATATGTAAATGGTAGATGAGCTTACTTGACAGTGGCAAATTTTTCAGTCTTCAGTCATGGGAAAAATTACATTTCTGAATTTTTAGAAGTTTTTACGTTTACATACAAGTTCTTGGATTATTTGTATTACTTTTATATTTACCCAAGTTAGAGCTGAACCTTTGGGCTTTTTAAGTTATCCAGGGAATATATCAAACATGTTGCTGTTTATGGAATTGTTCAAAGGAGTTCTCTTTGCCAGCCTTCTATTAATAAGTAATTACATGCAAGACAATTTCTTTTTTTGGCTTTTCTTTTTTCTAATAGTTTCAGTAAAGAAGTATTAATTTTAAAATTCACCCCTACATATGCAGATACATATACCTATCTCTTTATCTTTTAAATGTGTTGTAGCCCTTAGTGCAGTTGATTTATTTTCTATCTCCAATAAATAGTTCTTTTTCATAACTACATTAATTTATAGATTCTTTTTGAAGGCTTTTCCAGTGCTAGAGTGATAGTTCTGAAATAACTCTCAAATCAATTAGGGAAGACCTGTGTTCCTGAGGTTTGCTTTAGACTTGTTTGCCTATGCTCCAGTTTGCTCTTCTCCCACACTTGGTGTTTTGTCTCTGTGTGTTTCTGGATATGTGTATTGATGCTTTAAAAAATTAAATGATAAAGCGCAAACTAGTTAATTAAAAATTCAATGTGGAAGACATGTTCAACCTTTAATCTTTCATATTCTCCAAGCACCTTTTGGATTTCTCAGGGAATTCCTTTATGAGGCATTCTAAGAAGATAATCATCAGCATCCTGTGCTCATCATGCATGGTGGTTGCTAATTACTAGTGCTGTATTTGGTGTCACATGCACAGCTTCTCCCTGGCAAGCTGTTTTGGTTGACAGCAGCAAACCTATTGAAGTGAGTACTATGAGAAGAATTTGTGCTGAGAAGAATTTGTTCATTATTGCTGAAATCTGTTTTTAAGAGCAGCTGCCATCTTAAAAGCTTTGAAGGCTCCCGTTTCATAATAACGTCATGCCCAAGGATGTGCCTTATACTCTTTATTCTAAATTCAGACTGCATTTACTGGCTGATTTCTCATCTGTGTAGAAGAGGTTCCCACTCTTGTATTTGGCATTATGCAAGTTCTGTGGGTCAGACCCCCTGGTACCACCAGGTTTACCTAATTCTCCTTTGTACTCTGTTTTGGTCATAGAGCTTTTCATCTTCCTCCTGTCTGACTTGTGCAGCAGTAGTCTCAGTCTGCAGCCTAAGAGGAACTGATGTCTTTTTTTAATTTGCAACATGACCTGAAAGTTTCCACTTTCCAAATAAATTTACCATCCTTAAAAACAGGTCTGTTTTTGTGTAGATATGTGCAGTGGTTTATGAATATGAATTAAGGGAAAATTCTGGATTATTTGGTGTGGAGGAAAAAAATATACTTGCCATTAAAATCTAGTCAAGAAAAAGCCTGGGTTAGAAAAGATCTTACTGGCAAGCAATGTAGGACCAGTAAAGGAAGTCTCTGAATGATTTACTGATGACTTTCATACAGAATCTGGAATTTAAGTAAATGAAGTATCTGTTCTTTTGTGATAGAGCAAATTGAGAGTACTTGCTGGATGGTATATTAATTTTGAGCATAGAAGTTCAGTCCATGTGATCAGGTTTACAGTGGTTTTGGACAGGATGATTTACCTTGCTTGCCAGGTCACGCAAGATTGTAACAGTTGCCATATGCAGTAAAATTAGAGAATTCATACTAATAAAATATGATTATTGTTTGAAACATCATTCTTATACTGATATATAAAGACATTTATCTTGCTTTCTATTTCATCTGAAGGAGATTGTGGAAGATCTGAAAACAAATGTAAGATTATTAAACGTGTTAAAATAGACAAATCATCAATACATCATGTATGTGAGAGCTTGACTTGGTTATAGGGGAATATTTGAAATGCAGTAAGGTCTTGTTTACCTAAACCTAGACTGATGAGATGATTAAGTTTTTTTTTTAATTTTACCTTTGTGACTGCAGTACTACAAAGAAAAGGGAAGGTTTTACTTTGGTGATCCATCCTTAACAGCTCAGGAGCTATTTCTATCAAGATTAATATGTAACTAGGACTTTTTCAATGAGGGATATTGATACGGTAATATACATATTTAATTAGGCAATTGTTACTGAAAGAATTTACATTTAAGTGCTCTATTATGTCCTGATCTTCTTAGAAAAACATTGCCTTAGTGCAGCAATGACTGAATAGGTGTTCCATAAGGCTTTTTGAAAACTGAATTTGGAGTGGAATATGTAAGATCTTGTTGTGGAAATATTGCTGTGCACCTCCGCATGCAATCATATGTGTATGATTTTGTACTTTGCATACCTGGGTGGTAACCTTTATGTTAGGTCTACCTGAAGATGCAACAGCTGAAGTAGGTTGCAGCAAAGTAAGCTTTTTAAAGAGAAACACCTGTGCATCTGTGGTCAGAATGGTTTTGTTGCACTGCTCTAAGAGATACGTAATTTGGACTTCAGGTATATGGTTATGCTTTTTCTACATTTACACAAATTTGTGCTAAAAAAAACCCTAATCTTAAAATATTCAAATCATTAACTGATCTAATGTTTTTATATATTACTTTGTATATTGGCTGTATGTAAAGAACAATCATTTATTGGTGATCTTGCAGTCTGTTTTGGGCTTCAGCACTGAGTCTTTCTTACCCTGCCATCCATTTTATCCCCTACAGCAGTGGATTCATCTGAGTTTTGCTGATTCTGAGCGTTGAGAAACAATTTCAAGATAAAAAGCTAATGTTAAAACATTAATAGCACAATTAAATGTTTGTTTCATTAAAAAAATGCCTTTGGGAGAATGTGTGCTTTGTTAAATGGAGATCTCTTTTGTAGGAACTTGCTTATTGTAATGAAGGATGAAAGCTATTGAGTGACATTTATTTTTTTCACACTTTATAAAACCTGAGTTTTAGTGTTGACAACAGGTTTAGAAAAGTTGTGAATGCGAGCTACCTTTTTGTTGGTTACATGTGTTTTTACCCCTGATCTGTGCTGAAAAGGTGAAATTCCAGCACTCTTTAGAAGAAGTCTGTTACATCTGAAAGACAGAGATCAGTTATGAACTTAACATTCTGAACAACTTAAAATCATCCATTAGGCTTAATCTTGAATTAAAACCTACTTTTAAGCAAGGCAAGCTGTTTACCATGTTTATTTTCTGCTGTCATTGGGAAACTAAATCAGTAAGTAGCTGTAAGTAATATTTTTTAAAATTTTGATTTTATCCTTGTCTCTGCTGTTGTGGGTGGATCCAGTTAGAGCTGTTCAGAAAAAGTTAGTCTTTTTGCATGGTGGGAAGTTTCAGAAGCATACCCTGAGAGTGAGTGAAGAACAGCTAATACAATGCTTACAGCAAAGCACTTATTCAGATCAGCATGTCATAGACTCCATGCTACAACAGTTTTCCTCCAGGCAACCATTTTCCTGTCTTTTACAGCTGTATAGATAACATGATAAAGATCTCCACAGGAAACTGAAGAAAATGAGAAATGTTTCTGTAAGACTGTGTAATTGGGAAGTTTTAGGCAGTGGTCTTTTCTCCCCCAGATATTGCACACACTGGCCTGCTATTTCTGTCCACATTCTTTTATTCAGTGTTTATATTACTGTCCATTCAGATTTCACTCATTGAAAATAAATATAAAGTTATTTAAAACCAGAAATTGCAATTATGTTCTTAAGCACAAATAATACCTTACATACTTTTGGGATGGTTATTGTGTTATTTTTCTTCTGTTTTTCCTGAAATCCCTCGTGCTCTTTCTTTCAAACCTTTTCTAGTGTGTTTATTTCTTCATCCAAATAAGAAAAAGAAAAAAAAAGGAGGGAGTGAGCAACATGGAGCTTGACTGCTTTCCCCCTTAAAACTTCATGAAGAAGAAAGCATTTTGCACTATATGCATACCCAAATAAATGAATAAATGCTAAATACATAGGTTATGATTTTGCATAGCATTCTGCCAGTCAAATGTTCCTTAACTGGAGCTTTTTGTCAAAATGGATGGCCTTTTTAATTTCATTTGTACTGTGGAAAAGGGACATTTGGATATTCAGTGTCAGTTTTGAACTTCCACAGTAAAGTGTATCAAATTAAGGTGGGTTGGTGCAGCAGAAACCACTGACATCACTGAACACTTGCTTGTTTGAGACTTTGCTTTTGTGATGCTGTGCCATCTTTATTCGAAGAGTTCTTGGGTGCTTCCACAGTGTAGCTCCTTGTTCATCATAAACCACATTTGAATCAAAAAGTACCAGTTAATGTGACATATCCAAAAATATACATCTTAACTGTTTTAATGAAGCCATATTTTTATATAGCTCCAAGTAATTAAACTTATTCGTTGAAATACTTGGTTGCAGAATTTTAAGCCAAAGTTTGACACGGTTGCTTTACACATGGGAAATACTGCTAGGGCACAATAGAAATACAACTGAGATGTCTTAAACACTTAATTGGATTTTTTTAAATTTCTAAACTTTCAAATCTGACTTCAGAAGAGATGACTTAGTGTGGTGCATTTGGAAGGACAGTGGGATTTAAAATTGGTCCAGAAGTAGCTTATACATTTAAAGAACATATTGACAATCTTGAATAATTATTTTGCGTTTAAGAAGCTTATGGAGATTCTAAAGATCAGTCTCTTTAAGCCACAGAGTTCTTGGATGTCTCTTCAGATGGGGGACAAAACAAGACAGCTGGACAAATACTTCAAAAAACTGCTATTTTTATGCCTGTAATGGCTGAGCATGTGGTTCTGTGACATTATAATTGGGGACTGCCGATTTTTTCAGTGAGGAAAGATTCCTAAAAGCAATCTGTATCTGTTGTTCCCTCTGGAATAATGAGAATTTTACTTAGAGCAGTGAATTTATGTCAGACCTGTGTTCTTTTCAGAAAGGCCTGTCCTCACTTCCTCTTTGAGCTTGGGGAGCATTCCTCTGATGAACAGTAATTGGAACCATTGAAAGATATTTCTTAAAAGCTATGTTATATTTTTGGGGAAGGAGGGAATGGTCATTTTAATTTGATAATCCATCTTTATTAGAACAATCAGAATCTACTTAAAAAAAAAAAAAACAAAACAACCTAAAAAACAATCTAGAAAAGCTGGAGTGTTGTTGCTGTCCAAGTTACTTCATTTAGCCTACCTTCACAAACTGCCCTGATTTTCTCATAGCTTGTAGGTAGTTCAGTCGCAGGATGGCAGATTGTTTGGTGGGTGTTTAAAGCTTTATTTCAGCTAAGTTTAGACTTCCACAGTTTAGAGGTCTGCATTCTGAGGCAATCCTTTTAAGAGAAAATTATAGCTAACACTGAGAAACAAGTTTTTTTTTTTTATGTGATTCATCTGATTTATTTATCTTTCTAGTTTAGAACAAGTCAGGCAGTACTCTGTCACTTCTTGGTCGTCTTTGTTGGCTGTGAAGGGAGGGGAAGATGCTCACCTTTGATGTTTTTATGGATCTTCAGTTTTTTTGTTGTTTTAAAACCTAATGTGAGAATGTAGTGTGAAATGGTAGATTTTGAAAGAGAGAGACAAAACTGAGGTAAGATAAGAAAGATGAGAAAGGACATAAAAAGTCTTTTTCATTCATTATCTTTTCGTACCCACAGTAGAAGAGTTACTGTGTTGTGATATGGTTTATAGCTACCTTTTCATTCAGAAATGTGATACCAGTGTCATGAAAAGAAAAGGTGCTCCAAGGCAGAAAATTTGCAAAGGAACACATTGTCAAAGTAGTTGTAATCTCATTCTTTCAGCAAATGTTTAGTGGAGGAGGTCTGGAAAACTTCATTCAAAGGGAAGACAGTTCAGTATATGTTTGTATTTTATATAAATACGAGGAACTATGGTACATTTACTTTTTTTCTGTAGACATAGCGTGGCAGAGTGAGGATGGGTTGCTTCTTTTTTTGTACTTCAGCACCTCTAATTACATACTGCAATGCTATAAGACAGGTAATAGAGGAGTTTTAAGATACATATTCTTGGCTTTCTCTTACTTTTCATTCTTTGCTACCTTGCATTTATGTAATGGAGGAAATTCATTCTTTGGTATACCATGCACAATTTAGGTAGAATTAATCTCTTCTGCACTTCCCTGTCCTTGAGAGTAAACCAGGGCTGGGGCAGATCCTTTCTTGATACTCATTTTGTTACAGTAAGACACTGTGAGCTGCTGCAAGAAGGAAGCTACAGCTTTTACTCAGAGCCTTCACAGGTCATGTTAAACTCTCTTCTGGAGCTGTATGGGATCTTTGAGAGTTAGGTGGCAGAACAGCACATTCCGTTGCTTTTCAGAGTGAATTAATTCAGATGCTATGCCTTAAAAAGAAAACGTAAAATTGTGGTTATGTTGAAGTGTAAATTTCTTGAAATGCACTTGTGTGGAAGACTCAGTTTCCATGAATTAGGTCATTTGGGTTCTGTGCTTTTCCAGCATGCAGAATCACAAAGAATCACAGAGTTTTTGGGGGATGGGGAGTGGGAATTATCTGTTTCCTTTTGTCTGATTTCCTTCTAATTTCAAATACTTGCCTGAAAAACAAATCCTCTTTGAAAAGCTGTAGTCTGCTTTCTAAATAAAGTTCAGTGGTTTTCTGAAAAGTATTTTTCAGGGCTTTATCTTCTGTGAAGACTGGCAACATATTTGCACATTCTGTGCATAGTGCAAACATAGTTGTCTTCTTCAGGATTGTTCATATATAGCTTGAGTGCTCTCAAAGTGCTTCTGATCTTCTGTCAGGTGTAAAATGTTTAGAATAAAGTAATTTATTATATATTAATTCTGGTTAACCAGGCATGATTTGAGATTTTCACAGTCTGCAAGAAATTAAGTATTCATTAACATTTAAAGCCATTAGATGACACAGTTGAGCAATAAATGATTCATTTAGCCCCTGTTAAAGTAAATGTGCATTGAAGTTTCTGACTAGAAGATAAGTGGTGACTGTCTTTGTTTTCAATTATTTTCCTCATTCTTGCTTTATTTATTCTGTGCACTTCATTGACTTGTCTTTCTCTCTCTTTTCCTGAAACAGAAGAAGAAGAAGTGGAAAATTTTGATGTTTCCAGTCTGCCTGAAGAAGTGCTGCAGAACATAGAAGCTGACAGTTACTGGTGCATGAGCAAGTTGCTTGATGGCATTCAGGTAAATTGATTTTTCCTGTCTGTAAGTAGTGGAGTTAACTGATTAATGTCATGGCTTTGAAATACTTTAAAGCTGAAAAAGAGTACATCTATGAAAAACAGGGGAGAAGTCGATTTTTCCATTGGAGAAATCCACAGTGAGTTTGGCATAGGAAAGAAAGGAAAAGAAAAAAAAAAATCTGTGCAACTTCTCTTCATCAAAATGTCTGCATGTTTCATTGTGGTGGGATGTTCTAGAGCAGAACTGAAACCTCCAGTTCTAGAGGGAGGTTTTGCAACTCTGTCACCAAGCATGAAGAATAGCTGCTCAGTATCTCACTGAGGTGGTAAAAAACCAGCTTGTTTATTAATTTTTAAGTCATTAATATAGCAACCTGTAAGTGATTGCTGTCTTAATAGTTCCTGAAATTATCTTCATATTTTTAAAATACCCATTTAAAATTTGATACTTATGCTTACTTCACTGAGTGTTTGAATTTTTTCTATGAGGAAAAGCTATAAATGAAGGCACAATTTTCTATTACATGCAGCAAGTTGGTAGTAATAATGGTAGATTTTTATGTAAATGTTCATGGGCTTAAAAGTTTATGAAGATTAGAAGTATCTACAATATTCTTTAAGATGCATTGTGAATTGAAACTTGTAACAGAGTTCATTTTTGACAAAACTGTTATAAAATTGAATGAACAACAAAAGGCTTTAACTTTTTTGAAGGTGTTTTAAGTGTATTTCTCCTGATTAAAGGTCAAATAGCTCAGTGTTTTGTGTAGCATTTTTGAAACGCGTAGTAGTTTTCTCACGTCAATTCCTGTAACAAATGCTGGTTCGCTTATTTCAATCTCTCAGAACTCCTAAATTTTAAAGTACTTGACCACATAGCAAAAATATGTGAAAAGTTCTAAAGAAAAAAACTGAGAGCTTGAAATCTACCAGAAAGGAAGAAAGCCAGGTAAAGAAATGCAAACCCTCCAACTGTTTTACCTGCTTCTGGAACATCATTGTCACTGGCCTGTTGCTTTATTTTTTTTCTAGGAAAGGAAGTTCACAGATTAGGTAATTTCTACTTAAAATTCTGTTTTCATTCAAAATCGTCAGGTACTGAGGAGCAAAATATGGAAACTAATTGCAATGGAATTAAACTGCATTGATGAAAATTTAGGCTGTTATATAAACGGAATGGTGTTGGATGCATTCAGGGATGCACTCATCTATCAAAAGCAGGCTTGAAAGATTATGCTAGTGATGTGACTAATGATGTTACAGTTAATTCAGTTCAACTGCAGTGCTGCTGAAATAAAAGGGTTTCTTGTTTTTCTTCTCACATTCTCCTGTTTGTTTCCTTTCTGTGATGATACCACTTTACTTAACAGATGAAACAGTCAGTTGCAGGTTGAGCTGGTCGGAAGAAATAACCCTGTAGGGAAGGACTTGGGATACTGGTGGACATGACTGGCAATGTGCTCTGGCAACCCAGAAAGTTGTGTCCTGGACTGCTGCAAAGCAGGTGGGCAGCAAAGTGAAGGAGGGGATTCTGCCCCTCTGCTTTGTTCTTGTGAGACCCCACCTGGTGTGCTGCAGCCATTTCAGGGATCTCCAGCACAGGACAGACATAGACCTGCTGGAGTGGGTCCAGAGGAGGGCCATGAAGGTGATCAGAGGGCTGGAGCATCTCTCCTATGAGGAAAGGCTGAGAACATTGGTGTTGTTCAGTCTGGTGAGGAGAAGGCTCTGGGGACATGTTACTGTAACCTTTCAGTACTTAAAGGGGGCTTTTAAGAAAACTGGAGAGAGACTTCTTGCCAGGGCCTGTAGTGATAGGACAAGGGGCAACATTTCAAGCAGAGAGTAGATTTAGATTGAACATAAGGAGTACATTTTCTATGATGAGGGAGCCCAAAGAAGTTGTGGATGTCCTATTCCTGGAAATGTTCAAGGTCAGGACTGATGTGTCTTTAAACAACCTGATGGAACTGAAGCTGTCCCTGCTCATGGTAGGAGGTTTGGACTAGATGAACTTTAAAGATTCCCAGTGGGTTCATTGTGTGATGCTAGAGTTCTGGCTGATTTGCATTCTGGATGCACAATCATTTTGCTCTGAAAATATGGCACAGCAGACTCCCATGTGATGTATGTGATGGTTTTGTCTGAGATGTCTGAATTAACTGTACAGGGATATGTGAAGTGGTAATTGCAATCAAAGAATCTCTGCAGAGTATTTCCATTAATTTATTCATCAATATGAGCTTCCATTTCATCTTGCCCTACTAGTACTGAATAAGTTTAAAGAGTGCACTCAGATTACAGTTAGGGTCATCTTGTGAAATTTTTGGTTAAATTGAGCTAGATTCATTTTTTGTGTGTTTTGTCTTTTCAGAGTAGACGAGTGTAATGGAAGAATGATTGTATGATTGTATTTGTACCCCTTTATTATTCTTAACAGAGAACTCATTTATTTTTCCAACCCATCCAGATGGTCTAATTTGCTTGATTCTAGAATTGTCAAAGGTGTTGTTAAGGCATATTGCATTTCTTGCTCGAATTTTACCACACATAGTATCTATTATTTCTTCATTCCTCACTCATCTTACCTCCCTCCCTTATGTATCTAATGTGACTGTGTATTTTTAATATAAGAGTGCATCTTTGAACCACACAGACTTGTGCAATAAAGAGCAGGAGTTGGCATTGGGCAGCTGGACAGTCAGTTCCTGACATGCATACAGTTCTCAGCTGACAGAAGAAATAAAAACTTGTTCAAATCATGTCACTTTAGCAGATTTCTCCATGCTGTTTTTTTGTTATCTGGAGGTTCCTATGCAAGTAGGTTTTTGGGTCCAGCTAGAGAGTTTGCAGAACTTTTCCAGTAGTTAATGTTTAATCTTGCATGATAATTTAATCTCTTTTTTGTTCTTAGATTACTTTGCATCTTCTTTCTCTGTTGGTTGTCTCTAAGTTTAGGTTTCTGAGTGACCGTGCGTGTTTCATATCACAGTTTGATTAATGTTTTAAAAATTGATCTAACAAATACTAGGACTTTTAAAATATAAATTTATCTCTCCAAAATATCATCTAATCTTGAAATCTGTAGCTGTCTAACAGCAGTCAGTTTTGGATGATGATGTATGTAATGGTTTTCCTTTTCAGTGCTTCATGAGTCTGTGCTCTAAATTTTTTCTTTGGTTTTTGTCCCAGAAAGATTTCAGGAGAACACATGAGAGCTTCTGAAATCATAAGAACATTGGATAATTCTGCTCAATGTGGGGCCAGCTCTGAGGTCAGATTGAGTTTCTCAAGGCTTTGTCCAGTTAGGTCTTGAACCCTTCAAGCACAGAGACTTTTCTCTGTGCTAACCTATTCCAGTGTTCCTTGTCCGTATGTTGAAGTTACTCCCCAATAGCCAGATGGAACTTTTTTTTTTATGCTGCTTTTCTCTTATCTTTCTGCTGTGCACCACTGTTAAAAATGGAGGTTTGTAATCTTGATAACATGGGTTTTATCAGGCTGTGATTAGGTGCTTCTGGAGCTTTCTTTTATTCTGGCTGAACAGGCCCAGTTTCCCCAGCCTGTCAAAGAGCATGTACTCCATATCTCTGAGCATCTTGGTGACCTTTTGCTCTTGCTTCAGTTTATTCTGAAGTTTATCACCTTTTCCTTGTATCAGGATCTCTAAAACTGGATGTGGTAGTTTAGATGTGGTCTTGAAATACAAGAAATTATTTTTAAACATTTGAAGGAAAATCTACACAGTAAAGATTGAACTCTGAAACTGTTTGGTCGGAGAGGCTGTAGAATCCCCATCCTGGAAGTTCAAAACCAGAATCCACATGGCCTTGAGCAGCTTGCTCCAGGTGACTCACCTTTGGGCAGTGCTTGGACTTAGATGGCCTGAGGTCCCTGCCACCCTCTGATTTTGCAGTGGATGCTGAGTGAGGAGAAGCGCTTCCCTCCATCTACTGGGCCAGGAGTCTGCTGGCTGGCTTTGTTGCCAGGGCTTACCAGTGACTCAGTTTAAGCTTTCTGCCTACTGAGGTTTCAGGTCCTTTTCCACAGAACTTGTCTCTAGCCTGTATTCTTACAAGGTGTGCTGATTTATGCTGATTTATAAAAAGCTGCTTCTGAGGCTGTGTGTGGCCGTATGCAAAATACATCTTCGATGTGTGTGATAAAGCTGGTTGTCTTTGGAACCCTTCTAAACTGTAGATGATGCATGAACATTTTTGTATTTTCAACTGTGGCTGTTCATATGGGAAAACTAGAATTATCCCATGAGTATTTTTTCCATGTAATTAAGTAGACATTCCCATATATCCAGATTATTAACTTTTTTTTTATTACTAAATTATCCTTTATAACACTTTCCTCAATAGTGTCTCATTAACATTCAAGTAAAAAGTTCACATTGATCTGTGCCACCTGAAAATATAATGTTCCTGTGTAGAGTACAACTTTTCATTTTAAGTTCAAGTATACAGGTAATAAAATAACCAAAAGGGAAATACATGCATTGCATAATGATCTAACCAGATGTATTAAAAATAGGACTAAAATATTAATATAATTATTTATCAGAGCCTGGTAATTTTTAGAATAAAAGTGAGATAATTCATATCCAGGGACTGGAGTGTGCTTAGGTACGTAGTAGCTCTTTCTATGGCTGATAAAATAGCAAGATTTATAACCCTCAAATGGAATCCTGCAGAGTTCTTTCTCAGTCCTGAGTTATGGAAAGTTGTTGCTAACCTATGCTTGAAGGATGGATGGACGGATGGATGGATGGATGGATGGATGGATGGATGGATGGATGGATGGATGGAATGGTGCTTGGAAAGCCTTTCAGAGGTCTAGCGGATCCAATAAATAACATGATCACACAGTTCAAATGCTGAGAAGCATGTGCAGAAATAAGTCTTCTGAAAATTCTTCACAGGATCTTCTCGAGATTTATTTTAAGGGAAAACTAGGTCAAATATGACTTTCTTTGTACCTTTCCATTGAACTCCTGCCAGACAAGTTTCTTGGTTATGTCTGCAATTCACTTGAGTGTTAGTTTAGGACTATGCTGAATTGCAGATCTGTTTTCTGTGTGTATGAGTTTGTTAGCCAAGATAAAAAGATAAAAGGAATATGGATTTTAAGCATCTGCTGCTGTCTGCTACCTGTCTCTTGTCATGGGAGCTCTCTGTCTTCTGCATATGTGCTTTCATGCAAGGATCAGGTTTCTGTATCAGGCTGAAGGATCTACCTGTGCAAATGCAGTGCCTAGGATTTCTGGGTGTGTATCAGCCCTGCACTTCTTAAGTAAGCTTAGCTAAAGTAAGCTATAAGCTTAGCTAAATAGAGGAAATGGTCTTTCATCCTGCCTTCCTCAGCTGAAAATAGCATGGCAAATATGGTGTGTTAAGGGAAAATGGGATATATGATACAAAAATCTGAAAGGCAGGCCAAAGAGTCCCCAATAACATTGCATAGTTGATACTGAAATAGAGAACTGCAGTCATGCACCAATTTCTGTATAAACAGATCCCAATGCCAGTCAGAAATTAATGCTTTACAAATGTGGAAGCCCTGTCAAGGATTGTCTAAAATGCTGGCAGTAGTTATTTCTGTACATTATTCTCTTCAGTGTTTCAAGTGCATATATTCATGGTGTGTGCCTGTCCCTTCCTCTGTGAGTTAGAACCTCTCTATGGTAATAACTGTTCAGTAATTTCCAAAAATCTGGGTTGTTCATTATAAGCTAATGTCTCATCCAGGTTGGATCCTGAGAATGGGATAAGACATGGTGAGTTTTTTTCTTGAAGGCATGACTATTGCAAGGAAAAACAGTAGTTTGTTTGGTAAGGATTGTGCTCTAAAACACTAAAATAACAGCTTTGTGGAAAGTCATAAACGTGAGAAATTTAATGAGAAATAGGTTCTGCAAATAGAACAGGCAGTTGTATCCATTCAGGGTTCTAGAATGGCTTTTATTCTAATGAGAAATGGACAACTTCACCATTTCTAGTAATCACTTATCAAATGATACTCCTAAATGGTATTTTTCTTACTTTATCTGCATGTCATATATGAGATACAAATTTTCTGGAACATAAAGCTATCCACAATAGGTAATTCTATCCAAAATCCTTTCTGTCTTTATGCTCAGATGTTTGATTTATGTCTTGTAAATAATGTTTTACAGTGTTTTAAACTTCTATTGAAGGACAAGAAAATTCAAAGAAGAGCAGGAGTTCAGGAATTTTTTCTTAATTTTACCTACCTTTCTCAATTTAAGAAATTTCTAGTCACTTGCTTTGTCACTGGAGGACTTATATTCCTCCCCATTAGTTTGAAAAGATTGAATCCATCACTAGGGTACTGTGCATGGATGCCTAACAAGAATTTCAGTGTCAATTGCTAAGTCTGCTCTGTTTAATGAATATCTATGATTTCCTCCTATTGCAGATTCTAGTAATGGGTAATCAAAAAAGCCACTACTCAAAACTGCTTTGGTATTGTGTGGAATGGAATTGAGTAGAGATGACATTAGATTTTGAAAATTATTTCAAGGGGATTCAGGAGAGCACAGGCAATTAGCCATGGGCATCAGGAAGGTTTGGAGAAAGTGTAAAATAAGCAGAATTAATGCTTAAAAGATAAAATCCTGTATTATTTAATATTTTCGGTAGCTCCTGTAAAGCCGAACAAATCTGGCAGCTTTTGGAAGGAATCACTGAGCCTGTGAACAATTGAATGGTTTAATTTTATTTCCAAAGTGCATTTTGAAAAAGTCTTCTTACCAGAAGTTTGTAAAAATCTAAGCACTCATGGTAGAAGCATTGCCTGTTACCACGTAGGGGAGAGAAGGATTTATATAAGTAGTCTTTGAGAGAAACGTCACTTTGCTACTTTTGAAACTTGAAATGAGCTTGTGCTCAATATGCTGAATGCTGTTCTAATCCCTTTTGTCCATCCCATTTTAAAAAGATGATTTGGAATTTAAAAAAAATAATAAGGGAGCAAGGTAAGTGTGATCAAAGGTATGGAACAGTTTCTGGGTGATGGATTATGTTCTCCAGCTTGGATTATTTGGCTAAGTGGATGAATGTAATACAGATTTTGAAAATTATGAGCTGCACAAAGAAGGTGAATAGGGAGTAGTTGTTTTCCATCTCAGTAGATGCAAGACCTGGATAGTATCTTGTAATTCTGCTGAGTGGTATTCTTATAAAAAAAGAGTGATTGAGTAACAAAACTGCTGGGCTGCTTGTCAAAGGATGAAAAACATTTTCATTGGTTTAGAACCTGAGCAATTTGAACTTTTGTTAATGAAAAAATCTTTAACAACTTTAATTACGAAGATACCACCCTGAGTTAGGGAAGTATCAGCACTGCAAACTGAAAGAATGCTGCAAGTGCATCACTCTAGGCTTGCTGTGCTCCTACCATCCCCTATGGTCATTTGCTGCTGACTTCTCTTAAAAGGGAAAAGCCAAGGTGATTTTTGGCCCAGTAGCCAATTTTAAGTTTGTAACAATAAGCTTTGTTTGTTACTTCAGATAACAGAAAATGGAACGCAGCAGTAGGATTTATCCTGAAGGCTGTAGTTTTTGTTAAGGAGAGTGTCTTCAGGAGCTTTTAAGGAGCCTGTGTCCCTTTGGAGGCTAATAGTGCAGTTTTCCAGCCTGTCACTGAGGGTAAAATTTTCAAGAAGATAACAAATCTATTTATAATGAGTAGGTGAAATATACTGTGCTATCAGTATACTTCAGCATAAAAATATTTTATCCTCTACCTAAAATTTGCAGCATCAGCTTGTGGGATTGTACATGTTTGTATTTATGATTTCCAGGTCTGAACTCATGACTGGCCTATGCTGTAATCCAAAAATATACCCTGAACACTTTCGTTATTTCTGCTTTAATAGTTTCTGTAATTCATATACATCCACTTGTGTAAAACTGAGGTTTGATTATATAGAAGGTTGGATCTTTGGTTCTGACTCATGACTTCTACTCTAACATGAGAATCAGTACCTGCATTTTAATAAACTGTTGCTTTTTTTATCCTGTTGTATAGGAATAAGTAAGATACTTTTTTGCATGTGAAAAATTTTGGGCTGCAATACTTTGCAAATATTTTTCCTACTACTTAGGAAATCTTGCATTTTCAAAAGTCAGGGTTAATAATTACAGTGGTTGACAGACCTTTTCGTCTAAAGGAAGTATCTTGGAGTAATTACGGAATATGCTATGGACTGTGCTAACAGCATAGTCCAGCACACTTGTGAACTGAACTGTATTCAGGAGGGAATTTACTTTATAATCTCCATCTTCAAGAAACATTTTGGGTAAACTGTGCTTCCATTGATAGTGTTAATATACATGGTGGCTATCATTTTCTAGTGTCATGCTTCCTTCCCTCCTGCCCCTATCTTTTTGTATAACTTTGAGAGCAAGGTGAACCAAGATTAATAGAAGTTTGCTTAGAGAATTCAAAGATATGTGAATAAAGTACTTAAATGAATAAAAAAAAAAAATTCAGAAAATCTCTTTGTGATATAATGAGGATAAGAAAACCTTTTTCTTCCAGTTGTCATTTGTTCATGTGATACTATACTTGAATGTACTAAATTGATGCACAGAAATTCTTAAATATGCATCAGGAGAGAAAATAGACAGCCAAGTCTGTATGTCCATATGATATATATGGATTGCTTAGTGTATCCTCTATATTTAAAAGCTCTGATCTCATTGGTAAAACCTTGTTAAAATGAGCAAACAACACATGAACACTTTGTGTCAAAACTTTCCATTTGCTGCTATAAATGTTTCTGATATTTTCTTCAGTACAGTGTTGGTGAACAGTGTGTATGGCCTGAAAAGATGAGAAGCGTTGTGCCTACGCCTCTCCTGGGCTGCAGTCATTATGTCAAATTACTGACAGTTTTTTTTCTTTTTGTTTGGCTGGCTCTGTTTCTCCTTCATGATGACATGAAAGATGGTTTTCCATTCCTCTTCAGCTTGCTGCTTCTTCTCTTAAAGTTATCCCATCATCACCTATTTAAAGAAAAAGACTGGGGATTTTCTTCAGCTAGTGCCTGTGAAGTCTCCCTCTCTCCCTCTCGCCTCTCTGGGAGTACAGTCACAGTTTAATTCATTATGAGCATTTTTCCAAGTTTCTTCCATTTAGAATTTCTCTACCCTTAAAAAAAGTAAGGAATTACTTAATACTTTTTAAAATGTTTAGTGAAATCTATGATTTTAGTATTTTATATTAAATTAAAACAACTAGGTTTTGAGAAATCCTGCCAGACCTAGTTGTAGTTGCAGGGAAGTAGGATGGTTATACCAGCTTCTGCAGAATAAGTACAGACTACCAGCACAAAGATTTGAAGCTGAAGCAAGTTTTGATCTCTTGTGACATTATAAAGTCCTAACCTTCTGTATTGTAAGGTGAAACTAATTATGTGTCAGTCTGAACTAGATATTATAACCATTCAGCTGTGAAGTAGGTTAGCATAGTTCACTGAAAGTGTGTTCGAAGCTATCTGAGCAGAACGTAAAGGAATGTAGATACTGCACACCAGTGCATGAATTTTTATGTTTATCATGGATTCTAGTGTGTACCCATACATACTTTGTCATATATTAATGCTTACTGCAAAGCATCAAGAGCAGTGTTTAGAAATAAGAGATATTTTATGTGAACTCCTTGTTTTTGTCCTGAAAATTTTTGTTATATTTACTCATTTGAAACTTTGACCATTGATAATGAGCAGAAGACAAACTCTGAAATAGTCACAAGTAATTGAGAGAGGAATTGTCTTGGCTCAACAGCCCTGAGCAATAATTAATTATTTTTGTGAGTTTGGCATATTTTTTCTTTCCTGTTTTACTGTTTTTCCTTCACCTATAAGCACAAAAAGAGCAAGAATAGTGGGTAACAGAATACCTTTTATGTTTACAAAGTCTTTCTCACAGTTTCAAAAACTCCAGAAAGTCAACTGCAAGTGTCATAGGAGGTGATATGTACAACATAGTTTAATTAGAAGAACGTATTGGGGGGCCAATAAAGATCTTCCCAGTTTAGGTGAGTCAGCACAAGTAGAAGAGTGACCCCCAGCTGTGTTCATTTGCAGCTGAAATAATGAACAGAAAAATAAATAGGCGAAAGATCAAATGTAGTGAAAAGCAAATTTACCTGTTTTCAAATCAAGATGGCAGTTTTGGGTTGCATTTCCAGGTGTGTGTGGAGTAAATTAGGCTTTGAGAAGGAAAGCAGTTTCAGATTCATAGATCACAGTCAGGAGCTGCACTACCTGGGGAGAGACTAATGATCGAAGCACTAGTGTTTTAACTCTGTGTTGACTTTCAGTGTTAAATACAGGAACAGTCTTTTACAGAGGATCTGTTACAGAAGAAATAATTAAATAGCATGTTGCTGTATTTTGAGTGCAGTACTACTTCTAGAAACACCAGTTACCTTTGTTTAAATAAATAAATAGAAAAGTATATGAACATTTTTGGACAAAAAAAACCCGTGAATACAGTTTTTGTTGTTAGAGTACATTCTGTAAAGAAAGTGATTATGATTTCCTGAAGATGCTTTGTCCTGGATATTATCCATGACTAATACACGTGTGTGTCAGATTTGTATCAAAGGCAGTGTTCCAGTGCATGGGATAGTTCCTTTTTCATCGAAATGAGATTATAATAGATCTGAATTCTGTGTTAGTCTTTCCATTCTTTCTGTTTTGGTGCTTTATTGCATTACAAAGGATTCTCATGTTCTGTTTGTGAAATAATGTCAACAACGTAAAATCGTTGCCTATTTTACTTTGTGATTCCAGTGGAAAATGAAAAAAATCAGAGAATTATTCTTGCTTCCTCGTCCATACTGTTTTGGTTTATACATTGAGTTCTAATACTAATTACTGTGAAAGGGTTACTGCTAGACCAGTAGAAAATTTTGTAACTGTGGCCAGTTACAAGTGATCAGTGTATACAGTAGACTTTTTGATACTGTAAATTACTTGTTGGCTGAGGTACTTTAACTTACAGAATTATTAGTGTACCATTTTGCCTTGTGAACTGCACTTTACAACAGTTTTACAGGATTTGAAGATTAAATTTCAGTTCAGTTTCATAAGTCAAATAAAATCTAAAAAAACTCCATGTAAATATAGTCAAGAGAGTCAATAAGACTTTTTTTTGGTTTTAAATAGAAAAACATATCAGGATACATAAAAATGTACTGACAATCATCTCTTTTACGCTAAGACCAGGGTAAAATTTGAAATAAAGTCAAGAAAAAATAATATTTCAGTGTAAGTGAAAAAAATTTTAGGGTAATTTTTGGGATTACTCAGCTCCAATTGATAAAGGAATTACTTAAACAGTAGCAGTTAAGGCAAAATCTCCTTTACCCTGATTTTCTATGTATGTGGTGGTTACACAAAAAAAAATCCCACATAGCAACTTTCTTTTAAAATATGTATGTATATTTTTTTTTCTTGAATCTCTCAACAGCCACAGGAAGACAGCTCTAACAAAATGAGCTGAATGGAGGGATTGTTAATTAAACATTCAGAAACATTACTGTATATTGAAATAATATCATTATTTAAAAAGATCGATCACTTTGGGTTTCAAGCAGAGATCTCTTTCTTGCTCTCATTATTTCAGACTCAAGTCTATATTATAGAGCTGCAATCCACAAATTAAAAATCCATTTAGAGTTAATTCATTCAAAGAAATATATGCAAATATAATGCCCTTTTAGCTACATAGCTTGTGTGTTGCATTTTGATTCATGATATTAATTGTGATATTGGGTTCAGAACAGTTATGAGTACATTAAAACAGACTTTTGATTTCTTATGCTGCTTGAAGTTACTACTCTGTACTTCTAAAGATCAGATTCTTTCCCTGTCTCTGATTATAGGCTAAATTTTTGCATTTCCTACATTATTTGTAGAATTGTAAATTTACGAGAAAAAAATCACCTTAAAAATCTCTAGCATGTCATATATTGGCATGTAAGATTGGATTTCTGCAATAAAGTAACTTTGCTAGATTAGCAAGTAGAGAGCTATTGATGCAGGAGTAACTATACAGAATATAGTGTTAGAGGTGGGGACTCAGGACTGTGCAGTGTGATGATTTACTATTTTGCTGTAGAAGCAGACCTAGCAAATGTAGACACAAAACAGAAACACCTTAAGAAAACAGAGAAAAAATATGGATTTAGAAAAGTAATTGAAAGAAAAGAAACCTTTTTTGCTTTTCTGCAACTAACACGTGTATGTGGTCTCCTTTAGGATAACTACACGTTTGCACAGCCAGGAATCCAGAAGAAAGTGAAGATGTTGGAAGAACTTGTTAGTCGGATTGATGGTAAGTCTCAAAGACTAAACTAATTTCTAACTGATGTTACATTGAAAGTGTTTAGTTAAAACGTTTGCAAGAAAAGCCAACACCACTGCAGTCACTTGCAATGGTGCAGTAACATCACCTTCCTCAGGTGAGGTGTCATCATTAGCTTGTGGCACACTGGCCTTTGCGGATCACTGTCGTGTATCATTTAAAGGAAAGCCACTAGAGCATGGGCCTCTTTCATTACTTTTTATTAAGGCAATATAATCAAAATTCAATGGCAATTTCTTTGCAGCAGAGTAATGACCACATACAAAAGGCAGCCAGTATTCATTTCACATTAAGGCTCCATGGTTGTTGTAATGCAGGCAAGTCACGGTGATTGTTTATGGTTGTCCTTCGGCACTATGTTTTGTGCCTTTGTGCATCATTTTGCTATCCGGAATGCCTGCATAATTTCTCTGTGGAATCCAATTAATTATGAACTCTGCAAATAACATCTTTAATTTTATAGATAAATTACAGTATGTGCAGGGGTAATTTTAGATTATGCTTTCATGTTTTAGCAGCGCACTTTGAAATATTTTCTACCTTCATCCTTAAAATAATTCCTTTCATGAAATGCTGACTGTCATATAGCTAGAACAGAGTTTAATTAAATGAAATGCAAGAGATAATGCTTGCTCATTCTAAACATACTCTCTTGATAGTTTATTAAATTAATGAACAGAGTATTAACAAAACGTTGCCAGGCAGAACCAGGCATATATTTGCCACACTAGCCTGTCAGTGATGACTTAGAAAAAATATTTCTTGTGTAGCTTAATATTTGATAATCTTCTTGGAAACATTAATTCTCTGTTTTTCTTACATATACTGAGAAGTTTTTTTTTTATGACAGTGCTTGCCATAGGAGATTTTACCTGCTTATATGTACATCCTTAATATTTGATAATGGTCTTTGTGATTTTCTAGGATATAAAAATATTTTTAATGATCAAAAACCAAGGGCAGAGAAAAATGTTTGTGTAAAATTACATTATAACTTAAATGTGTGAAAGAATTTTTGTTGTAGATAGTTTTTTAAAATGCAAGGGAATATGAAAAATATAAGGGCATATTTCTGTATATTGGGTAGCTAAAAATTTGTGTTAAAATATAGTTAAATCAGTGTATTTTGTTACTAGAAAAATAGTCAAACTTTTCTTAGTGTGACTTTTTATATGTAATTTTAGTCTTGTGTCAATATTGATGTTTACATTTCAGAAGCAAATGATTATATATGAAATGAAGTGTATAATTAAAATTCCTATAACTTGGGCAATGAACATTTTTATAAACAAGCTGTTTAACCAAGTTTTTAAAACTAAAAATATCATTCTGATAATAAACTTTATTGTTTGATTAAATAAAAATATTAAGTATAAGGCAATATATTATTGTTTAGTTTAAAGAAAAAAGAAATGCTGAAGTCTTATTTGTACCTTCAATGCTTTAGGGATATAGATAAATAATTTCTCTCAATTATTAGGTTTAGGAAGCATTATTTTTAAAGCTTCACCCTTTAAAAAATAAGTTGCAGCAAATAGTTGTGTCATCTTACACTGTCCTTTGGTCATCCTTCGTAACTGAAAGTAAAGTGTGGGTTCCTGTTTTTTATCAAATTTAAAATAAAGTTGTGAGGTGTTTATAATTTTTTTGCAGTTTGCAGTAGACATCGTGAGTGTTTGCTAGTAAATATTGATGGAAATTTAGAAGTGCTTAGGTTATGTGGGGCCTCTGGAAGTCAGTGTTCCCGGTCTTTGCTCTTGCCTCGATTACTCTTTATCTAATGGGACAAGGCCAATTTAGAGCAGGCTGTGGGGACTCTTGCCCTGTTGAGTTTTGAGTGATTCCAAAGATGGAGATTCTGCAGCTTATTGGAAGTTTGACTACTTCTACTATAATTTTATTTTTTATATAAATAATTATTTTTAAAATGGAGCTTATGTCCACCACTTTTTATTTTATCTCAGTGTACCTTTGAGAAGAATTTGGCTCCACGTTCTCTACATGCTCCCATTAGGCAGTTGCAGCTATTCATAGACTTCTTTTTAAGGCTGAGCAAACCCAGTTCTATCAGCCTTCTTTCATGTGTGAAGTGCTCCAGCTTCCTCTGTCCCCACTGGACTTGCTCCTGTGTGCCAGTGTCACAGAACTGGAGGTAATACTGCAGATATTGCAGACTCTTTCCCAAGTGGTGAATACAGAGAAGAATCACTTATCCTGACCTGTTGGCTTCTTTCTTGCTTAAAAAGCCCAACATATGTTTGACCTTTCTTTCTGCAAGGACATTCTTGACCAGGCTACAGCCTGTTGTCCACTGGGATCCCCAAGTACTTCTTGATAGAGCTGCTTTCCATCAAGCTGTGCCAAGTCAGTGCTTGTTGAATGAGGCTGTTCCTTCCCAGACAGAGGACACTTGCCTCTTCTGAACCTCAGGAGGTTCCTCTTAGCCTGCCAAGGTTCCTTCAAATAGGAGCCCTCACTTGAAGTGTGTCAAGCACTCCTCCCAGTCTGGTATAATGTGCGAACACTGAGTCTACTCTATGCTATCATTAGTTTTTAACAAAGATATTGGCACCAGTGCTGACTCTGGAGGGATAGCATTAGTAACTAGTAGTTGATTGGATTTTGTATTGCTGATCACAACCTTTATAATACAGGGGTCCAGTTAAAAGTCTTGGATAGTAAAGATACACATTTTTCAATATTCTTGGGGCTGTTTCTTTTTGTCTAAAAGACTGTCCACTCAGTTACTGTCTTTTGCAAGAAAAGTACACCAAAATATGTGTAAGATTAAAATTAGTTTTAGTTGTTAATTAGACAATGGTGGTTGTATACTGCAGCCATAACCTTTTGGATGCCTCAGCTAAGGGATCCTGAACTTGTTGGCTTTTTGGTGCAATCATGACATAGTTTGATTGAATATTGTGGTATACTCTTCATTTCCTTTTTGCTTTTGTCATTTTATACTTGGTTTGCTATACTGCGGTTGAAGGGAAATGTATGGTTGATATAAATTCAGTGTCTATGCTTTTTAAAAAAGCCCGTCATGATCTGTATTTGCTGTACTTATCCTAAGAGCTCATTAAGATTACTGTGCAAGAAAATAATATTCCTGTTGGTACTGTGTCACGTTATTTTCCTGATGCTGGGTAACTGCACGGTGAAGCGAATCTTGATGTAGTAAGTAGTTGTATGAGTGGATGAAGCCTGTACTGCTTATTTGCTAATAGTAATGGATTACCAGTGTATGAAAGGTGATGCTTGTGCTTTGGAAAGTGCTAATGAATTATGTCAGTGGTTCAAGCAGCCTTCATTAACCCAGCCTTATGGATTACAACTCCCCTCAAAGTAACGGTCCTTGTGTGTACACACCAGAACATTGCAGAAGACTTCGAACAGCTAAAATACTCTCTTAATTTAATCATAATCTCATTCTGCTTAAACTCCAGAAAATAATTTTGATGAATTGTGTTTAATGGAATATTTTTTAGTTTGCTAATGGTATGTTGTTATAGATGAGATGCAGTCTGAAGGTAAAACATTACTCAATCTCATTAGTCTACTTGTCATCATCATTCAGATTTTTCTCGGAATTATACAAAAAAATTGAGAGGGAGAATCAATAGATAGCTCAATAACATAAGGAATCTCTTATAACCAATTTTCTTTTCTGTTTCCTGTAATGCAAGTAGAGCTTCTATACTCTAAATCATGAACCATTTCTCATGGTTTGTAAAAGGTCACACTGACATGGCACAATATCTTCCACTTCTGCTTCATTTAGGCTTGAAATCAAAGAGACATGGTATAGGAATGCCCACATTAATTCAGGATTTGTGTTTCCAGAATTTACAGGTGCTTAGCACTAGGCTGGTGTCATGCTTGGAAGAGTCTCAACCTCTTCAATTTACTGTAAGACAACTGGTAATTAGATGAGAGTTTGAGGTAGCCATTTGGAGAAGGCTGAGCATTTGTAGATAAAAGTAGTCTGGGGAGTCCATAAACATTGATCAAAGATGGCAAAATAGTCAAGCATTCTCTCCAAGTTATCAATAAGGCAGTTCTGGGAAAAAACCTTAGCCTATTATAATGTTAAATGTATTTTTTATATATGTCGGCTTCTGATTAATATTACAGAAAATTTTAAAGCTGGTATTGAGAGCTCAGTATAAATATTTTGCATCTTGTGTGAGGATAAGTTTGAAAAGATTTTTTCTGCATCTTTTCTAGAGCAACTCAGCCCAGGTTTCGCATTTATGTTCTGCCCAGTCTGATCTCCTTTTTCCTTGTAGATAAAGAAATTCTGTGTTATTACTGTTTCACATTCTTTCACCAAAAATCACCAATCTTTTTGTAGAATTGGCATAGAATTGGCCCTTGAATTTTAGTAACAAGAGATGGAAAAATGCAGAAAATTATTAAAAAAAATAATAGAAAAGCTCATACTGTTGCTGTATATCCTTTCTCCCTTCTCTTGAAAATGGAAGTGATGAAAAAAATTCCTAAATTGCTAAAAAGAGTGCTGCATTTTAACTTTCTCATAAGACAGTTTATCTGGAATTCAGCTACATTTTTCAAAGGTTCAGTAACATTTAACAATTTCTACTATTTCCAGTGTGAATGCATCTTCTGATAATGTGTTTTGGAGAGTTACCACAGCTATTCCTACATATGATATTTTCATTGGGACAATTTCTAGTTTATTTCCATGTTAATGTTGTAAAAAGAAATGAATTTTTTTTTTAAGAGGAAGGTATTTTTAGTACAAAATTTAAGTTGTTGTGTTTGGATTGCTTAAATAATGATTTTTATTAAATACTGAATAGTAATTTTTGAGGAAATACTGTTGATTATTCCTAAGTTCAGTTAAAATGCTATTTCACCTTTTAAAATCATGTTCTATTAATAATTCTAAAAGTCCTATATTTCTCATTGTTGCCATATTTTTATATGTGTTTTCTTTCACATCAAATGACAGACAAATTAGATAATGCCTCTTGTCCTTATGTTCTGAGCAAATTAGTCTTGACTCCACTAATCATATGTTCTTTAGTGTTTCTCTTTTGGGTTACAAATATCTTAGTTGGCTAGTTATCTGAAGTGCTGTAGATGATGCCAGAACTAAGGACTTGTACTAAAGTACTTTCATATTGTTGCCTTAAATTCATATTTTGCATAGTTTTGCTATTCACATAAAATCTTTAAATATAACTCTCTTGTAAATAGTTATGTGTTGTGGGTAAATATGTGCAGATCAAGTTCTTCATGAAATGTAGTCAGTTAAAACTTTTTCATTTTTATATGCATTTTTGTTTAACCACAGTGGAAGAGCTTATTTACAGGTACCATTCTGTATACTTCTCATGCTTTGAAATATTTGCTGCAGATATGTCTAAAAGGTTAGTTGATAAAGCTCTTTAATATTTATGTATAATATGTTTTCTTATTTAATTGGAGAAGTTCATAAAACATCCTTCATTAGAATAGGATTAGTACTGGTAGGATTATCCTTTCTAAGGTCTGAGTTTATTTTAAGCTGTGTGTTTTTAATGGGCTGCTAAAGTTTTAAATGTCCAGACTTCGCTTGGGATTGTTACAGTTTCTTCTCTGAATGTTGTGTGGATGTTTTGCATTCAGCAGGTTCTTGTCCCAAGAGATAAAGAACTGTCCAGTGCTCCAAACACAAACATTTTGCAGTTCCTATAGAACTGTCCAATGCTCCAAACACAAACATTTTGCAGTTCTGCTCAGAACTTAATTTCATATGATGAGTTAAGCCAAAAAGTATTAGAAATACCTCATGAGTAGTTTTAATGTTTCCATAGTTTCTGAAGGGCATTCCATTTCTCTGCTGATTGAACATTTTAAACTGCAGAGAAAATTGTTTTGCTTTTTTCTTTAGGAAAATCTGACTCTCAAAAAGGCAAAATATCCACCAAGACGAATACATTTTCTTATTAATCCATTTACTGTTGTTTAATCAGAAGTCACAGAACAAGTTATCTGTTCAATATACGTGATAGATATAGATTAATTAATTTGGTTTTTAATTTGAATCTTGGGTGTTCATACAATGAACTGATAATGAAACTGTGGTAATAGATGACATTTGATCTATCTTTGTTATGTATTCAATCATGCTAATGATTTTTTGGTTGATGGTTAAAGAATGCATAATTATATGTGCAAAATTATGTTCATGTTTAATTATATTGTAAAACATTTTACAGACACTAATAACTTTGAATTAGAATTATGTTGAAGTATCTGGAAAAAAGAGCTGTAATTGCAAGAGTTGCAAAACCAGTATTCTCAGCCATGTGAAAGCATTTTGAATTGGAAATGGGCATAGAATTTATTTAGACCTTACTGCTGCTATTGAGAATGAGTGATTAATAAGGCCTCATTTCTTGGTCCATATTTCTATGTCAGCTTGGTGCTGAAGTGATTGAAAATCTTGTAAGCATTTCATAATTGTTTTAATTAATTTGCACTCTAAAGCTCTTTCTCATCTTAATAAAGCTATTTTATTTAGCTCACTAGTAGTTATTTTATATCTGATTTTATGGTTGTAATTACTGTATTATACCTTAATCCACTTGTAAGTGCTGTTCACTGAGCATTGTAATTAATTAATATATCTTTTAAATCATATTTTTATGTTTTATCATGAAGATTATGTTTATATGCTATTACAGAGTTCAGAGATCTTAGCAAGCGTTGAGACTGACTGTAAAATAATTTGTAAATTCCTGACCACTGTAAGCACTTTAACTTTTAAGTAGCCAAAACTTACTATTTTCATAGCAAATTAAATAAAGAAAAAAGGGAAGAAAAAAGATGTTTCACATGATGGGAAATCTAAAAAATGTCAGGCATAAACCCTTTTATGAATGCACACGGTTATGGCTTAGAAGAACAGGCTAGAGAAGCCCAGTGATGGTACCTAGAAGTGTGTCATCAAACATAGGTTTTCCCTGTTGTTTGTTGCACTTGGAATATTAAGTTTGAGGTCCACCTGGAAACATGGGATTTTTCTTAACTTGTAGGTAGAAGGGGTAGATCTTTCTTGATTACTACTAAATGTTTTTTCTAGTATATTCCTTCATTTGGTGTTAAATACCACAGAATTGTTATTTTCATTTGATTCTGTGATGCAAGTGGGCCTTCCCTTCCCTCCTTCCCTCTTCTATTATTTCCTTCGTTTGCTTTGGTATCAGTGTCTTGGGCTTTTCAGTATTGGCATGTGGACCATATGTCCTGTATATGATGAAGGTACATCTCAGTCCTTGCTATGAGCTATACATTTAGCGAGCTGAATTTAAACAGACCATTATCTTTAAATTGTAGGCCATGAGAAGAATGTAATTGGTAATATTTCTGGGTTTCTGCCAGTCATATTTTCATTTTTAGGACTTTTCAGTGTGTTTTTTTAATGCTTTTATTGTAATTTTTTACAGTGGACAATTTTAACCACTTATAAAAAATAAACTGAGTCTGGAACAAGGTATAATCAGCATGTAAATATTTGACTTGGATCTTTTCTTTTACCTGAAGTGGAACTATGTATCATGATGAGATCTTGTCTTGAGGCAGACATTTATGATCTTCAGAATGTCTTCTTTAGTCATCAGAAACTTCTTTTGTAATTAATAGATATTAATAAAATTTAATATACATAACTACGAATAAGTCATTGCTAAGCTGTAGACTTGACAGCATTACTTTTCTTCAGAATTTCACATTGGGGTTTTAAGCCTTTTTCTGCATCTGACAACATCTGGCATTGAGATTTTTCTCCAAACTCTTACTTTTGTATCCCATAAACATCCTGGTTTTGAACAAGTAGAAATTATTCAGAAGGAGAGACAATTAGATTAAAAATTAGCTTTCAACAAATAAAGTACTAAAAAAGAAGGCAGTAATTGACTGGTGACAAGGTTCTTTCTTTTGGACAGCAACTTTTTGTATGTGGGAATTCTAACATAGGGATGAAGTGCACCCTCAGTCAGTTTGTACTGCGTCAGATGGGAGTGTTGATCTGCTGGAGGGTAGGAAGACTCTGGCCAGGCTGGATCAATGGGTCAAGACCAGTTGTGTAAGGTTCAGCAAGGCCAGATGCCAGGCCCTGGTCTTTGGTCACAGCAGCCCCCTGCAGCACTACAGGCTGGGGTAGAATGGCTGGAAAGCTGCCTGGCAGAAAAGGGGCTGGGGGTGCTGGTCAACAGCTGGATGAACATCAGTCAGTGTGTGCCCAGGTGGCCATGAAGGGCAGTGTAAGCCTGGCTTGTATCAGAAACTGTGGCCAGCAGGACCAAGGCAGTGATTGTTCCTGTACTCAGCACTGGTGAGGCCACACCTGAAATCCTGTGTTCAGTTCTGGGCCCCTCACAAGAACAAAGGCATTGAGGTGCTGGAGCGTGTCCAGAGAAGGGCAGTGGAGCTGGGGAAGGGTCTGGAGCACAAGTCTGATGAAGAGCAGCTGAGGGAGCTGGGGGTGTTTAGCCCGGAGAAAAGGGTCAGGGGAGAGGTTATTGTTGTCTACAACTGCCTGAAGGGAGGCTGTAGCCAGGTGGGGGTTGGTCAGTTCTCCCAAATAACAAGTGACAGGACAGGAGAAAATGACAAGAGGATGTTGTGGCAGGAAATGTTCAGATTGGATAACAGGAATTACTTCTTCACCGGAAAGATTATCAAGGACTGGAACAGGTTGCCCAGGAAAGTGTTTGAGTCACCATCCCTGGAGGTATTTAAGAGATGTGTGGATGTGGCTCTTAGACACATGGTTTATTGGTGGGCTTTGCAGTGTTAGGTTAATGGTTTAGTATCAAGATGTTACAGGTCTTTTCCAGCCTAAATGATTGTATGATTCCTTGGAAAACGGGAGTGCTAATGTATTGCTGTAGCATGTTTTTGTACGTTAAGGATCAATGCAAAAAAATCGCTGGGCATGCAGAAGGCAATGCCAATAAGCCCCTGTGGCAAAGACTGGCTCATTATTTTACTTTCCTTTTGCTTTGGTATCAGAGCAGTTACTCTTGCACTTTTTAAGAGAAATTGTGTGACTTTTCATGAGAAGTACTCACTTTTCTTCCTTTAGTTGAACTAAAAGGCCTCTATGAGGGACTGTTAGCTTACCTGCATTTCAGATATTTTTTAACACTTAGTGCTTTTTATATTTACAATGAAATATGTATAAAATATTGATAAAATAGAGTTAAAAGCAAAGTGTTCAGGGTATGAAATATGATTAAAAATAAAGTTTAAGTAATATTCAAAATTTCAAAACTAGGTCAAACATCAGAAACAATTGCTAGGATAGATAGGAATCTTTGAGTAAAGGTAAGCACCAAAAGGCTAATGTTCTGAAATGATGAATTGTACAGATGGATGTGGTCACACCATGCTGTGCCACAGTAATTTGTCAGTTCAGGCATAATCTTACATTATTTTGCAGTTTTTCTTTGCTTATGTGTAAGCTTGCCTAGGGACTTGTTCTTACACCATGCTCCTCTCAGGACAGCAGTCGAGTCATGCTTTAGTGCAAGTTGTTTATGTCCTTAACTGTTTAGTTCATGATTTTGCCGCCATACAGATTTCTATTTTGAAATCAGTTAAACAACATGAGACTCTGACATTGAACATGAAGAATAAATATTTTATGTGTATAGGCCCATCTGACATAAGAAGCATCTGTTTAAGGTGGCAAAATCTGGTCATTCAAAGTAATGTACGAATAAGTATATTTAATAAAAATATGAATAGTTTTCCTCAACAGGTTACCTATTTTTGTCAGTATGCTACTTTGGAATGCATCTCTATAATGTATTTTATTCTTTAATCAGAAGACTACTTTCATCCAAACTTTATGTGTAGATTTATTGAAAATGTTGGGAAACTTACTAAATGTAATTCTTATTTCCTTTGAATTTTGATTAAAGAATTATTTTTTTCAACTGTAAAATAATTTTGCTATCAGAATCTGCAGTAGAAGTAGTTTTTATGAAATACTTGAAGTCTTAAAGCTGACAGTAATTATATATCTTCTTGCTCATTGCACATACATACTTATTTTCATTGAAATGGAAAATTTAGATTTAGATTATGCTGATCCAAATTACCTTTATCAGCAAATTAGCTTCTACTTACAATTACTTACAAAGTAGGAAGAATTAGCTCCTTTACTCAATGCATCTTCTATTCCAGTCTTGCATCAATTAGGTATAAAGCACAGAGTTTAGTAATCCATTTTTCAACTTATTTAGACTAGAAAGCAACTTTCAAGAAATTCATTATATCCATTAACTACCATAGTTGAAATATCACAACTGGCACAATTTATTGTTCTTCATTACTTACTTTTAATGGCTACAAGCAGCCAAATGAAAATTGTTCCGCTGTGTGAAGAATAAAAATTTTGTAAGTTAGTTACTTTGCTTAGAAATAAAACTGACTTTTAGTTTTGCATCCTGCTTGATGTACTGGATTATCAAATCATAGTAGTCTGCAATGGAGGTATTCAAATGTAACATTCAAATAATAAATTTAACCTGGTATCTCACTTCAGTATATTTAACTTGCAGGTAAATTTTCTGAAGCAAAACCAGACACACAATAGTAATTCAGCGTTTGGCGTGGATAAGTGATCCAGTGCAGTGGGTGGAGATAATGATGCAGTGGGTGGAGAACTGGCAGAGGACAGGGCTCAAAGGGTTGTAGTGAGTGAATCTATGTTTGGCAGGTGAGTGTTCACCAGTAATGTCTTTAAAGGTTCAAGTCTATGGCCAGCTCTGTTCAATATTTTTATCAGTGATGTAGGAGTTGAATGCACCATTACCAATCCTGCAGATGCTACTGTACTGAGGGGTGCTGTTGACTCTTGAGGACCAAGATGCCTTGGGAGAGGGATCTTGTTAGACTGGGGCATTGGGTAGTCATCAGTGTTTTATTTAAGATCTGAATAAGTTACAAGTTCTACGCCCATGATGAAGTAATTCTGAGCACATGTATGGATTGGGAGAGGAGTGGCTGGAGAACAGCCCTGAAGAAAGGGATCTGGTTTGTCCTGACCAGGAAGGCAAATGCCATCCTGGGGTGCATCAAACAGCATTGCCAGCTGGTCCAAAGAATTGATTATCCCACTGTATTCAGTGCTGGTGCAGCATCACCTTGAACACAGGGTGCAGTTCTGGACCTCACAATTTAAGAATTCATCTATATTTGTTTCTGTTTATATTGTAGAGGTGTGTGACTTTGGGAACATAGACACCAGGTCTGCTGAATACTGCTTTAGCCACAGATAAATGGAGGTTGACAAGTGCTATGGAGAAATACCGGTGCTTAAAACAGTTTCATTGATATTTGTTTTCAGTTATCATTGGAGACAAGATGTGATAAGTGGACCTTTGGAGTAATGTGTTGTGATGTCCTATTTTTTTAAAAAACCCTCCTTTTTGATTGTTTTTAAAATCTAAAATATTTCTACTTCCAGCTTCCATATTAAAAAAACTGTCTTACATTGGCAGACAGTTATAGACAAAAAATACATCTTGAGGAAAAAAAACCGAACAGCTTCAGTCTTTATTATAATTTAGTATCACTTAACTTGTGTTATCTTAATCTCTAGGTAATGTTTCCTGTAATAGTGCTGTCATACTCTTGGGATTATTATTTTAATTAATTTAGTGGTTTAGTGCCTTTTAAGATATTTCTTAGATTTGTGAAGTTTGGAAGATGAGCATTTATTCATTGGTTTAGCTGATAATACACCTCTGTGAATGTGGATGAAGGGATGATTTGGGCAGCAAAAATCTCCAAAGAATGTATTTGTATGCAGAAAGACAGTAGGAATGCCTTATTTAGGCTTTAACAAAGACTTCTTGTCATAAATTCTTCCAAAATAAGACATTAACATTTCTGCAGTATTTGTCAGCTACACCATGCTAATGTCATATTTGAGTCTGTTACCTAAAACCTGTTAACGGAATGTCTGCGATCCTTTTTGCAGAAAATTCTGCTCAGTATACACAAACCATGTAGTAGATTAGTCCTATTAGCTCTAGCAATAATCCAAGCAAGTGATTATCACAGCTTTCAAACAGTATATGTTCTACAATAAACACAGTGTGTGTGGGTACTAGTTTAGAAGCCACAGATTTGAACTGGTTTTATTTGCATTTATTTGTAATACTAAGAAATTATTTAAACTGCAAATTAGTTAAGCTTGCTCACTGTGTTTTCTACACATTAATCTCACTTTTTCTTGTCTCGAATGCAACCTTTACATGTCCTTTCCTTATACTTCTTTGCCTTCTTAATTTAATTTTTTATTTTTGATTGCCAAAATTTTATTTTTGGAGGCCGTTATGTTATTTGGAAACCATGTTTCTTGCAGTCTTGCTCCAAATAATTTGTAACCTAAGAAGTTAATGAGAATATATGTACCTAATAATTTCACATTATAACTTCGTATCTTTTTGTGGTATATTGTAAAACTTTGGTCTTAATGTTTTCTTAAGATAGTGCAATTCAGACCAGCTACTTAATCCATCTAGTGGCAGAAAAATCAGTCCAGTGATTTATATTTTGTGTGTTCTCATTTGATTGTGAGAATTTGCATTCACCACCACAAGTTTTTTCCTTGAGATTGGAGTATTTTATTGTTTTAGACAGTGCACTTGATACTTCAAGACTTCAGAAAAGTTACAGTAAAATACCTGTTTATTCTGTCTTCAGAACAAGTTCATAGGCACTTGGATCAGCATGAGGTGAAATACTTGCAATTTGCTTTCCGTTGGATGAATAACTTGCTGATGAGAGAAGTCCCTTTACGGTGTACCATCAGGTTATGGGACACGTACCAAGTAAGTACTTTTTTAAACCTCCATAACTCTGGTAACGTGTTTTGGACATGCCAGTATTTTTGTGAGTGGGTTTTCTTGAACCTTTTTCTTTAGTGGCATCTGAGAATCCCCGTAATGAGAGAAAAAACCTTCAGTTGTCACTGCTACTTAGAAACATTTAATGTCTTCAGTCTTCTTGTCCTTCGAAGCCAAGCACCTGATGTCATGATAGTTTATAGTACTAAAATGTACACTCAGTCAGAATTAATGTCAATATTCCCTTCTGTCTCTTCAGAGAAGTGAAACATTGGATTGTGCCTAATCAATGCCCTCCATCGATTCTGAGTTCCAGGCTTCTCATTGTCCTTCTGCTTAACTACTCAATCCAGTATTAGCTCTCAGTCTTCAGTTCTCATTATTCATCCTTTGTCATGTCTTCTGTCTTACTGTTTGTCCAGGCAAAACTCTTTATGTTGCTGACCCCTTGTTGCAGTAATTATTTTTCCTCAATACTTTCTTTTCCTGTTGACAAGAGAGAGAATTGATATTTGAGAAAAGTGGTTTACCCATTCTTAGTTCTTTTAGTTGATGTTCCTGTAGCTACTGGTTGCAATTTGTGTCTGTATGTTTAAACTGTATATCCCTACCCACCAACTTTGTTGTTGAAGTTAATGGGGGAAAGGGAAAAGTAATAATATTTTAAATTTCGTAAGGGTTTTCATCTGTGTTAGTCACTAAATATGAGATTAACTCATAATTTATGCCTTGTAAAGAGATGTAATATCCTTAAATATCATTGTCTTTATATCTACTCATTATGTGGAAATGTTCCATTAGTTTTCTACACTTTAATGTCAGAATGTCTACTTAGACCATCTATCCAGACCTGTAACAGAGGGTGAAGAACTGCTTGCTCTTCGTTTAATGAGTCCAGTAAGTTGTTTCAGTGAAGTCTGATGGTATCCAAATCTGATAAGAACATATTAAGAAATGAGGAATCTATCAGTTCTGCTGTTAATCTGTTCTAAGAGGTGGTATCCTTGCAGAGTTTATCTTCAACAAATATCTGAATTGAACATGGCTATTGTTTCCATCTGAGGTTCTTTTGCATCCTTTGTTTCATTACTGTATCTGTTACTCATTGGGATATCTGTTATTACCTGGTGTTTTATTCCAGTGTAAAATATTTATTCTTTGTATGACCTTTCTGATAATTTGAAAGATTGAGCTATTTAAATGTTTTACTGTAACTAATTTATCTCCTCCTGAATAATTTTTGTTGCTGTTGCTGCAGTATTTCTAGCTCCTGAAAGTTTTTTACCATGCTAACTCTAGCACTGCACTTGGTACCTGATCATTAGCGTTTCCTATGTGATAAAATCGTGGAAGAGAGCATCCTTAATCCAGCTAATGACCCGTATGTGTCCCAAAAATAGATGTTTTTGACAGAATTTCAATTTGAGCTCATTGCTGACTATGATTCTTTGATAATGTTGAGAATTTTCCTTTAAAAATGAAGTCTGGTGTTAATTTCTCAAACTGTTGCCATGCTGAAAGGAGCCCTTTCTCGTTACAAGTCCTTAGGCACTTCTCAAGTTGCACTTCAATGGTATCTTTATTCATAATAACTGTTTCCGATTATTTAATTATAATTTTTTAAAAATTCTGATGTATTTGAAGTAGCATTTAAAAGCTTAATACTTAAGTCTTTGCATGGGATTTCCAAGGGTATCTTTTAAATCAAGGTTTCTTCAAGGTATTTAATATCTAAATACCTAAACGGAATTCTTATACCTGGAGTGGGGACTATCTTTGTATATTAAACAAGCTTAAGGAGTAATTCTGTGTTTTGACTCAGCAGGTGCAGCAGATCTGTGCTGTTTTCTAGGTTTCATTGTTTAGTCGACTTTCTGTATGCATATCTTGTCTAATAGTGTATTTAAAACCAATGTAGACACCTTCTTCTGAAAAAGCCTCAAGCAATTCCTCAAGTTGCTAAACAGATTTCAGTTGTGCTTATATGACACTGATTATCAACCTATAATATGGATCTTTTCACCCTGACACTATGGATAATATATGCAGTGAACCTGCAAGAGCCAGTAAAGTTCATGCAAAGTTTTTGCTAAAGTGTTGAGCAGTAATGTTACAGATTTTTACCCAACTTGCCATTAAGCTATTCTGATGCCTGCAATTTCTAACTTAATTGTTTACAACTCTTTTAGCAATGCTGCTTTCTGAATGGAAAACACTTCAGAGACAGAATTTGTTCAATTGGTTTTCTTGTCCGTTTCATATTTTTAACTGTAAAGCCTGCTATATGCCAAAGTAGATCTCTCATTTAGAGATATATTGCTGAAGAATTTTTCCAGACGTTTTTGGATGGACCTGTGATGTTGGACTTGAAAGAAAGATGTAAAATGAGTAAAAGCAAGAAATATAATTAGCTTCCCAGATACAGATGGGAGGAACAATCCTACTAGTAATTGTAAGGGCTGGATAGATGTTTAACTGCTTTTCTCCCTGTACTCAAAGGCTGATGATCCTGTTATCTGGCTTGCTTTTGCTACCTCATGTGTCCTAAAGCAGTAAATTAAGGACACATGGGAGTTCTGCTTGGATTTACACAGTTTTATTGTCTGCTATTTCAGTGGGTACTTAGGGTGTGCCTGTACTGACTTTTACCCCCTGATATTCTTAACTACTGTAAATAGAAATAGCTTTACCTGTACTCTAAGTTCATAAAGGTGAACTAATCATGTTGTTATATAACATCAGCAGGGAATACAGGCATTCATCCCTACACTGTTGATGTTGGCCTTTTTGCTCAGACTCTGCTTACTTTGTGGCTGTTGGGAGGAGATGGGGCATTTTGAAGGCCCTGTTTGCAGTCATCTCCAGTCCCAGTATGTGTCATGATGTGGGAATGGCATAGGAGTAGCGTCAGACAGGGGTTCAGGATGGGTGGGACAGTCAGATCCCTTTGTGTCTGCACCAGGAATGCATTCTGGCTCCATTTCCTGCAGAAATCCAATAAGAGACCAGTGGCACCTCTTGAAAGAGAGGATCTGCTGCTGCTGTTTTCACAGAAAATAAAATTTTTCTCTTTTTTGTGTTGCTCTCTCCCCATTAAAGATGAAACCATGCCTTGTTTCACCAAGCTGCCTATTTTCCTGTGCAGTGGAAAAATGAATATTGTGCAGTTTCCAGTTTAAATTCCAGATTGGTGATTTTCACAGCAGGCCCCAGTTTCTCATGAACTGCAACAGAGGGTTTTCAGGGGAATAACAGCACACTTAAATAGTCTGCTGTTGTGTATTTCCTGGTGTGAGAGATAACTGCTGTTGGCTGGAGATGTTAGAACTGCATTCTGTCTCTTGGTATTTATTACCATTCTTCCAGTGACTTTGGTGAGAATAGAACTGGACACTTTAATGATGTCCACCTCTGTGGCAGAATGTTTGGTAGTAAGAGTACTCTGGCTGGAGTCATATTCTCTGTCTAGTTCAATTTAGGATTCATCAGTCATTTGTTAGGGTCTGTGGAATAAATCATTGAACATATCCAAAATACCTGTACTTGAGCTAGTTAGAGTTGAGGGGAAGAGAAATTTGGAAAGGCTCCCAGATCCTCACTTCAGTAAATACTCTGTCATTCTGTAACTGTATCTATGAAATCCACTAAAATACATCACTGTCTTCTGAAGAAGAGCTGTGTAAAGTAAAAAAAGTAAAGACATTATGCATTTTGCTTACAAAGGATTTGTTGAGAAGGATTTTTAGCCATAAGTATTTAGTTTGATTTATTCTTTAACCTGAATTGCATTTTAATGAGCGAATTATCCCACTTCTTCACTTGTTTCAGGCTTTGTTTTTGGTTTTTTTTTTTTTTTTTTTTTTTTTTTTTTTTTTTTAATAAATGCAGTAAATACCTTGTAAATCCTTTCAAAATAGAAATTGCTTGTTAAGTTATACCCGAGACATTTAAAATTTAAATCCATAAAACTGAAACTGATTAATATGAATTTTCATGTCCACAAACCAAAATAGTGTCACATAAGACCTGAGTTTTATGTTTTATTATATCTTGCCTTTTTATCTTATATGTTATCATTTTTTTTGGCAGAAAGGATTGGTAACATGAAATAGCACAATGGCGGAATTATTCAATATATATAAGTGTGTAACATATTTCTATGGACTTACAAAATGCAAGTTAGTTTTATATTTGGTCCTTGACAGAAGGGTGCTTTGACACTATTTTAAAGATTGCTTTGCTATTTGAAAGTGACTTTTGTGGGCTTCTAACTTTAACTCAAGATTCAACATACTGTATTAGAAAAAGTAGAGATGCCTCAACGCACAGCACCTGTGCTTACTCTAGATAAGTATTTTATATGCTTACCATCAAATCTCAGAAAGTATCCTGTAGCGTTCCCTGCTTCAGTCCCACCCTGGTACTGGCAGCGGAGTCCCAGCGCTACCCTAGGAAGTCGTTCGCGATCGGGAAGACTTCCTCGGAGTGCCGACTGCGGGCACAGCTGGTCCGCGTTTCGGTCTGGGGAGGTGTTGCCCCCGGAGCTTGATGAGACTGCAAAGAACTACCAGAGAAGGAGGTCTCTTGGTATGTGATTTCGGTAGGTTTATTGCCTCCAAAGGGAGCACGTGGACCAAGAGCCAAGAGCAGCTTATTACATCGGTATTTAAGGGAGGAACAACACCCAATAGGATGAGGGCAGGGGACAATACAGGGGAGGGGCTGGGGTACATGATCAAATGGGGTTTAGGGAGGGGAGGGGAACAGAGAGAACAACGAATGAACCATGGAGTGACAGGGAATTTCCCAGAGTGGGGAAACATAACAGACAGATCAAGGGACCAATAGCAGGAACTTGTGGTTTGTGTCTTGGTGGTCCAAACTACTGCCTTTGGGAGCTTCGGGGGGAAACTCTTTGTCCGTGGAACATGCCACCGGAAGTCCTCTTCCTTCCTGGTTCCGAACCACCGCAACAGTATCCTTTCTTCAGACTACAACATTTTATTGCAGTTTCCATTGAAGTTTATATTTTCATTTATTGAAATTCTTAAAATATGTGTTGTCCTTCAGGCACTTCTAAGATCCGCTGTGTTTATGTAGCTGTGCACTCCTGTGTTGGGGGATAGGAAGGGATGCATTTCAGTGGTGGCAGCCATTCCCAATTTTTCATTCTTGGCTAGAGATGGCAATAGAGAACTTGGATGTCAGTGCTTGTATACCAATACTTAGAGCAGAACAGTGTTTAGTTTTGACTATCAGTATTTTTAAACTGCTTAAATATGGAGCTCCAAACTACATTTGATTTGGCGTCAGTTTGCAGCTGGAAGGAAGTCTCTGACAATGGAATTATCTGGATGCAAGATAACAAGGTGTTATATTGGTGTTCTAAATAGGATAGGAATTTTCCTAGACATTAAAGTATTTAATTTTATTTATTTTTCATGTAGAATGGAGTGGATGTATTTTTCATGAAAGTGTTTACCTTCTGATGTGATGTTCTTACATAAATTACCTTTTTGTGCTGTCTTTTATGCAGTGATTTCTCTGTGTAACTCACTGTAGTAGTAGTAATTTGCAGGAGAGACACCAACACAGGTTTCATAGCTAAAAACTCGCTCAGAAAAAAAAGAAAACAGAAAAGGAAAATAAAGTAGCAGCTATGTATGTTAGTTTTCAGTCCTAAATACATGCTGTCATATGCTGTGTGAATGTTTAGAGTTGAAGTGTACAGCCTAATATTTTCACCTGCCAGGAGGCATTTTTGTTTTGTACCATTTAGCTGACTGCGGTATTGCCAGCTCACCAGTAAGTAGCTGATGCGGTTGACATGAATAATGCACTCAGACTCATTGGAAACACAAAACCAGGGAGGTGAGATAAGTACTCTTTACAGTGCCCTGCTGTTCTACTTTACAGCATTGCCCTTTTCTTGTGTGAGGAAAACTTTAGTGTTACCAAGGTATCTTATGGCTTACTATGTAAAATTAAGCACAAGTGAAAGAATTTATAAAATCCTACCATGTAAAATGCAAAACATTTACAAAGATTAACAAAAGATACAGAAAAAAAGCAAATAATAACAGCAATAGAATTTCACAGTACTGGTGAGTTGATTTACTGTCTCATTGCTGAAATAGGTTTTTGTTCTGGTTTCTGTTCCCCTCAGCTCCTTGACAGTATCTGTTCGTTTTCTTCACATTAGGGAGGTGAGGAGGCTGATGAGTACCACAGCCAGTACAAAGGAGAGAGGATGAGAGAGTAGAGCTGTGATTTCAGCCCTCGTGTTAGATCAGAATGATTGCTTGTCCTTATTTGCTGTCTTTCTGAAAATTTCCTTTCTTGGTAGATAGTACATTTCTCAGGTCCCTTAGACAAACTTCAATGGGGAGCCTGCTGGTGGAGCCTGCTGTCTTACGTCTTTCTTCCTGAAATCCTACAGGTGGATCAAGAAAAATCCGTTTTTTTCCTTCTTGAAATTTATTCTTTCTCTTAATTGTGGAGACTGATGCTTTCTTTGCCCAAAGTAAACACTATTTTTTTACTGGAAAATGTAAATGTATTGACCACCATTTATATCTTCCCTTCTTCTGAAGGCTGAAGTGTATTTTTCATTTCTTTGACTTAGTGTTCATTTTTATTTTCATGTACCTCATATTGGACCTCATGCTTTATTGACCAATGTGGTAACCAGCGTATTTGTTTCCCATTTATTTGTTGGTATCATTTATGTAGCTCATTACAAGATTTTGATTAACGGGATTTTGTTTAGAAGTAGGCATCTAATGTTAAGTTTTAAGTAATAACATTGATACAATTTTCCAGAAGTGCTGACAATCTTGAAATCTTATTAAGCTCATGAAAAACTGCAGAAGCACAGGTTTTCTCTTCATCCAAATGGGAAGTAGATAAGTCTAGGGAATTACTAAAATAAAATTTTGGTTACGTATATTGTAACACCACCACTTCTTGCTCCTCCTTCACCCTGCCCACCCCCCCCCAAAAAAAAAAAAAGAGATAAAGAGTAGGAAAAAGGTTACAGATAATAATTTTTTTCTGGCCATAATTTAGGAAATGTTCAAAAATGCAACTATAGTTTTTTCCTATGTTTCTATTTTTCACATAGACTTAATCAGGGAATTTCATTCCCTGAACATGAGAATGATTTAAGTGTTTTCCAGTAGAGTTGTCTTGTGTTTAGTACTTATTTAAAAAGAAATCAATTAAAGTTGAAACTGGAGTACATTTCTCAACAGACACTGCAGAATCTATTAAAGAAGGATATTATTGCTACTCTGGTCTCAATCAAAGCCTTAAGCCACCTGAGACAAGAGACTCAAAATACAAGTACTGAAATCAAACTTAATTTTTCATGGCCAGGATTTTAGAGAGTGTGAGACCTCTTACTGTTCCAGTCTGTTCTTTTTGGACCACAAAAGTCCTTGAACCAGATTAGGTTAAGTGAACAAAGACAAGCATTTAGATGAGAGCAAAACAGTGGGGAAGGTATATACCCCTCCCATCTTATTCTATTTGCAAGCTTCATTATATATTTATCTCTTACAGTGATTTTTAAAATTGCTATTGAGTATTATTAAATATTTATCTAATTGTTCTAAAGTATACTGCTTAAAACGTCCTGTGGCAGTGATTTTTTTGCAATTTCTTTATGCAGTGTAAAAAGAAATTTTCCTTCTTTGATTTAACAAAAGATTCTTTTGAATTCACTTCCACTTATTTCTTTGATGATGAGAAATTGTGTCAAATCATTCTTGATTCACTTTTTCCCCATCAGCTGTCTCAGAACTGTGTTCTGTCTCTGTATACGATCACTCCTTTTACAAGCTGAAAATATCTGTACTTAAAAAAGCCATTTCATGTGCTTATTTCTATTGTGTAGTAAATGGAAACTTCTTTAAGAGATGAGAACACTATGGATTCATAAATGAGATTTAAGTTGTTTCCTGGCTTTTATTTCTTTATTTATACTTTTTCATGCCATTTCTCCTGTCAAAGGTGAGTACTTCAAGTAATTGTTCGTAGTTAGTCCAACTTGACTGTCTTAGTGGTTCATGCCATGGATAACATCAGATGTTTATGCTTTGCAGTGTTTTTAGCTCTGTGTCTATATCCAGACTGAATTTAATTTGTCATTAGCTTTCTGAAACTTTTCAAAGTCAACTATATTTTTTACCGGAAAAAGCTATTCTGAATAATTTTGCATCTTTACCAAACGAATGTTTTTCAAGAACACTTAGTATTTTAGTGAACAACACAGATTCTATTCTGTTATTTTTGTCCTTTTAATTCATGAACACTTTCTCTCTCATTTGACAATAACTTAATTTTAGAGTCTGGCTTAGTTACCTTGTAAGAAGTGTCTGGACATATGAATATTTAATATCCAATTACTAACATGTGGGTAGGATCATATCTTTCAGGTTTCTAGGCATTTGTCAATTTGAAACTGGCCAGTAGGTTAAATGTTCTGGAGTAGAGGAGGCAGACATAGTGGGATATAACCTTTCCTGCGAGATGTAAAATGTGAACATGAAAGTTTAATTTTCTTAGGAAATAAAGGTAAAAATACTGTGTGTCTTGGTAGTGACTCTTCTTGTCACTACCTGCCCTATACTGTAAGAGAAACCAGCTCGTGGGTTAAAAAGCATCAGTGTCCTCAGGAGGTTGTACTCAGGTCATGCCTCTACCTTTGATTCTGCCACCTCTTGTTTTCTCTTGGGAATTTTTTTAGCTCCCTCCCTCAGAGCTGGAATTCACCGTCCTACTGTCTACTGAGCCCAGCCTTGATCTTGCCAACTTCCATTATAATTCAGGAAAACCTTTTCACATTGTTCTCTTTAAAAGTAATGTAAAAGTATGTTTTAAATCGTATTTAGTTATTTGGAACAATGGGAAGACATGAACAAGTGAGAGAAGAACTTTTTGTTGCAAGACTGGCAATCCAGGTTTACCTGTTTTAGCATAATGTCCTTGTTCTAACTTTGCATCCATTTGGAAGTTTCTCAATCCCTTTGTATTCAGCAAGTCAGTATTTTCTTGTGTCAAGAGAGTCCTGGTACATCAAGCTTGTGTTGAACTTGGGCAATTGAAAAGTTTTTATAGTTTTCAAATCTTTGTCAGACAGCTGCGTGTCATCTCATTCTACCACACAGATAGATACCTTCTGGAATAACTTTGTTTCCAGGGCAACTTTCCACTGGCAAGAGCTGTGCTCATTAGGAATTTATTGTGGCAGGCAATTATATTTCAGTGGTACGGCACTACTGAAGCCACTAAACTCTTATTGTTTGTCTTGTGTTAAGTCCAATCTGAAATAATATAAAACTCAAAGAAAAGAAGATAAGAGTGTTAGTCCAAAAAAGAACCACACTGCTTTAATCATATATATGTATAACTTTAAGTTCAGTCTTTAACATGCCTAAGGATTATGTGCATAAGGGAGGAGAAACTAATTTCTTAAACAATAATTCAGCTTTTCAGTGTGAATTTAGAATACCCTCATTCATATATGAGAGTATTTTATATGTGAATATAACTCACAGGTTTTCTCCTAGAATAGAAAAAAGCCAGATGGTATTTGTAGAATTATAATGGTGTGTATATATCTTTTGTTGATCATCCGAGTCTGGTTTGTTAGTTTTTCCTGTTTATTTTGTAGTTTCTTGTAGAGACACAGGGTTCCCAAATTCTCAGGGAAAGCAAACTAAGTGGATCCCGATACTCTGCTGGACACCATTCTAGCACAGAGCATTGTGCACATTCTGTTTCCCAGCTGTGATCTGCAGTTTCACTGGCACTGTCAGATACAGAACTTACAGTAGCAGCCTCTATGAGCTGCTTAAATATGATTCCCTGTAACAGTTGAAGTTGTTAACTGGCACAAATGTATGCCTTTAAATGGCTTTGCATATTACTTGCCAGTACATGGGAATTTCTGTGTTTAGAGGACTGTCAGATCCGGAACTCCAAAGTTCCTGGACTGTCCTTCATTCAGTGGGCTTGCTGTGAACTTCAGAGGTGGGGTTCAGTTTCAGATAAAAATGCAGAAGATAGGTGTCTTTCTGTAAGTTGGTGTTCATTGCTGTGGTGGGTATCTAAGCTTCACCCAGTAACTAGATTCAGGAGCCTAGAGAGGAATTTAGAGTGATGGATGAGATTTATGGTTTAGAGTGGCTCATCAGCTGAATGCCTGTTTAGGCTCCATTGAACATTTTGACTCCATCTTCGTTAGCTTTGTAATATAAATACACAGCATGCTGGTAGGCCCTCAAATTTAAAAATTTTCATCTAAAAATTGAAGCTCTCTGCATTTTTGCAGAAAGTGAGTTAAAATTCTTTTCATGATATTTAAAAGGACTTCATATGATGTGAAATTCTTGACCACTGTATCGACTGTTTTAATGTGTGAATTGCAAATATGTTTGTGTATTGCTAGTTTTTGTCCATTTCTGTTCGCATTCATTGACATCAGGGAAGATTCAGTGTGGAAAATAAAAGAAGGAAAAAAATGAGAACCCATGCTTTTTTATGAGGAAAGTATTTAAACATGCAAAAACCAGAAAATCAAAACTCATTGGGAAAAATAGAAAATCAACACTCATGCATAGAGAAGCCTGTAGGTTTTTCTAGGTTCAGATTCTTTAGGCAGCTTCCAATACTGTTAAAATGGATGTTAATTTTTCTGTGGCTAATGAAAGTTGATTGTAAATGCAGAGAGAAAGTACTTTTTCTTATGCTTAGCTTAGCTTGAAGAATGTGAATAATCCCATTGACTTCAACAGAGCAACTCATGTATTTTTTTGTTTAAACATGTACTCTCAAGTGCTTTATTGATCAGGATCTTGATGAATGCATATAGGATACTTGTAGAGTGTTAGATGCAGTCTAGAAAGCAGTTTGTTCTGCTTCTTGGTTACTTTGAAGTAGCCAGTGTTTCTAGAAGAAGGCTTTATTAAAATTAATACCGTTCTCAAGGACCAAAGTCTGAAAGAGAATTGTGTTGCTATGCAAGAAGACAAAAAGGAAAATTGCCTTTCTAATGTGCGTATGTTCTTTAATGTTATGCTCCTTCCTCCCACAGAGCCCTTTGTCACTGAGCTTCACTGATGTGTTTCAAGACTGTGTTACAATTAACACAACACTACAATTTCAAGTTGTTTAGTTTAGTATTTTAAATCTATTTAGTTTTCTTGTCTGAAGCTCCAGTTAGTTGTGTCAGTTATTGTTGTTCATAGAAGTGAGCACTAACAACTAAACCATGACCACCATTTGACTTTCCCCTTTTTGTTCTGATGTCTTCTTGTTGTTAAAACCTGAACAAATGTACAAAAGTCCTAACATGATGTACAGTTCTCTTTTTCCTTGTTTCAAATTTATTAAGACATCCATAGCTAATACAGCCTGCACAGAAAATCTATTAAATGTTAAAGGTAATTTTAATACTTTGCCACTGTGTAAGATATAATACCTAAATTAAAACACAGCTTTGGGGAGGGAGGATGGGGGGAAGAAAGGACAAACTAATATTTGACAAATCCAGTAAAATTCAGTAAAAATAGCTTATTTATAGCAGCATGGATTGTTTTGACGGGCTTATGAAATTGGTATAATTACTGTTTGTTTCTGGAATGCACAACCTCATTAGAACTACATGAAATATTAAAAATCTTATCTTCTTTTGTGTCTCCAGTCCTTTAGCTCCTAGTAGTGATCACTACTTTTTTATTATTCTGGCCTGTCTTATATTCCTGATACATGACAGTCCTGTGCTTTGCTCTGCCACTTGCATTGTCCTTGGCTGTCTGTTTTGAGAGCTGTTCTGCCCTTTCTTCCAGTCTCACAGGGGTTCTTGGTTCTTTTTCACTCTTCCTTCTCCATCCTATTCATGGGTGATCTGAGTCTTTCTTACAACTTCACTGTCAGCTTATGCCGATGATTTGCATATCTACTTTTTTCCTGACCTGTCTTCCTCAGTTAGGATATGCATTTCAGAATGTCTCTAGGACAGTTCTCCTGAGATAGCTGATGACAATTACTGATACCAAGAATTCCTCTTTTCCTCAGAAGAGCTCTTGCTTCTCTTATTTCATAACTTTTTCTAGTAGATTCTGCATAGGATTTTTTTGTTCAACATTTTCCAGACAACCTGTGCTGTACTTTCCCCTCACAGAACTTCAAAAAACCCAATTCCTATTCTTTTTTTTGAGTTTTCATCTAATACAAATAATATGAATCCCCTTAAATTGGACAGAATATGTAATTTTCTTCTTCTGTCGTTACTCAGATGTTCCATCATTCAGTTCCTTCATTTTCTTGACATTTTTCTCTGTAAGTATTCAAATGGTTATCCCAATTTAATTTCTATTCTCCCAGCAGTAGTTCAGAAACTACTTATCAAAAACCTGTAACTATTTCAAAGTGTATATAAATCTGATAAATTTTGGCTGTTCTGTGCTTAGTTGGAATTAATATTTTTGTAGTGTGAAACTGAAATAATGCTACTAATGCTGCAGTGTGTAGGTGAATTTGAAGAAGTTCTAAAGCGATGCCTAATGTGTCATCAGAAATGGGCAGTGGTTTTCAAGTTAAGTCTGATTTCAGCAGTCCTCTGGGCTGTCTTTAGTAAACATTGTTCCACTAAATCTTACCACTTTTAGCTGTTAAGATACATTTCTACACAACAAAAAACTTCAGCATAGAAATCTTCAGTTGGGCACTAGTTCAGAAATAAAGTTGCCTTGATTATTCAGATCTCTGAAAAGAGTATATACTGTGAAAGTACAATTTGTGAAATTTGTAGTTATTATACTGGTTATTCTGTTTAACTATACAAATCAGTTATTACTAACAATAACTCCATATTTTAAATTAGTGAATTAATTTGATGCTTCCATCTTTTGTTTTAAGTTTTGCCTGGTCTGTTTACCTTTCTGAAAACATGTGTCTGGGAATGAACATTTGTTTCTATATCCAACCTTTTTGACTACACCCTAACCCACTTTCACTGCCTGTGTAATAAACCATTTAACAAACTTCTACATGGGAGTCAGTGGAGAAGATTAATTTCACGTAACAGCTGTCTTTAATAATGTTCCATAGGGTAATGATACCTTTAATGAAGCTAAAATTCAAATTTCTTTAAAACACTCACTAAGAATAAGTATAATGACTGAATCACAACTTGGGCATCATTACTGTGCTGCAATACTGTCATGACTTTGTAAACAATGAAAGAGTTTCCAAAGCAAAAATGGCTGTTGTGGGAAACATCTTTCAGAGATGGTGACTCCACATCTGCTGTTGTAGTTTTTGGAACCTGTGGCTGGTGGTGGTTGAAGGAAGATAAGTTTCAATTCAAGCTGGAGATATGGGGGTTAAATTCTGGAACTGTATTTTTCCACAGTAGGGAGGGAAAAGTAGGACTTGATTTTTATTTGATAAAGAATTTAATTGTATGAAAGAATAGTGTACTTTATATAACTTTCTCAATTTGTATTAACCCTGATGTTTGAGAAATGCTCAGCTCATGCGAGCACATAGAAGTTGAATTGTGTATTGCAAATGGCACAAGTTTCTCATTCATGTATGCTGGCAGAGGTTGCAGAAAATGCTTTTGGAAGCTTCATTTGAAGGTAACTTTTAAAATGAATTTAAAAAATTATACTCTTATTTTGGTTTTTTAAGTGCCTCTGGTTGAACTGGTAATTTGTGAAGTTGAACAATACCCTTTTCTCTAATGTTTATAGTGGTCTATGTACTGAACTTAGCTACTATTATTCTGAAATGTTGAATATTCTTACACTAAGGATACTTCAGCCCGCTTTAGCACAGTAATAAAGCACTTCTATTTAGTTGATTACTATGATTTCTTTTCATTCCATTTGCAGGGGTTCACAATGCTTTAGTTTCACACAGGCTAGCTTTTATTTCTCCACTGTTTTAAGCAGCACTGACAATTCACCAACCTTTCTACCTTTTTTCCCAAGTCGTTCAATTGCAGCTTTTGTATTTTCCGTGTTTTTCTGAAATTAAAAATGTTTTCTCTCTCCAGTACCACTAAGTTGTTGTTTTAAAGATGTATTTTTTACACTCATGGAAATGAAAACTTCTAGCTTTTTTGAACAGTCTGCTGCTAATAGCCATGCTGCTCATTATGAGGTTTGTATTTGTGGGTATTTATAGGCAGTATCTTGTAGGAACCTCAGCCCAGACTGCTCTGATCTTCCTGTCATCTCCTGTTGCCTTCAGTTACTTGCTAATGTGACTGCTGACGTAAGCTTTCAGATAGCCCTATTCGATCCATCTCACATAGTCCTGGATTAATTAGACATTATGCCAAGGCCAGTAGTGCATTTTGTTATTATATAGAGATCAGTGCAGTCTATCAAATGGTTCTTAATCAGTATCTAATGTTACTCAGCGAATCTTCAACATCTACTGAAAAAACTGGAATAGCTGTGCACATTTTAAAGTAGTCATTTAAGACTATTTGTGCTTGGTTAACAAAAGTTCACATATATCTAGATTTTATGACATTGCTGTATCATGATTATGTGATAAAATACATGATAAAATTCATCTTTTATTTCTGCAACCATAAATCAGAACCTAGCACAGCAGATCGCCTTTTCATAGAAAGAGCTCTGGTTACTCAAGCAGGACCTGCGTTTCATAAACCCATGCTGACTGTTTTGAAAATTTTTCAATTTGTGTTTTAGTAATTTTTTCCTGCATGGCTCAACAATTCCAGAAATGGTCATGTAGTTTTCCATATACATAAAATAGTTACAAATTCCATGTACATTTTAAAAATATAGTTGCATCTTTGTTAGAAAACATACAGGTAGTTGTGCTTCATTTCTTTTTAACTTATTCTTTTGTGAGAGGACTGTGTTTATAAATGCCATCATCAGATGCCATTCAGTGTGTTTCAATTTATTTTCCATGGAAATTTGCATTGGAAAGATGTGATACCAGTGCTTTTCAATTTAAATGCATTAGCATCCACTAAGGAAGTTGCAATACCTGCATTTTGAAGAGCGACGTGTGTTGTGCAAGCTGATGGATTGTGTTAATCTAATCAAACTGTCAAAACAATCCTTCTTGCAATATTCTTCTTCATAAACCCAGTAAGCATTTGAACTTGTGTTTTATGTCTTTTTCCTAGCAGAAGGTAAGCAGTGATCACACACAAAGCATTTAGAAATGAGAATATTAACAAAGATTTAACTGGCAAGCTGGTATGCAACTGTGAGTAATGAACAGGAAAACTTGTATCATGTCGGTTGCTCATCAACAGTAATTAAAATATAAACTTACAACTGATACTTTAAAAATAACTAAGGTATGTATTTTCTATACTTTTTAATATAGCATTTCAATCAAAGATACTTTCCTTTTTGAGGATAGCTGATTAGTAGTGATTTGTACAAAGCTCACATTATCTTCCTGTGTGATGATCTTTCAACCTGCAGATTAAGTCATATTTTAAAACAGAGATACATTATAAGAAGTTTATTTCTAATTTTAATGTTAAGGGTTTTTTTCCCCATCAGCTACAAAGACATGTCTAAGTGTCATTTTGTCCTAGCATACTTTAGATATACTTAGTTATTTTAATTCTGTTATGGCTTTCTGTTGTATCACATTGCTTCAGAGACTGAAGACAAAAATACTAATAGCTGTAGTGATTTCTTATTAAAATGTCAAACTGGAGAAAAGGTGCACAGAAATACTACTTTTGGGGAGCAGACCAAAAAAGCCCCACTAAACACATTTCAGGATAGTTTGCAGTTAAAATATTTTTGGTGAACCTTTTCTTCTTACCAGTTTTGACATAATACAGTTGCTCAGTAGTCACCATTTCAGAGAAGACAGTGTGAGCCTCTGGGAAGTATTAATGGAAATGTATTTTGGTATAACACTATTTCACCTTTATTCACTGTGAAAGGTCTTATTTTGTTGATTAGAAATTAAAAAAGGTCATTCAATTACTTTGAAGTGCACAGTAGATGAAGTTGAAGCAAAACAGATATTCCTTTATTTCATATCTGAACTAAAGAGTAGTATGTAGTAGCATAACAAGTAGGAAGTTTTCAGATCAAAATACAATTTTAAGCTGATGAACAGAAAGTACTGCAGTTATCTGTGTAGTTTTCCTATGTGTGCTAGTTGTACATGTGTTATGTAAATATTACATATACAGTTTTGAACATGTGATTATTTAGTATCATCACAAGTGATCAGGAAAAAAAGTGAATAACAGAATAAGAAAGCCTGCAGCTGCTAAAAGATCATTCAGAATAAGCATAGAACGGAAACCAAGAAAATCAGAAAGGCCTTCTGAGACAGAGTTACAAAAATACAGTGGCACTTGAAATTCCCATTCATGTAAATGTAAAGTGACATGGGAGGGTTTGGGGAGAAAAAAGAAATTATCTTCTGGTACATAATCTTTAACCATGACCTGTGTGTTGCCAATTAGGAACAAGAGGTCATAATACTTTTATGAAAATGCTAGAATGAAGAATGAGAGACCCTAATTTTGCCATTTTATGGAACTGTCGTGTTCCTATGGAACAGTTTGGAGACAGTCAAGAATAAGGAAAAGTGAAGAATTGCACCTTCAAGATTCCTTAGTCTGGGAATAAAAAAAGATTGAGAGGAGAATGTAGCACAAGTGTAAAAAGCACATGTGACATGGGGAAAAGTTTAGTCACATTTAAAAAGTGGTGTCAGGTCCAAGCCTAAGATAGTTCTTCACACACACACAGTTTGATTGTTGAACTCTTCACCACAACACCCTGTGGGTCTTGAATGTTATGTGTATTCAAAAAGGCACTGAGCAAACTTGTGAGACAAAAATCTATCATTAGGAATTGAAGTAGATTCCAATATCTGGATCAGGATACCTCTACTTTATGATGCTGGTGGATGGGAACAATTTTCTTAAAGCTTGCACTTCCTTGAATTTTCCCTTACTCAAAGACAAGATATTTAGCCTAGATTATTTTAGAGTAGCCATACTGGGACTCTGAAACTCTGTTGATAACATTTGCATATATTCCACATAGAAAAAGATCTTTAGAAAGTTTGAACAAGATACTGGTTTTTACAATTTTTTACAAACTCCATCTGATTCAGGATGATCTTTCTTCTTCTATTAGGCACTGTGTTTTTTCATAACCACATCATGGTTGGAATGTTTTATGTTACCTCTAGGGTCTAAGGAATGCAAAGTTGACATGTGAAATTAGGCAACATTTCTTTGTCCACAGTATTTTTTAGGTTGCAATATTGATATTGATTTTTTTTATACTAATTTAAATATTTAAATAGAAAAGTGCAATATATTGCTTTGTGAGATATTGAAATCCGTGTTTTCTATGCATATTTGTTTTGTTTAAAAGCAATATTCTTAAATGTGTACTCTATTATTTTTTAAATATATTTTCTGCTCTTCTTTCCATGTACATTTTATTTGAGCACTTGGCAATGTGAAACAGTAGGAAAATTTAACTTCCTTGTTTGGTCTTCAAATATATGAAGAGAGCTGTGAGGAGAGCTGGCTTCTTCATTCAGTCCGGGTCAGCAGGTTCCTTGATTTGCTGACAAATGAATAAGTAGAGGAAGGTGTCAAGAAAAAAAATTGATAAAAATATTTTACATAAAATATGATTTGTATTTTAGGAAATTTATATCTTTGCTTCTAATTAAGAAAGCCTTTAAATAATTTTTCATCGAAGTTCTTATTTTTAATAAGAACTTTTTTGGGATTATGATATATAGACCTTTTTGTGTTAATAAACTTAATCAAATGGCAAAGTGGTTTCCTTTAGGTGTTAATACTACTCATAAAGACTTGCTTTTTGTTTGTCTTACTGTCTTTACTGCTTCCTTTTCTTCGTCTCAAACAAACATCCATTTTGACCTCCAGTGTTTCTAGTACTCCCCTTTTTAATAATTTATGTCTTATTTACTTTCACACTATTAATATCAGAAGCATTTTGCTCTTACATGTGTTTAAATGCCAGAAGTGCATATATATGGAAATAAATATTTCTTTAATTTTAATCATATTTTTCCACTATGGATAGGACATTTATGTTGTTTAACAGCATTAACAAAACCCAGTGTTATTCTTTCAGCAAGGGAGCAGGGATGAAGCAGGGAGAGCAAAGTGTAGGAGAGATGAGTAGTCTTGTTCTTAATATTTCTAAATAAAACAGTTGTGTTAACATGCTTTGATCCCTCAAATAAGTGCTTAGAAAATGAAGGGAAGATAAAATTTTTTCATCTTTTTGAGTAATTTAAAACCGTTCGGAATTTGGTTTTCTTCCAGGTTGTCCCTTTATAGAAGTACTAAATACCACATTATTAGGTTTTCCATCATATTGCAAAGTCTGAGTAATTAACAGAAAATCTTGCAAAGTCAGAGTAATGTTGCAGGTACTTTTATTGCAGTAAATAAGTCTTATATAGCACTTTTTAATGAGGAATTTAACAATTACTCATTTTGTTATTAAAATGTAATGACTATCTGTTTTCTTTTAGATGCATTTGAATTTATGATTTAAATTACTCTGTGCATTTTATGCCCTTAGTTTTTATTCAGATAAACCAGCTTGTTGCTATAAATATTTTTTCCTAGAGTCATTTCCAAAAATTTTGCTAGTATCAGTAGAAAAGTAGACTTTGTAGAATTAAATCTTCATTAAATGTTTTTACTCACCAAAGCAGTTTATTTTATTATCTTCTTGCCCTTATTCTGCTTCATTGCTTTCAGAAGTGCAAATAAATCCTGAATCAGAAAACTCTTCATATTTCGAAGGAGTTCTTGGAAGTGTGAAGACGAGCACATGTGGAATTATGCATGCCTGTGCAAAAACAAGCTTAATCTCACACACAATCCTGAAACTGATTCCCATGATCATTAATGTTGTGTAAAGACAGTATGTTAACAACCTTGAGAGGTCTTTACCTCATCAAGCATGCATCTTCTTGCAAACTACCTTTGGTGCAGCCTAACAGTTCTTTCGAATAATGCTATTTACTGAAACCAAGTGTGAGTTGTGAGTGCTCTCTTGTTCTCCTGTCAGTGAGGGGGTTGACTTTGTGGTATCTCAGCTGCCATTAATTTCTTTCCTTCTGCCCATGGCTATGAGAAGGATCCTTCCCTAATTTAACTTCATTGTTTATTAGACGTGGTTAAGTTTAGGCATGGCAGAGCTGGGCAGTTCTGTTGTGAGAGGAGGCAGGGAATGGCTGGCAGAGCATGTTAGAAGTGGTAATTTCTGGCCCATTTCTACACGAGATGTGAGTCAGTTTTACTGACTTCATGTGCTAATAAGTGTTTTTTATGAAGTAATTGGTAGAACAGAATAGAATGGTTCATTTGGAAGGGACCCACAATGATCATCTAGTCAACTGCCTGACCACGTTACGATAAATTTTTGTTGCTCACCTACACTAAAAAAAAGAAAAAAATGCCAATGCTTTACTGATTTCTGTTGATGGCTTCTCTTCCTTACATTACTAGGAAAGGGTGTCACCGAAATACTGCGGACTAAAGTCTAGCACCACTGCAGATACAATTTATAGCTATATGCTTTCACCGGGGAAGGTGTTTTGTAGAGCTTTATCCTGAGTTTTGATCTTTTTACAAGCATGATTGAGAGGTGCAGGAAACTATTTAGCACATTCCTACTGGAAAAGTTGCTGTTTATGTCACTGGAGCAGTGTAGTTTTTCAAGAAAATGTGATCAGTTGAGTCACTCATTAAGTTATATTGCATCTCTGGTGTGCTGTGATGTCAGTTCGTGTTCTGAGAACAGCGTTCAGAAGCCTCATTCAGTTGCCACATCAATGCCTTATTCCTGAGAAGAGGCACAAAAGTTGTTCTCTGTTTCTCCAAGCTGGAGTTGATGCTGGCATACTTCACAGCAGAGAGATTTCACTGTGTTCCTGTTCACTCTAAAATGGACTGTAGAGTGTAGTGCACTATTGAAATAATCTGCTTCTGGTCAAACACAAAGGCATTTCACAGTCTACAGCACCATCCTTCATCCTTTATGGAGCAGCACAGGAATTTAAATAAGCTCTCATGCAAGGAATATAATTTCTTTTTCAATATAAACATTTTAACTGAAGGGAGAGAGTCAGAATATCTTAATGACTGTCAGGAAATAGAAGCATAAACCCATTGGGTTTGTGATTATGAAGTATAAGATTTAGAGAATTAATAGAATTGCAACTTAGTGTTGATTTAAAAGAGAATGTCCTACAAAAAGAATTAAGTTTACTTAGGTTAGTTGATTCATTTTCTTTGCCAGTTTTCTGATGTCTTTCCTCCTTTCAACCATTCTGTCTTATCTACAAGACTGCGTCAATTTTTCCATATTGTTGTGGAAATGAGTTTTGATTTAAATGTTTAAAAATACTTAGTAGAAGTAAGCTTTCTTGAGGAAAGGCACTGCTTTGTAGCTGGTCAGAAAGTGGAATTTATCATAACTAACTATTGAGATATAAATTTTTGGAAAGCGCTTTATAATGTATTTATTACTCAATATCCACTAATGTACTTGAGCTAGAAAAATGCACTTTTTATTTTTCCTGTGCTTTTTTATTATTTCTGCACTTTTTATTTTTCCTGCTAAAGCATAGCTTACTTTCATGATGGAGTGCGGATGATATATTTGAAATTACAAATATAAAAATAGAATCCTCTGAGTTTGTCCTAAAAGCAATATTAAGTTATGAATGACAATTCAGTTTCCTTTCTGAGTTGTCTGATAGCTTTGTTGATATAGCAGTCTAGATTCTGGGGGCATATTTGCAGAGGTTTCAAATCAGACTTATCCCCTTCCTTCAGCTAAAGCCATGTACACAACACCAAACTGCAGGGAGGAGACAGGCTGAGCTACCAAAAGATTCTACTTAGAATATTAACAATCATTCATTTTTTCATCTGACCTCTAGTTTTCAGCACTTTATAAAACTGATTAAGAACAAGTTTGTGCTTAGGTCCTTGCATCAGCAAAAATAAAAAGTGCTTAAGAAGAATTGAGCGTTAATGGATGAGACATTCTGTGTAGAAATTCTGCATCATTCTCACTAGTAGCATAATTATTCCACTCATCCTTTACCTTTGACAAATGGAACACAACTGCCAGTTGTCTATTAATTGCATCCTTTATATCAACTCCCAACTCTTTTTATTAAACTGTGATATGCTCTATTTAGTATATTATTCTGTAGATTTGTTTCTTAGCATTCCCACTCAACAGACATTTATTTTTGTCATGTATGTGTTTCTCGTTGAGAGTGAGGGAGTGTGAAAGAACGTGTTGAGCAGTGTCAGATGAAGCTCATTGCTATTCTAACAGCATCACTGTGCTGCTTTAGGAGGGCATTCAATCCTTGGCATTCATTCCCTCACACTGATGTGATAACAGAATAAAAGAGCTTTACAGCTGATTGAAGTCAAGTAGTAGAGCCATTGTAAAGGCTCACAAGAAGATTACTGATGAATACCATTACTGCTGGAGGTTGGACTAGCAATTGTGCATGTCCGTGCTTTCTTAAAGAGATTGAATAATGAAAGAGAGCATGTGGTAATAACTCTGAATTAGCTATGCTTTCCTTTCCTAGAGGGAAGATGGGGGTGTCCATTTGACTTTAGAGTACTAAGAATTATGTCATAAATGTTTATCAAGTTCTGAGAAATCTCAATTTTTAAGTGGTAATTGGAGTTGTGGCTGTATTAATTCTTTACTTTTGAATATCAGAATAAAGGAAATTGGGCATGATATTCTCCTTTAGGCTGGAGTCAAAAGGTGTTTGGCCACTTCAGGTGTTAATGGAAATTCATAGTTTTTCCCATCTTTCACACTGCAACATTCTCGTTTTTCTTACAACAGGAGACAGATTGAAGGCTTTGAATTTATTGCAGTACAAGGAACAGTCTGCTTATAAATGAAACAGATGACTGAGATAAAATCAAAGGCTCTTCTGTGGCTCAGTTTGGCTGAATGTTTTTGAAACTAAAATAATTTGTGTCAGATTGTTTTTTCCTGTAGAGAGGGAGTGTATGGGAAAACACTGCATGAAATTTCCAGTCTGAGTCATTTTTCTCTGTTATGCTTTTAAGTAATGAAGGAATAGGAGATAAATAGAACTTGGCAAGAAGACTTTCATGTGCAAGAGAATAGTTAATAACTACATGTACTACTTCTGGCAAGACCCTGGATGCTCAATAAAACCTCGGATTGGCCTTAGCCGCAGTTCAATACATGACTGTCTGTGAGAATGTGTTTCAAAAGAATGTTTGCAACCCAAACCAAGCCACAGTAGCTGTGTCATTCAGAAATGACATTCTGAATCCTAGAAAGCTCCTCAGAGCCCTCTCTGGCCTCTAGAAGATTCTTTTCATCAAACTCTGTTTGCCTCCTGATCCTCTCATCAGTGTTTCTGGCTCTGGTTGGTGTTCCTTGCTGTAATTTTTCTCCTGGTGTTCACCGTGGTCCCTGGAACTTTCAATTCGTCTGAAGGGAAGCTCCTATGGGATCTCACTTTTCCTCTGCAGGCATCATCCTGACTTCCTGGTGTCTGGTTTTGAAAAGGAATACAATCCCCACAAACCAAAAACATACAATAATCTTTTACAGTACTTTTCAATTAGGTCATCATAAATAGCCATAGGATTACTGTACATTGTCTTGTAAAACCTTTAATACATATTCCATGGGTTTTGGTAGATTTGGCAACAATTGCACGCTGTGATGGTTTTTGTCCTTTATCTGTCTTTGAGAACAATGGCAGAAATTCCATAATTGTGTTGATACGTCTGAATGAAAAAGGTATTATAAAAAGTAATAAATGGAAATTATGCCTCCAACTTCTATTTGCTCTGAATTTGTTTCTAATGGAACTTTTATGAAACACAATAAATAGCACTGAAAATGCAACTTTTAGGTAGTGACTTAGAAAATAGCAATAATACCTTGAATAAGGTAAATAGATACAAATAGCTATACAGCTGGTTTTTTGCATTCTAGGCAGAAATTAATATTTTGGAGAGGAAACACGGTCTACTAGATAGGACAATTCAGTTGAAATGCGTGTGCTTTCTTGCCTTTTCATTTAAATACAGTCAGTTTTTCTTCCTTTCTTGCAAAGTGTTATGGATGAAAATTTCCAGATAACATCGCCCACTGTTTCCTTTCTGTAAAAGGACAACAGACTTTGTGAAAGTTTTATATAAATTATTAACTAAAAATCAGCTCAACAAAGACTGTATTTTTGGATTATCCTTTAATAAATTCTCATGTTGTTGAAAAAAAATCTTATACATTGGGCTCAGAAAGTTCCAGAAAACTAATAGTAGCATTTTAGTGATTGAGCCTTTACGTTCTAGTAATCTTCCTGTTTGTTAATAGATAGGTTTTCTTCTTTCTAATGGGATTCTTTCCCATTAGATTTTGTTGATAGTGATTTATCAAAAGTGTGGAAAATCAGAGTCTTAATGGGAAACAAATCAATCTGTCCTTTCTGAGAAGTATAAACAGCTTTCATTGGTGATACTTTTTTAAAGCTTAGCTTGCAGACAAAGAAAAACTGTCTCTTAAGTAGGTTTTAACTGCATTTTAATATTTCAGAAAAAAATTCTTTTCTTGTAGTTATGTGCTCTTGGTTTGTTTTGAAATAAGGCAACACCTGCTTTTTAGTAAAACATTTTCTTAATTAAAAATACCAATTTTGCTCATTTTTCCATAAGATACAATTTGAAATGTTTTGTTTCATGATACTGTATGACTTTTGCAGTTAAATATTCAAGTGCAGACTAAATGTTTGCATTATTGCAATATATTTATTTTTTCAAGTTTTAAGTGAGCTGATTAATACAATATCTGAATGTCTGCTATGTAAATTAGGTATATGGTAAAGAGATTTTTTTGTTTTCTGACTTGTAGATTCTCTTCTTCTCTGGTATTGAGTCTCATTTCATTACACATTCGCTCTTCATGGCTTTTATTCTATCTGAGCTATGACTTATTTTTTTTCTTATTTTTCTTTTTGTTTTCAATTCTCTTTGTCTCTGGTTCTGTACCTGTTACAGAAATGGAACTCTGCTATTTGTTTCCCTGTAGGCTCCCACTGAGCAGTGCTGACAACCTTTGCTTCCTGCCTGTTTCCATAGTAGCAGCACCTTGTTGTTTTTGAAAAGTGATTATTAATTTGGTTTATTGTTTAAGTGCCCAGGGATGCAGGGAATTTTCACAACCTTCAGAGGCTGGCCAAGCTTTAGTGGGATAACATGGAAAGTAAACAGCCCTTGGAATGTTCCTGATACAGTCTTTGCTGTCTGAAAGTTATCTGGCAAATGCAGATTCCTGAAATGTGACCAGGATCCATCTTCAGTACCTCATCACTAGTCCTAAGAATTGTAAAACTTCTGGAATAAGTTGGTAGTTTGCCACTGCTCTTTCTATCACTGTGCCTGGGTGCATGGCTCTGGGAGTCTCTTCGGTGTATAAATTCTCTGTATAACTTTGTGTGAGCTGATCACTTTGTTTTGCAGCTTGTTTTGCACATTGCTTGTTTAGAGCGTGTTTCTTCCAACTATGCACACTGTGCTGCCTTTGTTTTGGCTGGAATGAGCTACAGATGTTGTCAGTGTGTGGTGAGATTCATCTTTCCACTGAGCCATTCTGTAATAGCAGAGATTTTATACCAGTAAGGTTTTAATGCTACCCTGAAAAATAAGGTGTACAGAAAACAGTTTTTCAAAATAGTATTGGATGATCAGTATAGATCATCAAAATATTTGTGGGTTTTTTTTGGTAAGTTATCTAATTGCATTAAATATGGTTTATTCTTTATTTTTTTTTCTATATAATTTGCTATTTTGATATTGATTTAGGGTGTTTTGGAATCAAGGGATCACTGTATACACAAAGTAATACAAAGTAAGCTGTGTCAAGAATCTTGTAGCTGTGTACCAAATGAAGTTATATTTGCAGTTTACATTATTTGTGAGATATGAAAATATCGGCATTAACCTAAATTTATGCTTGAATATACAGCCTTACATCCTTCTTTCCAGCATTTTGGGATATATTAGTCAGATTTTAAAGTCTAAAGGTTCAGAGTCTTCAGTCTTCGTTGCCAAAGCAAAATCATGTGGGAAAAATCAGTTTAATTAATTTGAAAAATATTATAAAGCTGAAGGACAGCTACAGTTAACAATTACATTTTGGTGCTACATCCTTTAATAAGTAAATATATTTAGTTCACACCTTGAGTACATAATACTGTTTTTGGTTTCTGTTTTAATTTTCTAGAGGCTGAGTTGTTACTGTGCTGCATATTTGTTTCACATTAATTTTGTTGATAAAATTCATCTTGAAGCCTGACAGCATAATTTTCTTATGATTGCTTTTTGTTGCCTGTTACAACTTAGTAGGAGACATTCAAAGAAAATGGTATGTAATTTTTTTCTTTTATAATAGTAGAAAAATAAATCTGGCAAGTCATTTATAACCTCACTATATACTCTTTTAAAATCTTAAATAAAGTCAGTGAGTAAAATGCTTCTGAAAATTTAGAGAGATGCTTAGGAATCTAATGCAGTGTCCAGGTTGTTTTAGTGGGACTAGTATTGTCCTTTTGAAGTATTTGGTCAATAGCTTTTAATAAAGGAATTCACAGAACTACTGCACTAGATGTTAACTGTGAATTTCAGCTGAAGATTCTGTGTTCAGTCAAAAAAAATCAGCCAGAAAGCTTTTCTTTGGATCAAAGCTGTCGTCCTGTTTTGACCTGCTTAAGGGTAGAGGTAGTGATTAGGGCACTCTTGTTTGCTTTGTCATCTGTTGAAGTGTCTCAAGCTCCTGGTACTCAAGACTCAGTCCTTTAAATGTCAGCATGGATTACTGGAGAGTTGCTCACAAAAGCTGATGGAAAGAAAACAGCAAGTCATGTTTATTGACAGCAATAAGAGATTTGAGTAACTTAAACTTCACAGTCTGGTGATGTCATGTCAAACAGGAAAAACATGAAGCTGTGCAGGTTACCTCAGGCTGTCAGTTTGAAAAAAACTGTTGTAGAGCAAGAGTCTTTTAAGCCCTTGTGCTGTATTTGTGATGGAATAAGGTTTTCCAGAAAAAACCCCAAAGCATTATTGGAAATATTAGGAATAATAAAGTTGCATGCAAGTGGTAGGATTTTAAAATTTACCTTGCTTTCTGCCACTTTTTTCTTAATTTACACTGCTACTGGATATTCTTGTAGGAACTTTTCTAAGGAAGTGGTTGCTGGGAAAGCATTGATGGTTAGTGTCTGATTCACCTGAGATGGAGAAAAGTATAAAAGTGGTACTGTTTTAATAGTCTTGTAATTGCTCAGGGCTCTTCAGGGTCAACATAGAAATTTTGTTTTTCAGAGATAAGAATAGTAGCATCTGAGGTAACGTCCAGAGAACCTTGATAAAGCAGATTGCAACAACTCTACAGGTGTTGCCAGTCCCACATGAACCTTCTCCTTTATGCTGCTGTCTTCAATCAGTGGTCTGGTGTAAAGACTTTTTATTAAAGCAGACTTTGTCTTGATTGTTCTGCAATTGATTGTCAGCATCTTAAAATTTAGATCAAAGATCTTGCCTTGTTTTAGTGTCCTGAAAGATATTTAACTTCTGAGCAGGCTGAGATGTCCATGGAGTCATTTAGCATCTTCAGAACTGTAGTGTTATTCACAGGAAATATTTTTGCTAAATTTAATAAAGGCAATCATACATAGTGGATGTAGTCTCTCATTCTGATCAGAGTTCAGCAAAGCTGCACCTAATCATCACTACTAATTCTTTGTGTGCTAAGGAGTTGCTGGATGGGAATAGAAGTGGTCTGAAGGGTAGTTTTTGGATTAGCTTGGTGAGTCTTTTATATTAACTAAAGAAGTTAGTCTTATTCATCCCAACAAGATCAAGTCCCTGGTGATAGCTATCAGGTATTTAATGAATTCCATTAAAATCCGTGCATTATTAACATTTCCAGCTGTGATATTGAGTGACTAGCAATTTTCAGATACTTGGAATGAGTAATGGTATTGGCTTTTCAGTTGCTTTTGACATAAGCCCTTTTATAAACCTGCAGTTTAGCACAAATCCCGACCACAGAGCCTCTGTGCTGGACGTAGCTGAAGAGCTGCTGAGCAATGTTGTCAGATGTTGTGCTTTTTCTTCTCATTAATCAGACAAGATGTTGCTGCATTCAGCAACTGCCTACTTCAGTTTCGGTGGCATGATTAGTTTGTTTTAATAGAAGTTGAATGAAATGTGAAGCATGCAGACCAAGGAACGTTGTAAGCAGTCTTATAGTCACAAAAAGCTTGGTATAATTAAGTTGTCATCATGAAGCAAGATTGAGCATTCAGGCAAATTGCCATCCCTAAGTAGAGACTGATTCAGATAGTGTTGCTCTACAACGAACACACAAAAATGAAAACACAGCAGTGTTTTCATGAATAAGATTTTTGCAGGACAGCAAACGGAAGAAGATACCAGTCCCAGCTATTTCCTAGCCTCTAACAGGAATAGTGGTGATCAGAAATTAAGGATTTTATTGTTTGTTTCTTGTTTTGTAGAATGTGGTTTAATGATGGGAGAAAGGGGAGCAGCCAGTGATTTGCCTTTAGTATCTTGATAATGGTTGTGCTGGAAAGCTGCATGATGTTCTTGACTCTGTGTTATGACTTAACTCTGTCGTGCCTAAACTTGTTAGCTTGGAAAACAGGGAAGGAAGGTAATATCTCATGCTTATTACTAAGTATCTTCTTAGTATTTCTACTTATCACCTTAGTCAACAAGACCCATTAGAAAACATGTAACTGAAGATGTGACATATTTGTTCATTCTCAGCTCTTACGGTGTCTTCCTTGAGAGAAAGAAAAAGTTTTTGAAATAGTTTGCTTGAAATTTTTTTTACTGTTGTTATTAAGAAGAGAATAGATCTTTCTTAGAACAGACAAGGTTCAGGTATAAAGGTCAATCTAATAAGAAGTCTTCACAAAACTTTTACATTACATTGATGTAATTATCCTCCAATTTACAGAAGTAGGAATTTGGGGATTGTAGAGTTTTTATTCACTGAACAAGAATTCAGCAGTATCTGTGTTAATTTAATATGTTTTGGTCAAATGATCTGTAATATTTTGACTTCATTGAAATTCAACAACCAACTTTGTCCAGAGAGACACACAAGAACTTCACTATGTGGAAGTGACATATGTAGCCTAAAACATATTTCATGAGAGGATTTCTTTGAATTACCTGTTGGCAGTGTGTCAATAAGGACTTTATTGATATTTGATGAGAAGTTGAAATAAGCAGCCATTATTTTTAATACTGTTACTTAGATTTTGCTGTAGTCTTTCAGTATAAATATGTGATATATATGTGTAGAGGTATTCACATTATTTTAATCAGTTGTGAAATGGTAGACTAGCCCTTACTACTTTCTGTAGGTCTGCCTTGAAGTATTAATTTGATAACTTTTATTAAAGCTAATAATATGATAAAGCTAAAGCCAGTTAATTAAACAATGATACAACTATTATACAACTCTTTCAGTATCTTTGAAATTCGTGGACTAAAAGCTCCAGTGATTGTCTTGAGCATGTATTTCAGTGGATTTGATAACCCGTGAATATCTGCAGAAAAGGATATCATTGTGCTCTTTTTAATGAACTAACAATTTCATACAAAAAATTCAGCAGTACCACTGTTTAGAATAAAGGGATACATGTAAATGAGGCTGGTGCAGAAATGATATTTAAACAATGCTGACAGTTCTTCTATTGTGCCCATTAATTAATTTCCCAGCATTGAGGTTCTCTGGGAATGAACTGTAAAAATAATTAAAATGATACATGAGGTAAATAATTTTGAAATTCAAAAGGTGAAATAGGGAATTAGTTTAGTAAATATTAGTCATACTGCTTATTTGTGCTCATTTGCCTTTTAAAAGCAGGTTACTGAGGAAGTGTGGTCTGGTTTTGGTTCACATGATCTGCTGAAGTTCTTACAGGTGGAAAAGTTGTCATATTCTTTTTTAGTCAATTATGCTTGTCCTTATTTGAAATCAGTAGTTTGCTTAAAGCAGGTTGGCATTTATGTAAAGGTATTTTGCCTTGCAGTAAAGTACTTCAAAATTAAATAATTTGCAGCATATATTTACTAATGATCTGTTCTTAGTTTGTACTTTTTAAGTTAAATCATACTTCTAAGTAGTATTCTGTGACTAAAAGCAGTGTTGATTTTAGTGTGACGCAGCTTCGCTTTTTTTCCTACCAGAGTTTTGGCCAACTAATTGGTGTCAAGTCATGACTTGAGATGGAATTTAATGTTCAAATACAAATTAAATTAGTGATTTCAGATAGAATGAATGAGGTTTTAATTAAAATGAAACTTCAAAACAAATTTCTTTCCAGCCGGACAGTCGTGTCTGAATAATTGAAGCCCAGTTTTCAGCCTAGCTTAAAATGAAAGAAGTCTTTGCAATACATGTTCTTTCTATCATTGAATGGTGAAACAAAAATAAAATTTCAATTTTGGTATTCCAAATGTGCATGCCTTTGAAAATATTTTGTCTGGATGTTTTTAATAAAATCTGCCATGTAACCTGTTAAAAAATAAATAACCTGCAGGTTTTAGAGAGTGTTTTCTGCAACTTCACCTATGCTGGGGTGGCAGCCAGTTGGTCACTTCTGGATTTATCCTTATCTTATTGCTCCTCAGACTCTCCATAGCAACTCAGTACCTCTATAATTTCACACCTGCCAGAGGGATTTTAAGTTCAGGTGGGGGAGTCTCAGCAAATTAAAGATGCAAAGTGAATTTTCTGGGAAATAGCTAGAGGGTTAAACTTTTCAAGCATGTGGAAGTTTTTAAAAAGGCTTTTAGTAGTGCTGTCTTCTCATACTGTCTTACAGCTTGTGTGATCTTTCTGCCTAAGCCTTTTCTGAGAAAAAGACTCAGGATTAAGGTGTGTAGGGAAGTATATGCCTCACCTTTATATGCATGGGAAGCAGAATTAATTGTATGCTTGTATTTCATGCTGTTAGAGGAAGTAAAAGACACAGTGATGTTCAGTGTTAATTACACAGAGATGTGCTACTTTGAGTCATTACACTGGGCCATGGTTTGGTGAGATAATTAGGAACCATATTAATGGCTCTAACCTAAATAATTTGTTTTTTAATACATCAGCTGTTGTGAGCAAAGAAAATATATCTGTAAGCAATCAACTGCTCTCTAAAATCTAAACAGTGTAAATTATCTATTGTTATTGATGTAGACTTATAATGTATTGTATTGTTAATGCACTGAAATCAGCCTGGAAGAGTTTCATTAGTTCTTGCTGCTGGTTCTTCTATTCTCATAGCCAAACAAATAAATTGCAGAAAATAATTTTTTGTTCCTACTAGAGGGGACACAGATACGTATATTAGATTGGGGTTTTATATGCATCCCTCTCCATTGTTATCTAAAATCACAGTGATTAGTCTGTCACTGGCAGAATTCATGCTCACATTGGCACATCCCTGTTTTGCTCTGTTCTATGTACTTATAGCTAATAGGTAGAATGGAAGTTGTTTGCCTTTTCAAGTTGTAGAAATTCAAAGCAGCACATTAAGTAATAGTTTCTCCAGCAGGTAAAAAGAACAACTCACAGTCACTCCTCACTACAGATAACAAGAGGCTTATTAACATGAGAAATGAGAGAAAAGAAATTATGTTTTCTGATAGTCTGACTATCCATAATACTTCCGTGTCTATCTAGGTTCTTTTCAAAATAATGGTAGAAATAAGTGTTGCAAAGTGTTCTTGTGTACAGTTCAGCATCTTGCATTTATATCCAAGGCATTTTTCAAGAAAACTGCTTTACTCCACTTTCTTCTGTCAATACACAATTCAGCAAGAAAGGGCTTTAAGGGAGTTGCATAAGAAGCTCCATTTCTTTTCTAAGATCTAGCAGCACTCCTGTGTGCAAAGGTAATAAACCACCACACAAGAGGAGGAAAAATAGCTGTAAAAGACAACGACAGTTCAGTGTTGGATGTGAAAGTGTTTCATTGAGTGAGAATCCACTTGACATCCTAGTCATGATTGAACTCTTTAAAAACTTCATGGTGAATTCTTTAAAAGAACCAAATGAGAAACATTGATTTTTGTTTTCCACCACAGTTTATTCTGGAAAAGCTAGGACAAAAAAGTCAAATACACACTTTGTTAGTTATTTTTTAATCTATTTGAATTGAGCATGTTAGCAAGTGAAGAGAGCAGTAATTTAAACTCCATTCTGAAAATACAAGGTCATGTGGAAATTTGTATGAAAGATGCTTCATAAAACTAAATTATTATTTGAAGAGTGGGGAAATCGGGTAAATAGTAATTATCACTAGCATCCATTTATATTTGGTATTGATTCATAGTTTTAACATAAATTTTGCATGCCATACGGGGCATTCCAACAGGGCAAGGTATTGATCCAAAAGAATTCCAGCTGTGGTCTGTGTTCCTTGTGGCTGGGATTTCACAGCAGAGGTTTATATGATAAGTCATATTTTAGGAATTGTTGCCAAGTTGTTGTTGACTAGATCAGAGAGGCCAATGAATAAATTGTAGTGAAAACTGATCTTCACCTAGTTTTCAGCATAAATTTGCCAAATCTAGTGGAAGATTGTATGATAAGTAATTTTTTTGAACGTGCCTAGCAGAAATAGGGAATGTGAACACAGTTCTTGTAATGTTTCTTTAAAAATAGCTCTTCTATAAGGGATTTAGTGAACTCTAAAGGTTGAGATATTTTGATAGTTTTTTGGCTGTGACAGATATTTCTAGCGTGGTGTTATGACCTGGAAATGTTACTTTTCATTAAAGATTTTGAGATGCTATGAAATATGTTTTGATCAGATTTTTTTTTATGCTAAGATCAAGCCGGTCCGTGAATTTTTATGTTATTTGATGGATGTTTGCATTAGAATCAGCTGCTTGTAGGCCTTACATATAAGTTATGTGTTATGTTTGTTTGTTTGATTTGGTTTTTTAAAGCATAAAAGATCCAGCTTTGTTGCTGTGTTTATGGTGAGATTGGATTCAGCTTAGACAAATGCTCACTTACTGCTTTTAGGATCATCCTCTTGGCAATAGTCGTAGTGAAGCAAAAACAATGATACAAGACAATCCAAAATGTGCAAACTCAGCAAAAGTGTTGTTACTTTTGCATATAACTGTAAAAAAACTTCTTAACATATATAATGAATAAAACTTAAATTTTTAGCACTTTTCAAATAATTGCAATTTCATTTTATAACGGACTGGAAAACTGACAAGTGTGAGAAGGTTATGAACCCTCATGAGCTGCTAGGCTGATGTGTGTAATCAATTAGTTACAGTCTGCGAAGTAGTCCAGTATCTTTTAGAAGGAGAAGATTAAGGTGGCTTTAATTCAGTGTTCTCCAAACTTGATTGTAATTTTCTTTCACCATGACTAAATATGTCATTTTAAGAAAGTGTTGATGTAATTTTTGTAGGGAAAAATCACACCTCACAAAGCTTCAGAGCCAGTGAACACATACCAGGTTGATGTAGAATATTGAGATTGCTGAAAACACTGAAGAAGGTTTTTCACTAAAGGTTATTTAAGAGAAACACAGCTGTAGATTTCAAGGGAATGCCCTTGTACGAATAATAACTGCCTGAAAGATAGAAAACAAATGTTAAGAACAAGCAGTCAAGTTTCAGAATTAAAGGAAATAACATGTATTTCTTTTGGAATTTGTCATGAGGCTTAAGGTCTTTCTGCTGAGGAGATAAAAAAGGGGATCTGGAGCAACTGAGACAGCAAAGTTTACTGACAATATCATGTTACTAAGGGTAGTAGAGGTGAGAGGTGGACAGCAAAGAGTCACAGGACTTCATGTTTCTGTTAACAGCCAGGCATAAATAACAGGTGAAATTTGGTGTGGAGAGATATAAAGTGATATTGTGTGTTTGGACCAATCCTAGCTTTTCTGGTATAAATGAATATGTATTTCATTTTTTTAAATGAAACTAGCAGGTTTAAACCAGGCATACTATATAGTATGCACTTGTGTTTTGTAATTCTTTGTTCCAGGACTTGATGGTTTACCAAAAAGCTTACCGTTGCAAAAAGATTTAGGAAGTTAAATGAAGACAAATCCATTAACTCCTATTAAAGGGGCACATTCTGCAGCTTCTCTTAGAATATCTCTGAGCATGAAACCTTTGAAACTTGGAGAATTCTGGGGAAGTACTGCTATATCTTGCACTCCTATACTCAGTCATCTGCTGTTGGTCATTCCTGGTGAGAGGCTAGTTACTGTGATGGACCTCTCTGGTGTGTTTTTGCTGTGTTTCTACTCAGACTGGAACTCTTGAGTCTGTTTTGACAGTGATTTGAGTCTGTGCCTAGGAAGTCAAAGCTCCTGGCTGATCAGAAATGCAAAACTTGGAGGAGCAGCCAACATATTCCACTTTCCATGATGTTCCTATGTTGGCTTCTTTCTCTTTTTCTGCCATAGATTGCTTGGATATTTTGCTAAAATTTATTTAAATTTCTTCTCACCTAAACTATCTGCACATTGTAATGTGATAGAAATGGAGTTGCTTAAGGTTTCTTTATTCATGTGTAATTATTGTTTGGAAGTCCTTGTGTCTGAGCTATTACTTGAGTGTCAAATGTGGTTTAATACCTAACCCTGACAAAATTTCATAGCTTTAATTATTCTGAGTATTTAAACAATAACCTTGTATTGTACTTATTAACAAATATAATAACATGAAGTATTACACTCCCTAAATGGTGAAGTATCCAGGGTGAAAGGCTGCTCAGACTAACCATTGACAAGACAATAATCAGTCTTGTCATACAACAAAATTTGCATTCTTTTGGTGGTTGTCTAATTTAAGAAGTTTGGGGAGTGCAGTACAAAGAATGCCTTTCATATCAGCTGCAGAGGAGATCCAGCATTTGCAGGGCAATGAGATATTCGTGATGTTAACAATCTAAATGATTTTTATTGATAATGACAGTTGGTTCTTAGATAATGTGCTCTGAGTCGTCTGTAATATGTTCAGAATAAATCTTCTGGAAGGTTGTACATCTGCCTTGAGATTTTTTTCTAAAATATTTAAATCAAGGTCATTGTTTATACTTGATTTCAAATAGCTTTTAGCTGGTAGTCTGCATTTCTATACATTTAGAGATCAAACTATTTGTAACTTCAAAAGCTGCAAATGGTAAAGTATAATAGGTATCAGGTGTTAGAAAAGGCAATTATGCATTAGCTGTTTTACTCAATTTCTAAAACTGTCTAAAACTATCCATTGGAAATACTTTGTGCCTAGACTTATCTCTGAAGCATGATGAATTTTTAAATCTGTAGAGGATATGCATTTTTCCTCTAATGAATTGCATTTTTAAACCTATTTTGTTTCATTTAAAAGAGCTGAAGAAACTTGTATTGGTGAAAAAAAAAACCAGAAAAGTCACAAGACAAAGTAAAAGTTCTTATACATATCCAAGTAATTTTTCTACAATTCCTTAAAAGTATTTCCAAAATTAGCTAATTCTTATTTTCAGTTTGAAGTATACTTTTAAACTTAAAAGCTTCCCTCCAGAATAATTGGTGTTCTCTCTTTTCTGGAACATTACTGATTTGGTGGATCAGATGGTCAGTAGTTTCTGTAGCTGTTAACAAGGTGTGTTTAACAAACCTCTTATACCACACTCTGCTCTTTTATCAGTCAAGGATAGAGGAGAAGGAAAAGTAGTAGGAGAATATTTTTTCTTCGTCACTTGTTATACGTGGGAAGTTTATTTATTGTATGAATTTTAAATACTATGTTGTTCTAGGTTAAATAGCAATAAAACAGGTATTTTATCACGTTATGCTTTATGTAAAAAGTTGTTTCAGTTCATTATACTTGAGCAGAACACTGTATTTTTCTAAAGAGTAAACTTCAGTTTTGAAATGATCAGCAGAGAATAAAACATCTTGCTATATTTTTAAAACACTAACGTTAGATCTTGTAAATGATACAGATATCAGCATTTAAATATACCTCAATTTTCCAGATTAAATAGTTCAATTTTTATAATTATTATTTTCAAATTTTATTTTAATGAGATTTTAAATAGCATTAGTTCACAGTCCTAACACTGATAATTTAATATCACAATTATTTTTTCAGTTCTCAGCAGTATGGAAAATAAAATCTATGAGTAATTTGATAATATGAGGAAACTTAGTGATGTCTTTCAAGACCTCATCACAAAATTTTCTGAACTTTTATATGTACTTATAAAATACTAATTTCTAGGGGGAGTTTTGTAAAGTGATGGAATCTGCTGACTTGAACCAGAACAGAAGGCTGCAGATCTGAATGCAAAACTGAACCGTAAATGTTTCATCTTATGACTAGGTTTTCTTCCTGTAGTGAAAATATCTAATTCAGTTCAATATAATGCAAGGTTTTTTTATTTTTACAATGCTTAATAATTTTCTATATCAAAATTTATACTTCAAAAGCTATAGGTAGTAGTAGACTTGACTCTTAATAGTGGAGATGAAGCATATGTTCACATCACAGTGTTGAGCTGGACAGTACAGTATTTCATACCAGATATAAACTAATGGCTAATACCAGAAATGGAAAACACATCAGTAAAGAATTAATTTAAATATGAGAAATGGGTGCTGCCTTACCTCCATCCCCGATACAGATAATAGGAATGAATAGGTTTGGCACAGATTAAATGCAAGCATGTTTGTGATACAAAGAGAGACAGATGTAGCTGACATTTGTAGTTAGAAGTAAATGTCATAAAAATACACTTGGGGCATATGGTGATCAAAAGTATTATTATTTGTGTATTGAAAGGATGATCTGTTTTTATTTTTTCTAGTCTGAACCAGAGGGTTTTTCTCACTTCCACTTGTACGTCTGTGCTGCCTTCCTTGTCAGGTGGAGGAAAGAGATCCTGGAGGAGAAAGATTTTCAAGTAAGTGAAGAGGATATTTTTCAAGCACAGGGTGGTATTTCTTAGATTTACCTTCCTAACATTACTTCGGGATGAATTTAAGACAAAATAGGAGTGGCAAGACTGACGATACCTTACTGTTAGGTAGAGTTGCTCCAAAACTGTAAGACCTGAAGTGGTGGACTGAAGTGATGTGTTTTCTTTGTCCACTCTGGGGAAAAAAATGCTGTTTTAACTGAGTCAGACTTTGAGAAAATGATTTCTGGAGATGCTGTTACTGGTAATTTGCAGAGACTTTCTGAAAAGGTAACTGGATTTTTAAAATCTTAAATGCATCACTGAAGCATTTATTTGTAATTTCTCATCTGTATAATATAGCGTTCCCTAACAAGGTCATGTTCATTCTTTTGAAAAAGCTGGGCAAGCGGTCTTTTAAAATAAGGAGCCTGTTTTTCATTAGGAAGTAAAAGGACTTCCAGCCCCTGTTTCTAAACCTTACATTTTTCCAGCAAAAAGCATATCAGGAAGTTGTTTGTAAAAAGATTTGAATATGGTAGATAGGCAAATCACTTGCATACATCTGTAGAAGTCCAGTTATTTTTGTAAACTTGTGAGAGGTGAGAATTCACTTCCATAGAAACATTTATATTGATTTTTACCTTACCATACACATTGAATGCCTAAAAGGCTTTAAAGTCTTTGTTTGAAGGCTGAATGTGAATAGCCTGTGCTGCAAAGCCCCCACCATTGCCTACCCCGGAGAAATGGCCCATTACCAGCTTATTTTCTCTCCATCTGACTGAACTCTGTGGCCCTCTACAAATGAACCATTGTGCAAATTTGTGTATCACTTCAATCTATTTTATCTTCGTGAAAGGATTTATTCAGAGTTGCCTGTCTTTCAAATAAATAAATCCCTAAGGACACAACATAACAACTTTAATTTCCACCACCTGCTAATGCTGTCAGATATTCTCAATTTATGGTACTTTGTCAAAATCATCTCTAATGTTGGTATCCATACCTCTCAATTACAATTGTTCACTGTTAATCCTCCCTATTAAATTTTTCATGTTGATTTCCTGCACCAAAGAGCATAATTTTCCTCTCTCTACCAAATCTTTTACAACTATGCTTTAGGTAAATAATACCATGGTATAGTACTATGAAGACTGGTTTTGTTCTCCTTACACGCCTTCAGATTTGTTTACTTATTTAATAATTAAGATATTTATTTTTGGTTTAATTTCTTTATAGGCCATGTAAAACAGAATGTAAGGTACAAAAATCAGGAATACACTGGAATGCATTTATCACACTGCTTTGGATTGCTTACAACATAGAAATGCAATTGGTAATTTTGAGGATCTGTAGATCCATGCTAGTTTTATCACCATCATATGTTATCACTAAAAGGCTTGGCCTTCTTTATTGTGTAACATGACCTTTTAAAATGGCTAAACTAAAGTGTTATCAATTCTCTAAATGATACTTCTGTCCCACAGGCAAGAATAATATCCATTATTCTTCTGCTTTGTTAATAATAGCTGTAGATCATTGCCTAGTCTTCAAAGTAATAAGCACTTAAACTACATTGTAAAATTGGGAAGTTCAATATATGCTGTTTGGAGTACTCTGATTGCATTGAATTCACATTATTGAGAAGTCATAGCTATAGTACATTTTGTACAGAAGTTTTTTATTCTGTAAACTGTTTCAAGAATCACATGCATTCAGTCATTTCTCTTGCACATAGCGAGTGTTGTATTTGTTTTTCTGTATATGACAGGAATAAGGGAAGTCTCTCCTAACTGTGTCAGAGGGCCTGGTTCTTTTCTACTAGCCATGAAAACTCCTGCTCTCTCAGTAGAATTGCAGACCTCACAGGAATTTTAGATTGGAATAATTTCCCAAAAACATCAGGTGTGGTACTGTGCCAGAAGAGACACTGAACAGATTTTGAATGGCAGACCAATTTTGAAGGAATTGGTTATGCAATACTTTTATTCTTATTATTTGATTAAGTATATTATCAGAAATATTACAGACAGGAAGATGATATAAAATAGTCTTTGCTCTTAAGATACTTGTTTTCATTTTTTTAAGTATGTCTGCAACTAAGCAATCAGTAAAAGCATGATATTTATTCTTCCTCATATGAACAGATTAATTGACCTAGATACCAAATGTTCATTACTACAGTCACACAATGTGTGTGATTGTAATTTTGGGGACTTCTTCTGTGTACTGTCGAGCAGCAGAGAAATAAATTTTGAAATGAAAGAAGTTAGTCTGGACTCATACTATAGAGTGATACAACCTGATAATTTCTTGGTATTTGGTTTATATCTGTAGAAGTAAATATTAAGATATGAAGGGAAGTAAGTTGTGATAAGGGAAGAGTGAAAGAAATAAATGTTTCAACTCAGGCCTCCAAATGTTCAAATGTTCATATATATATGGTATATGTATATATTTTATATATATTAGAGATGTACATGTATATGCCTAAAGTGGTGTATATGTAGACTTGAAACACAGTCATATAAAAGTGTGTTGAAGCTCTGCCATATTTTTCATGTTTCAAATAGCATAATAAAATCATTTTTTTCAATGTAAGATGATAATCAAATCATGATGATAGTTGTCCTCTTTTGAATCATCTGAATGAGTTATTGCTCTCACTGTCATTTTTTTGGTTAAGTAAAAATATCAGATAGTTTTACTTTCCTAGAGTTTATAGTTGCTTATATTTTGTCCTGCTTATTCAGTAATCTTTCTAGTAAACTGTAATCCCATTTTGAAATTCAGTATTTAATGCAATGAGCTGTGTAATACAATGCTATATAATGAGAGCAAAAATTGTTATATTCAGCAATTTTCAAATTCTCCAGAGTCACTTTTTGATGGCAATGAAATTAAACTGACATGTTTTCAGGGGTATGTTTTAAATATTTCATGCCCATGTATAATACAAAGATTAATATTATGGAAAAGAATGAGGGATTTTTTTAGTTTTTGCTAGAGATTGTTATTCTCTTGGTTCTCACTTCTAGAGAGTCCTCTTCATCTAGACAGGGTGCCCCACAATCCCAGGTACAGAGAGGTAGTGTGGATAGCTCTGTTATTGTGTTCATTGTTCAGATTAGCAGGTTATACTTCACATGTGGGGGAGCAGGGAACACAATGGCTGGACAGTAAATGGCAGAAATTCTAATCCTGCCTTAGATTTTCCCTGTAACCAGTGTGATGTTTCATGGACTCAAAAAAGGTCATTCTTGGTTTCTGATGTTTGTGTTGATGATTTAAATATTTTATGTTAATTTAGTGGTTCCACACTAGTGTCAGACAAAAAAAAAAAAAAAAGAAAAAAGCAGTTAGCTTAATATAAAAAATATTTTTAATATGATAAAGTATGCCTTTTGAATACAAAATGTGAAATTCATTTAGCTTCTTCTATCTAAGCTTAAGTAATTAAATGTGCAAGTAATGAAAATCTTTCCACTCATCAGCATGTCTCAGACTTTGACTTGCTGTTATTCATTTTCCTAACTACATCATAATTCCAAAATTCTCCTGAATTCTTGAGAGGTGTGAATAGCTGATGCTGTTAAGTGATAAAATATTCATGTATGATTTTGAACATATTTGGAATTAAACTATTAATAGAAAATATGGCTACTGAGTTTACTGTTGGAATGTACAAGATATCTGAAAGATTATTACAGAAACAAGACTTCAACTGTTGAACTGAATATAAGCTAATGGTAATTATTATTAAGTTAGTAATAGCTGAACTGATACTGGCTTATCTGTTAGATTCAGTCCAAATTAATGCATTAAGGAAGTTATCATTTTGTTGACATAGCTGAGCTACAAAAATATATTCAATATGTTGTGGTAAGGAATCTGTCTTGCAGATCTTTTCTTATTCATGGTTTTAAGATATAGGCATTTATGTCTGTCTAACAGACATTTTCACCCTTGCTGTCACCAACTCACATCTTTATTACTGCATTGTCCTTTTCTTTGTCTTTGACAAATGCATTTTTGCTCCAATTATATTCACCCAGACTGCAAAGAAGCTGTAAAGATCATTTTTCAGTCCATCATTTTTTCTTGCTTTCTTGCTCTGCATCTTCCTTAGCTCCATTTCTTTGAGAGCACCAAGAAAAACTTAGACACTCTCATTTGAGGCCTTTAATGGACTAATACTGACACCTTTCATGGCATCTGAGATGCTGACTCCAGTCCATCAGCCCATGGCGACAGCTTCATCACCCACTTGTGCTCACAAGAAAGTAGCAGTGCTGTCTCTCACTTTGCCACCTTACTTAAATGGAGCACCTAATGCAGATATTCAGCTACTTTGCTCTAAGTCCTTATGTTAAGTTCTGTTTTTTTGCTATACCCAGAATAGATTTGACAGGTTGGCTTGAGTCTGTTTGTAGCACTTACAGTCACATTGATGAGTTTTTTCTTTTTACTTTTCTGTGAATTTATTGTCTCTTGCTTTATACTTGAGCCATAAAATCTTCAGGATAGTGACTGTACTTTATTGTTATTTATATAATATTTTAAATAATTCTTATTTAATTATTATTAAGTAAGTCTTGTTGGCCTGTTTACCAAAATGAATGTATGCACAATGGTATGTCTTATTAAAATTTAGATAAATGCTGAATAACAAGATGCTTAGAAGACCAGTTCATTTCTGCTGTCTATATAAGTAACAGGCTTTCATTTTAGAAGGTTGACATTCATCTTTCCTAGAAATTATTTGCTATAGAAACATGTCAGATATCAGAAATGTAATTTCATGCTATCTTTTTAAACTTAACAGCAGTAATACAGATATCATTAATCTTTTGTGATCTTTACATAGTGTATGATGTAAATTTTTAAATTTTACTTTTTCTGTCTGAAAGTACAGGAGTGCTTACTTCATATTATATGAGGTGTAACTAATAAATCTATTTTAATTTAGCTTCTTGGTATGTACTGTGCTAAAAAATTAGTTTCCATTGCTCCTGCAGTAAAAATAAATGTTTTTCAATTAAAGAAAAAATTAAAAAATTATGTTTCTGAAAGGATTAGTTTTTTTGAACCGAAGAATATTTGCCCTCCTTCTCTCTATGATTAGATGATTTTGTGGTTGTGGACCCTGTGCCCTCATTCTTCTGTGTATGGAAGCTAGTGGGGTCTTTTCTGTGGATGTACCAAAACCTGTAAAGAATTAAGAACTGTGAACATGGAAATCTTTCTAACTGTAAAGAGCATGACTACTAACAGTGCTGTGAATTTATTCCCTGCTGAGAGCACTTTTGGAAGATGTTCAATATATTGTCATGTGTTTCAAGAAACTAGAAGCTCTGCTGTTTTAGACTTTGAAAGTCACAGCTGGCAACCTAACGTGAGATCACTTCTTAATCTCTTGAGTACTGGTAGCAGACAGCTGCAATTCAACACTTTCGAATCATTTATGTTCAGAAGAGCCAAGTTACAATAATAACATTGCTGACTCTATTTTTGCATGCAGAGCTTAATGAACAGAGAATGATGTGAGTGGTAATAGTTTAACTGCTCTGTTATCACCCCTGCTCAACTTCGTCAAAAGCTTCTGCATATTTTGATTGTCATGAGTATCTTGACTTGGTCTCCACATGAGAGTGTACTGTAAATTAAACACAACAGTGCAAAGATGTTTTAACACAGTTTTAAAAGTACAGGTTTTGTCCCACAGAAATTATTATTGCAAAATTTTAATATTGAACTGACTGTATGTAATCTTTCTTTTAATACTGATACTTGTCTAGTACTAGGGGGAGAACTTGCCCTCTGTCTAGAAAGCTACTGGAAGATTCTGACCAGTTTATATGGTACACTGAAATGACTTAGGAAGCATGAAAAAGGAATAAAAATTGTAACACTACACTTACTTGTTTCTTTCTAGATGGCTTTCCGTTTTCTTTTGATTATACTGTAGGCCAGTTTTTCCTATGTTATACATTGTTTTCCCCCAAAGTCTGGCTTCAAATGTGCAAAGTTGAGAATGAAAATAATTTCTAAAAAAGCAACAAAATAACCAACCCCACTTCGATTTATATCTTATATAGCTAGCAATGTGTCTATTTTCCTTCCTAAAGTCACCTATTTTTCTTGCTTTTGGTAGATTTTCTAAGCCAAGAACCTATAGGAATAATATATTACTCATATCTGTCATGTTAAAAGTAAATTTTAATATGCTTCCAGTAATACAGATAAATTTTCTAATATCTGAATTTGAAATCTGCCCATTTCTGTTGCCGTCCTTCCATCTAACTCTCTCTCAGAAGTCCTCCTTCCTCCTCAAGATATTTGGAACAGTGGCACATAGTAAAATTATAAGTTATAGTACAATCATTTTGACTTACAAGTAGCTCAAATATATGTATTTCCTACTGAAACTCAGAAGTTATTCTGTGATATGATCTAGTCTAATATTATCAGATAAATCACAGGAGTCAGTGAGACTAAGCCCTGCTCTCTCCAAAGCACTTGAGGAAGAACAATAGTCCTTGAACACCTAATCACTGCAGCCATTACTTATCTTGGGAGATCTGTCCAGGTTTTTTTTTGGTACTGAAATAGGTTGGTCAAAACGGAAAGATATTTTCAAAATCCCTGCTGAAGAAGACTAGTTCCATCGAGCCATCACTGGAAATTTTATTTGGAGTGCAGCATGAAAAGTAGAAAACTGAAACCTTGCTGATAAGAAACAAGACAAGGATCTTCAGCTTTTGATATTGATATAAGTAGAATAAAAGCATTTTTTAATTTTTAAAAGGTCTTAATATTTTATAAATATTTCTAACAGTAATCTTTGTTATGAGTGTTGAGATTTAGTAACTTCATTTTTACCTTCACCTGTTTAAGTGTAAAGGCACGTGGCTTTTACAAAGTAATTTATTTCTCAGGAGTTTAACAAATCTGAAAATCAAGGTATTGGGAGATGGTAACAAATGCCTTCTTCCCTAGTACATCAGTTGAGAGCATTGAAAAGGGAGTGAGGTACTTCACTGTTAAAGCTGCAGTGGCTCTTTCTAGAGGAATTGTGTAAGATGTAAGAAGAGTACAGAGAATTGTTTTGCAATGATGGCCACCTGCGTTTTCTTGCAAGTAGATGGGGAGCATGCTTGAAGAGCAAAGGTCTTAAGAACTTACGACTCTCACCAGAACAGTTTGGAGATATGTTTTGACTCATTACACACAAGTTTGTAATACTTTCACATTTCCTTACTATTTGAAAAAAAGAAACAGATAGGGATATAGTAATCTATAATCCTGAATAGTTTGTGTTTTCTTCCATGTAAATGTTCATGCCATTTGAAAAATTGCATTTCATCAGGTTTTTTTCTACAGTTAGTTTCAAATTAAGTTGTTATTTGAATAGTTTGCTTTTCTGATAGTCAGGGAATGTGTTACAATTTTACACAATGCATGAAATTAAAAAGTTCAAATGTAAGCACTGAAAGTGCAGATTTGTGCTTGGATTTTATGTGCAACATACTGCAATTAACTTCTAACCCTTCTTTCATACAGAACAAAATCTCGAACAACAGACTTGGTGTATTTGACAGCTGAGTTCATTATACCATATATTAGTAGGACAGAGTTCTTACTCCAGTATTTCTCTGTGTTCTTCAAAAAACCCCAAAGCTACTATATGACAAAGTGAGGAGTTATTTTTATTTTCTAAATAAATTGTGTGATATTAGCTCATCTCTTCGTTATTTTTTAAATATTCATCTTTTAAATAACAAAGAAAGATGTTAACCAGCTGCACAGTTCAGTACAAATATTATATGAAGATATGACACATGTTTCAGAGACCAGTTGATTGAAAATATGTTACATTGTATACTTTGGCTTAAGGTTTAGTGAAATGAAGTGAATCCTGTGACTTAGGTCTAAATTAGAAATAAGTCGCTTTAAATTACATTTGTAGTCAGTGGAAAGACATGTGTGAATCAGTCACTTCTGATCTCACCCTGTCCTCTGCAAATATTTATGTCACTGTATTATTTATGAAGGAATATGGCATTGTCAGAAATTAGAATTCATCTGTTAAAACCTACATTTAATGGTCTGAATATTAAATACTCTGTGAAGACTTCCTTGAGGATGTGAATGTCTCCTTGCAAGCCCAGATGTTGTTTCCTGTACTGTTACCAGAGATGTTGCCAGTAAAGAGGAGGGATGGAAGCTCTGAAGCATCCAGGAGCAAATCCAGTGAAGACTGCTTAATAGAGGGAAAGAGATATGGGACATAATTCCTCTAAAACTTGCTGTTGTGTGGAGAAAAACTGTAGAACACAGTGTTTATACAATTGATATTGCTTGGAAGATCCCTTTACATTCTGAATGTTTTCATGGAAAAGGTATCTGTTTCTTTAGCATGCGTTCCTTCTTCGGACAGAGTTACGTGACTCTTCAGAGACTCCTGAGCCCTGGCCTTTATGTGCACCCCTATTCTTATTATTTAAATTTAAGGAATTTAGTGTTACAGATTCTAATACAATTTGGGCTTTTTTGTGGGAAACATATCCTTGTGGTTATTATAGGAAAATAACTTTAACTCTTGTTTAGTAATGGGTCTTTTATTGTCACTGAGTGAGATCTGGGATTAATTTTTATTTTACTTTATAGTTATTCTGTAAAATCATGCTATGTATTCTGTATATTCTTGCCAATATTTGATTTAATTTATTTTACTGATTGGGTTTAAACCTTCCATTATTATCCATTTTGTGTAGTGACTAATTGGAAGAGCAACCTAAAAAAGGGTATTACCAATATATCACTTGGTCCCTGACTATCTGCCAGTCTCTTCAGAATCAGAGTTTCTTTAGGAAGGAAATGTAAAGGATTAAAACAAATAGAGGATATGGAGACTTTCCTGGATGTAGAACTTCAGAGATCATTGCAGTAACAATGGCATAGTAATAATTTCTGTCTCGAACTCTGGGTACCATAAAAGCTCTAGGATCTCAGCTCTTTAATCTTGTAAAGCTGGATACATAGTGTCTGCAAAGTTCTGCAGTTTACCGAAATCTTCATTTCATTTTACTCACTGAAAACTGAGTATTTTGAATGTGATTAGTTTAATCTCATTAACCTTATAATGTAGTTGGTCAGCTTTTCCTGTTTTCCCCAGGAATTAATTCTCAATTTTTTAATGGAAATTGCTTTGTGGAATTTATGCTAGATTAAGTACTTTTTTCTTTATTGTTTTTGTTAATGTTTTTAATTGCAGGAAAATGTTTAATATGGCTTTATATGCCTTATGCGATTGTTTTTCTTGAAGGTTGTCCTTGCAGAATTAACTGCCATCTAATAAACAGGCCCAGATGTAGCAACAAAAATGAATAGCAAATGCAACTTTTGGAGTGAATGAGACTGGCCTGGACTGAATGTAGCATAATCATTACTATTTTAAAGGAGGTTTCTTTATAAACAGTGTTACAGAAACTAGTGTTTGGATCCAGATATTCTGATGGGGTCATAAAGCATTCATGCATAAGATATTTAATGATGGATAACAACTTCTTCCTGAGTTGAGGAGCAATACTTGGAGTTTCACACTTGCTTGCCTGCATTAAAATACATGAAGAAAATAAATATCAGGTGAATTTAATTCTAGTGATTAAGAACCATTAGAAGTTTCAGATATAGTCACACAGAACCCTATTTCAGTGATCATACAAGTATACAGCCATGTTTTGCCAAATGAAAGATTTAGCTGTTAATGAGAACAACTTGTGTGCATTGAAACTTTACCATGAGTTTTAATTTTTCTTTGATCCAAAGAGTCCTTATTTAGTTGTGTATGTTCTTTGTATCTTCAGGAATACTGTGGTTTGGATTTTTCTACTGTGGATTTTACTGTGCAAGTACTTGAACAGTACTTGGACATTGCAAGATCAGAAAATGATTTTACAATTCTGTTTATAATGTGGGTTGTATATTTTATTGTTGGTCACTTTTTTTTTGAACAGGCCTGTAGATGTAGTCTTACAACTGATGGTACCCATATGGTTTTTATGTTTCTTCACATTATCAGAATATTGCACAGGGTGAAGATAGTTTTTTTAGAAAAAAACCAAAAAAATAACAAACCCAAACAAACTGGCCAAAACCCCAGTACCATTTTATTTCAGTGATACAGGGGAACAACATTTTTGTTATATTCAACTGCAGAAGGCAGAGGATGAAAAGCTGTAGCAAATTTATAGTTTTCAGAAAGACACATATCATTAATGCTACTAATATGCAAAGAGCCCAATAAATTCAGATTTATGAAAATATAATATTATCCTAGAAATCATAAATCTGTAGGTTGAAGTGAAGTTGGTAGGAAACTTTTTTTCTCCTCCAACTCTTTAAAAGACAATTACATATGAAGAGGGAAAAACCTGTCTGTTTAGGTATAGAGGACTCTTGACAGTCTCTAACAGATCTGGTCTTTTTTCAGTAAGGTTATATAAATAACTTTTGCTAAACCTTTATGGCTTTGGCTCAATTTTCTAATAGCTTTTCGGTTAAGTAGTTGTGATTACATCTAAAAATCACATTGTGTATGTCATAATTGAAACAGGATTCTGTTTTGCTTATTCTAGAAAAAAGAATAAGTATTCACATAGGATGCAATGGGTAATGAATATTGCTGGGCTAATAACACTTTGGGAAGGATGCAAGAATACAGACTGATTTTTGTTCTCTTACTCATAAAGTAGTTTCTTGATAAACCTCAAGGTCTTTGGATGGCTTTAAGTGAACCAGAATAGTAAGTTGATTTTGGCTTCAGTTGAGTTATTTGACAAATTGAATTCACTATTTTTAGTAAATGCTGTGTGTTTAAGAGTTAAATTGCCCACAGAGCCAAAAAAATGGCATAACATTTTGTATGTTTTGAGTAGGCTCTCAGAGATCCAGAGGCACGCTGCTCCTACATAAATGCATTCATACCTCTTTTCGAAGCATATTCACTTGGGCACACTGATAATCAATAGAATATAAGTTCAGTAAATAGGCTTCGAAACAAAAAATGTTTTGCAAATATGGAGAACAATTAAAATATAATTTGCAGACCATTTTACCATGATGCAAAGGTTTTAGTCTTTCTGTTTTATAGTTAAGGCTTACATAGATCATTATTAATAATGCATAAAATCCTGACAGAAAATAATATGGAAAAGCTGAGCTGAGGTTTTTGCATCCACTTTCTGGTATCTGTGTTTTTAAAAAGTGCGGTTTCATTCTGGACTTGCCATTCTAAGCTGATCTTAAGTAAGTACCAAAACCAGAGAAGAAAATAAAATTACTGCCAGAAATTTTCAGTCTGGCAAAACCTCAAAGGTATAGAATCTCCCTTTATGTTAAAAAAACTGGCAAACAAAGAAAAAAGCCCCAACAACCCCAGCCAAAACCATCCAAACCAGAAGAGGCTGTCTGTGCTACCTGGTAAAAATCCCACAACTGTGTCTTTTAATGGGTTGATTTATATACGTTCCAGCTATGATTTGTGCATTGGAACAGCACATAATGTGTAACTTTCCATGATATTTGAATTTTCACCTGATAGAACAGTAGACTTCTGGGCACTTGAGGGGATTTTTGATTCTTCTAAATTCTATTGGATGTTCTTGTCAGTCCAGATTTCATTTTTTCTACATTACAGTCATGCTGTATCTTGACTGGTTTCATCATAATTCTTTCTTTCTCAGAGGAAACACTGAGTTTGTCTTAATTGCAGAATTATCATGTTTTAACTCCAGTAAAGTTGCCTGTCTTAACAATTTGAGCCTTTGGATAAAAAGCCTACATAATAGCGGATGTTTGCTGTAGAAAAGCAATGCCAGATTGACAGTGTGTCAACAAATTATACTGAAGCTAATTCTGCTAAAATTGCTATGGTGAAAATCAACAGAATTGAGAAAGTTTACCAAAACAAAATTACTAATGCTGGAAATACAAAATTGGAAGGTGGATTAACATTTATTTTATATAATACCCATTTCTACAATCTTAATGGGGAGAGAATTAGAAACAGAATAAATATAGATTTTACTTACAGAAAGTTGAAAATATCTAAAAATATGTCAAGTACTTAAATGAATATCACAAAATTGAAAAAATATCCCAGTTTATTTCAGAGCAATCAAAGTCCAGGTATTCATCAAATGAAACTCAGTACCCAAAATTATACTCCAGTGGAATGATTGAACTTATTTGAAGATTTGATCAAAGTTAGAAATTAAAAGGTGAATTTTTGATTGGAGGTTGCAGGTGATCAATAGGCAATATTTCAAAATCTGGCTTTTCAGATAAAATCTTGTCAGTAAGCCAGGGGGTTTTCTTGCTATTTACGTTCCCAGGAATTTTGTTCAAATTAGCTGGTTATAGTTGGCAAATAGAATTGCTGAAGATGCACTATAAGAAGCCCTAGAAAAATCCAAACTACATTATTCCTGAAGATACAAAGAAGACACACTGCTAAGTAAGGACTCTTTGAATCAAAGGAAAATAAAAACTCGTGGTAAAGTCTCAATGTAAATAAGCTGTTCTCATATAATTAACAGCTAAATCTTCCATTTGGCAAAACTTGGCAGTATGTTTGTATGATCATTGAAATAGGGTTCTGTGTGATTATAACTGAAACTTGTAATGGTTCTTTATTACTAGAATTAATTTCACCTGATATTTAGACTATGTATTTTAATGCAGGCAAGCAACTGTTGTTTCCTCTTGACATGTAGTTCATCATCTGCTCTGGCTCTTGCCATAATGAAGTCTCCCATCATAAAGTAGTGTGATAACAGCATAAATATAATGTAGTAACAGCATGATTTAACTGCAGGAATCAGCAGTGGACTGTTGTGGCTTTCCAAATCCGTACTGCGACTTTGCTATCTCAACACAGTGTTAGGAAATAAATGAGGTAGCTTTAGGCTTGGAATGGTTCCATACACCATAAGTAGCCTGACTTTGTGCTTTGCTGGGGCTGAAAGGATGCTATTTCATGCTTCAGTCATGTCTCAGTCTTGCTGAGTGTGTTATCATTTCCCTTGGGGCAACATGATCACTCGCCAACAAGCAATACATTCTAGGTCATGAATGTGGAACTGCAATGAAATAATTTGCCATTTTATTACCTTTATTTATGTTTATTTTTCAGAAATAAATTAAAATTATTATGGATATTTTTATGTATTTGGATAGTTTTGGATATTTATTTTTGCCTCCATGCAGATTTTGAATAATCAATTTTTGTTAATATATCTACACGTGTATCAGAGCTCTTCCTGTTAATGGGCTTGTTCTCTTTATCAGTGGGCTGTCCAAAGCTTTTTCTAATTTTCAGAAAGACTGTAAATAGGGAAATTCCAACATATCAGAGGACAGTACTGTAATGAGACTGGTTTTTCAGTGACCACAGTGTATCCAGCTAGCAATAGTAATGAGTTATTAATAATTTTCTGCAAAAAGGGCTTTACATTCATTTTTCTTCATGGATTTTAATGGCAATCTTGTAACAGGTAAGTGCTTCCAGTATGTGTGGCAATTTTTGTTTCTCTATCTCAGAAGGCACTGTGGGAAGAAAATACTATATTCAGGAAGATAATAAAGATATGGTTTTGATTACAAGTATTCTATCATCTTTACTTATTATCTCTCTAATAATTGTTAGTATTTACTTAGCCAATTTTCTTACTATCTGTTAAGAAAAACAAATGAAACATTTCTTCTATTTTGATTAAAAAAAGGTTCAGTAGTTGTTGAGTAATCACTGTTTTTTTTCCTTATTGTTTTTAATTTTTGTCACCATATCCAATAACATTGTTGAAGTCTAGAAGCAAGTTGATTTTGTTATGCCTCTAAGTTGTGTCCTTCCTCGTCCTGGAAGGCTACATGAAGTAAAAAGAAATATATGCTTATTTTCTGTTCAGACCTCTATGCATCTACGGATGCTGGGACTAAACTCCTTAGGTATTGGGCAGTGTGGTTTGGAGGCTGGGATGCAGAATTGGGGTCCCCTTCATCTGCACATGTTGGCAAGAGTTGTGTTTGGTCTGATTCCTGCTCTAGGAAAGGAAGGACGTGATGATAGGTGTGTGTAATCTGAAGGGATTTCCGATAAGCCTTGCTTTATGGCTTCTACTTCACAGTCCTGCTGTTACTGTCCAAGTTTTAAATCAAATCTTCCACAAAATGAAAATCTGATTCTAGAAAAAGCACTTTCTGATTCCTGTAAGATATATTTCTTTCACCAACCAATGTTTTTATTTATTTTTTGTAAATACCACAAAGGGATCGCTGCATTTTCTCCATTTCAATATAAAAAGGATTTTTCTTGAACAAAGGAAGAGCTCCTGTTCATCCTGAGCAATTTAAGTGACCTGCTAAACTAAATGCAATGGCAGGACTTCCATTTAGTTAGTAATTCACAGCTGTCACTGGAGACATCTCTCTGCAAAGAAAACTGTTTTCTTTCCATGTTTATTTGTTCAGCAGAACCTGCTGCATAACAATGTCAATTATTGGCCTTATCAGTGTGTAACCCTGGAGAAGACTGAAATCACAGGAGCCTGTACACTTGACAACCAAACTCAATCAAAACTACTGATAAGAGAACAAAGAGAAACCAGAAGCTTTTGGAGTATGAGCTGAGTAATAGGATGAAGTGACATATGCCTTTCTTTGAGACAAGCAGATGGAGGGGGATTAATTTTCATTCTTTCAATTTTCTGTTCTCCCCCATGGTTTCCTAAATGCTAGTGCATGTAGATTTTGCTGTCTTACAACAAAATTGTCTCTTTGCAACTGCAAGACAGTAAAAGTAACAAGAACTGAAATGCCTGTTGTTTTGTCATCCTTGTAAACAAATCAGAATTAGATTTTTTCCAGAAGTGTCATCATGGCAGATTTACTATTACTATCGTAGCCTCTTGGTTAGATTTCAGCTGCCATAAAGAGTAAAATCTTTGCACAATTTGTTCACTCTCTGCAATGTTTTTTGCATCAGACATCCCTCTTCAAATATACTAAGAGCTCTGATTTATCCTATCTTGTTTTCTTCACAGTAGCATTTGCTTGCTGTTAGCTGAATGAACAGCAATGGTTCCATCCAGTCCTCAGGAGCTGATTCACTAAAACTTTGTGTTAATTTCTTTTCCTTGCAATTCTCACACATCTTGCTTAGTTTCAGGTGCTGATATCCATAGGTCAGGAGGTTTAACAGGGGCATCTGAAACCCTTTATAGCTGTTGTTCTCTACCACATCCTTTCTTAAATATTGCCACCCCTGAGAAAAGATGACAGAGCATGGCATGGAACTGCTATGGCAGTGCCAGCTTGCAGGGAAGCCTATTAAAGCAACACGAAATTGCCAGCAGCAATATACCCCTGAAAGTTGTATTTCATGTAGTTGACGTCTTTATTCTCTTCTGTGAGAAAAGGTCACATCTTCAAGCTGTGCTATGGTTTCCTTTCTAGGAGATTATTGTGATAAATACAGGAATTCCTCCTCTCATCTGCCTAAGAACAGATGAGAGATCCGTCACTGTCGGTGATCAGCCCATCAAACACTTACGTTATGCCACACAATGCATCACTGAAATGAAATTTATCCCTTAGAACTGTTGGGATGGTTTTTGCCAGACCCTGAAATACTTTTTGGCCATGTTTATTAATTTAAACAAAATGATATTTTATTCACAAGGTATGGTTTTGTTGTCACAAGTCCAGTTATCCAAAGAAAATGAATTTGGGTATAATGTTGTCCTTAAAACCCATTTGGTTTATGTGTGGTTTTGAGTCTTTGGATAACCATTTCAGGTGGATTTTTTCAGGCTTTTCTTTGAATCTCTGAAGGTCACAACCTTCTTCTTAATGTAATCAGAATTTTTAGAAAACCAAGTAGGTGTAAGAACCAAACACCTGGGAGAAGTACTGTGAAATATTATTCCTATTCAGTTTATGTAATACTGGTTGTCACATGCTAAAATAATTATTATGAAAACAATATTTTTCTCTCCATATTGATTCTCTCTGGTTTTAGTAATATTTCTCCTTACATTGTGGGAAATTAAGGACTTTGACCTATTTGATCTTTGATGACCATTCTGGTGCTGCTGTGCTATTGTCAGAGTGTTCCTTGGCCAAACTGCTGTTTGGGTATTGATACCATGACAGAGGCCACTACTTTCAATATTCAGGTTCTTTTGAAGTTTGAGTGCAAACTTGTTTATTTCCTTATGTGTGTGGACCAGGATTACCAAGAAGAGGTAGTCACGACCTAAGAGCTTTTAGGACTTTAATCTTGAAACCCTTAAAAGTGAGCAGTCAGAAAAGATTAACCAAGCTCATTGTCACCCACTGCACTGAAAAGACATTCAGTTCTCTCATGTTTGTGTCTGGAGGCTGTTCTTTTGTAGATAAGTAAAGAATAAACCCTGCATTCAGCTGTTGGTTTACAAACACATATTTTTCATGAAAGTTGAAGCATTTCATATAGAAATTTGATCTCAAATTCTGACTGGCCAAAGTTGAGTTGTAGATACCTATTTTTATCATTATAGTGACATGTAAGAAAGGCAATTAAATATTATATAAAGAAATTGTGATAGTATTTTAATTGTTTTAGAAATCCAGGGCCTTAGGATATTTGTATGTACCTAAGGGCTTCCAAGTACTCCATTTAGAGTTATTATTTGTTTTGAAAAATTGCATTTCTCTGGGACTTACACGAGAATGATGTATTTGGGTTTTATGTAATTTCTTTAGAATTGTGTTTAACAACAGTAGACTGGGAAATGAAGAACTGACCTTAGCAGAGACTATTAGAAGAACGTTGCTTGTTTAACCTTGTGAAGCAAAGCTTGATAGAGAATGTGATTATCCTCTAGAATGCCTTTGGATTGCTTTATAATGGGGGTAAAGATTTAAGTCATTATGTAATTTTGATGAAAGATCAAAAGTATATAAATTATTTCCCTTTGTTTTATAAACCATTAGATAAAGTGAGGCATCTTGTATGTCGAATATCAGAACATAAAGAGCAGCATATATTTTCTAACAAAGCTTGATAAATTTATGCTATGTGTAGTATAGGAAGATTAATCCTGGTTCGGATTTTTTATTGTCCCCAAACAAACTGAAGGTGTCTTGAGCACAGTCTCAGTTGTTAAACATGTTTCTCATGTAGTATTTATTGTTTTAGGATATTTTAATTCTTTAGCTTATAGTGTACTATTGGATTACATTGTGTAATGCTTCAGTTTATTGTCTGTGGATGCACTTTTGGAATTTCTCTCTGACTGCAGCATTCTCTATCATATTTTTTTTCTTAAGGCATCAAGGAAGGGATAGAAATTGGTGGGGAAGTTGTTTTTGTGCATTGGGAAAACCCATGCAACTTGGGTGATCCCCTGTCTTCTGTTCTTGTGCCTGCATGCTGTGCTCACCAAGGAAGCTTAATTGATTTCTTAATTTGAACAGTGGCATTTTCCTCAGAGATGAAGGGATTTTCAGATTACTTCTTATTGATTTTTCTGAGGCTTCTCAGGTTAACTGGGAAATTTTCAGTTATCAGATGGGGCAGGTTGTTTCCTCTCACTGTGATATCTTCATGAAGGTCTCTTCTGCTGCCAGGTTGTTGGTTCTCTGTACTGCTGTCCTTAAGTCTCGTAGAGATGCACAAATACTTTATGGGCTTTGACGTGGCAAGTGGGGAATGACTGTTTGTTATTCAAAACAAACCACCAAAATGTGGCTTCATTAGGTGGTGATTGAGTAATGTAATGGAAATGGCCTCTTTCAATCCTATATCCTCTAGAATACAGACAATATTCCATTTGAACTGTGTTTAGGACTACTTGTTTTACTTCTACAAATACACTGGTTTAAGTAGGCTCTGCACTGTGACATATTTATTGGATGCAAAAGTTACATATCTCAGTCAATACTGCTTAAGTTATAGAAAACAGGTAATTTTGCATCAGCCATCCTTAATATATGTTTTCTCTAAAACAAGATGAGATTTTACTCAGAACAATTTACAGCGTTTTGTCAAAACATAATAATTATTTTAGGGAAGAAATACATAAAATTTTTATACACTTTTTTCCTGTGCTTAATTTTCTTCTTATTTTTTTTTTTCCTTTTCCTTTTTTTTTTTTTTTTTTTTTTGGCTGAGCTTTTAGCTATTTATACTACAGTGTTAAAGTCTAAGTCATTGTAGATAAGGAAATGAAATACGTGCGAATTTGTAGCTGTAGAATCATCCCCCTTAAATTGCATTGCCAAATTATGGTCAGGAAAACCAAACCAAGAAGAGTGGTTAGCATATGGACTTCATGGAGAGGCAGAATTGTAAATTTTCTGTTGGAATCTGCTATAGAAATATTTTGATCTTGCTTGACTACAGAAAAAAATATATAGACTGTAGTAACTTACTGGTAAGTCATTTCAGAAGTTAAATTCTGTGCCATAATTGCTGCAGCCTTACTTGGTACAGTACTTTCTATGTTTGGGTGGATTTTGTTTACATTTTCTTTTAATAGAATGACAACAGATCTTCATGGCTTTTTATACTCTGTATATTTGTATCTGTTCATCTTTATTGTGTTTTGAATGGAACTTGAGGTTTTTATTATTTATTTGTTATGATTTATATTTTGGTACATAGGAAGTACACATATCTCCAAATATCATCAATATAACAATATTTCATTTAAAAACATGGCAAAAGTTATAATCAGGGTGGTTCAGGGCTATTCTGTTCTGAACTCTAACAATTGTAACTGTTCCATCAACTGTGAAACTTTTCCTGGACACAAATGTGAAGCTTCCTGAAATACTCAATTTCCATATGAGATATGTAAAATGGAAGTTCTGTTTTCTCTACTTTAAATGTGAGAAAGAACCTAGGACTGTTTTTGTTTGACTGTCCAATTTAAGTTTGAATTTAGATCAATGTTTGAGTATCATAGAGTCATAGAAGGGTTTGGGATGGAAGGGACCTTAAATACTTTAGGTTCTGTGGAAATGCTTGCTTTGATTCTAACTCCTTAACTTTGCATTATGAACTTGAGATAACAAAGTGTGGATGGTAAGTTTAGTTGAAAAAAGGATCTAGCGTGCAAATTTGATTCCTGTTTTAGGGATGGAGATTACTTGTGGGTTTGCTTTTTATTTGAGATTACCTATAATACCAGATGAGATGTGGTCCTTTAATGTACTTTTTAACCAATACCCTTGGAAATTAAGATGTAAATCTTCTCTTCAGCTAAGCGAGCTGAAGCAAAGCACAGCTTCTCTGACATAGTCCTTTAGAACCACATATTTTATGATTAGCAATTAAGGTTGCTAATGACTTGTGTAAGAGATCCATACTGGATGAAACAGGACTTTAATTGCTAGTTTAGTATGCTGAGTCCTGGAATCTTTTTCAGTAGTCATGAAAAGAAAAACATGAAAGGGAAATGATAAAACCATCAACTTTCCATAAGCTTTCATTTTCAGGATGTTAAGGTGTGTTTCTGTGAAGTTCTTATTAGGAACATGAAATTAATTATAAGAATAGCATACTTCTTTATGTTATAATAAGATTAATGAGTGATTGATCAGTATATTTGAATCAAAGAATAGATATGTTTATGTATATATATTTATTCTGTATTTGAATCAGAGGATAAAACAATATATATTTGTTGAGAACCACTGTGTCCTTGACATGCTGCATGTAAGCTGGTAGCAAAAGAAATAACCCCTTAAAATATTTAGATTTTTTAAAAAAGTATTCATTTTAAGATGCAACAAGTCTAGTTGGAATTCTCAATAACATTTTTTCTCTGTAGTTAGATTCCTCCTGTTCCAAGTTCTGTGTGCTGATTGAGATGTCATGGTGTGCGAAAAAAAGGTCAAAATTAAGTTGTATAAGACTGATTAAAATAATTAATGTTCCTTTCAAGGAATTCTAGGAGCATAATGTAAGTAATGCACAATAAAGGAATGTGCTAGAAAATTTAGCATTGAATTTAGGAAGTCCAATGTTACAGTATTTCAGCAAATATTGGAGTTGGGGTTTTTTGACTTCTGTTTCTTTCCTCTAAACTTTCACATTCCAGGTGGAAGTTCTTGAGTAACACTGATTTATGACTGACCAAGATTATGTCTCTTAAATCTTTCCGACTGTGTCCAGTGCAGACTTCAATGCTCCTACCACTTAGCATAGATAAACCAGTGTTTCCCCATCTTGTGCTTATCAGGGTTTTGATTCATCCATAGTCTCTGAAGTTACCACAACGAGTAAGGCATTTTTGCATCCAGGATCCAAAAGGGACTGTTCTGTACTCGCTCAGCCATTGCTGCCGTGTGCTTTCTACACTCAGGAAGCAGCACAGGCACTCACCTGTACCACTGAAGGATCTGGGTCCACTTACACCTCTTAACCCATATCTGCAGCAAATATTTCTTAAGCTGCAGTAGGTGACCTATTCCTACTATCTCATTAATGTTAGATTTTGAAATCTTAGTATTATAGGTTCCAGCTGTGCCCAATAGGAAAGAAACGTTTTCTCTGACTCCAAGACACAGGTAGTTACTAAGATGCACAGCACTCCATAAATAGAGCTCATTATTTGCAACTCTGTATAGCAGGTTAGGACATCTGGAGAAGTAAGAAGTGGCAGCAGCACAGGGAATATTGCTGAGTATATTGTAAGAAAGAGTACTCAGTAAAGAAAAGAGAACTTGTCTTAGAGCTAGAGCCGTGTTCATTTGGTGCACTATCATATCAAGAGCAAGGGACAGAGAGAAGAGAAAGGTAGCTCTAAGGCAACTGAACAAGGACATCCAGGCTCTGCAGTGTGTGCTGGACCTGTGCTTTCATGTCACCAGCCAGTGCAGTCACTGCTTTGATAGCAGGCTGGAGGGGAAGGATTTGTAGTGAGCTTGGCTGAGTCTCAAAGCAGCAGGTAGCCTTCATTGTAAATATCTGGGGAGAGGATTAGAGGTTAACATGGCACAGCACCTTGCCAGCCTGGTCACTGCAGCTCTTACAGGGTGTGAGGCACTGTAGCTCTGGCACGCCTGTCTGTCTGTTCCACAATGCAGGGAAGGGGACCAAGGCCATGGAGGGGATGCCCACTTGGCACTAGCCATCCTTTCCTTTCACACTTGACAATCCCAAATGCAATCAAGTGAAAAAGAATGTTGGAAAGGAAATAGGAATTGAATAATCCCTATATTAAGGATTTTGCTTTTTGCTTGTATAGTGGTAGCATCCAGTTGCAAAGAAATGTGTGAATCATTGTCCAGCTCTATCTCCAGCAATATGCAGTGATCCAACATTATGGTCTGACATTATGCAATTTCCTATAAAACCATTAAAACATTCAGATTTCTTTTAATGCATGCATAAGGTTTATTTCTCTTTTCTATCATCTAAAAAGATAAATGACCATTTTTTTGTCCTGATAATAGATGGTTTTCTTCTCAGGTTGTCTCAATAATTACTCTAAATAAATTTTAGTAGAATTTCACCTCATTAGTTCTTTAAAAGTAGGTGCTATGTTCTGGGATTTCAAGTACAACTTTAGAGAGTACAAATAACTCTCATAAAGAGGCCATTTAATCAAATTGCCAGCATAAATTTTGCAGTGTTTTAGATGTGTTCATAATGTGTAATACATACAGCTCTATTAAAATTATAGTTGTTAGCATTTTCTTATCAAATCATTGAAGATTATATATAAATTTAATTTACGTTTAAGTTCCTTATGTGCAGTCCTAAAGTATAATATTGTAAAGTTTATGATCATAAAATGTGGTAAGATTGTAGGTTCTGCCTATCAGTATGAAATAGAGCTGTGGTAGACTAGGAGTACTCAGTCCATAATTCCATTGCAGTTAAAAGCAGGAAGGATTAACAGCTCTCATAGAAAAGTACTGCATTTTAGGAGTGCCTTTATTTGTTAAATTAATAGACTGGTTCTCAGTTTTGATACTAAAAACTAACTCTATTAATGTCCTCAGTATGTTCTAGTCTGATTTTAACTTTAGTTACTGTCATTTTATATTACCTAAAATGGAAACACTATTACTGGTCTTTATGTCCTGTTAAGTTACTTCTATTAAAAAAAACCAAAAAACCTTGCAATTGAACTTTGTCCATAATTCACACAGTCAAAAACTCTGGATTTTCTAAGTAAATATATTTTTTGATTAGTACAGAAGATACCTTTGTATTCTACTCATTAGAATAACACTTTTATGTTTTATAAACTGTCAACCTGTTACTTTTTCTGTAATTGATTTTGATGTTCCTTCCTTCAAGATCCACATATCGACTCAGAGTAGGAGTGATAATAAATAGCATAACAACTACAGATAGCCATTGCCAAATAACCAGTGTTATTGCCCAATCTTATACTAAAAATTGTATTTATTAACAGGATTATAGCAGACATCATACGGTATGGAGATTTGGTAATGAACCAGATTCAAAAACATGATAAGATTTGCTTTCTTGGCTCTGAGTTTGGGGTTTTTAAAGATTGTTTTAATATGCTGAGGTTTCAGTGGGTTAAAGTCACAAAGAGGAGAAAGAGGCTGATAACTTTGTAATAATTATTATAAATACATTTTGTGAAGTTTCATTAATATTCAGTTTTGATTTAGCCTACAAGGAGCAAACCTTGACCTTTTTCATTTTAGAGGAAACTGAGGAATAAGGGCTTTGGAAATCACTGTTTTGAGCTGTCTGTCTAGTAGTCTGTTATTTTATTTTAGATATGTGTATTTGATCTTTGGGATAACATTTTCTTTCCTCAATAATAATTTTGTGTCTGACAACAGCCATTTCTTAACCTGCAATATTACTTTTACTGTTGTGGTGTGTAAAATAGATCTCATACTTCTATTCTTCATACGTCTATAGGTGCTTTTATACCATAGCACTTCCAGTATGTGTACCAGTGTCTTGCCTTCACTACAAGGGGAAGAGAATAGTTCTACAGTACATGTTAATTATGTGAGAAAAATTACATTTTGAAAGTACATTTACTATGAAATTGTAACTATATAGCTGCTTCTAAGTGTTTAAAAATACTTTTATATAGTAGCATAGTTGAGCATGCTATATATAAAGTGTTTTAGAATATTTTACAAACACACATATGTAAAGTATCATGTAAATCCAAATGTAGTTAAAGTTGTGGAAATACAATGAGTGGAAAGATAAGGTTTTCGTTATCAAAAATGTTGAATTTCAAATTTATTGAAAAAATAATTTCAGCATTGTGGGTTAAATATGTCAATGTAAACCAGAAATCTCTTACAAATGGATACAGTTTACATTCAGATCTTTTGCCATACTTACAAGTCAGTTTGATTTATAGATTTTTAATTTATTCATGGTCTGACTCAGCAACTCTGCTACACCAGCCCCCTATGTCCTCTAATTACAAATGAAAAATACATACTTCTACTTGTCAGGAAACATACCTTCATTGTTTCTTGAAATGGTCCAAATGAGTAAATGTTTAGCTTTATTTTTTCGGTTGCACTTTTGGATTTCTTTTCTATTTAAGACCATGTCCTTTAAAAAACAAAATACTGGACAGTTTCACAGTGGAAGGGAGGTCCATAGTCCAAGTTGCTGCTGCGAGCCAGGCTAGCATCGGAGCTTGAGCAGCCTGACCAGGTGAGCTGTGGACATCCCAGTGGACAGATTTACAGCTTCCCTGGCAAGCTGCTCAAGCACCCTCATTGCAAAGGATTGTTTTCTTGTTACTATTGCCTCTTGGCACCTCTTTTCTTCTTTCCACCCCTCTGTGTGAGAACTGCTCTTAGATCCTGCCTTAGCCTTCTCTTCTCCCCGCTAAAAAATGCCAGTTTTCTTCCCACTGTCTTGGGTAACATCAGCAGCCCCTGACCATGGTAGTAACACTGTGACTAAAATATCTTCACTTTTTGAGCTTGATGAGGGGCAGGAGAAAATGCAAGTGGTACCTTGATCCTCCTCTGCTTGGCTGGCAAGGAGGGAGGGGGGATGGTGAGGCCTTTCCATGGTGTGGCATGAGAGGGCAGAAACCACAAACAGCCCAAGCTGAAGCTGTACTGGCAGGCTGGGCCATGCAGGTGGGCCACAGTTCAAGGGATTAATTGTGACTGTTCCTCAGTAAGAGTCCAGGAAACCAGGGCATTCTATTTGCCAAATTCAAAGGACATAATTTTGAGCATATTTTTTGTTGATACAGCCCAAATATAAACAAGCATTGGACTGGGATTTTAGAAACCCCAGGTCTGATGATGATCTGGCTGCCCTGATTCTTCAGCCAGGTGTCATCACAATACCATTTAAATTAAACAGAAAATAAAACTCTTCTGGGTATATTTTACCAATATTGATTTTTAGACTCACTTTCCCTCTGAAATAGACCAGGCAGTTTATCACCTACAAGTTTTTAATGGTAAATATTAATTCACATTATGATTAATCATATTTCAAAAGTGTCTCACATTTTAATATTGTTGTGGATAGGAAAATGAATCTAAGCAGGTGGTATGCATGCCTTATTTGTACATGCTGCTTAGTAGTTCCTGTTTATCTGTTGGCAAAAAAAATAAGAATGATAATTAAAAATAAATTAGTAGTCTTGAGTCACTTGTAGTAATTCTTGCTCTTTTTCTTTTAAACTGTAAAATGCTGAATTGAGCAGTTTTAGACAAACTTGTCATGTGGTCTTGTAAATATTAAGTAGCGTCTTTGTATATTTCTTCAAATCCAAAGACTTTGGGGGGTTTTGATTGTTTCTTTATAGTAGTTTCCTTGTTTCCAAAGAGTGCTTCATATGCAGCAATAAAGGCAGCATGATTTTCTTTAGCAGTTAAAGAAAAATAAAATTTTCATGTTTAAAGAAAACATTTTCTTTAGTAAGGTTTTTGCCAACTTTTGCTTTATTTTTAAGAAAATGTAAGCTTTATTTCTATCTGAGCAAGTTTTGAATCTCTGTAATAGATCACAGGAAGATAAGCCTTATCTTTAGATAAGTAATATGTCTTTGGCCAGTTACTTTACTTGAATTAATAACATATATTCAGTAGTCAGTATCAATCTTAGACGTTGGTCTTTTCCGTTGGTAACAGAGGCAAAATGCCCATTCAAACACAAATGGACTTGGACAGTCAATACATTACTCTGCCATTTATTTATATATTTAATTCTGATGAAAATTATTATCAAATACGAAATTAATGGTGGAAGTATTAAACTAGTTCATCACTAACAGTCCTATTTCAGATTTGAGCTATATGTTAAATTTCATATAGCATGGTTATTGAAGCTATAGTCTTTGATATAGTCAAAGCCCAAAAGAAAACCAAAACACTGCTCAGCAATATGAATCATTTGCACCAGAAGTCTGACCCAGAAAAGTCTTGAGACTACAAACAGTAAAGGAGGTAATTTCAGAAAGCTCAGTGAATTAATTGCTGTGTCTTAGGGCTGCTTGAAAGTTACTTTTGTAAAAGGAGAAAAGAACTTTCATGGAGGTAGGCATTTTTGATCCCTCCACACAACCCTCCTACTCTCTACTGCTAATTTATTAATTACAGTTATCAGCAGAACTGTCAAATAAGTATGTAGAAATTTTTTTAAAGAGTGGGATTTTGACAATTGTAAAATACTTTATTAAAAGTGTGTTCTCTCAAGTGTAATAGAGACATTCTCATGCTAACTGTGTTGTATTACTACTTATTATTCATAATTAAATATACAGTACTGCTCAACTTCTATCCTTTCTCTTTTCATATTACAAGAACCAGTATAGCAAGACCATGAAATAGATGAAGTCAAAATAATTTTCTCACAAACACAAAGAAACCATTTAATGTTAATTTCTGCTCCTGGCTGTTTCCTAAAATCACTGAATCCTTGCTAAGGGCTCCTGCAGCCATTTTCTGTGAAAGCAAGGGCAGAGTAGGGAGAAGGGGAACAAGGAAAATAAAGACTCTTATGAAGAAGAATAATAATTTCCCTGGGTACTTATACATGATACTGCAGGATTGTGATTTATAACAGGATAATGGCTGTGGCTTAATTGCATTCCCGTTCACTTATTTCTGATCTTTAGAATAAACCTTAACAGACATATTCACACAAAAATATACTCATCCTCACAAATACATATGCATGTATACAAATGTGCACGAATTATTTGCATTTTTTTTCTGCAAAAATAGAGCACCTGAAAGATGCAAGCAGGCTTAACAACTTCATTTATTCCTAAGATTGCCTGATATCTCCCATCATGAAAATCCACATTCATTTTATTGTGGCTCATCCAAAACTTTACTTTTGCTGTTTTGCCACAGTTTATCAAAACAATTAAAAGCATGAGACAGGTGATCTGCTCTATGGAAATAATCAAACACAAACTTCAAATTTGGCCTAGTGTGGCTTTTGCATCACATTTGAGGATTTCTGACCAGTTGTTTTTTTTTAAAGAGCAAACTAACTTCCTGTGTTTAGTCAAATTATGAGCCTTATAAAAATTGTCATTTGCATGAAGTCAGGAGACAGTTTGTGGTAGCTGATCTTCCAAAGAGTCCTCTCACAGCTGGCAGGTTCCAGCCTACAGTTGAGGATTTGAGGCTTTGTGTTGCTGAGGATCATGGTGGATTTTGATGCCTGTTTATCAGAACTGAACAGAGAGGCACTGTCTCGGTGAGCTTGTTACCTCTGTTTCTGGGCTTGTCTTCTTGGAACTGAATTGTCTAAATCTAATAAGAGAGACAGGAAGAGTTGACCCACAGGAAAATATTTTGGGATCAGAAACCAGCAGAGAGTGAGAAACCTGGGGTAACAATTGAAGTGAGAGTTGACTGCAACTGACTGAAATAATAATTTATTTCTTTATTCTTCATGTATAAGTAGAGAAGAAGCTTATCTTTGCATCGGTGTGAGAGAATCCCAGACTTAGCAATCATCCATAATTTTGAAAATGTATCCAATTGTATAACTTCATGCCCTGGAGCATAAAAATAATTTGGATAGGCAACAACACAGATTATTTTTCTCAAAAAAAAATTATCTAGCAAATAACCATCTTTCAGCTACAATTAATAACAGGTTTCTGAAGTGAAAGGTTGAATAGCAAGTATTTGTAAAAATCACTAAACCTAATGGGATCTCAGGTTCGTTTGGGATACAGAGGTGCTACGTGAGTGATTGCTTATAAATGAACATTGTAGAAGTAATACATAGTTATTACACTGCTATTTGAAAAAATATATTTACTGCTGTTTTTTTTTTTTTCTTTTCATTTAGGAGTTACTGATATTTTTACAGAATTTGCCCACAGTACACTGGGGGAATGAAGACATCAGTTTACTCCTAGCAGAGGCCTACAGACTGAAGTTTGCATTTGCGGATGCCCCCAATCATTACAAGAAATGAATATAAAGAGAGAGAAATCATTAGAACCAACGTGTTCTGCAGTATTATGGCATCTGTTGTTCTGGTTGTGCTTTCAGCTCATTGCTCTTTTGTTTGAAGTAAGATGACCATTAAAATTCTGACAGAATTTGCAGAATGAGAACAGAATACCAAAGAAGTGGACAAAGCAGGATATTGAGCACTTAAAGGTGAATTTTTTTGCTCAGCATAAAAAATTAGTTCAGAAATCTTATAACATAATCTTCTTCTTTTTTCTCCTTCTCTAAATAGGAGAATTGTAGTCTGTCTAATTTATGTTAAGCATTTTTTCTGTGTACTTTGGACTAAAACTTACAGAATGATTTTGTCATTACTTCAGTGTCACTGCCATGACTTTATCAGTGGTTTTGGTTGATGAAATTTATCTCCTTTGCGTGGCAAAAAAGAACTATTCCATGATCATACAGACCATATGAGACAGCAAGTCCTGTATTTTGAGGTCTGGTTATAACTCAAAAGACACTGATATTAGCACACCATCTGTTGTTTTTCCATGGCATTAGGTTAGAATACTTCCATAATGTAAGAATATAGAAGGCTGTAATGGAAATTGGTGGCATTTTTCTAAACATTACTCAGTCCTGAAGGATGCTGTAGCTTTTTAGCCATAAAAAGGAGTTACTTAAAGCTGAAGACTCATCTATTACACTGAAAGAAATCCCTCTCAATATATTTTGGAGTGCTTTAAAATAATGAATTAAACAGAAGGCATGGTCTTGTCAAAGTAATTAACGTTTCTCTTTTAAGGCTTTGCGATTTTTCAGCATGGAAGTTCACTTTTAAGAGATGTATCAAGAAGCTTGGTTTACAAAGCAAGATATATTTTTATCTCAGTTGTTGCCTTATTCTCCATTTCTAGGAAGTTAGAAAAGGAAAATTAATATATCTTTCCAAAGCTTTTTTTGTTAAATAATTTAATACCTTTTTTCCCTGATTATTCAGAGGAAGAGAGCTAGCTCCCAATAACAATAACAATAGCAGTAACTGTATACTCAGATTGCTCGTGGGTCATTAGCAGAACAAAAATCCTCTATGAGTTTACAGACTAAAATTGTTTCTTCATATAACCATAGGATACCGAGTAATTTCTTAAAACTTACATAATTTAAGTGCACTATTTTTTTTCAAGGAATATTTTCTGATATGAATTCTAATTTTGCTCTGTTTGATGTAAATAACTCATATTAATTTGTGCCTACCATACACATGCAGGTTATGAAGAGTGAGAGTTGCAATAAGCAATACACCTAAAAGTTCAGACTTACTATTCCTCAGTTTGGAGTCTTGTGTTGCACAGTGTTGCACAGAAAGTGTAGTGCACTCTTAAGTTTGGGAAATAAAAAACCTTCAAGAGAATTTCTCTTATGACTTGTTATTGGAAGACTGTTTTCAACGTCTTAAAAATATGTAGATACATATTTTAAAGAGAGCTTTCTAAATACGTTAGTTACATTACTTGCTTTAGGGGCCTTAGTTCTTCACATAGACTTTATAATAATTAGGTGTTTCAGGGTAAATAAAGTACCAACCAACATGTGGTTATGAGACCACCTATATTTTAAAAGTGTATGAAATCTTTGGTAGAAGATAAAGAGAATTATTTCAGAAGCAGGAGTGTTTGGCAGTTAGGATGCGTTTCTTTTTCAGTGGTGTCAGCCGGGTGTTTCAGTTGTGATGGATACAGGGTCAGGCCTCCCAGATGGCTGCATTTGTGCCTGGAATGTGTAGTGGATCTGTGCTTCCTATGTGTCTGTGTACTGCTTTCTGTAACTTCAGTTCGTGGTCTAATGTATCAAAATTTATGTTTACAAAGAATGTCATATTGTGCCTAACAGTGTCTACCAATAACAGAATAAAAGAAACATGAAATCTATGACCGTTTGCTTTAAACTTAGTATCTGCAATCATTTGTTAATAGAAATGCATATTATTGTAACGAGAGAAGACAACACAGCATTAGCTGTTGTAAAGGTTTTCTATAATTAACTTTTTTCTATTAAGACGTTATTTAGGTAGTTACATGCAACGTGGAAAGTTGACCCAAAGTTGTCTGCTGTGTCAGATGCTCCTGCATAACATTTTTGGGACTGGATATATAAAATTTCCTTCATTGGGTCCATATAAGTTGTCTGCCATGTCTTCCAAATTCAACAGGTACCTCTTACTTCCCTTGGAAGGAAGTATTACCATTAGAGGTCACATTTACTATTGAGTCTGTGTCAGAAGTTGAATATTGTACTTGAGCACATTGCTTTTTAAGGATAGTGGGAAGTTTCCTAATACAATACCAATGTTTATTTATGTAGATACAGATTTTTCTGGAAAACATGATATAGATATATAAATGACATTTATATATCTATATAGATAGGAGTAGTTCTCAGTAAATAGGAAGCCGATATTTATGTAAAATTTCAAATTTTTATCAAAAGCCCACACATTTAACAATTTTACATCTCAGGTAAAATGTCATTCCAAACAAAATATTGCATAGAAGAGGAAATAGCATTATCATTATTACATCCCATGTACTTAGTTTTTTCAAAATTCAAGATTCTGAATATTATAAAATTCCTTTGTAATATGTATTTTCTTATGAAGGAGGCATCTTGACACATCACTAGTGAAACCAGGCAGTAATTTCCTAGAACTCATGTGAAATATTGAAATTGCAGTGTCTAAAATGTGTGTTAAATAATTTCTGTAATAAAAGTTTAAACTAGACTGTACAATATAAGAAGATTTATGACTACAGAATTTGAAAAATGTAAATAATAAATTAGTTAACTGTGTAAATACAGTACATGGAGTAAGATAGACATGTAAGTTGAAATTTTATGTAACTCTGTAATATGTTATAAAAAATTAGTTTCATTATTTTTTGGCGCAATTCCATATGGAAAGGCCTGTTAATTTGTTTTTAATTTCATAACTACAGAATAGAACTATCTGAAGTTCCATGGTATGCTCCTGACAAACATTACCACTGAGGCACTGGTTAAAACTGTAAAACTGGTGAAAGATGGGGAAATAAACACATATTTATGAAGTGCTATATAGAGTGGAAAGTTTGTGTTTATTGTCTTCTTCAAGCACATTGCACCCTACGCCAAAGCATGGATTTGGTGTTTCTGTTTTATAGCCTCAAAATCCTCTATCACAAGAGGAGATGCATTAACAGAACCTCAGATCTGTTACGTTTCTGCCACTCTCTGCCTGTGTATCTTGCAGGTTTTGCAAGTTGGTAGTCCAAGAGTGTGTCTGTGCATAGACCATGTACATACAGGGTACTGAGCATTTTCTGGACAAAGCAGGTGAAGACATATTTGACACCACAGCAGACTTAAAATGAAGAGAAGGTGGAGCAAATCATGGCAAGGCACACAGAGGAGGCACAGAATTCTGTGTGGCTTTGGGGGTGCAGGAGAAGGGGAAACTTCAGCTTATAGTGGGGAAAAAGTAAACAGGTGATGGGGTCAGTAAGCACTGGAAACTAAGATGATTTAAGCAGATTAACAATCAGGGAGAGATGTCATATATGTACATGTATATGTATATGTAGCTCAAGTCCCTTATGCCAGGAAAGCTACTGGGAGACTTCGGTAATCCAATGTGTCTGGTGAGAAAATACACAAGGAAGGCAAAGAAAACAACTTCTCTCTTTAAAACTCCACACCACATTCAGGGGAAAAGAGACAGGGATGCAGAGGCAGTCTGTCTGTTATGTGCTTGAATGACAATGAATTGTAATCATGCTGGTTTCTCACCTTGAATAAAATTTGTGTTTCTTCATCTGCTGTAATCCTCTGAAGATCCTGCCTAAAATCAGCAATGGGAGATCTTTCAAATTGTTTTTGCAAAAGCAGAAGAGATCAAGATGGTGGAGTAAGGGCCCAAGGGGTCACAAGGTATGTGCTGGTATTTGTTGATTTCTTGAGCAAAAGGAGCCCTGGAAAACTGGTATTATGGGCAGATGGAGGACTTTGTATGGCTATAAATGTGAAGTACAACAGAAAGGACTTTCTAAAAATCTGGTCTGTACTTCAGGTCACTTCCTCCTTCGAAACAGCGTGGAATGGAAGGTAAGTACTTTGTAGCACATTACATTCTTTGGAGATAGGAAGAGGAGGTGAGGTGGAAAAGCTCCCAGTCCAGTGATCACTCAGGCAGAATTCTGTGCCATGGGAAAGAACTGCAGTTCAAGTGCTTATCACTGTATGATGGAGAGTCAAATTCCTGAGCAATTTAATTCCAGATCATTTGCATTTTTATAAGCTAAAGCTAAAATCTTGCATCCCATCTAATTCCTTAAGCTTAGTGTAGCTGAGGCAGCATGGGAGAAAATAATTAAATTGCTATGGCACCATATCAAAGACTCTTTTAACACTTCAAAGTCTTCTGTGTGGAGCCCACAGGAGAGTCAGTGCATGTGCCAGAAATGAGAGACTGAGAGCTGTGATGCTAGAGAAAGCCTCTCAGAGACAGGCGCTCTGAAACTTGGGCTTTTTCTGGCCACAGGAATTTTCTATAAGCTTCCAGAGGAGAATTAATGTGCACAGTGCATAGCTGTTTGAACTGGGCTTCCATGTTTGTTCTTGTAATCAAGCTTCCACATCAGAGAAAATTAAAGTCTGAAATTGCAGCCAGTATGGACAGAGGTGCTTAGAAACTCATGCTCCAGGCACAAGCTTTAAAGTCTGAACTGCAGTACAGTTATTCATTTTGTTCCTAGTACAGAATCATCTAGAAGGGTAAGTCAGAAATGGCCAAAAGTTCTAGCAGAAGTCTATTGCAATGTCTATTGGTCTGTTATCAAGTCAATCAAGATTTAGATTTTTCTATGATTCTCCTGTTACATATCCTTCAGAACTGAGATCTCATTTCTGTGAGATCTGGATTTGGGGATCCAATCCATTTTATTCCAGAAATTTTTTATCCAGCCATCACTTACTTGTGCCTACTCAGAGATCCTCCTTATGGGAAGAAGGGCTTTCTGAAATTTAGAGCAGCAGAAGAAAAAAACCCCAAACCCAACAAAACCAAACAGGGAGAATAGAGGAGTTTTATTCCCATTAATTTCTGATTTTCAGAAAGGAAAAAACATGCCTCTTGGGGTATTTAGAGAACTTCATCCTTAAACTCAGAATGCAATCTCTCACATAGAGCTTTTTTGAAATTCAGCTTATGTATTTTCATATATTTCCATCTTCCTCCAGAAAGATCTGAGATTTCCAGTGAACAGTTCCTGCTACCAGCCCATTTGATCAGTTCTGTTCACTCTTCTAGCAACAGCAGAAATACAAAATACGTATCTGTCATGACAGCTCTCAGGAGGTAATGAAATACCCAGGCTTATCAATAGTTAGATGGCTATCTCACTCATAAAATCTCATTCACACAGCAAACAGACTTGGTAATTTTTCATCTCTTGTGGTCAAAAAATAAGTCTGTAGCTCCAGCTCAAAGCTGTGCTTGTAGAAGCACAGCCAGACTCTAGCTAACAATAAACTATATATCTGGAGAAAGAAATTTAGTCCTATACTTACCTGATCAAGTAAAAACTTTTCCTAAGACATCAACAAGTATTTGCTGCAACTGTATAGAATATATTGTCTCATGCAAATAAATAATTCAGCTTTTGCCTGCAGAAATGAATAAAGTTGGCATATCAGTAAAGAAAATTTTCAGTTATATTTTTCCCCAGATATTTTACTATTATTGCATCAGTGAAAAATTCTGTATACATTTTAAAAAGGAGTACTTTTTCTTCCATCACTGTCATCAAATACAGGGCATCAGACTTCTTCACATTCAGGTGAAGCAGCTATCACATTCTCAGTAAAGGAACTTTATGTGAATGTTTTGATGGTAAGGGCCAGTCTGTTGCATGCATGGGTTGTGATAGCTAATCCAAATAATGCAAATCATAGTATTGTCTCTGTTATCTATGACAGAATAATAAGAAAAAGTTCATCTCTTCTCATCCAAGGATGCCTGTTCAGTTTTGAAAACTTGTATTCATTATGGAAATGCTCTGAAAATAATATATTTTATATATAATATACATATATAGTATTATTCAATTTTCATATAAATTTAAATTAAATTGATACTAGTGGCCAGCAAAGACTTTCCAAATCCAACAAGCATTCCCCAGGAAATGTAATAAGCACAAAATATTTATCTTGGCAAGGGATATCAGTGGACAAAAGATTTAGTGTTGGTTAAGTAGTAACTTTGCTTGTGCAAATTATTGTCTTCACAATCTTACAGTGTGTCAGAAATGGAGAGACATCTACAATCTGAGCTTTACTCACAGTCCTTTTGGAGCCAATGGAGAGAATCAGGTCTTTATTTCCTGACCACAGAATGCTCTGAGTTGGAAGGGACCCACAAGTATTTTGAAGTCCAGCTCTTACGTGAATGGCCTGTTCAGGATTGAATCCACAACCTTGGTGTTGTTTGCACAAGGCTCCAGCCAGCTGAGCTGATCTGAGACCCTTCAAGGTGCCATCCCCCCTGCCTCTGAGTACACCCTGGACTGTGCCAAGTGCCACAGCCATGTCCTGGTGCCCCCAACATATGGAGGACGTGGAACTTTTGGAGCAAATCCAGAGGAGGAACATGAAATTTATAAGGGGATTAGAGCTTCACTATGAAGACAGACTGAGAGAGCGGGGGCTGTTCAGTCTGGAGAAGGTTCTGTGAAGATCTCATAGCAACCTTCCAGTATCTGAAGGAGGAAGCTGGAGAGGGACTCTTCATCAGGGACTGTAGTGACAGGACAAGGAGTAATGGGTTCTAACTGAAAGAAGGGAAAATTAGGTTAGATGTATAGAATAAATTCTTTACTGTGAGGGTGGTGAGGCACTGGAACAGTTTGGGCAGAGAAGCCCTAAGGCCTCGTCCTTGGAAGTGCTCAAGGCCAAGTTGAATGGAGCATTGAGCAACCCAGTCTAGTGGAAGGTGTCCCTGCACATGGCAGAGGGCTCAGAACTAGATGATCTTTAAGGTCCCTTCCATCCCAAACCATTCTATGATTCTGTGATTATTCTGTGACTCTAAGTGAGTGACACTCAAAAAGTTGTCTGTCTCTCCACTGGCTCCAAAGGAGCCCAGAAGACAAACAGCAGACATCTATAGATAGATGTCAGCATTGCCAGTTTGGTATTTTGAAGTGGCTGCTACAATTGCAGTTTGAAACAGCATTTCTGTACATAAATTAGAAGGAATCGCAAGCTGTCTCAGATACATTCTTAAAAGGCACACTTGAATTTCAAATCTTATATTCATTTTCATGGCTCAAATAAGTTATAATCTGCAACTCACATTGACTTGTTTGCTGCAGCTACTGTACTGTGACATCAACCTAAGGTAAGCTTCAGCTCCAGCTAGATGGTGGCTCAGCCCATTAGCTTGCTGTTTATATTTGCTCTCTCTCCTGCTGTGAATAAAGTATAGCCCTGTAGCACAGCCAGAGATAAAACTTAGTACCCTTGCATGCAAATTGAAATGAGTGGAAAAACAAATGTTGACAAATTACTTCATTTTAAAATGGAATCTTTGCACTGTGATCTTCCTCCTACCGCTTGTTATGTAAATAAACGTTATAGGCTGCTAAGTAAAATGTATAGGACACAAATTCCCATTCTGTCTAACCAAAAGTAATAGTAATGGTAGGGTTTACTCTTCCTGTTTAAGTAGCATCCAAACTGTATAATCTATTTTCCAGACAGTAAGGAAGATAAAGATCCTACCTCACAGAATGGAATGTGCAGAGCACTACAGGGAGTGTTGGCTGGGATGGTGATATCTGACAGGGACTGAGGACTTGACAAATGACCGGAGGAGGCCCTGCTTAGCTGACCAGATTTCCAATCCACAAATTAGTGTGAAATACATTCACTTCATATACCTGCATGTTTCTTGAGAACACAGTATGTTAGCAACAAAATGGCCTGATTTTGTCCTGACTGAATGTGTCCTTTACTAAAACAAAAATACCCCCCCCCCCCAAATTAGTAACCCACCAGTAACATATTATCAGTCCATGAGATAAACAAAGTAATGTCATTGTTGTGAAACTGTTGTTGAAGTACACTGACATCAAGCAACAGTATTAGCAATGGAAAAACTGGAGGCTATTGCTGAAGTATAGAATGAATCCAACACTGGTATGAGAAATACTTGCATGTGATAGGAGTTGACACACAGTGTCTGCATTTAGAGGTTAGACTAGTTCTCAGAGCTCTTTAAAACCTTTCATTCACTTTTATGAATGGAGGTGTATTTTTTACCATGTCTGGAGAAAAGGCAAAATTTGATACAGAGGGCTTCAGAAATGGCAAGTTTCCATGTTGTCCCCTCTTTAGTTTAGAGACCCATCTCTGTATCAGTCCACTTTAAATTGTTGTTCCTCAACTAAATTAATAACATCAATCTTTTGTCTTGCTACTTGCATACACTGATTATATTTTATACAATGTTCTTGTAAAGTATTGATGTAGAAAGTTTCTGTAAGACAGCACTGGTGCTCTCTTAATTTCAAATTATCAAGTAGAGCTAGGGGAAAATATATCAAGTTTTATTGAGCAGGGACATTGTGAAGATGCCTCTTTTCATTCTGAGTTATTGCTTCAGTTCCTTAAACTGCTCTAGGCTCTTTATGTAGATTTTGTTAGACTCCTTTCTAACTGGCAGGACAAACTCAACTTTCCTCTAATTTAGGAGATACTAGCAATGGTTGGAGGAAAATGGTGGTTAGAGGGCATAGATGCCATAATTGGTAACATCATCGAACTCTATGATTGATATCAATAGATTGATACAGTCCCAACAAATAGAAATTGGTAGCAAACCATTTGTATAGTTCTGGGATCCTGAGGGCCAGCATGTATCTTCGACAATCTTTTGGAGACTAGTAAATACTACCAGCTAGATTTTAAACTCAGTTCGAAAAACAACTGTGCAAAACATTTGTGTGTACTCTTGAATTTTTTGTCAAATCCAGTTTTGGGCCCTAAGTGTTAAAACTGTAAAATAATCTTCCTGATCTGTCATATTATGTGGTAAGTTTATATTGTATGCAGTAAATATATTTGAGAATTTAGTAATGGCACAAATGTGTATCTCCACTTTTTTATAATCATCTTTATAAGCTTTTTTTTCCCCACTGGCTTTCAAGGCACACTAACAGGAGCAAAAGAATGAGAAAATGATATAGCATCAGCTTCTGGCTTATTGAAAAGGAAGTGATTTAAACTTCAGAAATAATTGGTAGGTTTCTTTTCTTGGTGAAAGAAAGTGTCATTTCAGGACCTGAAACCAGGTTCCAGTTACAAGATTCTTTTTTATTAAAGGAAAAAAAGTTCAGGCAAAAAAACCAACAACAAACCTGAGAGATCTGAGGCAGCCCACAGGATAAGAGCAACCTGAATGGGGACTAAGTGTTGCTTATGTTTAAAGTGCAAATTAATTTTCTCTCTAGAGAAATGAAGTAGCTCAAAGCTATGAAAATCTCATACGTGAACAAGGACTATTAAAGAAACTGCCAGTTAAGACAACTGATGGAACAAATGCAGCAGAGGAAGAACATTGAAATTGATGGTGACTAGGCAAAAATAGATAAATGGAAACAAAATACATCTGGAATTTCCCTACCTACAATAGGAGATTAAGAGAAATAGCCTGAAAACTATCCAAAGACAGAAACAGCATTCCTTTCTGTAGAAGGAAAAAAGGAGAAAAGAATAGACAAGAATTAATCTGACTGGATGATCTGTTGAAAGGAAAGCAGTCCAATACATTTCTAACCAAATAAAGATACTGACCATTTTATTGTCTTGGATGGCAGGATAAAGAAAGAAGGAAGGCAAAGCATCCTTTTGAAGCAGCTGTGTTGTCACCCAACAGGTATTATTCAAAGTACCCCTTTGAACAGACAGTTTGCTGCCTACATTGCTCAGAGGATCTCTTGAAGTTGCTTCCAGGGACCATGAAGAGCCAAAGATATGCAGACAGCCTCCAACCTCTGTCCTACTCCCGGTTACTGAGGACACGTGCCAAGAACTGAGATGGATTTTTCAGCTACATAAAAATGAGCAGTAGGAATACCTCCCCTGCCTACTCCGTGCCATTGCTGAGGGAAAATATAAAGAACAGCTGGCATAACTCTTCTGCTACTTGAAATAGAATTATCTTCAGGACCTTTTCCTTGCTAACAAAGAACATCTCTTGGGCAGTTTGGAGATTCTTGTATTACAGCTTTGTAATGTGGATACCTTACAATTTAATAATATGCTCTCATATTTTAGGAAGAAACACAGACTTTTGAAAAACACAGTGATTTCCATTGCTGTACACAGATACTGATGGCCACTATTTTGATTCAATATTTTGTGGTGAATTGATGCAGCAATGATAGTGTCAAAATCAAAGTAAGTAAAAAGTAAGATATTTCTCAGTGGTTGTACCCAAACTCTGCTGGTTCCCTGAAATTAAAATGTACAGCTGATGCTACACTCCTTCAAAGAAGTTCATGCAAAGAGACTGTCACCTTGAAATACTTCTTTCTTTACCCTGCTCTATTTGACAGAAATGTTACTGATTTTATGAAAGGAGGATGTATGAAATCTTATTAGACCATCTTAGGGAGTAGCAAAAACTCTTGGGGAATATACTCATTTGTTCCGACTCAAATTCTCTGCACAAGCAAAAAAAACCATGTGGGGAGGACCCAACCCCACTATTTTTATTGACGTTTTGCAAGTCTAAGCTTCTCCATTTTTTCCAAATTAAATTTTTACCAATAAACTCTATCAGATGGAACAATGGATTTTGCAGAATTGCTATTTGACAAAATTTTGTTTAAAAAAAAAACCCAATACCCCAAACCTCCAAATCTCCAGAGAGCTGTCTTGATGTCCAAATGCCGTGGCTCTGCAAACACTTCAGAGCTGGTACACGGGAGGGCGCATCTATCCTACAGATGCAGAGCCCGAGCCGCACTCGGCAGTCGGCTCCGCAGCAGTAACCCTTTATTCTGAGACACAAAAGCCGACTTTAGCAATCAAGGCTCCAGCTAGAACACAGGAGCAGTAAAAATAGCCTCAGCCCAGGAGCTTATGCCAGACAGGGATGGTTGCATTACAAGCCAGGCTTCAGAAATTACTCGCTTCCCTTCAGTCAGGACAATCAAAAGAAATTTGCTTAACCAGCCATGATGCTGCCTTCAGAACCAGGGAAATCATGTGCATGGTTTCTGTGGGTTTTTAGGGGACTGGTCAGATCTTCCAGGATCTGTGTGACAGGACAGTTCTTCAGGGAAATAAATCCAGCAAAATGTGGCCTTTAGTGTACATCTTGCTATGCTTTGGCATATGGGCTGAAACTACAGGAAAATAGCAGTCTGAAGACATGGACCATATGGTAAAATCAGTGAAATACCAGCAGCAGTAAGACTGGAATGACATCTCTCTCCATACTGGTACTGTGTCTCATTAAAGTTTTATATTATATTATATTCTGGCTGTCCCAGACAGAATTAGGGGCCTCTGTGTGAGGTATTCAACAATCACTTTGCCTTGAGCAAACAAAGCTGGGAAAACAACAAAGACTGGGATTTAGAAATCCCAGCCTAAAGCAACAAACAGCACAAAGCAGAGTCTCATAGCTTGTTGTAAATGCCTCTGATCATGGGATTTATCACTCTCCCACCTGTATTCTTCTAATCTAGCTACTTAGCCTCTGCAAGCTGATTCAGAAAATGACTATCTGAATGCTTCAGCTGTTCACCTTGAGTAATACCATGGGGCCAGAATATCTCTGCAACTTGGTTCAATATTGAAATGAAAGGAGACAAAATGAGCACGTGCATCACGTAGGGATGAATCCCAGTTAAAGTGTCTATAGTTTCTTCATTACAAAGACAGGTATTGGCCCATGGTATCATGAAGGAGAAAAGCAGAGTCATGCTCCGACTTCGTTTTTTGCACAAGGCAACACTGTCTTCCTGCTCCCATGGGGAGACCATGCCAAAATCCTTGAGACAAGACCGATCTCTGAAAGTTCATCAGTAGTGCTTATTTCACCTTTTTCAGTTTGAACTCACCTATCTTTAGGCAAGACAATAATCCCCTGTAGCAAAAATTTCCAAGCAGTTCTCTCCCTACCTCTGAAATCTGGGAAGCTCTGGAGCTGCTGCATTGCATACCAGCACAATATTTTCTAGTACTTGGGCATCTGCATCTGGGGTAGTGCTTCTCCTAATAAACCAAAACAATCAATTAAAACAGTAGCCAAGGCATGTAAAACCTCCAGAGCAACCTAACAGGTGAAGGAAAGCAACCAGACAACCAGATACCAGTAAGACCCCAGTAAGGCCCCAGATAAAATAAAATCTGCAAACTAATTGTTTCCTTAATGGGATAATTCTTCTGAGGATTGCTGTTTGGAAATGCAATGGCCTGGAAAACGAGGTCAATAAAGCAACAAAGGACAACTAACATAGCTGAAAGGGGGAGCATTTGATGGAAATAATTTAATCACCAAACTAATTCCTTATCTATGTGTTAAGTGGGGAATGCTGGTTTGGGAATGCAATGGAGCATGCTAAGTCTTAACAGCTGAAGTCCTAACAATGTAGTTAGCTGCTCTTAGATGTAGCAACACATTCCCTTTGGGATGAAACGACTTCTCTTGTGCTGCTTTTCTCCAAAAAGTATTAAAATGTCTAGAGCCAGTAACAAGAACTGTTTTGTTGCTTTTGAGATGGGGGTTATTCAATATGCACAACATACTACCTTCATGTTTTCTTTCTTACCATATTTTTCTTTCTTACCAAGTCACCCTGGTTGCTGTGTACTTGATGCCAGGTTTATCAGAGTTACTCTGGTCTGAAAGGTAATGGCAGGCCCTTTGTGAAATCCTGCACCACTACCACTGAACTCCACTGTCCAACATGGGATATGCTTTAATGTGAAGTTTAAGACACTCTGATGAAATGTCATCCCTTGCAAAAATTCCTCCAGTGTAACTTGTCACCAAGTCCTCTTCTTCTATTGAAGTTTATCCTGGCCAAAAAGTGGTATCAGAGTTTGCTGCCTCTTACCATCACCATATGGGACAGAATGTCATGTAATTCAGGCCAGTTTTCCAGAAAATCAGGAACCATTGCTGTATAACATGGTCAAATATAGTCTGCCTTAAGAGAAGACCCCAGGAAATAATATAGCATCTAACACAAAAGAAGGCAGTTCCACAATAAAATAGCAGAAATCTATGCTGTTCATTGACAGTCTGTAGGCAGACAATCTAACGTTACCTGAGACTTTTGAGCCACAGCCTTTCTAGTGTTAGTTCTATGCTTTTATATGTTTTCCATAGATATGTTTTCAAAAGATTCACTTTGAATTTGTACATAGCACTTAATCTTTCAGAAATATGCAGTTAAAATTGAGTTAGGAAGTACAGCTGCGTCTGTCCCTCCCAGATAAGGGATAGGAGTATTCATCTTTTTGTTTGTGGCACAGAAAGGCTGGAGACCAGCCAGTGTTTAGCTGTATCAACACTGTAAGGTAGACTCTGAGGGTACCAAGAAGTATCACAAGTCTAGACAAAGTGGGTTAGCAAAATGACCTGTATGGATTAATCCAAGAATTTCAGAAAGGAGAAAATGAACCATCAAATATGTAGCTAATCAGGCTCATGAGGTATAAGGAGACCAAAGAGTCAAGAATAGATAGTCCATAAATAATAAGATGCCATGCTTCAGGGGCAAGAATGTTGCTGATTTAATATGATGTGATTTAACTGCTTGTGTTTTCTGTTAACAGACCCTTTCCAGCACAGTCTGATCATCGTTTAGGTTTTCATGTTCTGTGCCAAATGATGCAAATACTATGCATATGGAGAAATGCATTGGAATGTGTAATACAAGAAGAAAGAAGATCTATATTAAAAGGTAAGCCCAATAACAAAAAAGCAAGATGTCATCAAAGTTCCAGAGTTTATACCTTTGCCTTATTAATATATTTTCTCAGCTTTGATGTAGCAAATCACCTTCAAACACAGGATGAATCTTGAAAGCTGTGTCTCTGTCAGAGCTCATGCTGTTCACTAATGATTTGCTGCTACTGTCTACTGGAGAGTACTCTCATTAAACCTACAAGCCCTCTTTCAATCAGAAAAGCAACCTGGGGTAGAGGAACCACAAAGCATCTTCGTTTATAAGAAAAGGTGTCTCTCTCCATTAGCCAGAAGAGGCAAAATTTTATCTATGGAGTTGCAAAGAAGCATGTGATATTTTCTGAGAGGCATCAGGGTGTGCTTCCACAGCAGCTCAGAGCAATCTAGGACTGAGTAACTGTAACCTGCATATTCCCTGTGGGCCAAGGTTGCAAACCTCTATCCCCACTCTTGCATTAGCCCTGGCATCTCTCTGATTTCATGTGGATCCCATCCAGGGAACTTGCCCTGCTGAAAGCTAATTATTTTATTTCATAAGCTTTCAGTTTTTCCAGCTCTGTGAACCACTTCACTATGCAATCAAATAAGTGCCTGTGCTAAAGTCACAGAGAAGGGCATAAAAAGCTGGAAATGGGCAGGATAGTGGTACCAGAGCTTGATCTAGATTAGCTTAAAACACATGCTGAGATGCTTTTCCTGAGGGCTTTAAGTGGGGCAGGCCACAGAGGTCTGATCTTCTGCCAGCTGCTAGCTAACCCATGCTCACATTTTGATACTGTGTTTAGGCCTTTCTTTTCCTCTATTGCTTTCACCACACAGCCTAAAGAAAAGAATTATTTCTTCTAGTCAGGCTTTCTGTATTTTCTTGGTGTTTGCCACTGGTCAGAAGAGAAGGAAAGCAGTGCTGCTGGTCTATTGGACTCATGGAAAGGGCACATCTGGTATGTGAGCAGTGATGGGCTGCCCTCTCCACACCACAAAGATGGACAATATTCCCAGCATTTATTGTTCAAACTCTAATTTACAGAGAACAATCTTCTCTCATTGAAAATCATCAGTTTTACACCAGAGTACAGCAGAGAATATGTACAAGGTACTTCAAGGATGCTCACCTCCCTTCAGCTCTGCTCTTCCTGGTCACAAGAGTCACCTTCCTCTGACAGCAGCCTGCCCTCTTTCTCTCCCTACCCCATTACTTTACAGTGCTTCCCTCTATTTCCTGCTTTTGGCACTTTGCTTTTCCAACTAGGCCAATGTTTACATACTTCTTCTTTTTACTTATATGAATTTTTTTTTGTCTTTAGACCTTCAAAAGTGTTCTTAACAATTCTTTTTTTTAATGTCCTGGCCTGTGTGCTCATTTAATCAGAATCTCTTACATAAAATGTACCCCAGGAATTCAGTCATCTCTCTTTGGTTTGCATATCTTGTATTAAAAGTATTGCTTAAAAATTCACACTGTAATTCTTACTCCTTGCTTCCAAAGCCAGTGGGTAAATCCTGACACAGAGATGGACTCTGTTATATGACAGCACATTCATTATGTATAATTACAAAGCACACGAGCTGTTATTCAGTGTTGTTAGCTTGGCTTCAGTGGAATTCCAGAACACATCTGTACACAATTTATAGTTGTTTATAACATATGCTAGCACACAGTGTGTGAACAGCTAGAATTTAAACTCAGATCCTGCATGAGGCTCTTTACGAATCACAGCTGCTGCCAGTATTGCCTGGTCTTGGAAAACAGGAACAGTGGAATTCTACTCAAGGCAAAATGAAGACGAAGCATGAATGCCAGGGCTCCAGGAAGAGGGCAGAGATTTGGCTGACTCTAGAGTAACTTTCTTTTTCTTCAAATAAGGATATGGAGAACTGTGGGTAGATTTTAGGAATTCTTTTCTGAACATTCAATTAATTTTTTTTTAAAGATTAATGATTGCCTGACAAAACAGGGAATAAACTTTCAGAGTGCAAGAGAAGGTAGTAATTGTACTGTAAGTTAAAATTGCAGTTCCTATATTGGACTGACATGGAGCCTCTCAGAATGTTTGGTGGTCTTGTATTAACATCAAACAGCTGTTGAGATCTTGTCTTTAATAATGCACAATGTTATTACTCTGAAGAGTACTAGCACTGACATCTCCAAGCTCATATTAGAAGGAAAGCAGAGTACTTTAATTGTGTTATTCACTATTTCATATGTCAGCACTGCCACTTTAGCTTTCAGTCTCTGAAGAGGGACTATATTTACTGCTGTGTCTTATAGTCTGCAGTAAAAACTTTCAGGCAACCAAGAATGCTATTTAAAAAGTAACCCTTCAGCTTTTCTAGATTTCATGGATAAAAGTACATTATTTCATCTCAACAGACTGTAAATATAATTTTTCAGTGGCAAGCAATGTAGGTGTTACTGTACCTTTTGAAAACCAAACACTGTAATTTCCCAGCCTGGATGACTGAAAGTTTTTCTTCTCTCAACTGCTTCAGACAGCTTGGCTACAGATTTTCTGTCTTCTGTGTCTTGAATCAGCTGCTTCTTTTACAGCCGTGTGTGGTCTGACAGGTGCTTCCTAGGAAACCCAACCTGTGACTGTCTGCTTTCAGAGTCCAGAAAATTTAACTGCCATCCTTCTATAAAGTTGATTGTCTTCAAAGTGAATCTTTAAAGTCAAGCTTGTAGGAGAGAGGATAATGTGAGGATCCCAAATTCATTCCCTTCTCAGAGGGACTGTTGGTAATGCACTGCATGTATCAGTCTGGTTGTGACATCCTATTAAACATGATTAACAAGGTGGATTATATATGTAGAACTTAAGGTTTGCATGTGAAAAAGCTTATTCATGCTTCTGCAAAACATCCCTGGAAAATATTCTACTAAGGTTTATTCTGGGCATGGTTGAGAGTGGCTTTGCTTATGCAATGTAGTTGTATGAGGCAATGACTTTGTGTGAGGGAGGTAGAGATGTTTCTGCTTGAGGTAATAAACAAAAAAGCTGGGAGAGTTCAGAATTTTACTTACGCCCAGGCATGGAGCTGGGTTGTGGAAGAAACTAGGCTGCCCTCCAACCCCATCCTCTTCTAAGAGTACAAATGGAGGACACAGGGTTGGATAAAAGTGTCCTCAACAGAAGGGCTGACAGTGGCTGGCAACTCCTCATCTGGACCATGCCAGTGGAGCAGTCACGTGTGAGGCATGCTTCGTTTCCCTTCATTTCTGTCCAACTGTTTCCACAGGCAGCAGAGCTGCTCTCCTTGAATTTGGTAAAAAGATTTGATTTTGGCTTTTCCTACCCTTTCCTAAGGGCAGTTTAAGAGTAACTGGCAAAACTGCAAGGCTCCATCATTTTTGGATGGTTATCCTCAGGGCAGGAGCATGGGCTTCCACTTAGCCAGCCTGAACTCCTAGAGAAAAAATGGTCCTCAGTGGCCAACAGGAGTCAGGAAGTGTCTGACATGCAGGGGAAGGATGAAGGAACAGGCAGTGTCAGTGCCACCAGGAACTGGCATTGCACTGTGCTGACAGACTGTCCTGGGTGGCCCAGGTGGGCCCTGACACCAGGGCTGCTCAGCCAGGGGATCCCCATCATTCCCACTTCCACAGGCTGCAAGGCTCAGCTGGAGTGCAGGGACTGATGGCTGGGGTACAGCCTTAAGGAGTCTGTCCTGCTGGGGGATGAGGATCAGCCATCTCAAAACCACAAATATTCCAGTTGAATCCAGTCTGACAAGAGTCTGTGGGGTCCTTGCTGCTGCTTAGTGGAAAGAATCATTGATATTGACTTTTTTCCACGAGGAATTTTGCTTTCATTTTCAGACTGTTTTCTGACACAAAGTTTGTGAAACAAAAAACTATCAACAGGCTATATAAAGTGCCAAAGTTATGCTCAGCCACTGATCTACTGTCCAATGTCATTATGGCCAGAGTGGATTGGTATGACTATTTTATTCAATCTGATTTAAACAGCTGCTTCTAGCCTTGCCTCAAAAGCCCTACAACTTCCTTCTAACTTCTGTTCCAGTCAGAAGTTGAAATGCAAATACTTCAAGTCATGGAAAGTGACATTTTCGTCTTTCTTTACATCTTTTCCAAGGCTCTAACAATCAGAAACAAAATTTAAATTTTTTTATGATCGTGTTTGTCATGCACCAAGAACAACTTAGCCCATAGATCTCAGCACTGTGAAATAAATTCAGTTTTATGGGTGGTGTGTCTGAGAAAGAGCAAATTGGGACATTTTGCTGGAAGTTATAGAAATTGCTGCAATAGGGAACACTTTTGTTAATGCACTGACCATTGCAAAATGCAATTATGTGTTTTTATTCTCTACACTTTAGGAAGTAGAACCACTGGTTAGTGATGGCTGTCATCAATGAGTGCCCCAGAGTTCATATGTTAAACAAAGTACCACTCATGGAAGGACAAAAGTAGAAACCTCCAGCTTCACGAAATCTCCCTGCTTTTTCCAGCTGTGCTGAAAACCCTTTTCCAATTTAAACTAGCACTTGAACAAGTGTTCACCACCAGCAGAGAAGGACTCATTTGGAGGTAACACAACTCTTTCTAAGACATTTTCTAGCTTAATTTTGAGAACTACCATGCTTTTCTGGTTTCTCCTGATGATAATATGGGCTGTATTTTTTTCTGACACTGAGAGAACCAAAATGTCCTGAATCAAAGCACCTGTGTTGAATGACAGAATTACATCCAAATCCCATCAAAATCAGTGGCAGACTTTCCACAGAGCTCCAAGAGAGTTGGACTAGATATGTTAGTGATCATATTTTATCTTTGCTCCATGGTTCCTTGGAGTACATATGTTTAGTCATAGCCAAACTGATTACAGGTTAAGATGACTCCACATAAAACTTGACCCTGCATCTGAAAGGAATTAGTTTCTCCTTGGACAGTACTTAAGGTAAATTACAGGCTTTCTTCCTTTAGACTGGACTTGCTTATCTTAAAAAAAAAAATTCTTTTTTTTTATCTGATTGTAAGACTTGCTTGTATCTCTTTCTTGAACCATTGCAATAAATCTTAGCAGGATTATCAGAGTTTTACAGGCTTTTGGAAGCTTTGGATTTGCCTTCGTGCTGTTAGGCAGTGCAGGCATGAGAGGATGAATCTGCATCACAACTAAACACCTGCCACTTCAAACCCTGCAGTGACAATCAGAGTGTCCCAGTAGGATCACCCAATTACTGCAGCCTACAGCACACACAATTTTTCCTGCAGCCACAAAAAATTAATTCATGTTTTTTTCGAAGGCTTTCTGCACCATGCTATGATGCAGACAAAGATGAGAAGGCTGGAGCCTAAGACAGAATAAAAATTACTTTTCTCTGAAATTAGGTAGTACTATGATAGGAGGGATAAAGACAACTTGTTGTCCTAGAAAGTGGATTACATATTCTTCCATTTGAGTAGAAATCCCTTTGACAGATGATATATAGGGCTGTGGAGAAGAGAAGGGCTGTATTAATGCAGACATAAACACCTTTAATGACAAAGACCAGGTAAAACAATAGTTTAGTAGAAAGATATTATCAATGAGCTGCAACTAGCAGTCATGCTCCAAAGGAATTACTCATTTTGCTGTCCTGAAGGAGAATAGGTGGAGGAGTGCTGGGAGTCTGTAGTGACCATCAATGAAAAAGAATTGAATATCATCTGCACCTCTGCATTACTTTCCAGATCTCTAATTAGGTGACAAGGAAACACAGATGCAACATCTCAGTGACAATTTGAGCTGTTACTTGTTTTGATGAATTTGTACTCTTTTTTTTTATAAAAAGCTGTTTTACATTTTAATTGAGGGATTTGTGAAAAGGTTCAATTATGTAAAAAAAACCCACAGCAAGGCTCCAATTTCACGCAAATGTTCACAAGATAAAAAAGGCCAAGTATGTCTTTTAATTGTAAAGCTATTTGATTTATAATTGTGGCTTGATACATGTTATAAAAACAGTCTTAGAGAAATACTTTATACCAGGAACTAAGAATATCCTAATACTTAGTACTAGCAGCCAAGCAAAAAAAGCTTGTTTTTCAGAAGTGTGTCTAATTATTGCCAGGCAGTAGATAATTCCAGATTCTTGAAATCAAGACTCAAAGAATTTGACCACAGTTCAGTATTGCCTTGAATGACTACTGACTGCAGCATCATATCCCAATGAAAACAGCTTGAGAACATCACCTGAAAAAACCCTAAGTTTAGGTATACAGCTTCATGCAGCATCATGGTTTAAATGTGATGTTATCCATAACCTCTTCTGTGGTTCCTAGCAATGCACTATTTACTTTGTGCAGGATCTAGCATTCAGAAACAAAGCTCTGATGCAATTAAATGTTTCTGGAAGAACACTAAACTTTATGTAAAAATTACTAGATTAGTAAATTTAAAGGATCTCAAATAAAAGCGGGATTCAGGGAACAGATAGAAACTGACAAGGATAAGGGAGAAAGAAGAAGAGGGAAGCGAGATAGATGAATGAAAAAGAAAAAATCTCCCTTTAGGAAAGCTGTGTTCAACCTCACAGCTTCAGGTATTGACTGGAAGGAGGATATGGAGCCCAGGTGCTTTAGCCTTTTACCTGTTTTGCTCTCAGTTCTTTTCACAATGGCAGTAGTGATAGGACATGGGGAAGTGGCCTTAAACTGAAAGAGAGCATTAGATTAGATATTAGGAGGACATTTTTTACTCTGAGGGTGGTGAGACCCTGGAACAGGCTGCCCAGAGAGGCTGAGGATGCCCCATCCCTGCAGGCGTTCAGGACCAGACTGGATCAGGCTCTGAGTCACTTGGTTTAGTGGAAGGTGTCCCTGCCCATGGCAGGGGGGTTGAAACTAGATTATCTTTATGTTCCTTTCAACTCAAACCATTTTATGATTCTATGACTCTTGCGATAAAAAGCATGAAGTAACACTTGCCAGCTGCATCTACCTTTTTGACTGACACCATAATTTTATTTTTTAAAAAGTTAATCTTTCTTTTCTCTCTGCAGTCTCAAATTCTTGTGTGCAAATGCTACATCACAGAAAAAAACTTTGGAGCAACAGTTTCTATAGGTTAGGAAACTTAATGAAGATTCCTGCGTGTGAACCAGAGGTTTCCCAAGTCCATCAGTACAGTGCTGGCATCTTAATTTGTACCACAGGGGCATCCCCCAACAGCTGGCTATAGCAGCTGAACAGGGTGGAAGAGAGGACAGATTTATGAGCTCTCCAGAAGCAAGGTCTCTGGGACTAAGGCAGCAATCATAAAGTGGTTTTTCAGGATCCATGGTTCCATGCCAATTTTCCCTTGTGATGTAAAGGTTTCCATGCTGCCTGGTCTCACAAATGGAATTGCCTATTGCCCATGATCCAAACTACTTGCCCAATAGGATCAAGGTAAATTATGTTTTAGCGGTAGTTGTTGTCCTTTTCTAAAACTGTTTTTGTTTTTATAAACACAGTCATTTGACTGGTCTGGTTTAGAATATTTTTCCAATAGATGCTTACACAACTGGGTGCAGAAAATTGCAGTGAGGGAGGATGGACAGAACAGGAAGTTCTTATATTGCCTTTGTTGTAGAGGACTGGCCTAAGACTGGATGAACGAGGTGACTGATTACAGAAATATCATTCCAGTTCTTTTGTCCCTTTTCTATTTTGGAATCAAAAAGTTGCAGATGCAGGTCACACGTTTCCATGCAAAGAGAGAATTTCCCATCAGTGTTGCTGCCATGGCACCTGCTGTGGGTACTGTGTGTTAAGAAGGGGCAGTTTACTGGCCTACATTGAATTAGAAGTGACCTTTGAGGAATATTCTATTTAGGTCGCTCTAGAGGAGTTTAATTGGCTGCAGCTGAAGAGGTTGCTTTGAGCATTGTTTTTTTATATCCTGGCAGTGTGCTAGAACAGTGACACTGGCTGCTGGGTGTAGGTAGTGAGCTGGCTTGAGGAACACTGCAGGATAGGACTGGCTTAGCAGTCGGGCTGGTTCAAGCACAGCAGCCTCAGAACAGTACTATGTCAGCTGCAGAGGGGGGCAGGCTGGGGATGGGGTGCTGTTTAGGATGCCAGGCACAAAGAAGACTGCTATTTATCCTTTCTTCAAAAATTGGCAGTAATTGAAAATGCTTTTGCAAAAATCTGTCACAGGCATGTTGTGGCTGGATCACTATCTTGGTCTCAATGGAGTTACATTAGCACCTTGTTAAATACTCCATTGATTTTAGAATTGCTGTAATGGCCTATAAGTATTGCAGGGTTCTGAGTGTCTGTATTGATCTAAGTGGCTGGCCTTGCACCCAGCCTAGATGTTACACAGCAGGGGTTCTTTCCAAGTTGTACTGCAGGATATTTGAAAACACAGGTGCAGAACTGTGCCCTTTTGCTTGCTGAGCATGACTCTTTAGGCATTAATTTGCAACAGAAGTCTGAGACTTTGAGTCATAGAACATGCCATTTTTCAATTTCTTTAATAAGATTTCTATTATTCTGACAACCTTTAGAACATCTAGAGAGGTGTTCACTTGAAGAACTGTTTTATTTTATTAATTACAGTATATTATTTTTCTTTAGAAGAGGAAAGTCAACAAAATGATAAAACAAGATCTTGTCTCTCCCCTTTCTTTTACAGGACGTTCAATTCCACTTCAATGAAATACAGCTGAATGCAGCAATCCTTTGATGGCTGATGCTCTTATTGTTTGGGGAAGTAGCTACCAGTGAGTTAAATACAGGGAGCCCAAAAGCTAAACTGATTCCTTTATGTGTGCACTCTGTGAAGACACTCTAAATGATCTCAACTTTGCACCACAGGTGCCTTAGTGTGCCTCAGTTGGAAACACACATTTCAAAATGACCTTGGCCATCCAACAGCCACATCCCACGGCACTAATGCCCTGAATAACAAGTTGACTGCCTTCAAATGCAGAGGGATGGAAAAAAGCTGTCGCAAGGAATAAATTTCCTGTGTATTTTTCCGTGGTTTTGGCTATTAGGTGTTGATGTCTAAGAAACATTTTTTTTTTTTTCTGAGAGGAACACTGGGCTCCGATCTTCAGACTTCTGAGGTGGCTTGAGGATTTCAGTCCTTGAGTAAATGACCCCTCTTTCAGTGAATAACCAGAGTTAAACAGCAAAAATTAGTTTATGGTTTCTGAGAGAGAGAATAAATATGAGGTATTGTTTTGGAGGTATGGATGTGTCTCTATTTAGCTGCAAATGACAGCTGAAGAGAGGTTTCTCAGGTCCCTGCAGAACCCTGTTGTGTCCCAGCCATTCTCAAGCACATCCGTCTGAAACACCAGCAGGGCTCGCTGGCACAGGCTGCACACTTGGATTGCTGGTTATCACTCTATACCAGGTAGCAGATATGGACAACAAGGGAATGACTGAAAAAGACATTCCTTGAATATTCCAGAACTTATTTACTGCCAAAGACAGAGGAAATGCTGTAAAGTTCAGACTGGGAAATAGTTATGTGGCATAGAGGCACAAATGTTAGTATTTATCAGCTCCTGAGAAAACGAAGCAAACCAAAACAAACCCAAAAATTTACAGAGACTTCTGTAAGGAAAACCACTGACATGGGGGGAAGATGATGAATAAAATATATGTGTGTATTTCTGGTCCCTCCTGGTGAAAAAAGGGGATTTCTGTGTTGACCAGCTGCAGGAAAAGGCCGGTAGAATGGAGAAGTGTCAAGTCTGCTTTAGAAGGTGGGAGTTCAGCTTCTCCAGTGTAGGAGAAGGGAAGCTGAGAAGCAGCTTTCTCTCTATAAATTAGTCAAATACATGTGAATAGTCCTAGGGAAAACACTGAACAAACAACAAACACTGAAAAACTTCAACTGCCTGTCAAAAAAACCTTCAAATAGGATTAGAGGCTGGAAAATAAGACTAATAATATCAAGTTTAAAGAGATTACTATGGTTAAGTTTATCAAAAAGGAAAGAGAGATGATTTACTCTAACGTGTAAGTACCTCCCAGAGAAAACAAATTTGATGTCTAGGCATCATAGAATCATTAAGGTTGGAAAAGACCTCTGAGATCATTGAGTCCAACCTTTGAACCATCACCACCTTGTCAACTAAAGCATGGCACTAAGTGTCCAGTCATTCCATGAACACCTCCAGGGACAGTGACTTCATCACCTCCATGGACAGTCCATTCCAATGCTTAATCACCCTTTCTGTGAAGAAATACTTCCTGATGTCCAGCATAACCCTTGTCAGGTGCAATTTGAGGCTGTGTCCTCTCTGCCTGTCACCAGTTGCCTGGGAGAAGAGACTGACCCCCACCTGGCTACAGCCTCCTTTCAGGCAGCTGCAGAGTGATAAGGTCCCCACAGTCTCCTCTTCTCCAGACTAATGCAGCAAATCCCTGTGGGACTTGTGCTCCAGACCCTTCACCAGCTTTGCTGCCCTTCTCCAGTCTCACTCCAGTAATGTCCTTCTTGCAGTGAGGGGCCCAAAACTAAACACAGGCTTTGAGGTGTGGTCTCACCAATGCCAAGTACCAAGGGACAATCACTTCCTGCTGCTCACAGTGGTTCTGATACAAGCCAGGGTTCCATTGGCCTTCTTGGCCACCTGGGCACACACAGGCTCAGCCCCCCCAAGCCCAGCACCCCCAGATCCTGATCTGCTGAGCAGCTTTCCAGCCGCTTTGCCCTCAGCCTGTAGCACTGCCTGGGATTGCTGTGAGAATATGCTGAGCAACCACTGCCGTGAACAAAGCTCTTTCCTTGTTTCAGAGAGGAAACAGCTCAGGTCCTCTACACGAGGATTATCTGTTACAGCAAACTAAGAGAGTGCTGATTGCTTCAGCTCCAAGTACTCATGGAGAAGTCACAGTTTTAGGCAAAAGCAGTTATTGCTCCATGCAAATGTGTGTTAGGTAAACTTTCACAGACTGAAAGAGCCTGTTGTGACTTTGAGGTCTAAAAACATATCCTACAACAGAGCATAGCACATATAACTCAGAAGGAAATAAAACTCTGCTAAAACCCCAAAAATGAACAAGCAAACACATGGACTTCCTCCTCACTTTCTGAATAAGTTTGAATCACTGATTCTGGGCGTTTGCTTCATTTACAGAGACTCTCCTGTTCTGAACTAAGTAATTGTCAGTCTCTTGCTCCTCTCCTGCCTACAGAATTGTTCATGCCCAGCCTCTCCCTGGCAGCCATTTGGTTCAGTCCACCTGGTGGCACCAATGATGTTTTACAGCTTTGGGCACCTTTGGTTCCTTCACCACTTTGTGCTACTGGAGCTTATAATCCCTTTTCCTCCTCACCTGCATAAGCCAACCTTGTGATTAACCTGGCTGTGTCCACAATGGACAGACCTGCAGGCAGGTAACCTTCATCTTGGATATCAGACAAGGCCAAGCCTTACAGCTCACTGCATGCAAAATCCTTCCAGACAGCAGGGGACATTCCAGTGTTTACATTTCATATCTACTCCCACTTTCTAGCCCCAAGTCAATTGCTAACAGCATGTCCTGATAACCTTTTAATTTCAGAAATGTAGCAACCATACATACACAAATGCATACAAAATATTTTACAGTAAACACAAAAAAAGAGACCGGATCATTATTGCAACTTTGATGCAGCTGACTTGTTATTTGAAAATTGATCAACTTGCCAACTAATAACTGAGAACTGTGACATGGCACAAGGGATATTTGCCAGGCTGCTTTTCATGTGGAAAAAACATAATTAGGAGAGAGTTTGCTCAGAATTCATGTGCAGCTATCCCCTTGTACTACGTGGAAAAGAAAAACTGATGCTGCCCTGTTATTCTGACTAAGCTCAGGATTTGACACCTTCGTGAGGTGATGTCAGGTTTGCAGGGAGCTGTGCTCATAAACTCTGTGAGCAGAGGATGCAGCCAGCCAGCACAGGTTTAAGTGACAAAAGGCAGCTTAGTGGGCTTGGGCACTGCTCCTGCCAGGCTCGCTCCTGAGAAGGCTCTAATAAGCTCAGGGCACGATGAGAACCATAACTGGTTCCTGTATATCATCTCTCTCCCCACTCTTCCCAATTTTCCTGTGGCATGTAAACATTTACCTGTCAGCTTCAGAAGCCGAAAATTGAGTGAGATCTCAGTAAATTCTCTCTGCAGCTTCATGAAGCATAGCTGCAGAAATGGGCACTTTTATTCCTTCATTATGAACCTACCTCCATGAGATCACCACAGGCTCTGATTCGCAATTTAATATCTCTTCTGCTAATAGTGAGATGAACTGAAGTAGCTGCAAAGAAACTCAATTAGTATGGTAGCTAATAAAAATGATAGTTGTGATAGAAAAATGATTCATAACTGCAGAATGTGCTTCTGCATGTTTTTCATTACTTAGACTGCACTAACTCTTGTAATATATTTCCCCGCACTTTCTGAACCACACATCTTCCCACTGAGTAGCATCTAAAATTTGTGTTTACTCCAGAGTGGTTTTTACTGACACTTCCTCATGCCAGTATCATCTTCTTCCACCTAAGGCAGCAGTGTAAAACATGAACTAATATTTTAGGCACTTCTATCTGCTTCTGCACAAAAAAAAACTCCATAGAAGAGACCACATAATTGTCAAATAAAATTTGTCTACAGACATGCTTCTTTCACTGCTTATCTGGCAACAGCAGTAGTGAACTTTTCAGTAATTAGACTTTCACAAACCTCTGGATGTCAACTGTGGCATATGTAGTTTTGCCACTGTTTTTCTAGTGTTTTATTTTGTAAATAGGTTATAACCTATTTTAGTGCTAACAAGAGATGCTGAATTACATTAACGAGGGGATTTTTCACAGAAGCATTGATAGCATTCAGTGGCCATGGAGATTCCTGGAGAGGTTACTGTATAATTGCCACTTGTAACTGTGAAAAGCTGTTCCTCTCCTGATGTCTTTTACAAATAATACTTTACTTGGGTGGTAATTATCTTCCACCTCTGGTGGCAGAAAGAATCATTCTGTGTTTCAAATTGCTTTTTATATTTCTATTTCTGTAAATAAAAAGCCCAATTTATTACACAAGCTTAATAAAAGATAATTGGAAACAAACTCAGTATTTTTAACTATAGAGATGGTAAAGAAAAGGAGATGTGTAATATAAAAAAGAGAGATCCTTTTTTTCACCTGAATTTTCCAGAAATTTTGTTACTGGACCTAAGTCAGGTCCCACTGAGTTCAGTAAGTTGAGAGCTACAGTTTGGCCTTTCAGAATGTGTTTTTATCTCCAAAAAATGGTTCCCCAGTAATCATGGCAATACTGTTACTGGCACAAATTGAAGGTCTGATTATTTAAGAGCAATAACATATGTCAGCATGAAAAGGTAACATTTGATGACATTAAATCTCTATTGTGAATACATGAACATTATTCTTTTCCTCTGTGTTGTAGAGGTGCATACACTTTCAGAATGGCAAAAAAGGAAAGAAACTGAAAGTTGATTCTGCCCTGGCAGTAATGAGTTAGAACAATCACTGAACGCTAGGATGCAACTTCTGAAATAATTTGATTAACAAGTTGCTTATGCATTTTGATTAGTACAAAGTAGATTGTAAAAACCTGCTTGTGGTACAGTTCATCTCTGGTGTAACTCCACTGATCAGGGCCCAGTGGGAGTGATAAAAAACAGAAAAAAGAGATCTATTCTTCCATTAATAATTTATATTCTTTTCTTTGCAAGTGACCTACTAAAAGGAAAGATAAGAATCATCTGGAAATGTCTCAAATGTAAAACTAGGTGCACAGTGTCTTTCTGTATCTCACTCCCAAGATTTTCAGTTGCTCAAAAATAGGAGCTTTTTCTAGTTTGGGGGGTACATGGCCAGGCATTAGAGGAAAACAGAGACATAAGGCAGCAGCTGTAGAAGCAGCATGATCTTTTCCTTAGTCCTTTGTGATAAATCTCAGCCCATCTGAAGCAAGTTATGCTTATGGTGTGGAAATATGAAGATATTCTTAAAACATACATATTTTTACTGATCACATGAATACCTGAAAAATTTAAATACCTGCCAAATTATAGTTTCCATACTACAACTTCTTATTTCATCACAAAGTGGAAGTACTAACATAAATTTTTAAATGATGGGATTAAAAGCCCATCTCCAAGTACACCTGAAGAGCACAGGGGCACAAGGGAAGGCAAAAGGGTAAGCTCCAGTAGCCCAGTCAAACAGCCCCACTCTGGGATGGGCACTGGAGGGTCCAGAGGTTCAGAGACTTGGCGACTGCAGGGACTGTAAACCTGGAGTAAATGGCCCTTGGAGCCCCATGGATCCCCAGCAGGTAGCATGGACTTTCAGGTCCTTTTGGGATGGCCCTGAGAACAGGGAGCTGTGGCAGCCTCTCCCCTGCCAGGCAACTGGATTTGGCAAAAATGACAAAGTTCAATCTTTGTTCCTGGCAGTTTCACAAAGGAAACCATACGAGGAGAGGAAGTACATCATCTGTACAATCCCAGTCCATTAGAATGCTGAGCAGTGCTAAAGCTCCTCCTGTGGTGGGCAGGACTCAGGAGAAGACAGAGCTGCTGTGTGATGGCAGGGGAGAAGCACGAGACAGCCACTGGAGAAGGCTGCCAAGCCTGGGAACCCTTCCTCTGGAGGTGACCAGATGGTCTGGCAGAGACAGCTCTGGGGTGTCCCAGCCCTGCAGCAGCATCGCCTGCACACAGGGCAGCCCCATTGCATCCTCCTCTCCTGGGTTTCCAGAGGGGACAGCAAGGAGGAGCTGGAGCTAACACAGTGTTCAAAGACTGCAATTTCCAAAGCCAGGCTCCCTCCAGAGGACCCTGTCTCTTTTCCAGTCCTGCTGCTCCCTGTAATGAGCACTGAAAGTGGCTGTAAGGGAAGAAGGAATTTGTTGTACGGGCTGGCTGCTCTGCATTTACATAATTGTTTTGTTTTCAAAGAAACTTGGCAAAATATTCCCTAAATGGTTCTCTACTGTGGACAACTGAGTTCTCATTTTTGTTTCTGAAGTTGGGTGCTGAGGAAGGTACCTGGGGCTGGGGAGATGTGCCAGGCAGGTGCCCACACATTGTGCCTTGCTGTGCTGTGGGTGGTGCCAGCCCTGGGAAACCTGGGGCAGACTGAGTGCCCTTCTCTCCACAGTTGGTCCCCGTGAGGCTGAGATGTTCCCTGAGGCACAGAGGAAGGCTTTGAGGGGATGTCATGGGGGAAATGGGCAGGGGAGCAGATTTCTCACACACTACTCTGGTACTGTGCTGCTCTGGTGTGGGACCCCAAAGGTTCTCTCCCCTCACCTTACAAATTAAAGCATGCACTGTTCTCCTCCACAGCTGGCTTCATGCTAACAGGTATCTTCACTGAGACTGAAGGCAGCACTTATTTGCAGAATAATCATTTTAGGCTGTGTTTGAAGTGTTCCCTTTTTTTTCCTTACAAGGATATTTTCTGTTTAGTTTTGCTGGAAGCATTTCTTAACAAGTTTCTTCAGCTTGCCTTGCAATCTCTGCAGCCGGGCAGGTGCTGGGCCACTATGGCTGTTTCATTTTGAACATCCACAGCTCTTTCCAAAGGATTGTTGCAGTCCCCAGGCCCATGGATGTCTCAACATCTGTTTGGCTTTAAATTTGTGAGCCTGCTCACACCACATGTATTTGGAGCATGTCCAAAAAGTCCATAAAAGGGATTTTCAGGTTCTTATCTCGCCTAACTCAGTTGTGAGCTCCGTGCCCAAGCTCTCAGTTGAATTTTAAGGAACTTTTAAAGCAGCTCACAGTCACTCTTGCTGCTGCTTGGGACTCAACCCTGGAGGGAGCCAATGCAGGCTCTTGCACTATTGAAGGTTCTCCTTATTTTTCTAGTCACATGCTCAAATCAAGCTTCTAACTTCCTGATGTAAAAAATCTCCAAATGTTGGGATATTTCACTGGGGGAGACCTGAACAACTCCAGTAACTCCAGGGTAACACAGGGCAACTGTGCATGGCTGCAGTGCTCATATCACTTGGGAGTTTCAGGCACCAGTGGTATTAATCCAGTCCCCTTAGCCAATCTGTGTCTTAATTATTTAAATCTGCAAAACGTGTTTCAAATTCTATTCCTTTTAGAAGTTTATAAGGGATTAAAAATAATGACAGCCAAAACTTGCTCTTCAGCAATCTGTTTCCAGAATATTTTTTAAATCTAAGTGTCTTATTCAACTTCCAGTTGCTTTGAAGGTGTTATAAAACTGAACTCCTGAAGATTATTTGTATTTGGTACTTATTCTCTGCAAGATATTGGATTTTTTAAAAACAAAGAGAGAATAAGTGGGTTTTTTGTATGGTTTGTTTTTATATTTTGCATTTTCGGGAGGGGAACATATTTTAGAAAGTAAATTAATATCTTGACCCGGAGTAAAAATATGAATTCCTCATGAAATTTTCAGAAGTCAACTAGATAGGAAAAGCAACTACATAAGATAAATGTGCCAGAAAGCCTGGGTTATGGCTTTCTTACAGAAACTCAATCACTCCTTGTCAAGTTTGCACGGGAAAAAGTTGATATTCAAGGGACACTAATTCAAAGGACACTAATCATCTGCTTTTGTAAGCAGAAAATGAGAGAGCTTTGTAGGAGAGACACAATTATTTTGTGTTAAAGTTCTCTTAACCATTTAGCTTGTGCAGCACTATCACTTTTGAGTTTGCTCAGATATTCACGAATAAATTTGATCCCTGCACTGTACTGTTCTTTTAATATCCTCTCCTCTATAAGTCTTCGATTTATTCCAATTTCTCTGGTATGCTTTTCATAACTATAATATATTCCAGTATCAGGTTTTATAATTACTTGGACTCTATTCATTTCCAAATTTATATTTCAGGCTGTATTTCCTCCTGTCTACAAGGAACAGATCACTGTAGTGAAAAGCAATCTAGGATGCATGTTAAAGTTATTGCAACGCTAGTGTAGGAAATCTAGTTTAATTTGGGGAGTGTCTGGGGTGGTGGTTGGAGAGCATGGGAGAATTATTCAACAGGGAACTGGTAAAATGACACATCCATAGACAGCTACTTGGTCATGTGTTGATTGGCAGGTGGGTGTGTCTGCCAGCATTATATTTGATTTTACTGAAATTAAATGTCAGCACTGGAGGACACAGAAGGCACAGAGTTCCCCCACATTAGTATTACAAAAAAGGTTGTGTTTTAGGTCTGACTCTGGAGAACTCAGTGCTGCATGGGTGTGGTTCTGCACTGAGCAGCACCCCAGTATGTCAGAGGAAAACATAAGGCTCAGCCCTTCAACTGAACCCATGAACCCTGATCCACCTGAGGACTTAATTTCATACTTAAATCTAAATATATGAGCAGAGGTGCTTACAGCTGGGGCACATGGCACATGTGCTGAACAGTAAGTCAATGTTTAAGTGCTCTAATGCACTGTTAGGCTTGGTATGCTCAAAAGCTGAGCTCTAAGTGGCTTGGGACAATGGTACAAAAATAAGTTATGGGTCAGAAAGATACTGATTCTTCAGTTTGCAGAGTAAATACCTCACAAATATGAGAAAAATCACATCATGGGTATTTTTTAGACAGGGAAAACTGTAAACTGTGTTCAAAGATTAGTGAAGGCTAAATCCTACTTGCAGGACCACTTGTTTCTGCAGAGCAAATAATTATGACTTTTATGAATTGGAATGACTGGCATGAAACAAATTTCAGTGTACTAATGTTCAGAAGGTAAAATGTGTAGTTTGTCCAAAAACATGATGGATTACAGTAACTGTGCTGTTTGTAACATGGGAACCTGTGTGAAATGAGCACTGAGGAGAAGAGAGGTACGAAAAATACAACAACCCTTCAGGGATCATACTGAGGGAAATGGAGATTGAAAATGTGGTGGGAGTTGACAAAAGATACCAGCACTGATAAAAGAGTTCTCAAAAGGCACTGAAGTAGTGATTTTTGAATCAAAAAAGGCATATACTTTCGAAAAAAGGGCTTAACAATGACTTTTGCAGAAGAAATGGAATAAGAGGTAATACAATGAGCACTGGAAGTGGATCAAAAGAAAAAGTGATCTTTTTTCCTAAACAGAACAGTTATATTCATTGAGTTCATAAACCAAATAGCATAAAGGGGAAGGAGCACAGGAAGGTGGGGAGGGGTGGCACAAACTGAGACAGAGGGAGGAAGGCAGTGCTGAGAGCAGAGTCCCGAGTTCAGCGTGTCACCAATGACATCAAAAGGAAAAGAAAAAAACAGAAATGAAGGAAAAATGCAAATTTTTCTTAGCTACCATTCTGAAAAGAACAAAGTTTTGTTAGGAAATAGGTCACAAAGGATGTGAAGAGTCAAGGAAAGAAGGCAGGACCTTTGTTTGCAAGCGCAGCATAAAAGTAGAGTTGTTCTGACAGAAACATTGTGATCAGAGAGGAGACTTCTGAGGCTGGAATGGACAGTCTGCTGCTTTTCAAAGTCTCATTTTATCTGAGATCAAATGATGGCCAGAGCATTGCAGTATCACTGCTTACAGATAAAAGTCAGACAGGTTTTGAGACGGGCATTTTCATTAAGAAACGGGGAATTAACAGCAGTATTAACATTCACAGAGATTACCAAGCTTAGGGGTGGAGGAAGTATAATTGTTTTTTTGCTTTAAACAGTTATCCATCCCTGGGGTATCTGAGTGACTTCCATGTAAAGCTGATAGCTGAAACTGAAATTCAAAGGGTGGTAGAGAGCAGCCAGAAGTCCTGCTAGTTTGAGAACAGAGAAATTTTATATTTGGTGCCATCTGTATGGCTCTTGCACCCATCTGACTTTGAGGATCAGAGCCTGATTTACACCCCTTTGTGTCCCCTGGTCCCTGGACTGCTCAACCCCACTTACAGGCTCTCCCTCTGCAGCTGCAAGGCAGTGCCTGACCCTCCCATGCCCCATGGCTGGTTCAGGTGGGGACACCCAGCACGAGCAGCAGTGTCACCCCTCTGACACCTGTCTGGGCTGGCAGCCACTGCTCCTCCTTGGCAGGCTCAGGAAACCATGGGGTGCCACTGCATCCATCCACAACTGCACACCAGGCTTTACAAGTGCTGAGCATTTCCTGCAGCCCAATTCTCTTCAGAGACCATAATGTCCATGCTCTGATACTGGCAGGCTTCAGGAGCATCCCATCACTGTGCCTGAGCTGTTTGCCACCACTCAGCTTCTGCCAGTCTGACCTGCACTCAGAGAGGGCACTCAGATCTCAGGGGATACCTGGTGACTATGGGGACACTGAAACAGCTGTCTCCAGGAGGTACTAGATCAGGGCTCAGAGCTTAGACTAGATGCCTAAAAAGTCCATCTGATTATGGCTTGCCTACAATAAGTAAGAGCTTTCCCAGCTAGGGTAAAGTAGAACTCAGAACAAAGATTTTCTGGAATTTTTTTTCTGATTCTTGTTTATCCCACCATTTCTATGAAAAATACCCTTCCTGCAACTGAGGTGCTGTGCACAGAAACAATTTACATGGAGTAGTTTGGTCAGGAGGCTGGTTTATGAATTTATAATTAGGGTTACACTGATTAAAAGTGGGAGAAAATTTAATTACATAGTCTTGCAGGTCCATGAAGTCAACATTTCCTACCTCTTAATCTGATAGTTGACTAATGATCATCACCTTACTCTACCTAATTTCACCACATTCATAGAAGAGTAAATGTACAAAAAATTCAGCTGAATTTTAGGCAATTCAGGTATGTGCATGTAGCATTAATTTGCAATTCTGTCCTGTACAATATTTCACCTAAACATTAGCAATTCTATCCGGTAAGCTTTTCTTTCTTACCTGGAAGTATTGTTACTGAATCATCTTCTCTAGAAGGAAAACAATCATTAATCTGCTGAAAGTGAATCTATGAGAGTAAACAGAATCATTAAGAATGTTATATGGAATCAGAATAAGTTTATCATTTGAGTAGTGCCCCACTTAGGCCAAGAGAGACTATGGCCCTCCATTGTACAGGAAAACAGAGAAAAATTTTATAAAAGCTACTTGGTAAAGGCTTTGATTTTTCTCAGATGATGATGTGATTTCATTACCTTCACATACCACTATACACTGAGCTTAATTTTCATGTGAGAAAATCACAGTCAGTGGCAGGAACATTTCTATTTGGCTGCAGCTTCAAAAAGTGAATGAAAAATTTAGAAGGTAAGATCAATAGTCAGAAAATGAAGTTCATCTTAACAAGGAAACTTAAGGCTTACAGCTATGCAAAACAGCTGGAGAAGCTGGGACTTTCAAAATCACTCTGGGTGAGAAATGATAAAGTTCAACTGAATGAAGCAGCTGTTAAGCTAAAACAAAGATGTGCAAAAGGAAAAACTCACCTTTCTTCCCCCTTTCCCAAGGAACTTGGAGATAAAAATTTAGAACAGTGGCTCAATCTACCTTCTGTCTCTAGCTGTACAGGCCAGGTGCATCTGCAGAGCACACACTATCCCATCCTAGCACACCAGGTTCCTAGAAGCCTTTAAGGAGCACAGAGAAATGGCTTGGAAGCTGACCCCACAAAGGGAAGAAGGCAGTGAAGAGGAGTTTTCTGTTTCCTGCATATTTGTATCATCTGGTGGAAGTGGTGTAGAAAAGAGAGGAAAAGGTTTTTTGTCCCCAGCCCCAAGCAGAGACTCATTACCATGAATGAGTTCAGCTGAGGGCCACCACCATGGTGAGGAGAGGCAGAGGGAGCTGGGGTTGTCTGTCCTGGAGCAGGGATAGCTTCTGGTGGGCTAAAGAGCCACTCCAGGTGCCTGCAGAAACTCATTGAGGAGCTGGAGCCAGGTCCTGCACAGCAGGAAATGGAAGGAGGATGAGAGACAGCAGATATGAGCTGAAACAAGGATGTGTGGATAGGAAAGGAAAGGAAAGGAAAGGAAAGGAAAGGAAAGGAAAGGAAAGGAAAGGAAAGGAAAGGAAAGGAAAGGAAAGGAAAGGAAAGGAAAGGAAAGGAAAGGAAAGGAAAGGAAAGGAAAGGAACGGAAAGGAAAGGAAAGGAAAGGAAAGGAAAGGAAAGAAAGGAAAGGAAAGGAAAAAGGAGAGGAAAGGAGAGGAGAGGAAAGGAAAGGAAAGGAAAGGAAAGGAAAGGAAAGGAAAGGAAAGGAAAGGAAAGGAAAGGAAAGGAAAGGAAAGGAAAGGAAAGGAAAGGAAAGGAAAGGAAAGGAAAGGAAAGGAAGCAAATAAAACCTTTTTCTCCATGGGGACAATGAAGCTGTGTGCTAGGTTGCCCACAGAATATGTGCAGTCTTTATCCTTTTAGTTTTTCAAGACTCAGCTAGTTAAAGCCCTGAGTAACCTGGCCTTATCTCAGAGGATGACGTTTGTCTACAGACATCCTGAGGTCCCTTCCCACCTGAATTTATTGTATTAAATACAAACATGCCCACAAAAAAACCCCCAGAGATGAAAGGTCTGTATACCAAGACTGATATGAGTACCTCATCCTAAGAAATGTTTTCAGACCCCCTTTGAACAAAATATTTCAGATACAGGTTTCAGTTCAGCATTTCTTTTTTGTTGGTCTCTTTCCACATTCCCAGTGCTACTGCAATAGTTCCAGACCAAGGTGCTCATTTCCTCCTGTGTGCAGAAAAGAGAATCCATGCCTGGGACATAAAATGTGGCAGTACTGTGTGAGAGAATATACAAATGCATTTGGGACTTTGGCCTGGAGTGCATAATAAGCCAGATAATAAGATAATAGCTACTAATTCATTTCCCTATGTTGCAATTAGTTTGCAGACTTATCTGCTACTTTGGAAGCTGTACCACACCTACCCATTCCTCACAAAACACAGTCCTGATTTCTAATCCTGCAAATTAAATGAGCTTAATTCTTTTCCGGCGGCAGATTCCACATGTTGGAAATGGTTGGTCCCAGAGGAAGCTATAATGGCAGGCTCCAGATGGGCCAGTGACAAAGTATCAAACAATAATCCCACTCACGGGTTTGAAGATCAAATTCTATATTGCTCTGAAAGACGTAAATACTGTTTGATGACTAAATCCCAAAGCATTTTGCTCAGCTGCTGCATAACCCTATGTACTATAGAAACATGGAACTTCGCCTCTGTGCATGCTCACAGATGCCTCTTATTTGACAATATCGAGCATTTTGGCATCTGTGTTACACCTGAGTGCTTTCACGTTTCACAAAGTGGATGCTGTGCCATCTGTCTCAGCATGGATGTTTGGTGTATTAGACATGCTCTCAGCCTAGCTCCCGGATCAGAAATTGGGATCCTCACTTGAAAGAAGGGAAAGGAAAATCCTGAGCTGCAGTCCTTTTCTGAGGGCTGTTGATATATTATGCAGCATCTAAGTAAAATGCTAGCTAGGCTGTAAAATGCTTACACTGGGATCTGAAATGCCAGAGATCCCCTCTCCAGCGTGTTCCCTTGTGTGTAGGTAGCAATCCAGTTTCATTGCTGGGAGTTTTCTTTGTGCCTTGGTTGGTTTTTCAGCCAGGACTGCTGTGACCCATCTTTGACAAGAGTGAGAGCTGGTGCTATGATTTGGGTAGTGAGAGGTGCCTCTGCCTGAACTAAGGTGTAAAGGAGACCGTGTGCCAAAGTCAGTAATGTGGGTTTTATTTAACAGTGAGGTAGAGAGATAGAATGAAATAGAAAAGGGTGACGAGGGAGAGAGACAGGCACTGCCCATGGATCCAGTGGCATCCTGATGGTCCTGCTGTGCCCTAGTGGGGCCCCAGAGTCATTCTTCTGCAGGTACCACCTTTGTAGAGCCCAGGTTCTGGGCATTCACAGGGTGGGTGCAGATACTGTCCCCATAACTTGGGTGATAGGTGTATGAGCAGTTGCCTCCTTCCTCACAGTTTGCCACAGTGGGAATTTTTATCCGGATACATTAACCTGGATGTGTAAACCAGATCTCGCCTTGCCAGGCTGGGAATTAGCACCTTCCTTTGGCAAATTCCCCCCCTCTCTGCTTATTTCAAGTACCTGCTGTGGTGGCTTTTCTTATGGCAAGATCCTTCTGGGGATCAGGGTTTTGAGACAGGCTACTTTGCTCTGTAAGTCCTTACAGCTTGTCCTCAGCCTGGCCAGCAGTTTAGTCTCCTCCAGGGAGGTAGTTCTGAAATTCCAGCTTCAAAATACACAGAGATGAAGGGAATGAAACAGCCTGCATCTTAGGTGGGTTAAATACCATGCAACTGCATGAAAGCCTGCTACTTTCAGGGAAGAAAGATTTACCCTTGGGCTGTGAGTATCTTAGACAGATTGCTCCAGATGGGAGGAGATGGAAAGGAAGGAGAACAGGATAAAAAAACCAGGAAAAACCTGTTCTGTCTCCTCTGGGCTAGATAAGCAGCTTCCCCTTCAGCAGGTTTATTTTGTGATCCTTTCTTGAGGCATCTCTTCAGATAGGGAGCCAAGTTCCTAAAACGGGGCTGTGAGACTGAGCACCTTGTCTCTTTGTAATCTGGGCTGAGGTGTTTGTAATTCTGAAGCAGCACATAGCTCATTCCTCAGGAGTATTTCCCTTCACTTCAGGGTAGGCATAGATTACATACGGTGTTTGATCAGGTTTTATTTTAAATTGAGCCTCGGAGTCTCTGATGTTCCATAAAGGGCCAAGCACGCTGACGAGTCTGTCTGAAGGACAGCCCTTATGCAAACACAAGTGTGCTGCCTGCAGCCAGATCCCTTAATAGCTTTCCACTGCTATTTTATTTTCCTCACTTTTACCTCTTGGGCTCTTTAATGTGATCTTTACTTTATCCTACACCTTTCTGTTACTCAGTCAATCAAGAAAGGATGGACAAAAGCATGCTCAGTCCTTTACACCACTTCTAAGTTAGTTGTGCTTTTTCAAGTACTCACTCCTACCATGAGTTATATTTACTAAGGGTTACTTTTATGAAGGGATTTAATCAGTGTAATGTCTATTATGGCTAATTTATCAAATATAGAGCAGTTGCCTCATAGAAGGCAAAAGCTGAAAATAAGAGAATACCTAAAATTTGGAGCAAAGACAGCTTTTTAATTGATTCTTTATAGTGTATAAACCACTGGGATTGTGTTTCCAGGCAACAAGTTACCTAACTACATGTGACCAGCAAAGACAACTGCCATCTTTAACTGTCCTTAAAAGAATCCATGATGCCTGCAGTCTTTTTAAATAAGCGTGGAAGGGTGAGTAACCTCCTCTTTTGCATGTTTAGCCAGAAGATTTGCTGATACTAACTGTCCTAGTCCATGAAACTAGATCACTGACCTAACATAATGAAATAATCATGCAGGTTTTCTATTTCACTGAATATTTTTCCGTTTCTCTCCTAAAGAAACAAAAGTTTTTCTTCTTAGGTAAGACCCATTCCAAACCAGGCATGTCATGACCCATCAACTTTTGATGAGTATTTCCTCCCACTCCTATTTTATCTCATAGAAGAATGAGACGCTCTTTTCTGAACTCATATCCATTAAAAAAGAAAATAATGTAAAATAGAACACTTACTAAAATAGCTATTAGAAATTCTGGTTTGCCTTCTTAGACATGCAATTCCCTAGCAGAGCTGTTGCTCTGGTATGCTGGAATGGGAGAGCAAATGTGGAATATTGCCCACAGAGAATTCACGTGATGCCTTTTCTGAACAAATTGTAATTCAGGATGTTTAAGTACTTTCCATTTGGAAGCATAGGATACAACCTCATGCTTACACTGCACACATCTCTTAGATTGGACCAAAGTTGTATTATAATGTCACTATTACTCTTGCAGAAGAGCAAAAAGAAAGTCCTAGGACAGAGCTAAAATGAATCTAACACCAAATAACTGATATTTTGCTTTGACAGCTCTAAAGCAAATAGACTTGTTTCCAGTGTGCAAATGAATACTCTGTAGGATGTAAATTACAGATTTCCTGGAGTTTTAGAGGTATCTATAACTGATTTCAGAAACCCTTGAAACATACATTTACACAGTTAAGGCTATGTCTAGCCTGGTCCTCTCAGCATTTGAAGATTTCTCAGTGAAGGGAAGGAGAAGGATGCTGAGTGTCACTGGGAAGAGCAGGATAATCACACACCATTATTCCAGGAGCTGGCACTGGTACTCAAAGCACCAACCTTGCTGAACACCCTTCCCCAGCGGCTTCTGCCTGATCTTGTTAGTTCATTGCCTGCATCCTTGTGCTTAAATTTCTCATGCAATAATGTAAGCAGCATTTTGTCCTCTCTTCCACTTCAGATTGAGCTTGGATCAGCTCCCTGCCCCAGTCTGCCACTCAGCTGCATATATCTTTATGCCAGGGTGGAGAAATGCAGCAGCAGGCAGGAGAAGAGGAGGAAGTCAGCAGGGCAATTTTCTTAGGGTCAATGCTGGCAAGTGCTAGCTTAAAGCACTTGTGAACTTCTGTACTGAAATGGGTTGTGAAAAATAATTCAGCAATAAAACACATTTTTATGACGGAAGGACAAGTCATGAACAAAGCTTTTCTCTATGTTTAAAGACGGTATCTTACATAATTAAAAAATAAGGCACTGGCTGCAGCTGTGTGAAAAATTCTTAGCTCTTAATAGAGTAACACAATTTATTATAACTTCTTTATTTCATTCTCCAGTTGCACAGGTCTTGGGTTCAAAGTGTGGTGTTTCTCTGCAAAATCAGACTTCAACAAAGGATTGAAGCTGTCCTTCATCCAGCTAATTTTGGTTGGATCAACCCAAACTCCATTTCAGGAAACACATTTCTTTAATTTTACATTGAAATTATATAATGGGTTGGATACCGCTTTTAAGAGGGAAAGATTATTATTATAAATAGATAACATGGCTTCAGGCTGTACCATTTGTCACTTCAATCTCAGTTAGGTCCATAATAATGTTTGTGCTCAGAAAATCCTCAAGAGCATGAGAGTGCATTTGTAAGGCCTGTTAGGCACAAAATTGCCTGTTTTATTGGTGCAATACAGGTGCACCTTTTAAAAATTTTACTCCCTTTGTTTATAGTGATTAACTAAAAAAATCTCAAAGCAGATATGACACACTGCCTTGGTGATATGGAGATAGTGTCTGCTAATGCAATGTACACATAATTCAATATGTCACTTTTCTTAAAATACTAATATGCTGCATTTCTTCAGCCTACTTATCAGAATTCTTTTCTAAACAACATCCACACCAAAACTGAGCCAGAGGTATTGAAGCAATTGCATTGCATTATGATCTCATGAAATAAATATCAGCTTTCCTTTCTTAAATGTTTTTTTTACTGATCAGGTTGAACTCTACTACAAGGATATAGGTTTAGAAGAGCCTGCACTGTGATTCAGTACACAAAATGACCTCTAGTTGTTTCACCTATATGGTTGGCTAACTCACACCACAATATTTCAGCATCCTGTGTTTGAGCTTGCCTCAGCAGCAGTTACCAGCATAACTATAGGCATCACTGTAGTGATGATGAGCTCATGAGTACATATCTGGGTTTCGAGAAAGTGCATGACTTTGTTGTAGTCCCACTAATGCAGATGAGGTTTCATAGTTCAGTCTATAACAATGCAGCCACATCATGATTCATGTACCCTTTGCATTTGACCAGAGAGGCATTCTCACTGACAAGGTGTCTTCCATTGCTGCAGGTCCATGGGCCAGGATGTGCATGCTGCCAGTAGCTCTCATAAGCACAAGGAATTAATTGTTTTTTATCTCATTCAGAGAATGGATACCTCAGATAACTTACAACTCAGAGCCAAGCTCAGTGGTCTTTTGTGGGAGCTTGAAGAAGGTAGTGAATCTTGCTTTGGCTTTTCAGAATGGAAGGACACAAGGTCTGGGTAAGCTCATGACAGATCCTGTTTTCTCCCTGCTTTCACTGCTGACAGTGTTGTGTGCCTGCAGGAATCATCACTTCCAACTGGCAGAAGCAACAAAGCTCCAGCCACTCCATCTCCAGTGCTCCCTCTCCCTTCTTACAATTTAACCTCTTCTCTGAGGCACTTCATTTTCCCATATATTCTTCTTTTGCATATACAACATTAGCAATAATATTGTATTATACCACACCTAAAACCTAGGATGTTTTTGTTAATGGAAAAACTTTTGCAGCAGTATCAAATGACAGAAACTGGACAAATTCTTAAAGGACACAAAAAGATAGTTTCTTATTTCTTATATAGCTACGTACAATTTCCAGAATTCGGCAGGGGTTTATTGTCATACAATGACTATATATTATCTATATATCAGAAACTTTGGACTGAAGGAGATACAAAAAGGATATTATAAAAGATCCCCTAAAAAGTCTGTGCTGGGACTAGAAACTGAGCTGAATATATCCTCACCCCGAAGTGAAGCCTCAGTCTGCCTCTATTTCTTAAACTGCCTACTGCAAAACATATAGAGTACGTTGAACTTCTAACACTGTCTTTTGTTAGAACAGATCAGTAGGTAATTTTTTCAAGTGAGAAGCTCAAAAGAGGCTGAAAACAAAAGACTACAAACCTTCATCTTCTGTACTGAGCTGGGCAAGACTTTCTTTCCAGCCCTGTTTTCAGTCTAGAACGTTTAAATAGCCTGATGCTTTGGATCAACTTCCCCCATCCCACCAAGTACCTCAGAAAATTCCCTTTTCTTTAACTCTGGACTACATGTGTGTTTTCTGCTCCCCTCCACCTGTTTCTCCACCTTAACAGTTCCCTGCCTGCCAAGTCTGTCCCTTCCAGATGCCAAGCTCTGCTCTCCTTCACCTTTTCCCCACTGAGCAAGTTCAGCTGCTGTCAGAAAAGAAGCAACTGCCTTGTCTGTAAAAGGTTCCTCCATTGCCAAAGCCCAGTGGCAAAGTAGTCAAGGCAAGGCAGACAAGCAGTCTTCTTACCTGCTACCAGACACTGATTTTTAAAAGGAACATAAAAAACATTAACTGCAAACTAGAAAATTAAACAGATGCTATTCATCACAGTCCCACCCGCAGCATCTGGACTGCTACACTGTCCTCTTTCTACCTCAGCTCTTCTCTCTCCTCTACACCTTCTTCCTGTATGCCCATCTCCCACTGTCACCCCAAATCCTTTCATATTTCCCATAATTTATATCAAAAGAATTTAATTTTTATTGAACTTTTCCTCTCTTGTTCCAAAGACTTGATGTTCCTCAGATCATCTTTTCTTTTTCTTCTGTTCACTTGTGAATTGCTTTTGATTCAAGAAGGCTTTCTTTTCTTTGCTTACCTGAAACCTGATAACGCTGTTTCTGATTATTTTTCTTCATTCTGAATCTGCTCATCTCAGTCTTTCATTTCCTGACAAACTCTGTGCCCTTGGCTTGCACACATTTTTGAGCACCAATTGCAGTATATCCAGACCAGATCCTTGCAGGAAGCATGCCCTGTAGGTGGGCTGACATCAATTTTGATTTATTTGCAATTATGCCAGCTCAGAATTTGATTCCTGTTTTTTTCTTCCCCTTCCATTTAAATTTGGTCTAGTTAAAAAAAATCCCAACAACGATTGTATACCTTACCATTCCTGATTTAGTTTGCAACCAGGTAACAATGCCTACTTCTCCCTCTTTTTCCTATTACTGACAAGTAACTGACTGCTGTGCCTTTCCAAGACTGAAGCTGTCTTTTTTTTTGCTTGTGTTCCTACTATGCTCACTAATGTCTATTCTCAAACTCCTTATTTACTTTTTTCCCTTCATACCCCAGAAGTTTTTATCTGATCTGTCAAACTTCCTTTATAATTGTGTTCATATTCTTGACCTTGTCATACGTTATTTTCTTTATAAGAACATGGGAATTGCCAAATCAGAAAACAAACAATGATTCATCGAGCCTACTAGCTTGTCAAAGAGGGCAGAAGAGGCTCACAGGATATCTAGACAAGAATAAAATATTATATAAGAGGATATAAATCCTCTTTGGCTTCCAGCATTGATCAGTTTGAGCCCTCAGGCATTAGTTTATATAGTTTACAGTTCTTATTTCAGCTAGTGTGAACTACCTGTGGCCTTTTCTTGTGCAGTTGTATTTTATGCTGGCAAAATTTTATCATTTTAACATTTTGGCTAAAAAAATACCATGTTGGTTATTTGCATGTTATATGAGAAGCCTTTTTCAATGCTAAGAAAACATCTGCTTACAAAAAAGATTCCTGGTCTATCTACATATGAACAAAATAACTGAAACAAAGGTACTTCACTTATGCACCTTTTCTGGAGCAGGATCCTTCCTCTCTCAGTTTTTATGTTTATATATGACTCCTAAATTTTTTAAGAACAGTTAAATTGAATCTTTCACCCACTCTGTCTGGACTTGTGGTCCAAGATATAAGAAGAAAAATAATAGCTTTCCAAATGAAAAGGAAAATTATTTCTGTAGATCTACAGTAGGAGAACACACAGGACAAGGTTACAGGGTTATTTCTGGTAAAGCTCAATGGTGAGGCAGGGAACTGAGACAGTCACTTTAGAAAGATAAACTTGAGAAGACAGGCTTAGATAGAAAGTTTTGGATAGCCTTTAGCTAGACAATAGTTTTGTTTCCTTAGAATCTCTGCCTTTGGGCTGAGAGAATCACCAAGATGCCACTTGCTAAGGAACTTCCCTTAAATGAATACCATGGATACAGTGTCACTTATGGTTTTTTGGGTACTTTCCAGATTTTTCTTTCCCTCAGTTGTGAAAAAATGCTTGAGAATGGGATGTATGGGTAAAACACATGAAGCATTCATTTCAAACAGATGAGTAAAACTCCAGCAGGAAATCAGCCATGTGCTGCAGTGCTGCTCCACATGGGATGTGGTTGTTCTGTTTGGAGCCAGTGCTCTGATACTGTCCTCCATTCCACTTTGAAACCTCACTCAGGAGTTAAAACTGAGCATTATCTGCCTCAGCTGCAGAAAGAAGGCTCCCCAGTGCCACAGTCCCCACCCAGCAGAGCCATCGCCTTCCCCCAGCCAAGGATGGCCCAGTGGGCACAGCAGGGTCCCACAAAGCCAGCCATCACAGCAAGTCATGGGCCAGCTGGGAAACCTTGGGGAGTTCATCTCAGAGTCCCTTGAGATACTCTTTCCCAAGTACCTGATGGACCATAGTCAGTTCGTGGCTGTTCATGAAGGTGTGCTTTGAGCAGTTCATGGAACATTATCAGTTAAGTCAGTTGAGTCATTATTAGTTGTAAGTTGAGTCAAATTAGTTGTAAGATGAAAATAGAAAAGCTCTGAGTAATGTACTGCATGCTGTGCTACACTTCAAATAAATAAGAACGGCTGAGATAGAAATCATAGAGCAGAAGGAAGAGTTTTCCCTCTTTAGCTTGTAGGTGGAGCTAGGTACCTCTCATTTTATCTCCACCTACTAGTACTAAGACTCAAAGAATGTAACTACCTTGTCATATAAATGAACTTTACCAGAGCTAGCAGAATTATCCGGTCATCTCAATTCCCTCTGGTATTTTCAGCCCAAAGAGGGGATGAATGAAGTATTTCCCTGGTTTAGTATCACAGGGTGATCTGTAGTCTTCCTTTAAGCCTTCTAAATGATTTTCCCTCTTTTCCACTGAAAAGAGTGTCCAGCACTTCCTTGTCCTATAATTTATTGATATGACCTTTGGCAACTCTTACATACAAAAGATGGTGTCTAAACATTGTCCGCTATTTCTTCTTGTTTTCTACCAATCACACCTCTAGAGGAGGTCTGAGGATTTCAGTTTCACTCATTGTAGATGAGCAGGAACTTCAGCTGCCATGTGTTGTTTTCTAACACCCTTTATTAATCAGAGAGGCACCCAGAGAGACCAGCTGCATGCAACTGAACCTCAGCCATCTAGCTGAGATGTAGCTGCTGTGTTCCAGCTTGCATGGGCTTCTCAGGCTCTCTCTCTCCCAGCAGAAATACCGGGAGAGAGGTACTTGATCTCCCCATTTGATGGGGAGGAGAGTGCCAGTGTGCATGTCCACACTTCAACTTGCTAGATCACAAGTCCTAGAAAGAAACAATTCTTTGTTTAAAGTGTGTTTTCTATACCTAACTGAAAAATGTTTGGTAGTCATTTGGTATCATTATACTCTTGATGTATAAGGATTTAAAAATGAAAGGAGGGCTGGATCTTAAGCAGAACAATAACACATTTGGTCTGAAGGATAGCTCCTACTGACTTGTAATGGTTATGAAGCTGAAGAAACCATTTGCTCTTGAATGCTTAGCAGCTGATTCAACACAGGCTGATTAGATAAAGAAAAGAGAGTGGAAGGACAATAAATAAAAAGAGTGCTGTGATGAGAGTTCTAAGGAAATGAAAAACACTTTATTGATAATCAATCTGTGGTAGATTTTGATAATGAACTCCTGTATAATAAGCAGCCCACGTGCTCACCCTACCACTGGAATCCTGATGAGGAAGATAATAGATCCAAATTAGACGTTTGCCAGTGAGCCTGCTAGTAAAATAATCAAACATTTTACATGCAAGTAAACAGAGGTTGGAATCCCTATTTTGCTATTAGGTAATACACTATCTTTCTCTTGTTTCCCTACTAATGAATGGGCAAAGTTATACTTTGGATACATACCTTTTAGAGTTTTATGATTACCTTTTTGAAGCTGGTGAGACTACTGTGGATGAAATGGGATTAAACATTGACATAAGATCATGTAATTATGTTGTATGGGGCAGGTAAAAATAAGACACAGAAATATGGATATGCTTCTGCTCTTAAAGATTACAGGCCCTATTGAGCTATGTTCTATTGCAAGGCAGCAGGTCTGTACATGGCACAGTAGCTAAAAAATGTCTGTTCACCCAGGGGTTAATAAGAGTCTTTCTTGCATCCTGACAGCTCTGATCATCCTCTTGCTGAGCTCTGCTGGAATAAGCATTGACCAGAGCCATTTCCCACATTTGAACAGCGGTGTTTGGCCAGCTCAAGCCCACTGTCTGACGATGCCCCTATGCTTAATTACTTGCCATAATTCTGCCTCAGTGGCTGCAATATCCTCCATCAACTGCTTCTCACCAGCCCGTTGAGAATCTGCCTTTCCACCTTATTGAGCTACTGTTTAGCTTGTCCCTTGTTATTCTCATTTTCTTTTTCCAATGAACTTACTGCATGATTGATTCTTGCTAATTCTGCCAGACAGACACTAACTGTTGCCAAAGAGGCTTGTCACATCACTTCAGCACTTTTATACTTTGCTCTTCCCCTCCTCTTGTTCCCACTGCTGCCAGCACTGATACCAGGGCCCAAGAGGTTGCCTGAAAGCTGAAATGGGTTGCTGTGGCTCCATGCACCATTTTGTGTCTCAGTACTGTGTCTTCCCTTTTGCAAATGCAGATCAAGCAGTTGAGCAATTGATCTGGAAGTGGAAGTGGGTTTAATCTTTCCTGTTTCTTTGAATAATTCAAGGTGAATTTAATATTTCAGCTTCTACCATGCTTGGCAGAATACTCCATGTTTGGGAGCTGTGTGTTGGGAGGAAAACAAGAGGGAGGACATGAGAAAGGAAAAGAGAAGGACCAAACTGCTTACAGAATGCCTTAGATGCTTCATGAATTTCAGTTCACCCAGGGGGTGAAAGATGATTTAGCACAGAACAAGTTCCGAATGTACACTTGTGGCAGATAATATGCTACTCCCAAGTGAAGAAAAGCCTTTGAAATTATCAGTATGAGGGATCCTCAAGGAACCCCTGGCCCTCCTCACCTCAGACCCTACCTGAACACCTTACCAGGGCTCCAGGGTCTCAGCTCACCTCAGGACTGAGCACCTGACCCATGCTACTCCTATAGTTACCCAGAAGGATATCTTAATATATATATATAAATTAATTGCATTTCAGAAGACTGCAGCATGATCATAGTGTATGGACAGTTCCGTTTCCTCTGGAATTATGAAAAATATCTATGCAACTGATAAGTGAAATGTTCACAAATCATGATCGAGGGAAAAGGTTTAGCAACTTTTAGTGCAGAAGAGATTTAAGTATTGAAATAAAATATAAAACAGTAACTGCTTAGTCTTTTTTTATATGCATCAGTCTTCCATTTTACTGCTACCTCTTTTTGATGTGGACTGTTAAATTCATCTTGCAAGTTCTGTTGTCCAGAGGAGACAGCTCACTTTTAAAGGAGACATGAGAGGTCTAAAGATGTGTGGTTGAATTACTAGCAGTTTAATCTCAGACAGACATCTCTATGTAGTGATTAAATCATTTAATAAAACTTTTACTTGTATAGGAAAAGAGGGGAAAAAATTACATTACTGAAAACAAATTGAGTAGCACAAGGCATTAGAGAGAGATTGATTTAATACCATGTGAAAACAAAAGACTGGCATTTTGCAGATCATCTAATTTTTCCATTCAAGAGAATTTTGGGTCTGAGAGGGAACAGAATTCTTTAAGTTTCTTATTAAATGTGATTTACATCACATGTGGTCTACATATCAGATATATTTGAATAATTCAGATCTGGGCTAGCTCCACTCGGAACTGGTAGCTGGTAGCTGGTGCTACCCAATGGGATTTTATGGAAGTATGATAGTTGTGGTGGGGTGTGAATCTCCCTAAGCACTCTGAAAAAGCAGATTCCGTGGAACTGATTTCTTATGAAATATTTACAGTTTTTTACCTACAGCAACTAGCAATTTTGTGGTTTTGCTCTCTTTTACAGAATATGGTCATGTCAGTATCAGACTGAACCTTAAACTGCTGTCAAGGTACATCACAGGTTCTTGTCCTGAAGGGGTTTCATAGCTTCTCCTTCAGACTTTTTCTTGTGCATGCACCACAACAGCATTGTTTTCCACTAGTCCAATCACTTCTCCAGACAATGTGCTTTTTGCTCCATGTCATTAATCCTATAAAGAAGTTCCCAAAGAAAGGTCCTTTCCTCATCCCTTGTGTACATATAACAAATTCTTCAATGTTACTAGTCTAACATAAGAACCATGGGTTTTTTTCCAACCTTCTTACTCCATTCCTTCTCACTCATTTTGCTCCAGTTGAGCTGCAGTCCATGGGGGCCTCTATCTATCAACAGTATTTAACACAATGAGTGCTTAATAGGGTAAGACATGGTTAAGGGGAAGAGAAAATTCTAGGTGTTATAGTATAATTGGCAATGCAAATTAAAATCTGTCTTCTTTAGAGTCTACTTTTGTGTCCAAGGAAGGCTTAAAAATTCCTTGTATTTAGTGTTCTACACTCTGACTTATATTTCAATATGCCTAAGGTAAAACTCAGAGATAGAGAATTTCCCTTCTTGGGTCACTGCATTAAGATACGCTGCCATCAGGAAAGATACTGTTAATGGCATTCATGTAGGATGGTTTTCCATTTAAGTGAGCTATCATGACCAGTCTGCCTTTTTTACCCAACTCATAGAGTTGACCTTCATCAAAACAATTTGCTTGCTACAGGAAGATGAAACCAACAAGTGACACTTGCATTGTGAAATGAAAAAATAATGATAAATCTTACATGACAAATGAAGTTCTAGAAAAGTTTAGGGTTCTATTTACCACTGTTCCCAAGTAGATCCAATTTACTATTCCCCTAGGAACAGATACTGTAGGTCATTCAGTAAGGTATTGATTTTGCCAATTACTGAGGATAATATAGTATATTTTTGAGTTGTTGCATTATTCTTGAAACTTGTTTCTTGGTTACTAAACAAAAATGTTTTTCATGCATATGTTCTTCAGACTTGCCAATTTAAAAACAAAATGTGTTTTATATAATTCTCTAAAAATAGAATCATGATTACTGTATAAAATTCTTCCACCATATTATTGGTAGAATTTAGGTTATATTCATATATGTGTTTTTAAGGATTTCTTTCGGATCTGCATTGTAACTAATTGGTCCTTAATAATTGTCTAAGTTAATAGTTTGACTGCAAGGAACTGAATTAGTCATTTTTCTTGAACTGAAATAACAAGTTCAGAATGTGCTGTTTACTTCTTAATTGAAGATGCTTCTTAAAACAGCATTAAAGAAGAAAGAACCACTGGAAAATCAGAGGAAGACTGTATTAAGAAGGAATTATTCCTAGATGAAAAGATTAATTTACACCTATTCCCAGCCAGAAGATAGCTGATTTTCAGGAGTCTGAGGTAAACCATTATAGGAACCCTAAACCATTCATAACATTGCAGCACCATTTTTATGCTCTCTGGCTAACTATTTCTAACTGAAGGAAACAGTTGTGATTTAGAGTATGTCCTCTGAAGATGACTTAAGTACCATATGGTATATTTGCACCCAAGCTTATGGTTAAGCAGTATGGACATATGGGTCAAGTCATGATTTTGAGCTGCTTTACTCTTCATATCATCTTTTCCAGAATTTTGTTGAAATGTTCTTCAGGAACAGACCTTGAAAATAATTCATGTGCTAATTTTTAAATTTTCAGTAGGGCTGTTCACAGTTAGAGTTGGACTTAGAGCAAATGCTGAGCTCCTAGTAGACTACTTGCGGACTCACTTTATATTAAAACCTGGTCACTTCCTTTGGTTCTTAGAGAGATTTGAATTTTTAAAATCTTTTTGTCCCAGCTATTGAGGTTTAGTTATTCTGAAAACTGTGGCATGAATTGCTGTCGTGATACTCTCCCTGAATTGCAAACAGGCATATTTTGTCACTCGAATGTTTTTATAGTTGCCTATAACTTGCAATGTTCTGTCATTGCAGAGTTTGCCTCCTAAACTTTCAGAGGAAGTTGGACTTGCTTGTACCAAATCTATATGTGAATTTTTGACACAGAGGGAAGTACAGCAGTAAAAAAGATTTATACTCAGAGTTTATTACTGATGAATAGAATCATGCTAGAGTGAGGCTTGAAAAGACATGTTTACTGATAGTAAGTCTTCTGTTTAAAGTGGCAAGTCCCAAGTTTGATGGGATATGTGATATGCAAGCAGAAGACAAAATTTTACTGAGGCGATGAAGCGAATATAGTTTTAAGAAGGATTTTTGAAGGAGTGCAGAAAAGTTACCTCCAGCTGATGTTCAGCAAAAACTAAGTGCCAAAGTTCCTTAAGCTCCCCTTTACATTTTCTGCAGCAACTATACTGGAATTTTCTTAGCCTTATTTATCACCACAAGGAGAGGTTCAGCCTTTTTTCTTCCAATTTCCTTTGCACTAGATGGGAAAACTCGTCAGCTTGCTTAGTTAAAGAGGGTGGGTGTTGTTCATGTTTATAAGATGCTTTGTTTTGTTCACATTAAGAAAATAAAAATGTCCCTGTTCTATTGTCTGTGGGCTCCTTAATTAAAGTGTGCAGGGTCAGGCTAGTTTTCAGCATGAGAGAAGATTATTTGCTGGAGATCATCCCAGTGTCAGGAACACAATTTATAGGTAGTTTGAGAACTATATTTTTTTTCCCCTCAATTTCAGAATATTTTTTAAGTTAAGATTTGCAGATCCAATTGACTTGCCTCCCTCTTCAAGCTCTAACTCCATGCAGGTGTGTCTCTGTAGCCATTGTGCCTGCAAGCACTTCTGGGCTCTTTTTGGATGCAGGCTGGGATGGTTCAGTGATGCAGGGAGGCATGTAGTAGAAGAGGTGTGCAACAGGCCTTTGGTGGGTCTAAATAGTGCTTCTAACAACATCCCTAAAATAGTGCTCCAATGAAAATATCAAACTCTCTGTGCTGGAGTATCTTCAGGGCTGTGGTGGAGTCAACCTGCTAGAGTTGTTGGGGAGCATCAAATGGGTCTTCTACATCCCAAGTGGACCCCAGGTATGATTTACCTGCAAGATGTCTGGCCCTGGCTGTCTTTGCAGTCACTGGCTGCCCCATCAGCTCCTACCATTAGATAAGGGCTGTACACTTGTAGAGCAGGGGGAGTAACCTATTACTCTTCCTTTCAAGACCCAAGACAGCTTTGGGGCTGTCCATACCGTGGTGGTGGAGAGTTGTGGGGATTCTAAACACAGACTGGATGCTGGTTGCCTTAAAGGAAAAATTTGGATGATCTGCTGTATCCCTGGAGTGCTCAGGGCTCCATGGTGTGCCATGTCCAGCTCACACTACAGCTTCCTTGGCCAGCATGGACATGTGTGCACATCTTCATGGGAACCAAGGTCCCGGGGTCAAAGCACCATGAAAAGCTGGGAATTGCACTGTGCTATAGCATAACACGCTTTGGATGTGTGCTCACTGCACTGTGGTGGAGCAGATGCATGGGTGTTATGTTGCTCTTGCTAGGGAAGATCCCATTTCTCTCCTTGCAAAACTTCATCCTATACACAAGTTCTGATTTGATTCTCTCTGCAGTTCTTAACAAAATACCTCCTGTACAGTCTTTCTTTTTTTCCCCATTCCTATCAAGCTCTTCTAAGGTTCACTGGGCATGTTTAAAGTAATTTCACAATATGTTAAAAGAGAACCCTAAGAGCAGGGAAAGAAATCAGTATATTATGGAGGATTTTAGTTGATTTTTCAAATTAATGTTTCAGATCACCATGCAGCAGTAGATATAATTAAGTGTCAGAGAGTGAGGGCTAAATGCATGAATAAAATATCTTATGGTATCATTACACTTTTATAATAAGATTTACTTGTCAACTTATAATTAAATAATGTAACTAACAAGATAATTTATTTCTCAATGTAATGAAGATGTACAGAAGGCAGAGGCAGGACCTTGTGAGATGCCAGCTTTGCTCTGTGGCTGAGCCTGCCGGGTAGCTTGCACACATAATGAAGCAAAAATCCTACTGAACTGAAGGAGGGGGCGTAGGATGGATAGCGGATGAGGAAAAAGCAGGAGTAGGCATGAAGTTTGCATTTGGTACAGGAGTGAAAGATGAGAGAAAAACTGTGATAACAGAAGGCAAAAGAGTCTGCTGGGGAAGATGGTACTGAGTGTATTTCTCCAATTGATAGAGCAAGACATTTCCATAATGTAAACTTTCAGAGAAAGAAGGTTAAAATAGCTAATTGCCTTGGTGTGGGCTCAGAAGATCTGTATGGAAAGCTATCCCAGACTGGATGACACATGCTAACTTGTCTGGCTGTGTAAGTTTAATGATGCCTTCCTTAGGAAAAAAGAGGTCTACTGGATGTCAACCAGGAAGACAGAAATCTTGAGTTTTCCCCCAATTTAGCTACATCTGATAGAGACTGTGATTTATGAAAATGTGAGGGCTGCTGAAAGAGGTTGTGAGGAATAATTTGCTACCATCTCATTTCTAAGACTGTGTATGCACCAAGTCCTCAAAAGGTGCTGCTTGTTGCTGTTTCCAGGCCACGAGCTATACCCCTTGCTTGCCCTCTCTAAATTTCTGTCACTGGAACTCTCTAGGGACAGACATATATTTGCAGAGAAACAGAGGGCTGTGTTGCCATTCTGGCTGGCTTCAAAAGTAACCCAGGGAGCTGCAAACATGAGACCCTGCAAAGTCTTTTGTTGCTTCCTTCCTGGCTCCTTCCCCCAGATACTGGTGCTTCCAGTGACCAGCAAAATCAAGCAAGGCAAATGGAGACACATGTTTCTCCATGACTGAATGGAGAAAAATATAGGTGCAGGTATGCTGGGGCTACTTTCAGCATCACAGAAGCAGGTGAGTGGATGCAGGGTTTTCTCAGAGAGAGAATGGCACATCCTAGACTAATCTGTTGATTCTTATGTGTGATTCTTATAAGACCTGGAGTTTGGTCACGTGCTGAGGGAGCTGGCTCTGTTGATGTCTGTGCAGTTCTGCAGAGATCCAGTGGGAAGAGTTGCAGGATAGGTTGCAGTCTGTGGGAGTGCTGGAGAAGGCTGTGAGGTGGTGACTGGTGCCTGTGTCAGCATGACGGAAGCAGGAGTTGCTGTGGTTGTCATCCATGGTGCAGTGCAAGGCTGCACTGTGGAAAGTGGCTTTTCTGTACAATGCACTCTCTCTCATATATCCCATGTAATCTACACAGCCAGACAACACATGGAATAACAAGGGCACACCGTGTAAGTGCTTTCCTGAGCTATGTAACATAAATATGAATGAGAGGGAACATACTGCACTTTAAATGTTTTGTACATTGTGCTGTGTGTTATGACAATGAGTACACTGTGGTACATTATTAAAAATGTGAGAAGTAGAGTAACCTGCAAATGATGGCTTGTTTTTCCTTTTATAGCTGCCAGATGGTGTGGAACCATTTACACAACCTCTGAGTGTTAGTGCATTTTAACCAGGGAAAGAAGGATCCTGCTCAGTGTTTTGCTTTTCTCCCTCTCTCTCTCTTTTTTTTTTTTTTTTTTTTTTTTTTTTTTTTTTCTTACCTGCCTAGCCAGCATATTTGAAGATTTTTTTTTTGTGCTGGACAAAATGAAGCCTACATAGTGTTATCTTATTTTGTATTTCCTAGTCACTTCAGGAACTTTGGTTTAAGCAGAGAAAGAACAGTTTCTCATTGTTTATTTTATGACAGTGGAAAAATAGCAACAACTTTATTTACTGTGATTATTTTCTGTCTTCGTAGAGGTCTGGTATGATAAGGTAGTGGTTGGAGATCCAATCAGACCACTTGTTTCAGGACTGTTTTAAGGGATCTCCTAGACATGAAGGAACATATGTACCATGTAGACCTAATGACATAAGGCAACATTATATTGTCCTCCTATTTAAAACAGTGGATTTACAAAAGAGATCTTCCACTGGTACACAGTTTGATAAACATACTATTCCTAAACTAAGACAGTAGGTTATTTTCTTAGCTTGTTTATATTTTCTTGGCTGAGATGGTGCCACAAAGCAGGCCACAGATGTGAGGTTAATATACTCAGACTGACTCCAAGTTAGCTCTTCAAAGAGACCAGGAAGTTTTCAAAATCAGTAATGTTGTGTTTTATTTTAATGGAACTTCGCTTTTAAAAATAAAGCTGTAAGCAAATAGGGATCACAGACTGGAAGTTAAAATAAAAGAAAAGTACTAATTTTTATATTTCCCTCTGTGCTCTTACATTTCCCACCATGTTCCAGCCAATGAGTTCTTGCTTCTGACTTCTGAGCTTTACTGCACTTAACACTGTAGTGGTAGCTTAGAAAAAACTGCTCTGTCCCCTTTGGTCTTAGGATATTCCTTTCCATTGCCTCTGAGGGCTCTCTGCACTGTGATTCTTACATGCATCATACCATACAAAGTCTTGGTCCTTTTCTTACTGAAGGAAATATAAAATCTTGTCTTCTTCTAGAACTTTTGTCAGACTTAGTCCAAAACCATTTTTCTTCTTAAAGAAAATCTTTAAAACAAGTCAAGTACAACCCCAAACACATAATGGATTATACGATGATGGAGATGTGAATTTTGCCTTCTGTAGTGAAGGCCAAGGCCACAACTGTATTGTGGCATGTTTAGAGATACCACAACCAGCTTAAAATTGCCTTTCTTGGATTCTGCTGGAAGTGCTGCCATGATAGCACATTCTTGTAGTGGGCTCCAGGGAAGTTGGGAATAACTTCAGATACAAACAACCTCTAATAGAGCTATTCCACTGGTGCTGACCTACATAAAAATTAGCAAAAGTGTGTATATATGGGCTACAGATGCTGCTGTTTAAGTTTAACCCTAATGAACAGTAAATCTTTTATGTTGCTGAAGTCATATATTTGATAGATTAACTGGATTTTTCCAGTCACCCTTTTCTAGCTTTGAGTTGTTTTTTCTTTCTGTTACCAGTTCCAGTCATGTCAGTATATTGCTTTCTGTATATAAATCCATATATGTTCAATCCTGTCAATGTATTTGGTTACCTTTCCCTCTTAAATGAAAAGAATCAGTACATCTTGATGATCAACTTTCACTTTTCTTATGTTTAGTGGGAAAATGAAAAAAGGAAGAAGTTTTGGTAGATTTCTGGAGCTGGCACTGTCTTCTTCCTTTGAAAATGTGGATTAAAGTAGTGACCTTTGCTGTGTGTACCAGGGAGAAGGGAAGGAGAACTGTTGCTCACCTTCGGTTTCCAGCATTCTCCCACCTGTTCACGCTGTAGGAAGTCACCAACATTCAAAGTCAAATTCCTGAAGTATTTGAGCATTTGAAGTCCGCATTATAATATTGGCCAGTGTAAGTAACTTCTATCCAGTCTTGGAGAAGGGGAGGATGAGAGGAAGGGAGGAGATATTGTATTACATTGGTAGTTGATTAGGGTCACTCAACCTTACAGAATACATGTATTTTGATATAAACTGATACAGTATATCTTCCAGAAATACAGTTTTCACAGTGGGTAGAAGCTTGTGGGCAGGTAGCAAAATCCCTACACTGACCAGAAACTGTTTTGAACATCTGTTCCCTGACTACTTAAATTATACTTGGACAGTTTGATGCATCCCTGGCATCCATCCCATGTGCTAGCAGAATGAAAGTAGAAGAGAAGAAGAATGTAAAATCAGGAATCCTGTTGGGCTGTAATATTTCTGCTCCTTCTATTTTTTTCTCTGTCCAGAAAATGTCACACCTCTGTTCAGCAACACATGGCATCCTTTCTTTCCCTCCACTGTATTTGCAGCTGCCTGCTTACTTATTTTGTGTACATTACTTTGAGCCATGCAAGATTTTATACTTAATTAAGAGGTATGACAAAAGAAAGAGAGAGATTTCTATAGAAATATCCTCCTGTAGAATTTCCTAAATCTATCCTACTAAACTATAATTTCTGAAATAAATGATTTTTCTATGGGTCTCATCTTTTAGTACCATCTTCACTTGAATTCTGCTGCATGACTTGTGTCATACTTAGGGGTTTTATATAGCCTTGGAAATGAGGCTTGGAGAAGGATGATTACTTTGGTTGAAACTATTGTGGTGGCACACGGAAATGTGAATTGCCTTCAGCTTCCCCAGATATTACAGCAGAAGAACAATTAATTCCCATCCTCATGTTAATCCTTGCTCAATTTTTAGACTGTACTTGAAGTGTTATTGCAATGTGACAGATTTTCCATTCTGGCAAAAACGGTGCTTGATTTAACAAAAAGTGAAAATCAAAGCCACTGCACAGATTTTAAACTCCATTTAAAAAGAGCAATAATCATTGATTAAGTCAAAATTATTAGTGTTTTTAAGGGCGTTTTTAATCGCAGTTTGGCTCAAGGATATAATCTCATTTTGGCACGCTTGCATGAAAATGGGTTGGTGCCTGAGGGTTGGCTTTCCACAACAGTAATTTGGAATATGACTCATCTATCATTAGTTTAAGCACACATGAAAATGTAGGCCTTGTGTTTCATAGCAGTGGAGAAAGACTATAACATGCAATAACAGGTGTAGTTCAACTGTGTGGCCTTAGGAGATGCTCCAGATGATATTCTTCACTGCCAATGGCAGAGAAAGCCTTTTCTGTATGTGCTGGCATAAACCTGCTCCATACATAAAAAGGAACACATTGTGATTTCAGTAATCGTACTGGGCACAAAACACAACTACTAGCTTGTATTCAAATAAAATTCTGTAATCCTTTCCACAAGCTCAGAGCTGCATTCAGCTGGGAAATCTGAGAATAGATTATGTGCCTTATGAGAAATTGAGCACAGTGAAAGACAGAATTGTGTGCCTCATTCAACAAATATGTTAATACTGAAGATTTTTTCCCCCCTGTGGGTAAAAGAGGAGATAACTGGCAAAAATCCTGGCAACAAAAGGCAACCAAAGTTTCTATGCTGACATACACGTGCTAATTCTGTCAGATATGCTATCTTCCCAAGCATTTTGGGCTTGCCAAAATCCTTTTTTGCCAATCCTCTCCCTGCTTCCTCTGAATCACTTCTATGCAATTCTTTGGTCTAATTTTCCATCAACTCATATATTGGTACAGGTAAGAAAATTGTGTTTAAATGCAAATTGTGTTTAAATACTTCCAAATTAATCCATCACAGAATCATTAATTTATAAATCTTGCTTCAATAAAAGGATAAAAGTGCATATGTATATATGTTATAATATATATATATATATATATATATATAATAAGATTTAAATACTGTATTAAAATCCTAGAATCCTCTTTCCTCCTTTTCTAGCCTGGATTTTTCTCCTTCTTGTCTCATATATCTGAGTGCCACACCTCCATAAATTAACCACATCATATAGTTAAAAATGGAAATAATAGCAAAAGTCATCCTTTTCCTGTCCTCATATTCTAAGACCAATTAACTAGGACCAATTAATCTAGAAAGATGTGTGTGATGGTATTTTTCTTAGAAAAACTGAAGTTAAGCAGTTGTATTTTGTACTTTGTCTTTTCTGGGTGAAAGAAAACAGCTCCTTGCCTCTTCTGGCATGAGTTCTGTACTGAGAATGGCAAAACAGGTTCCCCTTACAGATAAGTATCCTCCAGTGGAAGGCAATAATCCTGGACTACAAAAACCCAAACAATAGCACAAATAAGGGGAAAAAATACAAAAGGGAAATCAAAGTAAAAAAGCAAAGCTAAAAGCAAAGGATAGGGGATTTGCTGTGATTATTGAAATCAGTATGTGTTTCTTTTTCTGTCCATGGAAAATATATAGGTATATACTACAAAGATCTCAGAATAACATTAGCAGGTATATAATATGAAGCACGTAAAAAAAATTCCCCAAAACCCCTCAGAAAAAAACCCCAAAAAACAGATGCAGGGAATGATTTCTATGTAAGAAAGACAAGTAACCTAGGACTTTAGACCTTGGAAAAGAGACACCTTGAGATATTGTAAATGATGTCATGTATAGATTATTGGGCTGGCAGTGTAATTACAGTCATTACAGAGTTTTGTAAAGTTAGTCACATCTCTGACCACCTCTAAGCATTTTGTTTCTCTGGAGGATTGAAACAGAAGCCAAGTGCCAGTTCATCTACATACAAGTTCCCAATTAGGTGACAGACACTCTTTTCTACTGAAAAGGCACTTCTGAGCACGGACAACAGATATGAAATAGAGTAGGATCTAACAAAAGTGAAGGACTGTGTGGGGTTAGGAAGGTTGGTAAGTAGGTTTGCTGTCTGCCACTTAGCAGGATAGAAGATGCCTGATAGAAGACAACTCAGTTAGGCAGGCTGCAGAGCACCCCAGGTTTCTGTACAAAACAGTGATGTACAGTCTCCTACCTGCAGGGTGGAAAGATATTTTACAGCTGTCGCATGTCACACAGTCCATGACTCTGTGTGTGATGAGCGCATTTTCTGGGGGCAGATGCCCTTCACATTTGGTATTGCTATCAAGGAGGCAGTGTCCTTAGTGCATTTTCTCAGTTCTTTTGATTTCTGCATCCTTACTCAGGCTCTGCTAGCCGGCTGCTGCCAGGAGAGCTCACTGAAAGAGCTGCACATGGTTCTCACTCTCACCTGTGTAGTGCTATCAATTCTGTGTACATTATCCTATCATCTCTCCCTAAAACTTCTGCAGGTATGGAGTAAAATGGAGAAAGGGGCAGAGGTGATGTGGAAAACAGGTCTTGTAACCAGCCCTTGAATTCAGCTAGAGAGGAGAAACTTGAGCCACCTCAGGGCATTTCCATTCGACGTGTTTTTACGTTGCTCCAGAGAGTTTACACATGAAATATATTTATTAAATGTGCTGTAAAAATTGTTCTTCAATTTTTTATTAGCCTAATTAAGTATTAATATCCAATTTACTTTATATCTCAAACTTCAAAATCTAAGTTTTTGCTCACTACAATTTATTACAAAGAGTATTGTCATAATTATTTTGTTATGTTGAATGAGTATGCATCATTTAAAATGTAAATAGTTTTACCCAGAATAACAATCAAAGATAAGATGCATATGCAAGTTATGATCCTATCTTCAGGAGAAGTGTCAGGTGCAGATGAAATATAAAAACCTGCAGTGGATGTTCATGGCTGCACTTGGGGTACCTGTACACTGTAAGGTGTGTAGTTACACCTCAAATGCAGTCTGAAAGCCTCTGCCAGCTTTGGTGCAGCTAACTTGGTGCAGGTCTCATGCCTCTGTACCAGGTATGGCAGCAGAGGATGCAAACCATATTTTTTAAATGCTAAGGTAATTACTTTGCAATTAGCTCCCTGTTACTGCTGCTGCACAGCTAATGCTGCCCACGGTAGTTTGGTTAGAAATAGTTGAGGAAATTCCACATGAGCTGAAATCACAATTGACAGCAGTTTATAGATCAATAGAAATAAGAAGGTGATATTGCTGTTATTTTTCTGAAGGGAAGAAAAAGGAACACAGGAATTAACTAGATAGGGAGAAATTGGGAGGCTGATGGACTGCACATAGAATGGCCACGCAATAAATCTAAGGTCTAATGTAGGTTCTAGTGCACTCTTGCATGATGATTGTGTCACTTAACTACTCTGAATCCGAGTTTTCGTGTTCTAAGATGGAAGTAATTATATGCAGCTACCATATAATATCCACAGAGAGCTGTGCAGTTGAAAACTATTACCGAACCTATCAACAGAAAAAATGGGAGGTACTTAATAAATTTTAAGGCCAGAAGGGAACATCATGATCGTTTAACCTGCCCTACTGTGTTACTGAGGCCATAAAATTTCCTCAGTGTGATGTTTGAATTGCTTCTGAAACTTGTAGTTTCAGAAAGGCAGTCAGACATTTTCCACTCTTGATGAGAATACTTTTAGAATCTGTACCAGTAAGTTTTTCTAAAGGCAATAAATAGAAGTATATCTTTAGTATCCTAGGGAGTACTGTGCTTCAAAACAGGAGGAAAAACCCATTTAAAACAGTGTGAAGATATTCTTTAAAGCAAAAATCCACAGTTTGTTTGAGTCAGTTGAAATATCTTCCTTGAATAAAATTGAAAATATTAATTCTATTCCCTTATCCTACTTCATTCTCTGTCTGGGCAGGGTGGAGGTCTGCTGGTGGAGATGGATGTCTCCATATGTACAGTGTGGGTCTCTCCAGCAGCTGGGCCCTTACACCCAGTAGCTGTCCCAGGGTCCCAGCCTCCTCTATTTCTGGCACTTGGCCATATGAGCCCTCAAGGCTGTAGTTTCATTCCAGCTGCTGGGACAGATGCTCTTGCACACACCTGCACTGGCACACACACACAACACACCCACTGGGCCTCCTGCCTGGAGTTGGGCTCAGCCACACAGTTCATGCTGAAGCTGCTCTGGGTTACCACTCTCCCCTTCCTCCCACCTCACTCCCAGAGACACCAACACCAATGCCTACCCACCCCAGAGAGCCCCTCACCCAGGAAAAGAGTTAGAGAGAGGTTTAGAAAGAGGACAGGACACATTTCACTAATGGGGTGCAGGGCACAGCCAGATGAGCACGTTCAGAAGCCCATGTTCATATATAACTGATCCCTTTAATCCCCTTACTCTTCTGTCTTTCTGTGTGTGATCCTTCCCTTTCTCCACCTCTGATTCCTGCCCTAAACATCCCATAATCAGTCCTATGCAATCCTGAAATGCTCTTCCTCAGCATTTCACAGTGTATCCCCTGCCCTAGGCAGTGGCCTCCTCAGTGTGGTGGGTGACCTGGAGAGCAGCTCCCACTGCCTCTTGGGGATGGATGTCCCCAGTCCATGGTGCTGAGGCACTCCTGTGGCAGTCCTGGAGGAGCTGGGTGGGGGCTGTTTCTCTGGCTGGGTTTTTGAACACCTGCCTTGAGCCCTTGGGCTTCTTCTTGGATGTGGAGATGTGCCTTGAATGTGCTGATGGCTGAGATGGGGCTGGCATAAGGAGAGGCAGGGTGTAATTTGGAATCCCCCTCCTACCTTTGTGCCTCTGTGTTCCTTTCTGTGTGTGCAGTCAAGCTTTTTATCCCATTACTTAACAATTGTATTATTGGAATGCATGGCAAAATCACTTTTTTCCCTCATGTTTCTTTTCAAACAAGCAGTTTTCAAATTACTTAAGTGACGGTGAAACGTTTCCTCTTGGGGAAATCCATATTAAAATATTAAGTGGGAATGTTTCCAGCTGGCCTCTCTTAATAGTTTTTGTGGTGAAGATTTGTACCTTATGAAAATACTTAAACAGCATATAAATTCTCCTACCTCCCACTTGTGCTTCTAATAGGGAAAATCAGCTCACCCTGCACTAGTCATCTTTGCCAATTATTTTAGGATGGAGAATCTCTGTCTGGATGTTCTCTAGTCTTTCTATAGCGCATAGGGTGAATTTGTACCTTAAGGTAAGTAAATGCTTAGATTTGAGATGGCTAAAACCAAGTAAGATGGTTCCCATTCTGCATATCATTTTGGAGGAAAAAGGTCAACATTTTTTCCTACAATCACTGCTGTGTGAAAATGTAGAATGTTTTCCCACATAATTTCCAGAAATGTTTAGACTAAAAATGTCTGATCAAGCAGCTGCATTTCAGGAGGTCTAATAGCCCCCAAAAATATCAGTGGAAAACCATACACCGATTTTTGTACCTTTTAAGATTTCCAACTGTAAAATTCTATCCAAACCCTTTGTCCTGCAAGGTATTTACCAAGAAACAGGCATTGACACTGCTATGGGTTCCACTGCAAATATGGCATGAGAAACAAAAAATCTTGGTAAATTTCACATCACAACTTTAAAATTTCTTCATCACCCCTTTGCCAGCCATTGCTCCTGAGCACAGCTGATTGGGACTGAAAGTGCTTCTTCTCCAGGCAATGTCCTGTGTCTCCAGGTACACTCTTCTCCACAGAAAGCTGACCTTACATTGACTGCCTGTGCCACAGGGATGTATTTTATTATGTGGAATGGTAGACGGGAAACAGTGCAGGGAGGGTAACTGAAGACTTTTCTATCAGTCATAACTAATATTTTCTTTCTTAGATACCCTACCCCATTTCTTATGCTTGCCACCTTGGCGAGGTTCAGAATGATCAGGCAAACAAAAGCTTTATCAATTCTCTCTGGTTAGAGGAAGTACTGCAGCAAGAAGAGGTTATGATTTTCTACAGGGCACAGATCCTCTTACCAACATCACTTGTCTTGGTACCCCTCTAGTTTGTTTCTCCTGGCAGAAGTCGGATGCCTCATGTAGCCATGCTCATTTTGACAGAGGTTCTAAAAGGCACACATTAGACTTGTATCATTGACAGATATAATAACATCCAGTAAAACTAGAGTGGGTGAGAAACGCTGTTGTAAAGTTTAACTGTGGTTTAAAGCCAGCTGACTAAATAGCAGTGAAGAGAATTTTTCCAATTATCTCAGTCCCTAGCTGATTGAAAGATATAATGGGAGTACCATCTTTGCTATAAATAGAGCATTACTCTTCTGACATATAGAGAGAAGTTGCAGGAAGCATACTGTATTTTTAGCAAGTTTAATTTAATGTTGAAAAATGTTACATCTTGAAACACTAGGTATTTTATATACAGTTGTATAATTGAAGACCATGATTATCACAGCAAACATAATCTGATTAAGAAGGTCCTTTTTTTATCTATTCTAGATACAATTCTAATGTATGCCTCTTAGAACCTCTGTCAAAATGAGCATGGCTATGTGAGACATCAGACTTCTGCCAGGAGAAACAAACTAGAGGGATACCAAGATAAATGATGTTGGTAAGAGGATCTGTGCCCTGTAGAAAATCATAACCTCTTCTTGCTGCAGTACTTCCTCTGGCTTGTATAAAGCATGGTCCTGGCACACCCTGCCTGTTCCCCTGCCAGAATTTGGGGTGGCTAGAGTCCACCACAGCTGCCAGATGAGTGCATTGCACTGAGACAGGGAAGGCATTGCTTCCACCAACTCCATTTTCTGCCAGCACAATGCAGAGGAAGGCATGAGTCACCCTGCACATGCTTCCTGTATGAGTTTGATTAGCTAAGATATTTCTTTATGTAATTAAATTTTCAGAAATGATGTATAATGGCCTACATTTTCCAGAGTAATAGGTTACTTTGCCTATTCTCAGCTTCTTTGCTGAAGTTGGTAAAACTGAGTGTTCAGATCCCTTCTAAAAACAGACCCACTTTAAGGATGAAGTCAGGCACATGCCTTAGTTTAAAAAATGCTGGTTGTTCTATCTTTTGGAGGGTAGGAGAAGTATGCATATATTTATAGTAAAATCCTCACATTTTGTAGTCTTGATTTTACTGGTTTTTCTAATTTAAAAAATATGCTCTACTCAGAATGTTTCCCAAATCCGTTGCGTCTCAACATTGCTGTAAAAATCATTGCACACTTCCTTCTAAAATATCCCCTATTTTAAAAATCCATATTCCTGATGGTTGAAATTCCTCTTGCCTTGTAAAATAGGAAATGATCTTATGGGACATGATGCAATGCAGACTGCAGGCAGCCCAGTCCCTTCAGAGTCCTGAGGAAATGAGGAGTGTGGGCTGATGGCGTTTGGCTCTGCTTGTGCTGGGTCCTGCTATTCCAGCATAATGTGTACAAATGATAGAGATTTTTTAATGTTTGTTGTTTTTTTTTTTTTTTTTTGGTTGGTTGGTTGGTTTTTTGTTTGCTTGTTTTTTTTTTGGTTTTGGTTTTGGTTTTGGTTTGGGATTTTTTTCCCCTTTAGAACATTTTGATATTTTCTGGATGGGATCGCTATATTGCTCTGAAAACTGACTACTGCACAGGTCGTGTAGCTATTTCAATACACATTTAGATTGCAAATTTTACCCATTTTGGAAATATTTGGAACACATATGCTGCCATGTAATTAAACCATGATGGTTCCAGTGGAAGTGTTGTGCCCTATCAAGCTCATAATATCAGCTGAAAAGAAGTTTTTTGAAGAAGATGTACATGACACACTGTGGAGAATATTATTTATTTTCACAATTTATTGAAATTCATTTACATAATTCAGTTTTTTTGAAGTCCATAAATACTTATTTATTTGCAAATGCTTGGCATTATGATGTGACTATATCAGTTCTCATGTAGCCTAATGAGAATAAAAGAAATTAACAAGGCATTAACTCAAGAAAAGTCAAAAGAGTCCTATAAAAATACCCAAGAAAATATGATATGAGAAAAGAAAATTGGATACATTTAAAATTAAATCTGACATGCTATTCTCAGTCCACCCCACTGTGTCTAGGAGCTATGGAACAGTGGGTGATTTGTGATTGTTTTTCCAGAGTGAATCTCATTCTCAGGAAAGGTTCTGGGCTGATAAAATGAGTAAGCAAAAGGTATTTTCTTTTTTAAAATGTTCCACACATGAGCTGTAGGAAAACCAAGAAAAGTGTGAGCTGCTGAGCATCCTTTTCATCTGGGAACTAAGTGGAGAGGACATTCAGCATTCCACAGGATGGACTTTCTCTTTGTTTCCTTTTAATTCACTTTTAGCTTTTTGTCATTGGAGCAAGTTCTAGACGAGAAAGTGATGAGGTTTCCTTGCCTCTCTTGCCCATAACTGTTGGATCTGTGGGAATTTCTGCACTTCACATCTCCAACAGGAACAGAAAGGGTTCTTAACACTAAATCTCTCAATTAAGCACACCTTTTGTAGGGTGGAATATTTTGTCTAGAAAACATCTCGTTACAGGCCAAGGAAAATCAAATAGACTTGGGGCATTGCTCCCTCCCATAAAAAATTACGAGGAAGTCTACATCCTGGAAATGCATTCATTCACTTTTTTTGTTTCCTAGTGCAAAAGAGCCAGTTCTCTAAAATAAAGGAGCAGAAGATTTAGCTCATCTCCCTCTGAATGAGGTTTTTGTTTTTGCTACAAGCACAAGGAAATTTTTGCACTGACCTCTTTGCAAGACCAGGGTCTACTACTGAATGTATTCTCATCAAAATCAATATTAAACCTTTGCACACTAGGGTTTGTGAATAAGTTCAAGAAAAAAAAATCTATTTTCCTAGTAGAGAAAATAAAAAGCATGAAAAACAGTCAAAATTAAGATTGTAGAGTTTCTCAGTTTAAATTTAAAAAAAAAATTAGATTACAACTGCCCAGTGTAAATGCTTACTTGAGATATGAAGGCAGTATTTTCTTCTAGCTGGATTTGGGATCTCTTTCCAAAAAGACTTTATTCTCTGCAGTACACATGAACACAACAGTGTGAGCACAAGTATAGCATTGCATTCTACAGCTGGAACAAGCAAAAAAAAAGCCTCTCTGTAATTGGATGCATACATTAATGCAATGGAAGGAGACCCTCTTGGCAGTGTCTCTGTGGCACTGAAACAATATTACAGTCAGAAGCAGCTCTCTTCTTTTCTGTTCCACTCCATCTTATTGATACAAGCCTGGATAATCAAGTTGTATATAAAGTGGATGCATTAGTTTAAGTTGCAAGCATCATCTAAAATACTCAGTTAGTTGCATATTTTACATATTGCTGTACTGTAATTATGCAGCTGTATCATGCTTCTCGTCCAGAAATTCCTAGAAACCTGAAATTGCTTGTTCCCTGTTGAAATTCAAATGAGCTTTTTGCTCAGCTGCAATTGTATTAAGTCTGCAGGACAGCGTGTGATGCCTGGATTGGGGGCAGGAGACAACTCTTGTTAGGAAATGTGTGTTTGAGTGTATTGGTACTACTGAATGATAGCTAATCATCTGAAAGGAAGGCTCTTTAAGGGAGCAATGCCTCGCCAGGAGAATAAGAACAATTCTGGGCCACATCCTTAGAAGTAATGAATTCTCATTTCTTTTCAATCTAGCAAATGCCCTTTTTAAAGGTTAATTCTCAAATAGTCACTTGGGAACAGACATCTCCTTCAGTCTGATCTCTGTGAGTCAAGCAGACTGCTAAGAAACTTCAGTTTGTCTCTTTCATTGCCAGATGCCCCTTTGCTACAGATTAAAACTGCTGGTAAAGATGAAAATCATCTGCCTCATCTCCTGCATATTCTGTAATTGCTGAATAAAGGAATGAGCTGAAGTAACTAAACAATACCAAACTGATATCTAGGCAAATTACTGCTGCTTTTCTCAAATTCCTCACTGTTATGTGAGGTAGTGAGGCAAAAGGGAACATGCTTTTTTTCTACATCATTCCGATGGCACAAAGAATCTGAGGAGACAATTGCCTTGGCTGAGCAGAGGACCATAAAGGCTGTTGTGATGATACAGTAAATTATCATTTTCTCTTATTCAGAGTGATCTGGCTGAAGGCTGAGTATCAACTAAAGTATGTCTGTGACAATCAGAAGGGATGCTGTCCTTGTTCCATGGCCCTCACGGGCCTAGATAATCACCCCCATCTCCCATCTGCAGCTCTGAAATTCTTGCAAAGATAAAACACAATGAAATTATTTTGACACTGTTCATTCATCTGTATGAGCATGGAACAGGAAGGTTTGACAGGAAAATACGTCAGAGACATATGATAAACTAATACTATCCAGATGAATGCAAGTGCTGCCTGGAATATAGAGATGGAGGGTAAATTGCTTGAAATGAGCCTTATTGATTCCACTCTGTGTTGATGGGGCATATCTAGAAGATGAAGTTTCATTTAAACACTTGGTCACTGAAGTAATTAAATGAGTTCTGGGACAGTTTATGTAAAGGACTGGATCTGATTCTTCAGTAGCTGGTGACTATCTCTCTTAAATATGAAGCATGTTAATAGCAGAATAGCTAATTTATTATAATGAAATGGAAAAATACCATAGCACCCTTGTGGCCCAGATAATGCAGCAGCAGGTTACTGCTCTGATGAATAGGGACGTTGATCAGTAGATGTAGTGCTTTCTAGTCTTAGAAAAGAATAGATCAATTTCTTCTTCTTTATGAAGAATGGTTCCTTGGCAGTGTGGCTGAGAGCTGTGGACATTTACACCTGAGTTAATCACCCCCAGAGCAATCCAACCACTACAGGTATTCTTAACTGTTATTTTTCATGCTATATAAATAAGCAATTAATTTGTAGAACAGGAAAGATAAGAGAAATTTTATTTCTGTTTCTATACCTTGGTGATATTTCATAGGCTTCTACCACTCACACTGTACTTAGGGAAGACCAGAGAGGGGAAAGGCTACCAGCGGTGGGCTGGGAAGGCTGCAGATGGGAACTTGTGGGGCTTCTAGGCTGAGTGAGCTGTGTTTGGGTGGGCAGCCCAGAGAAAGGTTGGGTTCAGTAGATGGCACTCTTCCCTCAGAGTCTGCTTCATCCCTGCCTAGGTTGAGCTGGTGAGGAGCTGGGAAAGGGGCATGAGCTCAGTGCCCTCCACATTATTGCAAACACAGTTTGCAAACTCTTTACACACTTCTAGGAGTGCAGGTTGTAGGCCTAGTGCTCCGTCAGCATTGTTTAGAGATGCCAGTTACAAACCTCCTTTGTCTCCAGCATTCCGACCCCACAGTTCCCTGTTTGCCTTTACTTGATTTTTACAGGTGACTTGTATCTGAGCACGCGGAAGAGCTCAGGAATGGAGCACTCACAGCTGACCCAGCTCTGGTAGCAACTCTCTCCCAGTTTTTATCCCAACCAATATCTGAGGTTTCTTACAGTCAGATTTCATAGTAGACAAAATATGACATAGAGACAGCGTTGATGAATGCCCTGAACAACTTTTTCCTAGCCACCACCAAGGAATAGCATTATAATAGTATTACTGAATGAGTGACATTTAAGATGATACATTATGCTTTGCATAAAGATTATTCCTAACATAAAAATCAATGTCTGGATTTTATTATGTCATTTAACTTAACTCTTGATTTTCATTAATTTGGGAAATATCACACTCCCAGCAGATGCTCAAAAAGGAAAAGGTAGCTTTGTCCTATATTGCAAGCACATAAATAGCAAATCTCCCCATGACAAGATTCAGGTCTATTTGCAGAGGGTTCCCTGCTGTTCTCACTGCCCCTACTTTTGGTATGGTATTAAGATTTTCATTGTTTAAGAATACTCAAATAATTTTCTGTAACGGTCTTTTCTTGTGGTCCCTCCTGATCTCACTTATGTGCTCAGCCTGTGTCATACTTAAGAGCTTACCCAAGCCTTTCTTCAGCTGAAACAAAGGTGAAGCAGCATCCTATTGCCTCTCCTTACATTTGCAGATGTGTGCTGGGGTGGAACTGCACATTTAATGATGAAGAGAAAACACAGAGCTGGAAATGAAGATGACTATTCTATAGTAAATTCTGACTATCCCTTCATGTCAAACTGACATCTCACTGTGACCCAGCTTGTGAAAAACATCCTGAAAAATTGTTTAGAGAATAGAAAAAAGATCTTATATATATATATAAATGTCTTATTTCAATAAGACCAAATGTTTGATGACATTTTTTCTAGACTAGTTTCAAAATTATGAGGTAAATTTATATTAGATATTAGGAATAACTTCTTGACTGGTAAGCAGGACGAAACCCACAAAAAAACAAAGCCTTGTGAGGCTAGATTAAACAAAGCTCTGCCAGGGATGCTCTATTTAAGTTGATTTTACCTAAAAAGCAAAGGAATGGACAGTCAGTTGCTGTCTTCAGGCAACTCCCAGCCTGTCAGTTCTGAGATACTCTGCAATAAAACACATTATCACTAGCAGTGAAAGAAAATGCTCTGAATTTCTCAAAATGAAATGTTTCAGCTACATCGAAAAGGAATGAGTAGACTATTTTTATAAAATCTACAGATAGAAACATTCCTGCAAAAGTGCTTTGATTTAAGTAGGACACAATCTTCCATCAGGAATTTTTTTAACCAGTTTTCCTCTTCGTCTCTTTGGGGAGTGCTTTGTTACAAAACCGCAACTTTCACCAGAAGTTCTCCCAGTAGTCTGTTCCTTGGGTGTTGCTGGAGAAGTTGTTTCATAGTTCTTGTGTTTCCTGGCCCAATGTGTTTGGATTGCAGCTCTGCAGGACCTCCTGTCACTCTGGCTTGTCTGACTCACACCAGTGTGCAGTACACTGAGGGGAGAGGTGCTCACAGCACCTGCATTGCAGGAGAGAGGGAGGTCATGCTGTTGAGTTTCAGGTCTCTGACAGAATCCAACCCTGCAAAGGCTATGTCTGTATTTGCAAAATATGGTTTGTGTCCTGAAAACTTCAGCCAAGAACCTGTCTGTGTGGATCTAATTGCAGGTCAAATTGACAAACAACAGTATGTGCTTGACTCTCACCATCAATCTAATTTTATATTGTCTGTAACCAGAAGCCATGTCCCTTTATCAGAAGGTTTTACAGGCTGTGTCTGTAACAGTAAATAAAACAGGCAGGGGCAGGTCTCCAGTCTTGAGGCCAGTTGGTGCTGCATGGTGTGTGCCCAGCCAGAAGGAACTTTGCTCCCCTTCTCCCATAAATCAGGGCTGCAACGTCCAAGCTACCACTGCAGAGAGACCCCTGCCCTTGCTACCCCTGAGACCTGCCTAGGCAATGTTTGATACAGCAAAGCCAAAACCAGTGTTAGGGACTGTGCTAGTAGTTGGAGGATGCTACTGTTGAATGGAGACTTGCAGACCAGCACTTGGCCTGTACCTTGACCTCCTTTAGTTGATTTCTATAGCTGTAACCATATGTGAAGCTGGACCCACTATCTGTATTTTCTCCTCAGCATTTTCCTAAGGTAAGGAAGGACTTTCCAAGCCTCGGTACCCTCATAGATAACACACAAAGAGGTGGTGTGGCTTGCCCAGGTTTATGTAAAAATCCTGTAGAAAAACTGGAATGCCTACGCCAGGCTCTATGTCATACCAGACCACCATTGCTTAAAAATGTGCATCAAGAGAATTGTTTTATGCAAGGACTTCTTTTGGCAATGGGTAGGGACTTCAAAGTATGTGTACTTTAAAGTATTCTAAACCATATTTATAACACCAAAAGAAACCTCAGAATAGATGGGAAATGATGAATTTTTAAATAAACTTCTACCCTTAAAAGTTTGATAAGATACAGTGTTATTTTAGTCTCCTGTTTGTTTAGAGTGGAAAATTTATTTCAATTAGAGTGGCAGCTCCTCACCCCCAAAATGTCCCATAATTATCAGCTAAAAAGTGCAGAATCAACAGAAAAAGCTGTTTTATTAATTGCTCACAAACATAAATCGTTCAGACAATACAACTCTACTTCCTGCTTGGGCACTTATCCAGGCAGAGCTCCAGCTGAGATTTATTTCCTTTTCTTTAATTTTAATTGAATGTACTGCCACAGATACTGTGCACAAATACTGAGCCCAGTAACTGACTTAATTACACATTTTTTTTCCTTGGAAAGCATGACTTTACACATCCCCTTAACACAACCACAGCTCCTGTGTAATCTCGCTCCCTTTCTCACGTTGGGTTTTGACAGATGGGCTGTGTCAGAGTGAGCAGCCGTGATGCGAGGTGTTAGCGCTCTCAGCTGCCCCGTGCCCCGTGTGCGGGAGCTGCTGCTCCGGGGCGGGGCGGCAGCGGCTCCGCTCCGCTCCGCTCGCGGCTGCCGCAGCCGGGCGGCTCCGCGGCGTGGAAATGATGAGCCGAGAGCGGGGTCCGTGCTGAGCAGCAGGTACGTCTGTCTCTGGTGCCTCTGCTTCGGGAAGGCTGCTTTGGAGAGAAAAGGGGGGTGGACAGATGGGGTGATAATGCCCTCAGCAACACTTACTGGTCTGTCAGAGCCCCCGGCTTCCTCTAACAGCATCCCAGCACTGCCTCCACACTTACAAATTTTCTGTTTCAGCAATAGCAGCACAAATTTCCCTGTGGCAAACTCCAAGCCACTGCCCTGTTGTCTGCCATGTGCACACCCAAATGCTCAAAAACCCTAGCTGGATTCCCCAAACTATGCTATAATAAAGCATTTGAAAATGGAATTCTGCAGTTTTGCCTTATGATATTCAAGCTGTACAAGAATAAAATATAGCAAGTTAAATTTTTTTTGGTACATTTGGTAGGGCTTTTTTTTTGCTATGATAAAGATGAATTTTCACATATCTGCACGAATTCTTAGGGACACAGTGAGCTCCTTCTTCCAGGACTTCACTGAGCCACTGGAGTGGCCCAAGGCACTGCCAGACCAGTGCATGTTAAAGCTGAAGTCCCACATCAGTGCCACTGCCAGGCTGTGCATGGGGGACAAGGAGAAGGTTTCATCAGTAGATTAAGGGTCGGTGATTGCCCCCTGGAGCAGAGGCGACATCACTTCTTTCCTGCAGGAAAGAGAGGGCAAAGAACAGCATGGGGTTGTGGCAGAGGTGTTGCTGTCAGGGAACTGTGAGGACCCTGGTGGTGAGGGAGCTCATTGTCCTCCTCCACGTTAGCCCAGTCCTGTGGAAGCAGAGTGACAGCCACTGTTATCTCAAGGGACCTGCCTGCTTGGAAATTCTGTTCTTTGGCACAGTCAGTGTCTGCTCTTCATATATCAGACCCTTCATGACTTGCTGCCTCTTCAGACTTGCAGCTCAGTGTGTTGGTTTTGATCATTAGAGCCTCTCACTGTCTTTGTGCATTACACCACTCAGCTGGGAATTGTTTTCAGTGAGAGTCATCTGCTCTGGAGCTGATCCCAATCTCAGCCACAGATAACATCAGTGAAATGGAAGGTCTAGACATAGGATCATGATCAAGAAATAATGATTTATAGAACTCTTTGACAGATCACTATATGTCAAGATATGTGAGAATATGTTAATGTGACTTCAATAGACAGATTTACTGAATGTTAATGGCACATAATATTTTGTCCTTGGTATAGATTTACCTTTTTAATGTGTGTCATATTTACTTGTGCCATAAGTGTTAACAAACTAGCAGATATATTTATTTCATTCTATAGCATGTATCAAAGAGCTATTTATTCACAGTACAGTGATCATAAATTTGGTTTCCTTAGTGATTTCCCCTGTATGCATGAACTCTGGTTTATGTTCAAATTCTTTTCCCTGTTAGATCAAATTATTTGTCTTCAGGGAAGATGGGTGGACTGAAGTGACACAGTAATACTTGTGATGGAAATCTGAAAAATGAGTGCTTTTGTGATTATTTACAAGGCAGATATTGGAGAACTGTGTGTTCATTATGTTGGGCTAAAATTATAGGCTCAAAAAATCTGTCTTTTATCCGTAGAGATGGAGTGGAGCATGTATTAATTCCAGCACTTACAATTGCATATCAGGAAGATTGATGGAGGAAGAAATTCACAAAAAGCTCCCCAAAACATTGGGGTTTTTTTCTCAGTTTTCCATTCTTCATGTGGATTTCCTGCTCCATAGTCTTGTCACTCTGGAGACATGCCTTAGATCACCACATTGTAATATCTTGTGTTGAACTGAGCAGCGTTCATGTGAGCAAATGAGAGTAGGACCAGCCCCTTGGGGTTTCAGTATCCAGTGTCAGGTTGTTTGAGGAGAAAAATCATCTGTTCTTACATACTTTATTCCTTCACATCCTTCATTTCTACCCTGGAGAAGGATTTTTTGAAAGTTTAGTAAGTGTCTGGGGTTTTCAGACTAAGAAATATAGAAATGGGGGAAGAAAATTTTATGTCTTTGACTTCCTTTAAGCATTAAAATCTTTCCTTGTTTTTTAAGAGCAAAGAAACTTGACTTATAAAGATACAGGTTTATATGAGGTTGCAACCATATTTGAGGCTGTACAAGTAGGATCTGAATAATTCTGTTAAAGAGGTTAGCAAACCCACAGACCCAGTAATGTGTAATGCTCCTTGCTCTGCAGCCTGTTGGGATGTGCTGTGCTCTGACTCTCTTTGAGAAGGGACAGCTGACAGTACTGTGTTTGCTCTTTATCTGTAACTCACTTGTTATTCTTTTTTTAACACTGGAGTACAAATGTGAGATAAATAGCAGTACTGTCTTGGCTGTGCATGCTTCATGGGATGCAGTTCTTAGTCCATGGATGTGTTATGTTTGCTGTTATAATGGTGCTTGCAGGCTGTGATCAGGATCTCCTCAGTTCTCCAGATGCTGTCACACTTGCAGAGTTCATAATAGTTGTAGAAGCGAGTCTTGAGGAGGGACTTGCAGGTTTGAAGCTAAAGCTTTGTTCCTCACTGAGCAAAGTAAGGGTGAAAATCTTTTGGAGGTAAAGTGGAGCATTAAGTAGCCCATGGCAACAGTAGTGATAGTGCAGGACATGGGTAAGGGGGGCTTGAGCAGAGGTTAGAAACAAGATACTCTTGTTCCTTTCCACACTTCTAGCAAAATGATGGTGTTCAGTTACCAAGGGTGTGAGTGTCTTAGAAAATTCAGCAGCTAAAAGAGCAAAGCAGTGTTTTCTACACTTTCACCTTCATTTTGTTGCTGTTCTCTGCATTCATCCTTTGGTTGCTCATATACTCAGTGACTGCAAAAAACCAACCAAACAAGCCCTAGCAGATCTAGTAATTTTTTTTTTACTTGCTTGCTTTTTTTTTATCCTGCTTAACCACGATAAAAGAGTGAAAGGCATACAACAGTGGAACATGACAGCTCGGGAGAGGAACAGAAAAGGTTTTCATGTAAAACAGCTCATTTTGGATTGACACAGGAATTGATTGTTTTAACAACTGGGAAAGTAAAGGATGCTTAAAGGCAAATTATGTATTTTTTGATACATATAATTTCTGCTACTCATGTCTTCTAGAAGTGTTAGGATCTGATTCTGTGGGAAAACTCAGGATGGACAGTGAAGTTCATCTCAGATTTTCAAAGCTATATTGACTGTTTTGCTCTAGTATGTTATGACAGCATAGTGGCAATCATTTTGGCAGCCACGTAGCCCCTAGACTTTTCTAAAGTGGTGTAAGTGGTCGGCAGTTTATTAATGTTCCCATAATGGTGCCATTATGCAGCTTGTTTCTGTGCTGATTTCCTAAGTAGGACACAGCAACTTTTGTGGTGGCAGCTCCTGTGGCAAGGGCTGAGTGAAGTGTGTCACACCATGTGAGTTAATTTGGTGTAACAGCAGTTCATTCCCCAGACAAATAAGAAAAGGCACTGGTGTATGTGAAAAAGAGTCCTGAGCTATGTTGCTTTAATGTTGTTATAACAATGTGGTAGTGTTCTAAAAAGGGGAAAGAAATTAAAATTCATAAACTCAGGACTTGCATGGCCAACCTGGCATAAGAATTATAGCAGTTGATTAATGCACTTGTTTTAAAATTAACTATGGAAACTTAAAGGATACTAGCTATTAGGAAATTATTTACTCAAGGTATCTCAGAATGGGTGGTCATGATAGCTTTTGCCTTAGCTACTTCCTAATGACCACCAAGATCTTTGTTTTCTTATTTAAAGTTTCTCTGAATAGTTCACCATAATATCAAATAATTGTTGCTGAAGGGTAGTTAATGATCCAATATATAGCTGTTGTAGCACAATGATGTCTGTTAAGGAAGCAGTCTTTAAAAGAATAATTAACCAATTTTCATGGAGCTCTGGCTGGTGGAAGTGCAGCCCCTTAGCATGATATTTATTTAAGCACATTTTAGGAGCAATTTAAATCAGACATTTGTTTTTCTCTAATGGACACTGGAAGTTCTCCACCACTGAACAAACAGATTTTCACAGTTCTAGCTGTTGTGTTCCTGAGCAGTGTTTCTCTTGAAAGGTTTCCTACCAGCTGTGGACTTACAATTTATTATGCGATGCTGAAGATCTAATGTCTTAGTTAACAGGCTGTTAATTATGTTAATGGTGCTTAGGAAAAGATTATTATGAAATTTAGTTAATAGTCCTTTGCAGTGCAAAAACATTGTAATATAGAGATATGAAGATATCACCATGGTGTCTCTTAGTGAATGAGAAGATGAAGAGATGAAAAGGACAGAGTGCTTACTGCTGAAACCTTACAAAAAGAAAAAGTGAAATTTCTGAATAAGTAATTTAATTTGAGTCATGATACCGGTCTTGCTACAGCCCATCCAGCCTCTGGAGCTCTTATGTTTTGTCCCACTCTCACTGACAGTCTTTCAAAACATGATGTCTTTCAAGGTATAAAAATTGGGTGAATATGGAAGTTCTGAGAATGAAAATCCCTGAAGTAAAGCCATGTCATGACATAGTTCACTATAAGGAATAACATGGGCAGATATTATCATGATGAATAATATGCTAATAAAGTAGTGTGTTTGTAAAACTAGATTGAATGAAGAAGATTAGAGAGCGTTTAATAAGACATAGGATATTATTATGGAGTTTATTTGTGCTTATTTGCAAGTCCTTGATAAATTTCTACTTGGAAAATTTGGTACACAATGGCAATTGTGGAGTCACTTGAAAGAAGTGAAAACCCCACATGAAGATATCCATAAGAAAATAGCAGATAGTTCCACAAGGTAAAAGTCACAGTGTTTGTTGGAGTCTTATATATGCAATGCACATCTTTATGTAGGGTGGTAAAGCTAGATGATTTTAATCCAGATTTATTAATCTTTTAAGTTATTCAAACTTGGCACTTATACTCTCTGTCAATTAGAAAAATATTGTTTTATAAGAAAAGTACTTTAATAGGAATTTTCTTAACTAATAGTTTCAGGATTTTCAAGAAAAAAAGAAAGACAAATTAGTTTCCCGGTCTTGCTACCCTCAAATCCTCCACCATGCCTTCAGGTTCCAAGCAACAAATCAGCATTTATTAGGAGTCAGTAAGTTAGTGGGTATTATTCTTAGCATGCTATAAACTAGAAATTCACAGAATGGCCCTCTGGTTATAGAATCACAGATGGTTTGGGTTGGAAGGGACTTTAAGGATCATCTAGTTCCAACCTCTTGTCATGGACAGGGACACCTTCCCAGGGACCATGTTGCTCAAAGTCTCATCCAACTTGTCCTCAAACACTTCCAGGGATGGGGCATCCACAGTTTCTCTAGGCAGCACATTCCAGTGTCTCACCACCCTCGCAGTGAAGAATTTCTTCCTAATAGTCTAAACCTACCCTCTTTCAGCTCAGAACCATTCCCCCTTATCCTGCCACTACATGCCCCATCTCTCTCAGCCTGTTCTCATAGGAGATGTGTTCCAGCCCTCTGATCACTGTGGCACTCCCCTGTGCTCACAGCAGGATTAGGTACAGAAGGTTTCTCAGAGCCATCTTTTGAATATCTCCGAGTAGGGAGATTCCAAAACATCTTTGGGCAAACTCTTCTGATGTTTGAGCAACCTCATAACAAAAAGTATCTTATTTATGTTTAGATGGAATTTTCTATATTTTTGTGTCCACTTCCTCAGGTCCACTGGACACAACTAAGAACAACGTGGCTTTGTCTTCTTTACATCCTCCTGTCAAGTGTATAATTGGTAATATTCCTTTGATGATTTTCCAGGCTGAACAGTGCCCATCCTTTGAGCCTTGTGTGAAAGAAGTACCAACCCCTTAAGCACCCTTGAGTCCCTCTGCTGGATGCACTTCAGTGCATCCATGCCTGCGTTTAACACTGGGAGCCTAGGGTGGACACAATACCTGGCTGTGTCTCACCAGGGCAGAGCAGAGGGGAAGGATCACCTCCCCTGACCTGCTGACAACATTCCTGTTGCAGCCTGGGAGGCTGCTGGCCTGATTCACTGCAAGGGCATGTTCCTGCTCCGTGTTCAACCTGGGGTCCACAAAGACCCAATGGCCTTTCATGGCAAGCTGCTTTCCATCCATTAACCCCATGCCAGTCCATGAGGTTAATCTTATACTTAAAGTGAAATTAATTTTAAAAAAAGATGTAAAAGCAAATATTTCAGCCTTTCTCTTCAAAACAGTATTTCTGCTTTTTTTTTTTTTTTTTTTTTCCCCTTCATAAAAGGGTCAGAACAGTAGCTGTGCTTCAGTAATATGGTAAAAAACCACTGAGAACATCAAAGCAGCATTATGCCATAAGGAGGCTTGGAATTAAAATATGCAGAAATATAGAAGGATTGTGATAAACAGCTGAAACTTCTAATGAGGAAAAAGACATAGATGATCGTATACTATAGCCAGTTTATGTTATAACTCTTACTTTTATGTGGGGTTTTCGTTGTGTTGGTTTTTTTTTTAAGAATTATTCAAATAGCACAGCATACATTGCTCAGTTTCCAGTCTTAGACGTTGTCTTTCAGGTCCAGTTAAAAAAATGCAAAGGAATCAGTGATATAGTCCTAGCACCAGTTGTGGTATATTTGGAAACAGAGATGCAGCTGCTCCTAGGCATTTTTTGAGGGCCAAAAGTGCAGTTGACAACAGCTGGAAATGCATTAACTGCAGCCATTGTAATTGAGACTGAACAAGAAGTGAGGGAGGCATAATTTTCTTGTTTGAATTTGCCACTAACTTCGTTATGAGAAAACTTGGGCAATTAAAGGCACTACAACAACACAGCAGACATTTCACCTTTTGTTGACACACTGTTAGAAACCAAAAAGCTGTCTACCATCTCAAGCAAGATAACATTAATTATGAAAAACAATCTGACGAGAATCCATCATATCTCTGCTCAAACATTCCATCACAATGCAAAAGATTAGAAGAGCTGAATTAATTAGTATACACTGCCAGTGGCATATGCCAGTGAGGATATCTAGTAAGAAATTGAAGTTAAGAGCTGCTAAAACAGCAGGTACACTGATAGCTCATGCTAGAGAGAGCTTTGATTGGTTAAAATCTACCATTTAAAGACCAAACTGCAAATCTTCAACTGAAACATTATTTCAGTTTTTCTGTATGATGTAAAAGCTGAAGTGTTGGCTATAAAGGCAGAGCCATTATCTGTCAAAGGTGTGCTTCTGGGCACCTGGAACAATATGACAGAGAGTAAAGAATATTTACAGTGAACAGAAACATCCTGCAACCAGCAAGACAAAAGGAAGCAAAACAAGAATTAACATAGAGGATGGACTGGAGGCTCTTTTATTTGGCTAGCTTTTGTTCCTACATGATTTGATGGCAAGGAAAGAATCTTCAATCAGGATATTTTTTTTTTTTTGTCCTTGGTGCCTTACTGTGATTTGAATGTATGTAATGTGGAGTGAATATGTGCATCCAGAGTGTAGACAGTTTGTTTTATGATTTTTTCTCTTTTGGCCGCAAAAGCAATAAGAATATTTCCACTGTGCATTTTCAGAACTTGATGAGTCTCAAAAACATTCTTCCCATGTGAGAGCATCATATGAAGAATGGAATTACCAAGCTACAACAAAAAAGATTTTGTTTGCTGGATAAAACAAAAGGAATATTTGCCTCTTCAACAACGTACTTAAGAGTTTAATTTATATGCAACATAATTGATCTGAATCATAACAAAACAGGATAAATACCTTGGAGATTTCAAAGAAAATGTTAGTATTATTACTTGATTCAAATACCAAGTGATGGTAATATAAAAATATTTATTTTCACAGCATGTTGCAAACATGACAGCTTGATAATATTCTTGATGATTATAGCTGACATTTTCTTTGAAAAATAATAAACAATATGGTCTCCTGGAGCAATTACACAAATGATTATTGGTAATGTGCCCTGAGACATTCATAGAGAGTAGCTGTCAGAATGGGGCCAGGGTTCCTCCAAGGCTGGTGTTGTGGGTTGACAAGTGTCTCCCATCTCTCATCGAGCAAGTAAGAGCCTGAGCCTGAGAAGTGAGAAAAGAACTTTCAGAAAAGACGTAATGATTATTGAAAAAGGTTGAGAATTACTGTTCTTCAAGTAAAACACAGGAAGCCACAATGCCACTTTATGTTCAAATAAAACTGATCCATTTAGTTACATAGAACTCACAGAAATTTATTAAATATTTAGCACTTAAGGATTCTGCAGGATAAAGAGCAATGCTGCATATCTCATCAGTTAAATATTTATTTCTGAGGACAGCTAAGGACAATACTTTTATGTGCAGAAGCGATAACACTGTAAATGCAGACAAATGATGGTAAAATTCCCATAGGATGGTAAAACTCCAAGTACGACAGTTTTTCACAAGAAATCTTGGAAATCTTGAATGCCTCATATCTTGAGCAATGAGGGGAAGTCAATATAGATAATTTTTAACATATTGTACAGTGCTTTGCACATTACCAAATGTGGATGAATGAATGTCTGTGCACAGCAACTGTAATACATTGCACAAATCTTAGGGCTGTCAGCTGATTGTTTGTAACAAAAAAAGCCATGAGTAACTAAGCCACTGTGCAGCACATCTAAAGTTCAGAATGCTTACTGTTATGGGAGTTAGGGACTTAACAGTCTATTCACAAGACTTTTGTAGAAATTAGGTGAGTAATTTTTATTAATTCACATGTTTTATTTTATTAATTTATTTTATTTAAGAAATCATTAATTAATCCCAAAATTTATGAATTCACATTCATTTATCTCTAAATGAATACAGTTTTTTATAAATAAATAGTCTATTTATAAGTAGCTTCATTTATGATCAAAACCTGATTATTAAAACCATGTATTTATGTTCATGAAACTGCAGTTTGATGTTCAATAACTGAAAATATCATGTTGCAGTAGAGTAGTAATAATGGCTAAAGCTGTCTATTAAAAGTTTTGTTGGAAGTACAGTGCTACATGGACAATCCCTGTGCTAAAATGCATGTTAGGCACTCTTCTGTTATTGAAGAGAAACTATGGGATGTATAAGCTGAAAACTCAGCTGGTGCTACAGCAATTTCCTGACCATTATGATGGTGCTCACTAACCTTTTCACCACTTGGAGTAGAATATTGATGTTTTCTTCTCTACAGGATCACATGGGTAACGGGCTAATATTTTGTTCTTTATATTAAACTCTTCCATTTGAAAACATATTTTTTTTTCCCCCTCCATGACTGTTTCTGGCACTAAAAGGTGGTAAGTTACAGTTTTGTGTATGGTTTATGGTCTAGTTCTGCATAGGAAGAAATTGCCTGCTTGACACAATGAAAATAACTCAGTAAAGCCCCAAGAACACGTTGGCAGCAGCACTGAGGGGTCGTGCCGTGTCGTATTCAGCCTCACACATGTAGCTTGGAGAAACATGCTAATGCAGAAAGTCAAAAACTTGCATATGGAGAAGAGCACGCCTTTCATCAGCAGTCAAAAGTGTCACAAGTGACTCTTCCTTATACCTGCTACAAGTCACAAGACTGTAACACAGGTGCTTTGGGCCAAGCTGATGTCAGGACAAGAAAAAATGGGCACAAACTGAAAGAAAGGAAACACTTTTTAATGTGAGGGTGACTAAGGACATTGTGGAATCTCCATCCTTAGAAATATTAAAAAGTTTTTTGGATTTTGCCCTGGACAACCTGCATTTGTTGGCCCTGCTCGAGCAGGGACTTGGACCAGATGAATGTCGGAGATCCTTTCCAACATTGACCACATTGTGACTCTGCAAAAACATCCCAGAGGTCATCTACGTTGATGAATGAATTTGGTTGTCTTAATATATAGATGCTTCTGCTCCCAGTATAAGGAACAATATTACAGTCAAAGGTTGTGCTGTAGTCAGGATATCTTGGCAATGTATATTTCTGCTTTGACTCCAGACCAAACATTTGCCTTAAGAACATGATATTTGTAAGAAAATCTTAAACCTTTTTCATCAGTTCATACTTAGAAAATCCAGGTTTTCTAATCTTTTGAGTCAGAGGAACAGATCTTTTCATCAGACTGTTGTACTGGTATTGTTTGTGTACACTATATTACAGGCAAACTTGATAATACTTGTATATAAAAAAGCACAGGTCAGATGCTCACTGTACAGGTAATGCAAAATATTTGAGTGTAGGTGTAGTAACCACAGGAAAGCAAAAAGGAGAAAGTCAGTAGTTTGCTGCTGAGTATTTAGTCTAATGAACATAATAACATTGACAGATTTGAGTGGACTTATTAATTACACAGTCCAGATTTCAATTTCTCTTCTGACTTGGTGCAAAACGTGTACCTTTAAGTAACTAATTTGTACAGACAACTGTGATAATTATTACTTGAAAGAGAGATTGCAGAAGTAGCTGATCAGTTACATAAGCCACTGAACTTTCTGAACATGTATTTTCTCATCTTTTATTTGCAGACACAAATATGTAAATGATTCTCTAAAAATCTAGGCTTATTATTAAAATTTCTTCATTTGTGAAACTGGACTGTGTAGAAAGAAAAGACAAAAAGAATTTAAATGAGTACAGATAGATTTGCATAATGTGGGAATATCACTACATTTTAATATCTATTATAATGTTTCTGATACTTAATAAAACCAGGTTAGTGCCAGGTTTTAGTAAAGGTCATCATAGTGCATTTTCATTTTATAGCTACAACATTTCCCCATTTATTAAGATTATTTTAAACTGAATGAATTAAATGAATGAATGACATACTACAGAGGTAAATATTAAGGAAGGAGTATTATTATTTAAGTTAAAGGATGGTATTGGCAAAAGATCAAATGACTGTAAATTGACCATGAATAAATTTATTGAGGAAATTGGAAGAAGGCTTCTTATCTATCCAAGAAGTATGTTTCTGGAACTGTCTAAAAAGAGGGAAGGGACTGAGTAGTTTAAACTGGTGTTTAAGTAATGTGATATACTTTGGAAAAGGATCACATAACTAAATAAATTTCATTAAGTGAGATTTGCCATAGGATCCTGGAAAGTCATTTTGTCCCAGGACACAAGTTTGCAGTGACAGTTTTCACACACATGGTGGGTCACTATTCCCAAAGACGTCCCTTAGAAATGCTATTGCCAGAAAATCCTGCAATCATGTCCATGTTGCTGAGTTTCTACTCGGCACTGGTTAGAAATCAGTCATCAGTTTCCTATCTTGAGCTATATTTGGCTTTCTTTGGGTCTGCATTCACTGTCCTCTGAAGCCTTGGAGGTGAACAAGTGGACATAGATGGGGTGAAATTGTACCTTTTATGGCTTTACATCCTTAGGTGTCTGGTTGCTGTGCTCTGATCACACAGTCAGTGCAAAACTGGCAGTTGCCAGGTATGAGCTTAAGAGAAAATTCTTTCCTGAATTTAAATTAGCAGCAGTCCTACAGTCTGTGTCTATCTTAGGTCTCTCTCTGAGTTTTATTTAGCAACTAAAGCACAGGGACCTGTGGTATTAGTGAGATCCTCTCTGCTTTTATCTAGGGCATGGTTCAGGTTTTGCTTTCTGAAGGAGTGTTGGGAAGATTCCTTTTATTCTTTGCTGCATGGTATAAATGTTTTCAGACTCCTTTCAAACCAGACAGCTGTGGCATGGCTGCCTGAAATTTGGGAAACTGTACTCTGTGAAATGGCTAATTTCTTCCATCCTTTGTTCTCAATTAAGGAAATCATCTTACTTATTTTAAATGGAAAGTTTAAATTCCATTTCTTGATAAGTAGTATGCATTCCTTAATTTTATAATTCTGTAACCATTTTCTTACAGAATTTTTGCTTCTTCATCATCTTTCTTCACATTGGTACTCCCTAGTTCAGTATATGATTACATAGGTGAAAGCAGACACCTGAAATGAAAGCTTTGTCTTTGATTCTGATGCAAGAGGGAAGAAAAGCGGATTCACTGCAATCAGTATTTATCTGTGGTTAAGCCTTTGCTGTTAAGAACAAGGATCCCATGGAAGCCAGCTTGTGAAGTCTAATGACAAAACTGAAAAGACAGAATTGCATAGTACTTGCTTATGACACCTGCCTTTGGCAGTGTTTTGAGCTTCAAATTTGAAAAACCAACAAAATGCCCTCCTGAATAAAGTCAGTTCTCAACCTTTTGTGAAATACTGCAGGAAGTGTTAAATACCACCCACTGTCTGCTCATCTGAGACCCACAGCCAACCAGCAACACTACCACAATTTCCAGTTCTCATCTCTGTGTGTTATGCACTGAATGTGGCTATATCATGATGAAATTATGATTTGTAGTGTTCCTGCTGTTTTTCATAATGTCCACCTATTAAATACCATGAAATTGTGAATGCAATATGAAATAATTCTGACCTTTTCTTCTTCAGATTTGTCAAAGGACTCCAAAATGGCAGGCAAAGATTATCAATTTATATATGGTCTTGAATAAGAGAATTTGCTGTGATGCCCTCCACTTTTTCCTCTCTAGATTTTCTTAAATCTAATCTTCTTCACTGTTCTGGCTTAAGACTTTCTTCTTCAGGGTGAGAGAAAACAACTCTTCCTATTCCCTGTTGCAGAAATGAACTTTACAGTGCAAAGGCTGTCTAAACCCACATTCCAGCTGTCACTGAAAATTTTAGCATATTACAGCAAATAAACCAGTCTGCTGCTGAAAAATAAATTAGAATTAGAAGTGGTCAGAAATGCTTTGCCCTGCTCAGCTTGCCTGTGATGAATGTGATGAATTTCAGTAAAAGAGGTTTTGATCACAATTTCCATCAAAACATCACTTTCCAACAGCAACATTTGAGTAGTTTGCCAGACCTATATAGCTTCTTGATTAGGAAACAATCTAGTTTGGACAGAGGATTGAGATATGTAGTTCTTTTAATTTGTTTTCAAGGACATGAACTATATTGTAAAGGATATAAGGGAGAAAAGTAAAAAAGGCCTGAGGGTTCCAATACAGTAAAAAGAGTTTCAGATGGCAGAAATGAGAATTAAAGCATGCAGGAGAAAATAAACTGGAAAACATATACTAAGTGGGATGGAAAGAACAGTAAAGTTAAAAGAGACCTTAGGGAAGAGAGAGGACAGCAAATTAGACATGAATTTGTAATCTGATATTGAAGCAAAACAAGGCAATGAAATTTGAGCTGTTTATACAAAAGAAGTGCATCATAAAAATACTTCAAGTAAATGAAGTAAACATTTTTGCATTTAACTTTCCCTATAGAGGGTTTTAAATCCCATTTTATAAATAGAATTGCAAATACAGAGTGCAAAAAAGGTGAAGGGCTGGATCTGGTAAAATACAGGCCACGTGAGTAGTATCCATCTTGCCTGATTTTACATGTTTAGAAGTTAATTGACATCAAAAGAACTGCCTGTCTTAAGAGGAGACACACCACCCTTTGGATCTGTCTGTTTCTACAGATTGACACAAGGGTGACCAATTCAGACAGCTGAACTTTTCCACAGCTAAATTTTAAAGAGGTGAATCATGTATTTTTTTTACTAAAAGACCTGGGAGAACTGAGATGAGAATGACATGACAAGGTCTAGAGTGCCTAGAGAGGCTTGTGAGGTTTGGAAACCTACTGAGAAGACTGAAGATCTCATAACAGTTAATATATATAGAAAAGAAATGAAAGATTTGAGGAATGTGAAAAAATATTTAAGGTATAAATGTACATAAGCAATAAAAGGGGATTGAAGGGGATTTAGTAGTTTGCAGCTTGTACATGAAACACACAGTCCAGTTCAGCTGAAGGAAATGAAGAAGCTGAAGGGAGAAAGTTTGATCCTTCAGTAAGGTGCTTCTTTTTTCTACCTTCTCACAGTTGTGACAGCATTGCAGCACTGTCAAAGCATTTACATCAGTTTAACTGTGAAATGGAAGGATATCCAAGCTGCTCCAGCTCTGAGAGCCATTTAATAGGTGTCTTTCTTAAATCAACTAACTATCTGAGTGTGTGGCATCTGGGTGCTCTGGCCAAATTCAGGTGAGTTGCAACACTGCATACAACACCAAGTTTCTCAGAAAAACATTGCTTTTGTGGGTAACCAAAATTGTTGATTTCCTGCTCTTTTGCCTTCTATTTATTGCAGATGCAAAGAAGAGATGTTAACCCTCGGGGTTTCATTATAACTAACATTTTATAGAAAAATCTCTGTGGTTTTTGTGTAAAAAATTTCTTTATTTGTATCAAAATTGGAAATCTATTCTTTTCACAGTAGTTTTGAGAAGATTAGGCACTTTGTTTTGGTTTGTTTTTTTATGTTGAAGTGTACATTTCCTAGTGTAAATGATTTTATTGCTATCAATTTAATTTAGCTAGCATCTTTTAAAGCAATACATTGCTTTTTCTTACTGAAAGATCAGTTTTGTCAACTTTAAACATGTTGACTTACACTTATGGTGATGCAACTCAAATTAAGGCTGACATAATTAAGCTCTGAGGATGTCACCCCCTTGCCCTTCCATAACCCTGTGAAGCTGAACCATCCTGTCTTGTAACATGCAGCCTTTTATACTGAATGAACAAAGCTGAGGTTGACACAAAATATATCCTGGAGTCAGACTAGCAAAGCTCTTAAAATTACTCACCCAGACTCAAAATCTAATTATCTTTCAGCTTTCTTCCTTTTACCATGAGAATGGTCAATAAAATGGGTGCAAAGCCAACTCACAAATTACATTTTAGATGCTGATGGGAGGAGAGGGAAAGGAGAGAGAATTTTCCAAACCTGAAAATAACCCTTGTCTCCAAAGTCACAGGTAAGCTTAGGCACCATCAAGTTTAAATGCAGCATGGTACAGTTCATGTTATACTGTTTAGTATGCACTGAATGCACAGAGGGAAGAGCATGAGAGAAAAATAAATGGACTCAGTACAAAATAAATGGGTAACATAAGGCTTTTGAGACTAAGACAACATTTCATTGCCTCTTACTGCTTATTTTATTTTAGGTTGAAGTACTTTATCCTTTATATTTCTAAGTTTCTATATTTATCTGTGGAGCAGCTGGTGCCATTTGTTCTGGGTGATTTAATTTATTTATTGCTATGTATTCTAAAGACATGTAGCTCTATCTTCTAATGGTTTTACTGTGTGCTCTTTAAATTGAAACAGTTGATCAAGATTTTTTTGCTACCCTGTCTCTTGAATTCTTTAAAAGAACAGTTGTATTTCAATGCATTTTTCTTAAAAAGTGAATTTAATCAAAGTGAAGGCTAGATTTGAATAACACTGCATATATTCATTAAACATGAATATCAGGATGCTCAAGATTGCATAATTAGACTTTGTTCTTTGGTTAAGATGTTCACGAAGTCTGCAAATGCAGTTGAAAAGTGATGCATGATCCAGCAAGATCTCAAATAAAGCTACTTTTCAATTGAATGTATTTGTTTTCAACAGTTTTCTCTGTCTTAGTACTAGATAACATTTCCTTCTTGCTCACGCTATTTTGTGAGATGCAAAAAAGAATGTAGGAGCCTTGTAAAAATAAATTTTTGCATTGTTACTATAAATGTGCCTATCCAGAAATATTTTTATTTTTAAAACGACAATATCAGTAAATATAACCTACCCTGATATCCGTTCTGATCTGATTAGACTGCAGACACAGATCTGTTGATTGGGGAAAATTAGTTTGCTAATCATGGGAGAAGGGAGATTTTACACTATAAAACAGTTCAAGAAAGAAGAGAACTGTGGTTCTATAATATTTTTTCTTTCTTTTTCAGGAATGAACAGAGAGCTGTAAGAAAGTTGTTATTGCTTGCAGACTATCTTTGATGACCCTTGAGAAATAAATCAGCACGAGTTCCTTATGCAAGACTTCAAACAGCAGCAGCATTGCCACAGCTGACTCACACTTGCACTGCTGATGTCATTGTTTAGCTCTTTGCCAGTGCCTAAACAGTCACCAGAGGATACCATTTACCTTTACTCCAGGACAGATGAAAGAAACTGCCAGCTGAAAAAAAAATCATGTTAAGGTCTAAAAATATAAAGATGCATGAGCATTCAGTTGTAGACTGAATGTGTTTTACATATTCACTCTGAAAATTTTTTGGACATTCACTTTCAATTAATGTGGGGGATTTATCATGTGCATTTTTTTCATGTTTTTTTCTAGTTTTGGTGATTCTTTTTTCCTACACAAAATTTTTTAAATGCATCAAAATTAGGAGAAGAAATATACATTAGAAAACTCACAGGTTTAAGAATCTTTCTATCCTAGTATTATCAGGGAGTACATTTGAGGGAAAGTTTATGGGTACTTAATGCACCACATCTTCATTTTTGTTGGTTTTTTTTTAAGGCAAAACAATTTGCAGTTGACCTTTGACTTTTCCTTTTTATAAAAAAGAGTCGGGGCTTAAAATCAATTTCTCATTCTCATCCAGGGCTGGACTTTCAAAGCAGATCAGTTTGCTAAAGAAGTCATCTGAAAATTTGATTGTAAGAGTCACATCAGGAGCAGCTGTGCACTCTAATTACTGCTGAGAAATCTGGGCTTTGTGTGCATCCAAGAGAGCACCACATGTCTGATGCATCTTAAACCAATGCTCTGAGAGCAAACCTTGTGTTGCGTAGTCATTATTGGAAACCAGAAGCTGTTTTTTACAATTTATTTTGAACAACTTTATGGCTTGTGCATGTCGATGCATTGACAGATATCACTCCAGCTGTGTTACAGATATTTTATGTTTTTGAGCAGACATTGTCAGTGAGTAGCAATTCTCTGTAGAACAAACATAGGAAAATCTGAAGAAGCACAAAGTATTGTGCTTTGAACTGTCATATCTGTAGGCAGAACAATACAGTAAATGATTCCCTCTGCTGTGTCAGAACATCAACCCCTCTGAGGCATCAAATATGGCTAGAGCAAATGTTTAATATTTGTTAGAGTGTAGGGAAGGATGCCTGGCATTCAGTCCTGGCTCTGGAGTTGATGATCTGAACTCAAAACTAGCCTGTAGAGAGGGGAAAATAGCTACATAAGCAGAAAAGTTTTGCTTCTCTTCCAGCTGCAGCATAAAGTTTTCTTTGTTGGTGCCTTTAATCATTTTACAGTCCTTAGAAAAAAAGCACCCTATAGAAATTCAAAGTATAAACTGCCATATTAAAAAGAGTAACAGAGAAGCACAAGTGCTCATATATCTGTAAAAGCCAATAAAAGCATTTTTTATGAGTCTACAAAAAAATTCCTTAAGATGCAGCCCCTGAATGCTCATGCCTTTCTTACATGCTGCCCTTTGAGGAGAAGCACAGCAGAGAGTGAGATGAATCCAGCTTAGAAGAGGAACTGTTTCTGTCAGAAGTGCACCAGGCTTTCAGTGGTCTGGCTCCCACTGATGGGTGAAAACAGCCCAATTGTTGGTCAGAGGCTGCTCTTGTCAGCAGCAACACTGTACCTAGTACATGTACTCTCAGCTTATTCTAAATATTCTTCTCTATGAGTCAATTCCATTCTCTTTTTATTGCTGCACTGACGAGTCCCCAGAGGAAAGGGAGTTTAGGAGTCCCTCATGAGATTTGTGTCTGATGGCCTTTTGATAGCTCTGGGGTTCATATCTTTTTGATCCCTTCAATTCATATAGAGTAGGATGTGTTTTCCCCTGCTCCAGGCCTGCCTATATTCCAGCTGAATAAATATACCCTTATTAATGTCCATTTGTGCACAGACTAGCATTTCTGCTTGTGGCTGGATCTTGACTGGCAGCCCACTGGTGTAAATTCAGCCCCACTCCAAGCTCCAAGCAGGCGAGCTTGCTCCCTGCCAGTATGTAAAGGTATCATGTCTTTAGGGGGAGGATATAGTTCATAATCCATTACTATTTAATTGTATCCTCTCTGTTGATACTGCTGTTGAGGGCACCAATTAGTTTCAATTGTGCAGGTGGTTTTAGCAGAGCAGACAGGCTAATGGGAAACGGACTGTGATCATCTACCTCATTTCACAGAGCTAAGGAGCAACAATCTAATTTGAACCGAGTGCAATTATTCTTGACTGGAACTTGCTTTAAACAAGCAACTTTGGTGCAAAAATGCTGTCAGGGCCATTCAGCCTCTTGATTTCTGTTTTGCATGCATAGGTCTCTTCATCAAAAGTACTTGACAGTAACTGGCTTTGAAGCAGCCAATGAGACATTCCTGTTTGGCAACATGTTCCTGCCCCGCACAGCCATTTTGACATTTATTTCTTGAGAACTGTAGGGAAAACTCTTCCTGTAAAATTCCACACAGATAAATCATTTAATAAGAGCAATAGCACTAGAAAAATTATCAAATGACCTCTTACAAGATTTTAGTCAGCTCACAGATTTATGTTTTCTTGTGTGCCCCTAGGCCTGCATGGGCAATTAACAGTGTTTATCACTGTTTTCTGTCTTCTATTCTGGTTCTGCAAACTTGAAGGTGACAAAAGGCAGAGGGATTAAAAACAGAATAGAAGGTAGACAAAATTAAGGTGTGAATGTAAAATGTGCTTACAGATATGCTCACTGATAGCTGGTCATTTCCCTAGGAAAAGCCAGAGAGCTTATGAGGGCACTCAAGAAGCCAATGCCTTTTTGGTTTTAGGAGGCAGATCTCGCCACACACAAGAACTTGGCTTAAAGGTCATGTAACTGACAGTCTATCTGATTTTCTCTTTCTGTAGCCTTTTGAAATAAGGCTGACCCATCCTCACTGTCATCTTGTTTTCATTCCTATTTCTCTGCAGGGCTCTGGTCCTTGATGTCCACACTACAGACTTATTAGTTTGATCTCAGTTTGTTCTTGAACAGTTTGAGTAGAGCTGATGGCAGGCAATTATCATTAGGACACAGAGAATAACTCTTTCCACCATGGATGTACCATGTCTCACCCTTCCTACCTGAGAAAGTCCTCCTGCAATAACACCTCAATTGGCCATGAAAAGGAGGTTATGACACTTCCCTAAAGGACAGACATCATGCAAGGGAACAGCCTTTAATGAACAGGAGAAAATAACTGCAAAAGCACAGCACTAAGAGCTAGAGACAAGCACTGGAGCCACTTTATCTCAATTCCAGTACACCTCACCACCTCATGCAGGGGACATAGAGCTGGGACTGTCACTCACTGCTCAGCAATAGCCCTTCAGTCCCAGGTCCCCTCCCTGATGACTGGGTGTGGGATGCATCCTTGTTGCAGCCTCTGGGTCCTGTGCGATGCTCAGTGACACTGTGCTGCTCTCCTGACAGCCCTGAACCCAGTGGGACTCATGTATGTGGGGCTGCCCCTCTGGCCCTCAGAAAAATGGAAAAGGGAACTACTCAGAGCTGTGGTGATGAGATGCCAGCAAAGATGTTTTCCATTTTCTCCTGCTGATACAGAGTTGGTTCTTCCAGAATTTAAAGCATTCTATATGAGTATGAATTAAATGAACATAGACTCTTCTAGATGGGAAAGAGATGAGTGAGGAAGACTAGTTCTGAGGCTGTATGATGAGTGACATTAAGAAGGTGGTTACTCACTGAACAAAAACTCTTTTGATACAAGGGCTTGGGGGAATGAAATTAAGTTGGAAAATAATGGGCCCAAAGTAAATAAAGTCAGGCATTCTTCAAATAGCCAGTAAGTAGTCTGTGAAATCCCTTGCTACAGCATCCTGTGAAAATTAATGTCTTTCAAGAGCAACTGGACACATTGTCAAAAAAACCTGTCAAAAGCTATTAGATATAATCACCTTTGCCTTATGATGTTCCCTTTGTTGGAGGTGAGAAAAACATTTTTTGGGAAGTGCTACTAGCTTTTAATTTCTCACATTCTCTGGTCATGTCTATTTGTGGTCACTGCCAGAGTCAGCACCCTGGAGTTTTGTTGTATGCTGACAAAGCCTTCCCATTTTACTTGAAGCATTTTCCAAAAGATGAGCCACATAATGCCAAGACTTTCTGAACATCAGATATCAGAAAAGGGCAGCAGGCAAGAAACTCCAGTGATACATTGTAAAAATTGTCCTAGACCTGCATGAGAGGGTGGTCATCTCATGTGGGATGTGTTAAACAGATGGTCCTTATCAGAGGGCCATCTTTTGATGACGTGCTAAATATTCTGAACTAAAAAATTCTGTGCAACTGAGTGTGCCGCTTGATGCACATCATGGGCATGGATGGCCCATGCCAGCACAATAGTATGTAGTCCATACAATGTGAATATAAGCTGGTCCCTACCAACTGACCATGGATAAATATTTGTTCCCTTAAATTGATTTCAAAGTCTGCATGGACAAAAATCAAGAAAGTGACCAAAAGAGTTTTCTGATGGACTAAATACCAAAATGGTATTGTTTGAGGATTATTTCTTCCTATATTAATAGAAATTTTGTCCCAAGTAGGAAAAAGTTTGTTATTTTAAACTAATTTTATTTCTCTTTTGGGTTCAAAAGTAAACAACGCATTGAGAAAAACAAGGGGACTGTGTTGAAATTGTTACTGTTGTCATTAAAAACAACTCTTTTGAGCCTGTGGCAATGCTGGAGGGAGTAATAAACTTTTCAAAAATCAAGGGCTGATTTACAAGTGCTGAGTAACGGTGGTAAAAATGACAAAGAAGCTCATGTCTTATTCAAACTGTGGTTAATCTATCTTTTGTTCTTAAATTTAAATGCTATCAATTTTACTTTTAGGCAATGTTACTGTAGAAAGAAGTATAGCCAAGACAATAGTATTTTCCCTGTACAGTATCTCTTCCTGTGGTCAGGTTTGTCATAGGGAAAGGGTGATTATGCTTTGTTTATCTAATATAGAATTTTAGGAAAATGTAACCATAAGTCTTTTAAATATTCAGTGGTTTCCATTCTGAATAGAAAAATGTAAATATTCTGTCTCATTTATTAAACATGTCAACAGTGCAATCATAATCTGACAATTTAAATGATTTGTTAGTTGTTAGCATTCATTTAGGTCTTTCCTTAATCCCAGATCATAATTGAATCTAACTAACTGTTATCTGACATGAAGATAGAGACTGTTCTAAGCATGTTCACTCTGTCACTGAGAGAAAGGGATATCCTGTGCTCTGAAGGCCACTGTGAAGAGAAATAATCTTGAACCATGCATTTGATGAACAGTATTTGTATCACCCCCAAAAGTAAGTGGATTTGGAGATTAAGTGGTGATTGCTAAAATAAACTAGCTTAGAGGTTATTCTTTAAATGTGGTTATTATCTCAAGCTATCTGTATTCAAGCTGTCTCAGAATTCGGAAAACGTGGGGCAAAATTATCCTTAAGACAATGAAAAGAATTTTTTTATGTACGGCATATTCCTTAATTGTGTGAAACAATCAGGGCAATATTAATTGCCTTCTTGATGAAGACCCAGCCGTTCTGCTACTTTTAGAAAATAGTAAAAAGTACCTTCCTGATTCAGCAGAGAGTTTATTCAAGCCTGTGAAAATTTATATTAATTCAATATATCATTGTTACAAAAACTGCGCTGTACGTAGTTAGCCTATGCAATAAAGTGCAGTTTTACACTAGTATTTTCAAAGTATGTTTGTGTGTGAATTCATTCTCATATTGTAGTGCCTCCCCTTTTTTTATGGTCACAATTAGCATAAAACAATGTTTTTCTCTCTAAGAAAAACACAATTTAATAGTATGGACATGTCTAAAAAGACATAATTGTGAAAAATATTGCTGTTTGTTGGAGAGGTCTTGAACCATGCAGGTCCCAAACAGAATGTTTTTGGTGAATCTGTTTTTTTCCTGGAGAAGCCATCACACAGAGAAGTTAATGGAGATAGCCCTTAATACCAAGCACTGGAGGCCACTCATCCCAAAGCAGAAACACTCACAGATATCAGGAGAGACAGAGACCTCAGATCAGTGAGACAAAATGGATATGGGCCATTGCCTATGCTTGCGCAGCGAGGGAGCAGCAGACCTGCATGCTGCATTAATCATGCTTTGATACACAGGGAATCAGGACCCTAAATTTTTTCTAACTTGGCTTTTTCAGCTTGCTGGAAAGGCATGGAGCTCCCCCTTCACATGTAGTCACACACTAATGAAACATGCAGGATGATGAAGAGAACGATTTTCCAGCAGGGGCATAGAACTGGCTAGAACTTTGAAGAGTATCCACTTAGCTGTTTTCTTCTAGTGAGCTCCCAAACAAAAGCCTTTAAACCACCAAAGCCTGGTTGTATTAGAAATACAAGTTTAAGTAGCTTGTTAAGTAGTACAATCTCTAAGTGACTAGCAATAAAATTGTCTTATGAAATATTTTCTTTGCTTGCTGCAAGTCTTTGCATTCACACTTACATTCAGTTTACTCAGAAAATTTCTGTGCTGCCTCAAACTCTGCTCTGTGCCTTCTGCTCCTGATGGGGCCTCTTGCCACTGCCTCAGGGCTGCTGACTGCCCTCTCCATGTGTTCCCCATCTGAACACATGCACCGTACCTCAGAAAAAAGCAATCTCCCACTCCTTTAAGAAATGTCATTTGATATCCTGGTTTTTTGAAGAACATAACAGGCAGCTGAGCACAAGCAAATCAAACATATGTAAACATTTATCTGGTAGGGGTGTGAAATTGTGCACAGGTCCATGCTCCATGTATGCTGGCATTGCGGGGGGGACTTCCCTCTGATACTGTAACACAGAGTGCTCTGTGCATACTCAAAATATATTTCTCCCACCTTAAATCACTGGAGGGTTTTGTGGATGAGAAGGATGTTTTCATGTGTCAAAAATGATCAAGGACATGAGCAATTCTTCTGCTTTCCAATGAAGCCCAGGCTGACATTTCAACTTTTTTGTTTTCACTATTCCAAAATTCATCCATATCTTTAAAATTATAAGTGAGAGAAACATTATTGTGTATTTTATTTACATTTTATTTGTATTTCTATACAGTCCAAAAGAGATTCTGCCTTCATGTTGATATTTTAAGGGGGTGGTTCTTCTGCTTTTTCAAAGGCCTAACTTGCTAAAAGATGCAGTTCCTCATGCACCAAAAATGAGACACAACATAATTGAGACTCGATATAGACAGACATAGGTATAGATTATATAGATAAAGATGATAGATATAGATGATATAGATAACGATGACAGATTTTAACTCAGTTTGTTGATGGAAGGTCAAAGTCATCTCTGAAAGATGCCTACAGATTTCCACTGAAGACACTTGAAGTTCCAGGTATTTCTCTGAGTTCACAATATAGCCCTAAGATATTAACAGCCTTTCTCAAGAAGCTGAGCATGATAAAAGTCTGGGACAACTTAAAGTAGTAAGTCAAAAGTCAGTGTGAATTCTCTGTGGTGGAAGCAGTGAGGGGAAAATAGAAATATGTTCCGCAATAATTTATAGGTTTGGAAGATTAATGGAGAAAAAGGTGCAGACACACAACAGAGATAAAAAGCAGTATTATCCAGGCCAACCCACACACAGAGATCAAAGTTAATTTGAAAACACAAGTGTTTAAAGAAAAAGCAAAGAACAGCTAAAGTAAAGAGAGGGTAACACTAAGGAAAAGAAACAACATGTTAAAAGAGATACTAGCAATTGTAGAAAAGAAGAACAGAAAAGTAAAAAGGAGAAAATGTCTCAGGAAGTTGCTAGTATCATTAAAAAGTATTTTGATGTGAGAGATATTTCAGAAAAACAGACATTTTCTTTGGATTAAATTAAGCACCAGTAGAAGGGAAATAAAATTACTAGTGGAAGCATTAAATGTGATGCAGTTGCATGAAAGTGTGGAAAAGAGAATGTTCCAAGTAATCCAGATGCAGAAAGTGTATGACCACTGGGGAGGAACACAAACCCCTCTTGATCATGACACTGAGTTACAGCCTTGCATTGGAAAAGCTCCAGCCATTTTCCAAATTGCATGCACTTAGGACACTTTTCCAAATATTTTAGAGATTATAGGGTTTGGAAAGGAAGGCTACAAAATGGGGAAAAGGAGGATATTAGCACACTGTATCAGAAAAAGCAACACATGCCTGTTCCTCCTACTCTTGACCTTGTGTCTTCCTATACAACTTTCTGTAAAAATACCACTTTCTCTTTTCATAATGAATTCTCAGGATGCTACAGCTGCTAAAAATGCTCATGGCCTTTCAATTACAAAGCAGGGAAACATCTCAAAGAGATATAAGAAGGTGTCATTCCTACCTTTCTGGCATTAACAAAACCCACAAAACACTGAAACACTTCAAAGGGAAGTTGAGATCTTGGACAGAATTGGGAAAAAGCTGTAAGAACATTATCAGTCTGAGAAAGCCTGCTCTCAAGAAGAGCTTAGATGAATTTGATTTTATCTTTGCCAAGGTCAAGAAGTACTTGTACAGAGAAGAGAACTCAGATGCAAAATTTTCTTAGATCCATTAAAAAAAAAAAAAACATAGTAGGATACCACAGCTAATAAGAAACAGGAGAACAAGTATAAATAATATAAATTCTAAGGAATTTTGTTCCTGTTGTTTTTAACTGTAGCTTGAGGTCTCTCAGGTAGCTACACTGCATGCTGGGAAGTTGTAGACTTCATGACCTGGTCAAGTTTGATGGTATTTGGTATATGAGAAGTCAGATTAGATGATCATAACAATGCATCTGATTTTATAGTGTACTTGTCTTTTCTTAAAGACTTACTATTATTGCAAAACTTTTTCTTTGTCACACGGTACTATATCTGAGGTATTTTCTTCTTTGATAAGGTATTAAGTCTGAATATATACAGGTTCTTGTGTTATTTAATGGATTTTCTCAGGCACCTTATTGCTGCATTTTTAACTACTTGAAGAAGCGTTATGAATGTCTTTGATTAACACAAGTTAGCAAGGGTAGTTGTGCTTTCAGAGCTCTGTAGTTTGGTCATGATGACACAGTAAGAGACACTTAACTAACTGCCCAGAAGCTTTTGTGCTACTTAGAATTTGTATCCAGTCAGGCTCCTATTTTCAGCATGCTGAAAGGAAAGAGGCTCCCTTTCAGCTTGTGCTCCTGTGCATACACTCACACAAACACACATATATTTTATAAGGTTGCCATGTCAATATATTTATATGCATGAAAAACTTCTAAAAGCAATACCTGTGTCCATGAATGTTGAACCTAGTCATGCAAAGTTTTCTTCTTCATTTTGTGGGTAGAAAGAAATTCTGTAGAATCACAAAATATTCTGAGTTGGAAGGGACTCACAAAGATCATCAAGTCCAGCTCCTGGACCTGCACAGGACAGCCCCAAGAATCCCATCCATATGCCTTCTTGAACTCAGTCAGGTTTTGTTCTGTGCCACTTCCCTGAAAAAGTGCTGTATGCTGCTTCACAAGTCATTAGGCAAACTGTAAACATCCAAGAGACTTTCTTGCAATTTAGAGATATTTCTCTGTGTTATTGATTTTTATGCTTCCTCTGAGGCTGTGACTCTTTGTGCACAGTGTGATGAAGTCTACATCTTTTGCAACAAGTATTCAGCAATCCAGTGTTTACATTGAACAGCAAGCAGCAATCCCTAAAACAGCTTATTCTTTTTCTTCTATGCATTCAGAGTATTGTCAGGGTCTTCCTTTAGCCCACTATTATTCAGTATGTTTATTCTGTCACTTTTATACGTAATCTGTTCAACATTGTACCAGTTTGGACATGTAATATTTGCAGATGACTTGTACATCTTCGGCATTTCATTGAATTGCATTATATGCAGAGGTTTAGGGGACAAAGTTATGTCTTTAGTCCTTAAATCAGATGGCCTGTTAAATATGCAGTGGACTCTCAGGCATTTCTGGAATCAGTTTGCAGTCTTTCCATGTATTTTAACTCAGCTTGATTGACAACCTTAACTATAAATGTAGGTCACTCATAGCTTATCTTTCAGACTTTTAGTTATCTGACTTCAGGAACACAAAATCCCAGCTCCCACTTAAAATTTCAACCCACCCAGGTGTTTTTTGTTACATTGGTCTGTGAAAGCTTCAGTGATTCTTACTGGTTTTAGCAATATCACTCATTTAGCTGTATACTGCATTTTTTTATTTTAGGCTAAAATAAAAAAATCCTTTTTATACACTATCATTCACTTGGATGGCTCTGAACTGATGTCAGAAATACTCATGCTACCACATTTTTTTTTTCCCCCAGGAGATGCTCATATGTTGTGCATGAGATAGTCTCAGAAAGTGTTGCACACTGAATGCCCCGGCCTCTGGGGTACAGTCTGCCAGTGCTTAGGGCACAACCCATGTCTAGAATCTGATAACATACTTTTGTTTTTTGAGTACTATTTCATAATATTTTGAGTTGACTGGGAAATGTGGTGGTTATTGAAAGTGCTACTTTTCTCCTTCTGGGATTTACTGTCTATCTGATCTAAAGCCTTTAATATCCCACAAACGTTTATTCTTTCATTTGAACTATCTCATGACTGAGAAGAATACACAGATAGTGTCATGCAGACCTTGTCCTCTGGAACAAACAGCCTGCTCTGCTCCAAGGCCAGATCAATAAGGATATTCAAGTTGCTGATTTTTAGGTCTGGATTGGCAGTGATGTTATGCAGGAATTAATTTTCCTAAGGCTGAATGGTAGAGTAGCAATTGTTTGGATTATAGGCAGCTTTGGGACCACATGGTCCACTTTGGCACCACTATGTTTGATTTGGTATGAGAACTTTATTACAATCTCCTGAATCTTAAAAGACTCAAATTCCTCCATCTCCTATGTTTGTTGGTGTTTCTTATTTTCTCCTGCTAGGTCTGCTCAGTTTCATAGGAATAGTACTTGTTAGGGAGGACTCGTTAGAACTGGAACTAGGCACTTGTCCCTGAAGAGGCAAAGCTGAGTGTTAGGTTTTGTTCAGCCCTTTGGAGTTCTGGGATGTTTAATGCATGTTTTGAACCAATGGCTTCCTTACCAGGCTCTGGGATATTCTCTGCCTGTTCTACTGTAGGGGTATCTGGAAGAAAACAAAGAAACTGAGTCTAACTTAATAATGTCTAAGGCACTAAATTTGTATAGGACTTACTTTGGAACACCCACCTTCAGACTTCTTTTCTTCAGTGAATTATCAACCATCTTTATTAGCTACTGGCATGAAGTGTTCTGGTAGGAACTGGTTTGAGTGACTGCCAGCAAAGTTTAGCAGTATGGTCAGCACAGCACAAGGTGGAGTCTGCAACACCAACCAGATTCCATGACTTACTGAGGCTCAAGCTCTTTCACCATATGCTCCTTCAAAGGATTTTGAGCTTTGACACACACTGTTAAGCAGTCAGTTCTTAGTGCAGTGACAGTGTTGAAGGGGTTTTCATTATTATATGGATTCTGCCAGGGGGTGTTGTGAATGTCGTAGATAAACTAAGCAGAATTTCAACAAATAAATGCAACTCACATACTGCTCTGCAGAAATGATGAGAGGGGCCAGTAGTGTATTCTCTCTTGTGCACTTCTGAGTTTTGACCAGCTTTTATGAGTGTCAGGGTTTAATCCCAGTCAGCAACTAACCCTCACTCCCCCATAGTGGGATGGGGGAGAGAATAGAAAGGGTAAAAATGAGAATACTCATGGGTTGAGATAAAAACAGTTTAATAGGGAAAGCAAAAGCCACACACAGAGGCAAAGCAAAACAAGGGATTCATTCACCACTGGCAGGCAGTTTTTCAGCCATCCCCAGGAAAGCAGGGTTCCATCACATATTATAGTGACTTGGGAAGACAAATACCAACACTGCAAACATCCCCTCCTTGGTCCTTCTTTCTCCAGTTTTATATGCTGAGAATCATGTCATATGGTCTAGAATATCCCTTGAGTCAGCTGGGGTCAGCAGTCTTGGCTATGTCCCCCCTCCAGCTTCTTGTCCAAACAACAGCCTCATAGTAATTACTGTGAAGAAAATTAACTCTACCCCAGCCAAAACCAACACTTTTAGCCCTAGGACTTGAATGCGCAAAGGATTTGTACAGCAGCTGTACTGTTGTTCAGAGAAAGAAAAGAGAAAATACTGAATCTCTTTGAAGTTAGAATCTGCAGAGCAGCTGGAAGAGTATGCATAGAGTTCAGTAATAGATCATGGGCCATATCATCTCCTTTTTCCTCATGTTTCTACTGTGTGCTTCATATAGGTATATGTATGACAAAAATCTGCCTGTACAGAGATCTTGTTAAATTATGTATTTGCAGTAATTTGTCTAAAACTGTGATACACTCTACACCACAAGACTTAAAAGCTGTTACTGAGAAGATAGCACAATATAAATAAGACTCCAGTGATTTTGTAGTACTCAGGTTGGCGGTGTCTAATTGAGTCTCAAATTCAGATTAAAAATCTTACTGGTTGTATTTTAGAAGGCCTGATAACAAATAATAGGATGAAAAGAAAGAAAACAGTGAACAGGAAAAGACAGCAACTTGGAAGACAATTTGTATATATTAGGGTGTCAGAAAAATGCATGTCTATCCTACAAAATAGGTTTCCTCCTTCAGGCAGGAAAGCAGCAACACTCCCTTTTTTCCCTCTTTCACCTCTTCCTTTGATACTATACTGCTGGACTGCACTCATTATTACTATTTTTCTGTTTTCCTACCTCTATTATTGAATTTCTTAAAAAACAGTTGATAATGAGGATAGCTATCCTTGTCCTGGATGAAGCCTTATCCATCCTAAGAATACAGTTGGACCTAAAATCTGAAACACTTTCTGAGCCATTTCTCAGTGCCATTCAGGTTTTAAAATTTTGTTTCTTTGGGGTTTTTTTTCAGACAAGGCAAAATACAGAGCACATATAAGGTGAAATAAATTGCTTTTGATGTCCTGAGCTAATAAGTCCTCTAGCATTGTGGAAAGACATAAAGTGCTATGCGTAGACTGTGAAGCATGAATTTACTATGTCCTTTTAGTTATTTTCCTGATGGCAACCTGCAGTATTTGAAACACTCTGACAACTCCCCCGCCCCAAATGAAGCTGTCAGAATACATTAGCACTGTTCCAGTTGTTTCCACAGCTCCTCAGCCCTGCAATGTATGTCCAATCCATAGCATATGTATTACGCCTGTCATCAATTATAGCTGGATCATGTGAGCATGTTTCCACAGATATTGTGGGATCATCATGGCCTGCAGTTGTCTAGAGGATAAATCAATCCACAGTCTTAGGGGTGCAGGTTCTAGCACCAGGGACCTGTATTCTGCATAGATCTTTTATTTTCTAGCCCCAGAAGATTTGCACTGGTAAAGACCACAGGGGCATTTTTCCATCCTGATTTGCAGCAGCTTAACTGAGAAGGGATTTGAGGACAAGGAAGTGAAGCAAGTGTTTGGTAACCAACTGGGAATGCAATATCTTTGAACAAATGTGCCTACACTCTAGGCAGTTTCTGTTACATATATTGGCATTTCTAATCTACTAAGAGAGAACATTTTAATTGTACTTGTCTTATCAAACCTGCATAAAACAGAAAATCTGCTGAGTTCTTCAAGATGCTCCTTTGTTTTAAGCACAGAGACATTTATTGCAGTCTTCCCAGCTTTATTAATAATGTTATTAATATTCTGTTTGCACAGAGCAGTAGTGGAAAAGTGCCTGGTACTCATGGGTGTTTCATTATTTAAAATGTAAATAAGAAAGGCTGCAAGAAATTAACCATCTCAGCAGGAAAAAAGGAACAAACCTTTAGTCTGACAGACATGGGCTTATCGCTGTTTCCCTCATTACAGCATATGAAACACTTTATAGTCCTATATTTGTAACATCAACAAGAATATTTTTCTTTGTTCATCCACAGAATTATCCACCTGCCGGTTTCTTTAGGAAAGGAATCTAGATGCAAATTTTCTGAATAGCCTGTAAATTGATTTTATTTTTACAGGGTTATGAAAAAATCTTTCCTTGATTCATCCCTTATTTTCTCCTCAGTGGAGCTGACTGGGTAGAGCAAAGAAAAGGCACAGCTAAGCATATTTCACCTGCCACCATCGAGGCCCTGGGGACTTCTGCTTGTGGAGCTCCCTGTGGCACATATAAAATATAAAAAAGGAGGGACATGAGCTTTCTTTTGGGCCTGTGCACCTCAAAGGTTTTGTGCTCTTGGAGGATAGGTCCATGTCAAAGTAAGCTGTGAAGGGTTTGAATTGGCTGGGATGCGGCAGTTTTCATATCCTGGTTGCAGCCCTGGATCCACTGTGAATATCAAGTTGATAATTGGTATCCACGTTACAAGAAGATGTTTCTCTACAGATTCTTCAACTGAGAAGCACTGTTCTCTCATTGTTGCGTTCCCTGCTTTGGTCCCACCTTGGTACCGGCAGCGGAGTCCCAGCGCTACCCTAGGAAGTCGTTCGCGATCTGGAAGACTTCCTCGGAGTGCCTACTGCGGGCACAGCTGGTCCGCGTTCGGTCCGGGGAGGTGTTGCCCCCGGAGCGTGGTGAAACAGCAAAGAACTACCAGAGAAGGAGGTCTCTTGGTATGCGATTTCGGTAGGTTTATTGCCTCCAAAGGGAGCACATGAACCAAGAGCCAAGAGCAGCTTATTACATCGGTATTTAAGGGAGGAACAACACCCAATAGGATGAGGGCAGGGGACAATACAGGGGAGGGGCTGGGGTACATGATCAAATGGGGTTTAGGGAGGGGAGGGGAACAGAGAGAACAACAAATGAACTATGGAGTGACAGGGAATTTCCCAGAGCGGGGAAACATAACAGACAAGTCCAGTAACCAATAGCAGGAGCTTGGGTCCGTGGATTGGTGGTCCAACTGCTGCCCCTGGGAGCTCCGGGGGGAAACTCTCTGTCCGTGGAACCTGTCCGGAAGTCCTCTGGTTCCGAACCACCGCAACAGTCCATGTTTGTTTTCAGGTACTCAGAAATCACAGTGAAAGAGGTCTGAGATCAGGTCCAAGTGACATGGGTCAGCCTTCCCTGCTGGATGTTTTTTCCTGTGCACCACACACAGGAACTGCAGCTGCTTTCCAGTGGTTCTATGGTTCTTGTCACTGATACCTGCCCCAGGATAGGCAAGGACTAGGTAGAAGGCAGCTGTGTGCCTCCCAAATCTGCAATAGGTGGTTTTGCCCAGCAATAATAAACTTGGTCTGGTTATGTATGTCACAACTCCCTGAGGTTTGAAAATTGCATCATTCTACTGCCTAGTCTTTCATACAATCATACAATTTTTCAGGTTAGAAAAGTCTGGTAAGGTGATTGAGCTCAACTATTAACCCAGCACTGCAAAGGCCACCACTAAATGCCTCTTAGCCACATCTGAAAAACTTTTAAGTTTTAAGTTTTTAAAAAAACTTCAGGAATGGTTAATCTACCATTTCCTGGAGCACCTTGTTCCAGAGCTTGACAGCCCTTTTAGCGAATAAATGTTTCCTAATATCCAATCTAAATGTCCACTGCTGCAATTTGAGGCCATTTCCTCTTGTCCTATTGTTTATTACTTAGGAGAAAAATATCACCCCCACCTGGCAATAAATTCCTTTCAGGCAGTCAAAGAGATCAATAAGGTCTCCCCTGATCCTCCTTTTCTCCAGGCTGAACAATCCCAACTCCATCTGCCTGTCCTCACAAGAGCTGAGCTCCAGACTCATCACCAGCTTTGTTGCCCTTCTCTCCAGCACCTCAATGTCCCTCTTGTCATGAGATCTCCAAAACTGAACACAGGATTTGAGATGTGTCCTCACCAGTGTGGAGTCCATGGGGCTATACCTCCCTAGTCCTGCTCCTCACACTTTTGCTGACACAGGCCAGGATGCCATTGGCCTTCTTGAACACCAGGGCACACACTGGTTCATGTTCATCTGCTGTTGGCCAGCACCCCAGGTCCTTTTCTGCCGGGTCACTCTCCAGCCACTGTGACCCAGCCTGTGGCACTGCAGGGGACTGTTATGACAGAAGAGCAGGACAAGGCGTTTGGTGTTGTTGAACCCCAAACTGCTGGCCTCGACCCATCAATTCAGTGAGTCCAGATCCCTCTGCAGAGTCTTCCTAGCCTCCAGCAGATCAACACTCCCCCCCAGCTTGTTGTTATCTGCAAACTGACTGAGGGTACATTTGATCCCCTTGTTCATATCATTGCTCCTTCACTGGATATTCATCAAGACTGAAAAGTGAAAGTTAAAGCAAGGCAGATTACATTCAATCACTGCAGATTTCAGCTATGAGCTGTATTTCTTCATCCCTTAACCGAGGCTAAGGCAGGAAGCCTTTGGAAGCTGTATACACTGTCAGGGCTCTAGAACCTGAAGAGTGAACCCAGTTGGGCAGGATTTGGATTTTACTGAGACTCTGTGCCTGCTTCTTAAGTATTTAGCAGCCATAGGAGATGCATCTTAAGAGTAGTATAAAAAAATCAGTGTAGCACAGAAGGCTGGCAATTTTTGAGTCAAAACTGTGAGACCAGAGGAGCAATCACTAATATTTACTCTTGAACTTCAGTTTGAATAATCTTGTTCTTGAGTAATATGTATGTATGGAATGATGGTGGATTTTGCAGTCTCATGTATAGGACTAGAACTGAATAAAGAAATTACTGTGGCACATTTCAACACATGAAAAAGCATTTGAAATGAAAGGTTATTTTACAATAGGTAAGTACAGCAAGGATACTTGTCTCAGTTTATGTTGCTTCTCAAATGTTCAGCATCTTTTTAAAATAATGTGCAAAAAATGGTTGCCCTCTATTCACATCACCTGCATTCATTTACTAGTTTTCTCCTTATGTTATGGTACTACCTAAAATGACCTCAGGACAGACTTAAATACTTTTTCAGCTGTGGAAACTATGGAAGAAATCATTCTCATCCTTTTATACTTCTCTTTTATTCTCTTTTTATAACTCCCTTCAAAGACATTTTGTCATATAAAATTCTGACTAAAAAGGGTAATACTGACTCATAATTTTCTGAGCTTCTGGAGGTTCAGCTATTGTTCAATAGCTGGAGGAATGACTTCTTTTGAATGTTTTCCTTCTCAGCCTCTTTTACTACCTGAACTGGGAGTGGTCATGTTATTCTTTTTAGCATTTATCGGTGTTGAGTGCTCAGAATCACTGGGGGAGTAAGGTGGAGAGAAGAGAAACAAAGAAAGCAAAAGCTGTGAAACTGGAGTTATGGAAGAAGCATGTACTTTTTATGACAATAAAATAGTAAGGATACCAGTTCTGAAGGTTAGAAAATGCAAAGGTAAAGCCACCTCTTCAAAAACTTCCCTAAAATATTTGATAGCCTCACATAATGAACTAGATATTGCTGACACATCACTTGCCATCCTAAAATTTATCTGCCATATTGTCTATAAGGTATGCTATCCCTCGTCCAATTTATTGTCCAACACATGCAGTTAACTATTAATGAAAGGACAAAACTGTATGGATTATTAAACAAATGATATATGGAGCTGTCTACTTAAGTGTATGATAGCTGAAAGGTAGATTAATATAGTATATGTCAATATATGGTAATCACTTGAATTATGCCACCACAGCAAAAAGATCTAAATGATCCAACTTGAGTACCTAAGGTTAGGGACCTAAATCTGTACTTGGGCATCTGCTTTTCAGGGCTGTCAGGTATTAAACATACAGCTCACAATCTTCACTGAGCTCAGCAATGGCTGTGATTTCTAAGCACTGCTGAAAATAACACCATCTGAATTTTGTGCTACTCTGCCTAACTCCTGGCTTCAGTTTGAAAACTTTGTCCAGAGGTATCTGAGGAAGTGAGGGTTAAATGTCCCTTCTGTCAACTTGACTGAGATTTATTGTGTAATGCACTTCCTCCAAAGAAAGATGTTTAACGCTATTGATTGCAAGGTTGCCTACTTAAAATAGCATAATGTGACAAATGATGGATACCACACAGAGTAAAATTGTAAGGTAATTCAATATATGGGCACGTATGGTATGTATATCAGAGTAGCAGCTCCATTTTTCATGAGGGTGAGTTAGAAGGTCATCTATTTCACTTAAAGGCATTGAATGTTTTTGTTAGTTTGACAGCCATTATGGGCTTGATCCTGTTATTCAAGGCAGTCATTAAACTCCTATTGACCTAAAGTGGATAGGAGTGGGGCCAGGCTTTAGAATATGCAAAGCAGACATCATGAGATGAAAAAAACCTGATGGATGATGTTGCAGAGTGAAAAAGGCATTATGGTGGATGCTATAAATAAACAATAAAAATCCTAAGAAATATCTGATGACTTCAAATGTTTTGAACCACAGTATTAGTTCTGTTCAAATTTTTCCTGCTAAACTTAGGATTTTCTTAATCTTTAAAGAAATCTGTGGAAGTTTGTACTGTTGCTTTTATGCATCATAGATCTGATTAACTGCTTATACTTTTTAATTCTGTGTTTATTCTTAGATATGGGTTGTACGATGGTCTCTAAGCCTTACAAAAATCAGTGGTTTTAATGGCATTAAGACTAATTCTTAAATCTGTACTGGGAAAATAAGGTAGGAAGAAGGCAAAGAATACTGTTTCTGGAAACAAGTATATTTATTAATGAAGAAGTCAGTAAAAGAGACAAATTTAAGAGAAAAAAAAAATTTCTATCATTGCAATGCATTTTGTGCTCCAGCACAAAACCAAACCCAAGCCTTTTAATTTCTTCTTTTTTCAATCTGTCATGTGTCATCGATCTCCTTTCTTCTTATTTGCAGCTTCTTGTGAAACTTTGGGGTATTTGCTACACATGCTTAGGAGTACAGAGAAAGAGGACTGGGACTGGTCTGACACACCTGTCATAAATCATAGATATATTCCAAAAGAATTCTGCAAATGAAACACTTTCCATTTTACAAATCGGCATATGATGTTTTACATCATTAATTTGAAAGGTTATTTTTAATGTAGCCTTATTTAAAAAAAATATTTTAAATGAAAAGAGATTTTGAAAATAAAAAGCAGTAAAATCTGGAAATGCAGTTTCAAATGGATAAGTAAGTTCAAACAATGCAAATATAGTACTCTAAGGACTTTCTTTGCTCCATCTTTGTTTGCAATAATTTTAACCTTTTTACCTCTCCCAGAAGAGTCCAGGGAATTTAGCAAAGGGTATCAGATTTTCTGTAATCCTTTAATTAAGGTTTTGCTTGACTGTAGTTTGCTGTTAAGCAAGGATCAATTAATTAATTAATTAATTTAATCTCATGTTGTTGCTTTGACATTTCCAAACATAGAACAAAAAGAGAAGGTCAGAGCTGTTGCCTGAAATGCTACAAACAGATGAGAGGATTGTTTCTCCCCTGTTCATTTATGAGAAAGCACTTGGTTTATGTTTAGAAAGCTTATTTATCTTACATATCTGTTTTAAATTCTGAGTACTGTTTTCTCTGTCTTGAGTTCCTCATTACAAACATTTTATTATAAGCCGAAGATTGTTTATAATGTAGAACACTTCAGTGGGTACTTAACTGTAGTGAATTCTGATCTATTTAGACTTGTACTGTAAGTAGAAAGATTCATTGTTTTTTAATTATACACTCCAATAAAGATGCTACAGTTGACTAAGTTTTGTCTACTAGAGAACAATTTTAGCAAGTGTTATCTCCTTTTGTTGTTTTGGAATTCAAGTCCATCACGTGAATTACCTGTCACCCAGCAGTTCTGGAACTCTTTGTTATAATAATACTTTTATTCTAATTCCAGAACTATTTCAAAATGTGTGTCTGGACTACTTCATTATGTAGAACATGAAAAGTAGTTAAGGGGTTTTCTTACTTTGCCAGGTACCTTCAGTAGGTTTTGACTTTGAGATCAGAATCTCTCTGGAATCTTGAAGAGGAATACTTGAAACGAATCCATGTTTTTAGCTGTTTCTAGAGCAATATAATTTCTTCTATTTGGAAAAGATCTAGATACACTTGATTGTTTAAGAACATTTATCACTGATACTTAATTTTTTTATTTAACTAGGTGTCTATTTTCAGTCTTTCTGTCGTCCTTATTGTTCCATCTTGACTTGTTCTTTGGTTGTGAACAAGACAGACACCTTGCTACTTTTCTACCTGCCCTAATGGTCTCTGAGCCACTGCCTGTAAACTGACACAGGGAAAAAAATTGCTCAAAGGACTTATGACACTTTAGAAACTGTGATGGATGACTTTCAAGGCTGCTGCTGCCTTTTCCTTTTTCTTGCCTTTCTTATTTGAACCGTGACTTATTCCTTTCCACTAATTCTTTCTGAGTTGTGCAGAAAAAATAAGGGAATGTTCAAAAAGAGACACAATAGACTTTAAGGATTTAATTAATTAATTTTCTGAGATATATTGGTTAGTAATGGGTTTAAACCAGAACAGATGTGCTTTTCTCATGGCCCCAAACAAAAAACATAGTCTGGGTTTTGATCACTGCTGTACAGTCACCAAAAGCACCTAAATACAAGGTGATAGCATATTGGGTGCCCAGCTGGAAACATGATCTTTAGAAGCAGAGCTAATAGCAATAGGAAAGTAAACCAGGTGAAATGGTCAGTGTTTTGTAAAACTGGTGGTTGTTTCAGAACTCGTACAACATGTGAATAAACCTGCACACTCTGGGTCTTATGTGACAGGAAGAAGAGATTGGGAAAGACAGGGGTGAATCTGGAGCCTTCCTTACAACCAGTGGCCAGAAAAGGAAGCTGCCCCTCTGGCAAGATCGTTGTTGCTCAGAATCAAATGTTTAAATGATGGACTGTTTTCTGAGATTTATTCATTCTGCATTGGCACTGCATGTAAGTTGACATTTAAAATGCATTAACATGGTGCTACTTGATGTACTGTATTATGCAGCCTATCAGTTTTGAAATGGAGTTTAGCCTGTCAGCAAAATCCCCCTTGCTGTATTCAAATAAACTTAGTCAGCCTTGGATCAAGGTGGCTTAAGGGACCTACATAATTTTAATGCCTCTGTCATGTTTTTTCTTTATTTTTTATTGAGTCTGTGATACTTGGGCTCTATAGGAACTTTCTCCATATGTGAGCATACAGACATTCTCCTTTGTGTCCACAGGGCTAAAGTACTGATATAAAATAAAATAAATTTTATTCATGTGCTTACTGGATGTCTTTACCTTTATGACCTTCCTTTATGTCTTTTACTCTTACTCTGCGCTTGATGACTAATTTTTCAGCACTTTGCAGCACACAGTGTTATGTGATTTTTACCCCTACAATCAGATATTTAATTGTGTAAAAACTCATCACAGATTTCAATGTCACACCTCAACAAGCATTAGAAAAAAACCAGTTTTTCTTAATTGTCTTGTACAACTAGACTTCCTCAGACCTGAATAACTTCTGATGTGATCTTTGGTGAGATCTGGTGATAACCCAGTGATTACAATAGCAAGTTCAAGTAACATCATGTACAGACAACTTCCCAGGAACAGTCCATATCTTCTTATTATAATGACTGACGTGGATTTTTACAGCACGACTTGCTTTTTGCTGTGTAAAATCACAACTCTTCACTGTTTGGGAATGAAGGATACCAAAGCCCATCTCTGGGGCATCTGCATGATATTCTGCCCTTAAACTCAGGGAGACCCTTTCTTCCTATTCTTTGGTTGGCTCTTCTTGCTTCAGCGAACATGTTTTATTTTTAGTAATTGTGAGGTTTTCTGGCTAGGGATTTGGATAATTGAGATGACTCTGTATATATTAATATTTACCAGGTTCTCATAGCAGTCTCTCTTCCATGACTACTTCTTTATTTTCCCAATTACTTATAAGGCATATATCACTAGTCTTTCATTCAGCAACATGACAGCTCCAAATCCTTCTGAGGCTCCATTGAATGAAAGGTTGTTATTCTTGTCGGTCTGTATGGGGCTTCCATTCTTTTCTCAAATGTGCAAACAGTGCATGCCCCTGTCATATTTCTTACCTCTGCAATTTCTTACCTTTCTTCCCATACTCCAGGGATTAATTTTCTTAAGTGGACAGTGGCAATATAAGGATTCATTTACATTCAGTCCTAGGTATTTCTTTAGACTTCAAAATCTTTAAGATTTCCATAATTCACATATGTCAAGTTAAATTCCTTTCTTTGTTCATCTACTAGATTGTTTGTCTAGTCTTTGTAGCCCCTCTTTAACTTTTATCTCTGTAGTTGAATTCATGTCCCTGATTTCAGAGCCACAGTGATATTTTACTGATGGCTCTGGGAAAGGGCCTCCTGTGTGCCTTTGGTAGGAGAAATAATTTAAGAAATAAATATCTTCAGCTCATAGATTTTTATGAATGTCAGATTTTGTTGGGATAATATGCACACAGTAAATGTAGTCACTTTGCATGTGTACTTTATTCCATGACATGTAAATTTAACAAGGCAAAAAAATTAGCTGTACTTTATTCGTGAACATTATTACGTTTTTGCATGGCTGAGAGATCAGAGAAGTTCTGTTAAGACTCATATAATTATGATGGAGATTTTTTATACTTGCTATTCTTTTAAAGTGTTCATCAGATTGTTTGATATAATTTTGGTTTATTCCTTGCCTTTTGGCTGAATAAGCATTTTCAATAGTGTAGGTAATACAGCAAATTCTTACTTGCAGCATTAGAAAATATTAACTAAATTTAGTTTGAATCTAATGTCTCCTGCACTAGAGTCATGAAGTTTTAGCCTTGCTGCATAAACATGTTTGCTTTCTACTTTAGGATATTACATTTTCACAAAAATCCAGTGGTTTTAATAATTCCTAATAAAAGATGAAAGCTTGTATTACAAATGAAAAAATCATCCTCAAAAAAATGAGTGCAACTGAATAGACAAAGGTTTGGTTCCCCTTTAAAAGACAGCACTAGTCTGATAATTACTGCTGACATAACTCACAGACAGAATCAAGTACCATCTTCAAAAGTACAGGTACTACATTTATGCATATATGAAATATTACTGGGAGTATGAGAAGGGAAGGAGTCATAGCATGCAATCGTAGACACTAGGAGTTAGCTATCAAGTGAAAACTGGTCATTCTAGAATTCCTCTGTAGGGCAATTAATTTTACTTATCCTTAAGTCTTATTGTGAGATGACCTTTAAGAAGTGCTTACTTCTTTCCAGTAAGTACAGAAGAAACCTAGTTTGACCGAACACCATTTAATTAGGGCAGATGAATCTCATTATCTTAGCACAGGATAATACCAATGGCTTCCAGCATTCAAAAGTAGTCCATACTTAAACAGAAATATATGGGCTAGAAAAGAAAAATACTTTTAATCATTAAGACATCAGTTCTTCTAAATGAGATAAATGCTGGGAAAGAGTTGACCCTAGCTGCCATGTTCTTACAAGGTTTGTTTCCTTCCATACTGACAGATCATCAATAAAAGTTCTTCCAAACACATTGGTGTCTCCCTGGGAGAGACCCTTTCCAGCTGTACTGGGTGAGGACATGCTCCCTGCAGAGCTGGACTCTCTGCTCTTCCCAGGAATCTCCCGTTGCCCACATGAACTGTAGGCACCCTGCTACATTCCCACACGCCTCATCCTCCACTGCAGATGGGTCTCCAAGCTGAGCATACGCAGGTGTTTGCTGGGAAAACAGAATCCCCTCTCCCATCACTTTTTCTGAAGTGGTTTAACCTGACCCAGACAGAAATAGCTGGAGTAGTCAGTCAGCCTTCCCCTCCACTGCCCAGCTGCAGCCTTTTAGCACAGCTTACAACTCACAGGCTCAAACACAGTAAACTGTGGAACATCAAGTCCTTTACAATCTCACCAGAAAATCGTCTCCAAGAAGTTCACCTATAAGTTTCACAGGGAATTTCCCATGTCCATTTCATCATTTCCAGCTTACCACTAACAAAATTCTGGTCATTATCGCTAATGCAGATAACCATGAATAAGGTTTTATAATCATGTTAGAAGTGAACAGTAGTGCTGCACAGGCTGGAACTCCTGCTATTTGTCACCTTTAAATTGTCGGAATGTGTGTGGAAAGAAACCGTATACTACAGAGTTTTGGGGATATTCAGAATTAAAACACCTAAATTGAACAGTACTTAAATTTTATATGCCCTACTAACAATATTTATTATTTTCTTTCTCCATCTGCTTATAACTGCTCTGACATGAGTCCTGAGGTGCCTGCCTCCTGCCTCCATTCCTTGGGGTCTGACTGCGTTATTCCAGAAATTTCATGTTCTGTAGTACCTAACAGGTCTCACTCTTCAGTAGCAAGTACAATGGTCAGAAAAAAAAAGAGCTTTTCTCCCCTCGTTAGCTTGGTGCACTGATTATTTAAGCAGGTATATTAGATGTGAACCATAGGACTGCCTTCCTTTTTTCTGCTCTGCTTAAAAATGACAGCAGTGAGCTGTCTCAGCTCTTTGACAAAACAACTGCAGGTGCTAGTCATGAAAATCACCTTCCTTGGTGGATCAGTTTTCTCTCCCTATTCTCTCTCATTCTACAACCCTCCTAAGCACTTGATACGATGTTGAGTGTTCACCTGTGGGCTGAGATTCCTAAAATTCTTGTCAAGCTCAGTATCTTTCACAGGACCTAATACTGATTATTTCTCTGCCTTACATCTTGCATTACCCCTATCAAGCCTCAGCCCACTTTGGTGCTTTCTTTGGGTATTTGAGATGGAACAGATGCAACTCATGATTCAGCTACTCTCTTAACTGTGTACTCAATATATTAGTTTTGCTTTAGATGAAAGCACAAAATTTTAACAACTTCTTTGGGGAGACTATTTGAAAGCCAGATGTATTTCACAGTTAGGCAGACGGAATAGGTAAAGTTTAGTTTTTCATGTTATACAGGAACTAATTGTGTACTACTTATGATTTTACTGCTAATTTAAATTCATATAAGAATATAGATGTCCCCTGACAATTTTGCTTGAGCTTTTTTATTCCTCTAAATTGCAGGTATTATGAGGAAGTAAATTGAATTCCCAAAATTTTACATTCACATGGTTAACAAAGGCATTGGCTTCTATTTCCAAAAGCAAGTGAACGTGTCTGTTTTTTATCATACAGAATTTAATCCTGTTTAATAGTTGAATGACCCTTGCTTCAAATCCTGTATTTCATTTTGGTGCAAGTATAGGAACTTAACCCTAGCAAGGAATACAGTAATTGAGGAACACCTTAAGGAGAGACTTTTCTCTTAATATTCTTTTTCTCTTGTGAAAGTGTGGCTTCTCCTTTTAATTTCATGCCTAAAAGGAATATTAAAATGTTTCAACTCAAGACAGTAGACTGCCAGTACAGACTGATAACAAAATTTATCTAGAAAGAGTTGAATTCATGGCTAATAGTCAAAATAGCAATTATGTGGAAAGCAGCATCGCAACCAGCATTGTAAACTCACAGAAATCAGTACTACATGCACAAAAATCGGTTTAACTATACCACATAAAACGTTTCTTTGAAGTTTTCCAGGTAGCTTGACGTCTTCTTCAAACACAGAAGCTGATTTTTGTTGACAGAAATAGGTACTTTGCTGTGAAATGTGTTCAGATTTTAATGTGGCAACACTACATTTAACCTGGAGCAAATATGTGAAAATGTCATGCAGGACAAAATTTGACAATTACTTTCCAAGCCGAACAAAATGCACTTTTTGCATGTAACATTTCTGAAAGCTATAAACTACTATTCCTCACAGACTTACAATGGGAGTTAAATAAACAACTATCAAAACCACAGTAAAATTATCATATCCAAAGTGGAAAATAATTTTAACATTTTTTGTTTGCTAATAATTTTCTAATCACAGATACAGGAATCAGTAAATAAATGTAGCAATAATTTATGTAAATGAAGAAAAGTTATGAGCTGACTAGTGTACTGTTTATTTAGCTCCCAGTTTGCCACTTGCCCCAAAATGTGCCTACAGTTCTGGTAAGTAGCATTAAATCTATAGTTTCCACAAATTCTGAATGTTTATTTGTCCTCCATTTCTTCCATTGAAGAAACTGGAACTGCACAAAATGATGTTAATTGTGTGGAATTTATGAAGTTATTTTCCTCCAAGGTGACTAATTAAAATTAGAATTAGATTCTACATGGGTTCCTTCACCTTTTAGAGATGCATGTGTCTTTCTAGTGGCTCCAGGGAGAGATTAGGGTGGCTGAGTCCTCAGCTGTATTTTTTTATTTCAGACTGCAACAGGATTTATTTAATTTCTGTACAATGCTATTGCATTTATATCCTCTACAATGTCAGAACATCCATTCTAGAGTCTGAGGTCCCAGACACACAAAATTAGTTAGAAAGTAGCTAAACTGGCCATCAGAGATGATTTCCAGAGATCAACCATATAGACAGGAACTAAGCCTTGGATTTCCAGAGCCTGCTCTTTTGTTGACAAATGGAGTAGCCAGTGCTCATTTATGCAACTCACACCACCAAACTTAGTCTTATTCCTTACTTATGCTATATGAAAATTCAATGTCTATTGATGCTTTTTTCTGTGTTATGAATTTCATCTCTCTATCTATGTGTCATTGTACGTAGAGAAAGGGAAAGCCCTAAATTCTGTTGTGCAGTGGAAAGTCAAAGTTCTTTTCCCCCAGCAGTTCAACATCCTTTAACTATCAAATCAGTTGTAAGATAAAAAGCTACCTTGCATAAGATGCCCACATTTCCGGAATTCAACATTTTCAGTACAGTGAGCTGCTGTGCAAATCTGAAGAACAAGGGTCCAGTTGCTCACTGAGGTGTAATATTGGTGCTGCAAGGATTCCTTTGCCATGTGATAGTTCTACATGCATTGCATAGTTGTTGACATTGTAAAGCATGCTTTCATTTATTCTCAGTTATTTTCCTCTTTTTTTTTTTTTTCCACAGCTGAAGCATATAACACTTCTGGAATAAGTCCTAACGTCAGTGCATGAGACTGTCTGCTACTTATACATACAGAGTGTTCAGAATGTGTAAATTGTTAATCTTTTCCATTATTTGGTACCTTTGATTGAAGGCGCTAACCACTATTAAGTATTCAATACTCATGGCAAATACATCCATAATTCAGCATTATTCCATCTACTTAAAACTACTGCATATATTTGTAGTATCTCAAATTCTATTACTGCCTCTGTTCCATGGAAGAACAGATTTTCTCTTAATCCCTGGAGACTGTGTGGTATTAAGAAGACATTAGTGGTGAGAACAACTTTATTAAGCCTACTAAGTTATGAACAGAGTTTTACATATCCATAATGAAGCTCTTTATATTAATAATCTACCTTCACACTAATTTCTATATATCATTCCTACAGTTCTAAAGAATCCAAAAGGCATTGCAGGGACCAGGAAAAAACCCACAAAAACCCCACACAAGGTCCCAAAGCATAACTTTTTAGGAAGTCACATACAAGTCATGAAGCTGTACAGCAGCAGCAGAAGCATGCATGGGTGCATTGGGAGGAAGCTGGACTCTGTGGAACAGTGCAGTTCCATCCCACTGTTCTCTCCCAGCTTTGCTGTTGCTGTCCTGAAGTGACCAAATCCCATTTTTTTATGCTTGAATAAGGGCTCTGAGTGTGTCTTCCTCACCTGCCAGTGCAACCCCACTCCCATGGAATGTGGTGGAAGATGCTCCCATGATCCTGCCCTGCTGCCTGGCTGGGAGTAGTGAGTCCTGACCTGCTGGTTGCCTTCCTAAGGTTACAATGAGAGACTGTCTCTTCAAAAACAAATGGTAGCAACGTGATACTGAGGTTATGAGTTTATGAAACTAGTCCTGAGCTAAAGGAAAATTTTCAGGGCATTGCCCTTCTAAGTGATTTGATATTCCTTCTTCTTGGAAAGTAAGTCAGCATAAATTATTTCTGTACTTTCAGTGTGAATTCTTTTTCATTCATAAAAGTATCTTCTTCTATATTCCAAGGTAGTAGATGGGTCACATTAGGTGCGAAAGCAAATGCACTAAGATCTGAGTCAGCTGTCTGATCTTGCAAAGAAGGTAACCCACAGGAACATGACATCAATTGATTTTAGATACCTCATTTTTTAATGCTATCTATGACACCTCACATCTGAAGTTTCCCATTTTAAATTTTGAAGAAGTTTAATATCAGAGAAAGCTTTATTCAATCATTGTGCTTTTAGATGAACCCTGTGCATTCTTTTCCCTGAAGTTTAATGCAATTCAGTTTTGTTTTCATGTATTTCTGCTTCACCAGTGTATTCCACTAAGGCATTTTCAGAATAATAAATTGGAATATCTCTACTACACTGTGCATGTATTCCTTAATAAAATCTGGGATTGTCTCTGTGGGGATTTTTTTGTTGCTTCTTTTTTAATCAGTATGTTCTGATTCTTTTCTAAGTGAGCCTGTTGCAAAATTCCTTGAAGACTGATATCTGCAACACTGAAATCTTGGCAGTTGTCTCATACTGCCACATATTTTTAGTGATTAGGATGCTAGTTCAGCAATGTCTACCCTATGAAAGACATAAATGAACTACAGTGATGCCAGAAGGCTTTGATACTCCGTACTTTCCAATATGACAGGCTGTCTTAGTATTATCACTTGGAACTCTTCATTCATAATTTTATATTTTCACTGTCAGAACATAAAATGTGACTTTGGTGGAAAGTTGGGATCTGATATTTTTAACTATTAGTTGCCTTTGGTGAAATTTAGCCTTATTGCCACTCTTACAAATTATGATCCTGAGTATATTTAAAAGATCTTTAGAGTAGAAACAGAAATGAATCATGGCAATTAAAATCCTCTTTCAGCTCCAACAACTCTTTCATGCATTCTTCTCTAAAGTAATGTTTTATATTCATAATACATTAAAAATTAAGTGCTGAAAGCATATTCAAAAACATTTTCAAAATGTTTTCACTTTTCACCTGTAATTGAGTCATCAATATTAGCAACCAGCTATGAAACTAATTTGGCTTATTGCATTACTCATCCTCATCTCTTAATTATTGATTAACACTCTTGCTGACAGTGAAAGGTTCCCTTTGAAATGTAATTACTGCATTGTAACACTATGCTATGACTGTCTCTAAAATTATCTGTGCCACAAATTTTCTTTAAAATTAAAACAATCTGTTTAAATTTGCATCTGGGCAGACAGGCAAGTATCTTCATACTATATTCATATGTATTAAAGGATCATTTGTAATAGACAAGGGAATTAAACATCATGATATGGCTTATTTCTCCAGAAAATTAACTCAGTAGCTGAATGAGTGTCTCATGGCTTTTGCCACCTGCTTACATTCCTTCATTGTCTGTTTATCACTTGAAAAGATCATATTTATTTGATTAAAATAAAATGCCCCCAGGAAATTAAAAAAAAAAAAAAATTAAAAAGTTTTTCTTCATTCTAGCAACACTCTTAGCACCTTACACTAAGTCAATCATAACATGATGAAAATATATTAATGTCAACATGAAGTTATTATATATGATACATTATTAATCTTAGATTCTATTTTAATAGATCGTAGAATGTGTAGGTTTGGCTAAAGCCCTGCTTCTAGTCCTGAAGAAGATTGTTCTCCATGCGTTGAATTTGAAGAGACATGATGCAAATTGTTCGTGTTTTCCACAAGCTTTAGTAGTTGTTGCTTAGTAGCCAAAATTCTCTGCACACTCACGAAAACTATTTTTGAGCTGCTGCAATGGGCTCTAAGGAACATCAGCTTGTTGGTCCCAGCACAGCAGCAGTTTCTTTTTTATCAGCTGGGTACTGGGTAAAGCTGAATATTTGGGTAAGTATTCCCAAAATTGCTCATATTGTGTTTGGTCATCTGTACTATTGAAATGAATCAGTTTACCTTGTCTGCATCCCTTTATTTAAGCTATCAACTTAATTCACTTTTTGTTCTTTTATCCATACCACAATGGATTTAGGGAAGATACTGTGAAAATACAGTGTTCACTCCCCAGTGTGGAATCCAGTGTAACAAGAGAAAGTCAGAGACCTCAACTAAAACTGAGTCACTTATGAAGCACAGAATATAGGTTGGAATGTACCTAAATTTGACTAGAACAGGAGGAAATCTGTGGCTGCGAAAAGCACATTTAATAAGCAGTGACAAGCAGGTGGGAGAAGATGACTACTGGGAGGCAGGAAAGGTCTTGTATTGTCAAGGACTCTGTGTGATGTTGAAGACTGAGTTAGGAAATGAGCAAGCCAGCGTGTAAACATGGGAAGGATGCAGTCACTGGGCAGGTTGAGATATCACGGAATGTATGGCTGTCATGGTTGGAAGTGCTGTCACAAGGAGCTGCTGTAAACCAGACGAGGTAATTTTTTTTGTTTCATGGCCTTCATCTTTACAAAAGTAGTCAATTATCAGTGACAGAAATAGTTTGGGGATAATCAATGTGTAGAAAGTATTTTTCTTAATCAGAAAATTTTATTACTCCTTCCTTGCACTAACTCTTTTTCACTCTGTGTGTCTTCTGTTTTGTGTCCTCTTTAACATCTGGAAATTTCTGAATACACAAAAATGTAGTAGTTTTACTACTAGTAGACTAACATCTCCACTTTTAAGGATTGATAAATCACACTTTACTGTAGTGATATTTCAGATTTTGAAAATCAGAGAGGCAGATGTCAGCAAAGTAGTTTTAGGTCCAGTTTCTTTTGAGAAGTAGGGAACTATGAGATCCAGCCAAAGATATTAAACTGAGACTTATAATCCCATCTTGTAGTCACTGGCAAAAATCTTATCTTTTTCCTTCTCTCAGTGTATTCCCCCCAAATTACTGATCTTTCTAAATTAAAAAAAAAGTTAGCTACATGAAACAGTTTCATTAAAAGACTCTGCTTTGGGTTATCATATTCCCAACTCAGATAGTGTTACAGATCCAAACTTCCAAACAATGTACATCCTTACCTGGTAAAGTGGGTGAATAGAGAGAACTTTGCATTTCTGTAGCTGCTCCAGGTCTCAAGCTTCATGTTGTCCTTCCTCCTGAAGAGTAATTACTTTTATGCAAATTCCCTGTGTGATTTAAAAGCTGTGCAATGTTTATAGAATGGTATATGTAGCCCAAATACTGATAATCAGCCCAGGGTGCCAGCTGACAAACTGTTTGTGGTGCTCTGGTGAGCAGGGATTTTTTGTCCAAATATAACAGCAAAGAAAATCACAGAATCATAGAATCACAGAATGGCTTGGGATGGAAAGGACCTAAAAGATCATCGAAATCCAATCCATCCATGGACAAGGACACCTTCCACTGCACCACACTACTCAGAGCTTCATCCTTGAGCACTTCCAAGGATGGGGCATTCACAACTTCTCTGGACAATCTGTTCTAATGTCTCACCACTCTCACAGCCAAGTATTTCTAACAGAAAACTGAAACATACCCTTTTTGTGAAGGGCTGTGAGCTTTTGGTTCAAGAGCCCTCTGCACTTCCTTGGAGAAAAGCCTGGGAGCAAAATGGCTCAGAGATAAGAAATCTACCTCTGAGTCGTGGTGACCAGGTGAACCACCCCCAGCACACCTTGCTCCTCCATGGTAATGCCTTGTACCCAGATGGCTAACTGGCTCTTACCCCACCCCCTGTGTTCCCCATTCGAAGACCCCTGTCCCAGCCTCAGCCTCAGCAGGTGTCCCTGGCTTCCCTTCACAGGAACTTCTGGACCATAGAGCTTCCTTGTGGAACTGCCATACGGGTCCCTTGTCTTTCTGTCCCCGGGTCTGCCTCGAGCGATTTCACAAAGAGCTGAATCACAAGAGCTGAAATCACTTGTAGCAGAGAAGCTGCTACACTTGCTGGAATCACCCTTGGCTAAGACCCCTGGAGAAGCCATTCTCTGACGGGACGCTTCCTCCAGGAAGGCAGCAACACACCGGGTCACCCCCGGTACTCCCAGAATGCGTCTCTTCTCAGTTGGAAGCCATTCCTCCTTGTCCTATCAGTGCATGCCCTTGTCAAAAGCCCCTCTCTTGCTTTCTTATAGGGCCCCTTTAGGTCAAATAAACTACATGGATCACCTCTAACACTTCCTTAACCTGTCCCCTTGGGTTACAGAAGAAAGCTGTGTAGCTTCCATGGAGCTGACGGAGTAGATTTTTAAACTAACAAGTACTTTGTCATTCAGATTTTTTGGGGTTCCATACATTTCTCAAGAATAAACTGATCTTCAGTACTTTGAATTGATAGTAATTTTATTTATCAGAACTTTAAGTTATAGCAATGTTTTCATGAGTGTGGGCCTAAATTGAAATGAAATGCAAAAAATTAATCAGAGCAAATACAAGCCTTTTTTGAATGCCTCTTTCAGGTCCTACAAATCAAAAATGTCTATTTTGTGAACACATTTTTTTCCTTTAGAGGGGTCACTTTGAGTCTGGTTTCTGTAAAATGTATCATTTCAATTCTGACATTAAAATAGTTGTGGTGATAAACATTCAACGATCAATGGTTGCTAAGTTGTTTCATTCATAGTATTAGGTGATTTCAAGCACCATTGCTGCAAATTATGATATTCAAAGTACTTATGCAATTGATCATTTACTTGTTGAATAACTCATTCTCAGTTATTTTCCATTGGTATTGCTGATAGGAATCTTTGGAAGGATGATTAATGTGTTCTAGATAGCATGCTAAAGACACAAGATTTGCAGCTGCACACTTGCCAAAAGAGAGAAAATACTTCTGCTCTGTAGTGCATGTAATTAAGCATCCAGCTGTTGAAAATGTTATAAAATAATGAAGCATAATTGGAGAACTTTTAAGCAGGATTTCTGCTCTGTCTCATAGCAGCTGGTACAAATGGAAAAGCCTAATAAACAAAAAGTGGCATTGCTTCTTCCAGTTGTGATTTAACAAGAAATTGATATATGCATACCCCTAAGAAAAAGAAAATTCAGCAGAATAACTGAAGTAAATAAAAGTGGGGAAGGGATCATCAGAAATATTGAATATGAATAAATCACTAGAAGCACATACAGATAATGAAAGAAGTAATTTCCTATGACATTACCTGCTAAGCAATGGCTCACCAACAGCAAACCTTCCAGAGAATAATGCAGCATTTTCTTGAATGCACAGTGATTAATGGCAAATGAAGTACAGCTCCAAATAGTTTCCTTTTGAAAGCCTCTTGATACTTTTGCAAGAGGCAACAATAGCATAGATTTACACCTCTGCTGGTGTAAATGAGTGTATCTCCAGTGAAGTCACCAACATGGTGCTTATATTTATCTGGTGAGACTCTAAGCCAAAGGAAGGTGAAATCAAAGAACAACCTTCATTCATATGCACAGTTCCACAAATAACAAATACACATTGATATAGCCATGCTATTAACCTTGTGAAACTAAGAAAGGGCCAGTATATGGAAAACAGGCAACTGTAAACCTTTCACTGGAGCGGCCTCCAAAATGATACTCACTCTGAGCAGGCCAAAGGATGGAATGAATCATCTGTGTCACTGAATCTGTTTCAGGTAATTGCATCATATAAAGTCTTATGTAACATATATAATGATTTGTTTGCTAAAGCAGGTGCCCTGCACATTCAGGCTATTTATACATTTTCTATACTACTTCAGTTAGAAAGCTGACCCAGCTCTGTAGTTTTGCAAAGCTTGGATGAGAACCCCTCATTTAACTGGGTATTTATTTGTGACTACCATGTACATGGATTGTACCAATAAGAATGATGTTCCAGGATCTCAAATCACACAAAAAATGCTACTCTGGTCCATGCAGTTTGGATTTAAAATTGTTGTTTATTGTTGTAATATTAGAAGGGATTGTGATCTAACCGGTCACAAATAGAAAGCACTAGAGCACTGGAGACCATGTTCACAGAGAAAACTCAGGGAGATTGGCTTATATGATAGTTTTTGAATGTATTTCAATATATCTTGATTTGCTGTGATTGCAGTATCTGCTTTCATCCATATATTTCATTCATCCACCCGTGTTTTAGTAGGATGACACTAAATTATTCATGAATCAAGATTTCTAGAATGAAGCAATTCCGTTGCTTTTGTTAAAGGCAAAATCCAGGGCCGGTGGATAGGTAATCTGCCTGAACACCCAGAAGCACTGTTTTAGCTTTGTAGTCTGACAGATTGCTGGCAGTTTTCACAATTCTTTAGCTGTTTCTGTCTAATTCCTGACATCCATGTAAGTAAGAATGGGATTTATTTTACTATTAGCATTTCTGCCTGCTAGCTTTCTTTAGACTTTTCCAAATCTCTCAAAAGCTGTTTAGCAGTTTTATAAATTGTGCTTGGCAAGGCAAATTTTTAGCAGTAGATTATATTTGCTTTTTTCAAATATTCCTGACTTTCTCAACCTCTATCTTCTTTAACAGACAGATTAAATTCATTGAACACTACTACACAATTCAGTTTCAAATTATATTTAATATTCTTGTTCTTTTCTATAGGAACTTTTATTTTTCATGCTGCTTTACTTCTTTCTATCATAGCAAGAATAAATGAATGTAGCATATTTCTGGACCTGAAGTTTCTGCGCCAGTAATACTTAAATGATCATACTTTAGGCAGTGTTTCATATAGTATAGCTGTTTTAAAGTAAGTGCTGTACATTCTAAATGGGAGACGCCTTGAAAATGTAATTTCTGCCATATTTGGAAGAATGACATTAATCTTACCTTTGAAACATGTGCTTTTTAAAATATGAAACCTTTCTCATTGAGGATTTGCATGTGTGAGTATTCAATTGGTGGTTAACATTGCAAAAATATTCTGACACATGATAAAATTAAATAGCCTGAAAGTTTGTAATGAATTTGGTAGTGAAGTTGGTTGATTTGATAGGGACCTGGTTTTATTCTCCTTTTTATTATTCCCTATTATTTTTAAGCCTTTTATTTTTTGTAAGAACTTATCCTAAACCTCTTAACTTTGCTTTTAAAGGACCAGTTTATATGTACAATAGCTCTTCAGAAAATAGTGGAAGTATGACTGAGGTATTGCACCTTTGACTGCTGCTGTTATTCCTTCTTGCTCAACAGTGTGCTATTCAGTGCAATTTGCAATGCCTTGTGTAGTGAGGAACAAGATATTTTGTAATAGCTGTCCATCTAATGTGAGAGAGAGCCAAGGGTGAGGACTCTCAAAGAGGAATTCCTTCCACCTGTCTTTTCCCATATGCCATTTAGGTAAATAATCTAAAATTCCTCTATTGACTCTTTCAATAATCATTGGAGACTGAAACACTTGTACAGTTGTTTCAACTTTCCTAGTCTAAAGAGTTAGCTGGTTATGATGAATCATTCTCTAGGGCTGTCTACCTTTTCCTATTTAGTGTAGAAAGATCAAGATGATGTTTTTAGTATAGACACCTTGTTTTCAGATGAGTGAATTTGGAGATGTGAATCCTACCACCATAACTTAGTGGAATCTAGAAATCAAGACCTTCAGTCACCTTCTTTCAGACAATCAGACAGACATATCTCAAGTAACTTTACCCAGTTCCTTAATTTAAAGGTTTCAGTATAACCAGAAGAGTGAGGGACAATGCATGTGCTGCATCTTCTGTAAAGACAGATGTGCTATGGAGTGAATCTATGACAAATTTTACTTTCTTACAAATATCCCTCCTTTTGCAAGAATATATTTTTATGTAGAAATACATTCTTTACATTTCAAATAAAGCAAGAGATTAAATCACTTTTTCTGGAATTATCTTGCTTAAACAAAAATATGTGAATAAATTAGTGGAACTTAACCCCAGGATTGTAGCATGAAAGAACACATTTTTTTAATAACCCAAGCTCATTACAATCCTATCTTGCTTAAATAGCCTATTTTTGTTCTTACTTTCATGTTTATCTATGAAAGGCACATTCAGTGGTATTCAAGGTCATTAATGCACTTGAACTTGCTAATACCTTGTTATAAAAGTCTTATTGTATTTCTGCTGTTTCTGCACATGTGTAAGACATATTCCCTGAGCCACAGAATGCACTAACATGCTTTAACTCAGTATGTCTTGAGAAACAAAATGCTTGTGATAAGCTGCTGCATGAAAAAACGTAGAAGTGTCAGCTTTAAAGTACAGAGTTACAATCCTAAACCACAACAATCCTAGTCGAGTTCATCTGTGGTGCATATGGTATCTTACGGGTATGTCACAAAGAGGGTACTCATAATGTTGTCAGACACCTAAGTATTTGGTTTAGTGGTTTAAATTTGCCCTGCCAATGAGCCAATGAGCCTTCTCTGAACTGGAGGCCGGGTAATCACAGCTGTCTTTCTGCAGCCTTCTGGATCAAGGTGACTGCTTTTCTTTTTTGTTCAAACTGATACATTTTAGTTGGGTCTACAGAACTGAGGATGTGAATTTTTAAATATCTGAAAAGTGTTTCTGGGAATCTATTATCACCACCTTAAAATTAACACTTTATTGCAGTTGTGGTCAATTAGCCTCTCACAGTCTATGACTATAACCAAATGTAGGAATCTACACTGAAGCTAGCAATACATGAATCCTAAATCATCAATAGAAAGAGCTTTCACACCATTCAAAATCTTAGGGTGACTTGTGCAGATGAACATGTCTGTACAGCAGACACCCAATATAAGGTCAGATGAATTCCACCCTAAAACATTAAATACAGCCCAATTCATATTACTGCTCAACAAATATTACTTGTTTATGTTGTGTCTTACAAATAGTCCAAGAATAATCTGAGCTATGGCTCTTATGTAAGAATATTTGCCACAAAAATAAGTTCTAACTAAATACTTAAACAGTCACATTAGATTATAGTTTTGTTCAGTTGTTTTTCTTTATCCTCCTTATTCACAACAGGTATATAATCAAGGTCAAGTTTCCTATTAGTATGCTAAAACACACTGCTCTTGCTCAGGAGTTAGTCTAATAACTTATGTGTGTGAGAGTTGTAAATCACTGACACATTTAAAATTTGGCTTCTCGGTGCTAAGCAAGGCAGTGCACAGCCTCAATTTTGCTCTGCTTTGCTTGTATGATTACAAGGGAGCTTTTTATCTCCCTTCTGGGTTGGAGAGCTGATGATGTCGTATCTAAAATTCAGATTTCTGAAGTAAAAACTCTTCCTGATTTCAGAGTATTCAGGGGAAATTTTCCAGATCCCCTCTGTCAGCAGCATGGCCTTCCTGCCAGTTTGCCCTAGGTACATGAGGTATTGGAACTCATGGAACAGTAACTCATCATGAGGAGCTAATGTTAAACATATAGTTTTGGTTTTATACCTATATGGATGTCCTGGTTTTAGAGACAAAATTTTTAGGAGGAAACACTCTGGAATGAACACCTCCTCCCAAGGGAAAAGGGCCTCTCCCTTTCCTCCACCAAAGAGAAAAATTAACAAATAAACAAAACCTGAGAGAGAGAGAGAGCAGAGTGAGCAGTGCGCTCCCTCCCCAAGCCTGGCCGAGAGCGCCGTTGCCGCAGGGCCATTGAGCTGAGCCTTGAACCGACCCGCACCTGGGGCACCTGGGGCCTCGCAGCTCCAGCCCCGCCCCTGGGCCCACCTTAGAGGTACAGACACCTTGGGCACTGAGCAGACGGTTACGGAATAAAGGAGCCTCGTAACATCACCCCAGGATAATGGGATGTCAAAAGCAGAGGTGTTCGTCCAGTGTAGTCAATACATTCCTGACACCAGTTCCTGTCATTTGTCTCATCCTTAGTTCCAATTCATCCCTCCAGCATTATTAGAAAGCCACGAGGAAGGAATCCTTCCAGCTCTTTGCACCATTTCTTCTATAGTTTTCACTCAGAAGCCTGCAAAACCCTCAACGAATGAGAGCACAACATCCTTCCCTATCACTTGTGAAGACTTTCACATGAAACTTTAAGACTAAAATGTTGTGAATAGCGAAGAAAAGCCTTCAATGTACCAATCATCCCAATTTAACATCTTTCTTCTTCCATGATTTAACTTTCTTTACAATCAAGCTTATCTAGCTCTTAGAGTCGCAAATAGTCTTGGAAAAGATAAGCTCAGTACAATTAAGTACAGGTTAGAAATGTCTGGCAGTATCTGCAGAAAGCCTGAGGCAATGGTATATACCAGGAACTGTCTATTTGTCAGATATTATGAAATTATGAGCATGATGCCTTCACTTGCTAATTGCTGTTGTTTTGTCTTGTAGAGCATGTTAAAAGCCATACGTAATGCACAGATGTGCACAAATTGGTTTGTGTGGCCTTTCAATTTTTTCCACAACTGAGTAGAGCAAGGGCCTTTTTATGTCTATGTAGGACCACAATTTATTTATGAGAAGAATCTAAGCATGCATTTCCAGTCTGGAGGATTCACTTCGTGGGTGAGATTTTGCCTGCACAGAACTTGCAGGCTATGTCAGAGAGAGATTGATAGATTTTCTTCTTGATCTTCAAGTTTTGTTTGCATTTAACTTATTCCTTACCTTAATCTCCTGGATTTCTTGAAATATTCAAAAATTTCTTATTGTATTATACCTTGACTAAATGTACTGTGAAGCTGAAATTTTTTCTCTTTAGATTAAGCAGGTGATTTTAAATCCCTGGAGGTCACTGTCTCTTTAAAAAGAAAAATTTAAGGAATGATCTTCAACTGGATTAACAAAAATTTGATTTATTATTAAGTTGTGAAAGGTGGACATTAAGCACATTGTTTACTACATTTTTTCATCGTGCTTCCTCTTAAATTATTTATAGAGCATAAAGGTGCCTGTTTGGTTAACATTGAAGCTCCAATTGATTTTTATTTTGTTAATCTTACAGTTTCCTGCTAAGTAACTTGTGAGGGAATATAATTTTAAGTGAAAGAGATTCACTTCTCTTTCTGCAGAAATAAAAATCCTAAAATTAGTGATACAGAGATATAAAAATCCAACAAGACAGCTAAACCAGCACTGTAATATACAAGGTAAATGGCACTGTGGAAATGGTGGCTGTAAAAAAAAAGTGCAATATATTCTGTATTACCTAAGTGCACAGTCTTATAAAAAAAGACCAAGACACAGGATTCTATTTGCTCTATTTTGTAGGAAATTTGCCATGAAGTATCTAATATCTGCTGAAAGACAAACAGCAGAGATCATAAAAAATCCAGATGTGTGTATTGCTGTGATAAATTCATGACGTGGATGGCAGTGCTGTTGATGAAGGGACATGCTCTGCTGGACCTGATCCTTAAAAGGAAGGGAGAACTGGTTGAAGATTTTGACTTGTCTGCAGTCGACGTGAGATGGTGGAGTTCAGGATACTGAGAGAAAGGATGAAACAAACAGCAGGATTCTAACCTTAGATTTCAGAAGAGTGAACATTGACCTGTTAGGGCCATGCTTCCAAGAATCTCATGCAAAACCACATTGGAGAGAGGGGAGTTCCAGGGGAGGTGGTTGGTTTCAAACATTATCTCTTCCAGCCTCAAGAATGGTCCATTCCAATGAGCAGGAAGTCAATCCATTGTGACAGAGCATGTACATGGGTGAACGATCTGCTCCTGATTCAACCCATGCATTAAAAAAACACATGTAAGAGACGGAAGCCCAGTCAGATGATCCAAGAGGAATGCAAAATCCCACAATCACAGTGATCACAGTCTTTTTGCTAGTCCTAAAATCACGAGCCAGACACAGTTAGGTGCTAAAAAGGGGTTACCTTTATATGGATCCTTAGGTGCACAGCTTGCTGGGTGGAAAGCACCCAAAGATGCATGTGTAACATAAAGAACATAAAATTTTCATATGTTTAGCAAATTAGTATAACTGACAAGAATCCCCAGTTAGAGACATAATTCATGAGGTAATTCCTCCCCGGTTCAACCCTTTCTGCACCCTTCTTCCCCCTCACCTTAGATAGGAACTAAACTTTGTTTATGAAAATGTGTCTCAGAGAGCTAGTTTCAACCTTGGCTACCCAGAGAACTTAACCTTGTGCCCCCAGCTTCGAGTTGCCGGGGAATTTATTTTCTCTTTCTGTCTAGTAGAGTAGGCAAAATGCTAGCTGTGAATACTATAATAGGCTACAGAGCTACAAATGTATATGTAAGGAATATAGAGAATATATAAAAGCAAAAATAGCAAAATCAATTCAGCATCAACAGAACAGCTGAAATCAGCTGGCACCTCTGCACATCATTTAGTCCAACTCTCCCGCTCAACACAGGATCCTCTGTAGAAAATGACACAGGTCCATGTCCAGCTGAGTTTTGAATACACCCAAAGATGGACACTCCACAGCCTTTCTGTGCAGCTCATTTCTATGTTCAGTCACCCTAAGACAATGCCCACAGTCAGACACCAATGCTATATGGTCAAATATTTCAAAATGTTGCATTTAATTAAAAACAAACAAACAAGCAAACAAAAAAACAAGAAAAGAAAATGTGCTTTTCCTGATAGCCAAGAGAGGGATTTAATCTCTACAGTACAGATACTTTTTTTCACACCCACTTTACTAGTAGTAAAAAAGCAATGCTTAACTTCTGTGTACAGAAAAACAGTAGGTATCTTTGAAGGCCTCTAGAGAGAGTTCCTCTCTGCCTAGTTTTAGGTGCTTAAATTAGGCAGACTGATGCCATCTCAATGTGCCCCAATTATTATAAATGGACCACTGTAGAAGAATGCAGAGCAAGAATGAACCTGGGAAGCCACAGCTCATTTCCTTTCCAACAGAGATTTCTTCAAAAGAATGTGAATATTATATAAGTTCAGTAACAAGTTTCATTGAATAAATCAGTTTACCCTCCACAAATATCTATAAACCAAAAAGGCCACAATTTTTTACTGCACACAGCCCCATTCATCTACTTAGATGCATGGCTGAGCTACTGCTCTGCTTTAAAAATCTTGACACATGATAATCTAATCTTTTGCTTGAAAGGTGAACAGTTCTACAAGTCACTTCTGCCATTATTATTCTGTTAAAAGCTGAACTCCATTGATTCCAATTTGTTGTTACCTCACAAAAGTCATCAGCATGCACTCGTGAAACTGCTGCAGAACTAATTGCTCTCCAGTCTACACTCTGAGTATGAATGCCCAGGCATAACATCTCATGCCTTAAAGGCATAGTAAAGAAGGTGAGAAAGCACCCTGCCCTTTCACAGGGCTGCTGGTGTCCATGCCCTGTGCTTTGGTGATGCTTATCCAGTACATCTGACTAAGAAACATTTACCTCCTGGAGGCCAGGCCTACAACCAGCTATGAATACAGTAACTGGACAACCTTCTTAAATGAAATATAATTTAACCTTATTGGTAGCAATAAAATTTACCATAAATAAACCACTATAATCTGAGCTAATCCCAACAGCGGGCAAATCAATGTAGTTGTCTACGTCCTATATTTTTACTTCATTTGCCTGCCTATGAGACAGTAGCTTTCAAGTAAACTTGGTAACTGTAAGTCTTTCTTCTCAGTGCAGGAAAGAGAACCCAAGGGGGATGGGAAGCTTCAGGGATGACTGCAAAAGGGGGAAGTTTTTGTTACAAAGGTAGGAGGTAAGCAGAAGCCCATCACAACCTAGTTTTTGTCTGAGCTTTGTTATAAGGAAACTTGTCATACTCACTTTAGAAATAATATGACTTTTTTTTATTAGCTTTTATTTTTACATTTTAAAAAATCCAGTGAATAAGTAAGAATGCTTTACACTGTTATTGCATGCATCTTCAGTCTGCAAAGAAAATTATATCCTCCGTATGAAGTACAAGTAAGGATGACATAATTTGACATATAATACTCAGCATGGTACAATGAATCCATCATACTAGGTAACATCCATGGAATAGCAGTCCACAGCCTAGAGAGAAGTGCCTTTTTCAGTAATTATTTATTAGAGATTCACTTTCTTTGACATTCAAAGTGGGATTTAAAATGGCAAAAAGCCTGTAATTTTGATTGTTTCTACCTACTTAGATACATGGTTTAGTGTGTAACTTGGCAGTGTTGGGTAAATAGTTCGACTTGATCTTAAGGGTCTTTTCTAACCTAAATGATTCTGTAATTGCAGTGTTCTGTAATTCTCACCTCTGTTTCCTTCCATCAGTCTGTACTGATTCTCAATAGCAGCCTTTTCACCCCTTGGGAACTGCATCTATTTTACTGTTAAATGCTGACGTGCTTTTTCCCTACAAGGGTAAAATGAGATTAAAAACTTGGCTGTGTGAGATGATAGGAACTTGTCTGAAAATAACACCGCCATACCATTTTAATGACCCTGAAATATTTATCAAAAAATTTCTTCTTGTGGTTTATCTTTCTCTTTCTTATTTTTGAGCCTTCTGTGGTTACACTTTCATAATACATTCATACAATGAATATCCAAGTAATTTTGTCACATATGATACAAAAATAGTTTCATAGAGCAGATCCACATTAATCTCAGTTTGTGAATTTGAGCATGCATCTCAGACTGAAAAAAATACTGTTGTAAGGAGACATATGGTGTAAGGATAAGCTACTCATATCCTCTGCCTTTGCTATCTGTGGAGAGAGTGAGTATTTAATCCTTCCTATTTTAGAGAATTATTTTTAAAAAACTGGATAGGATAAGTTGTTTTCAGGAAGTTCCTAACACTTCAACTATATGGTGATCTTACAATGACCCTTAAGTTAGATACCTAACGTATTAAGGGTCTAATGAATAGTAATGAATTGCATCCCAGTGAAACCAATAAATCTTACTTGAATGAACCACATACTTGAGCCTTGCTGAATTTTTCACCTTTACTCATGCTACTTCTCTTTCCCTTGGCTTGGCATGAAATGACTGAATGTTTCTAGTTTCCCTTTGCACATAAAGCACACACCCCAAATAATGTTATTTCTTCACTGAGACACCATTTAAAATTTTAAATGCTAAGTGTAGTGCAAAAAACTAATATTAGATATGGTCCTGTTTTATTAGTTTTGACAAGTGATTCTTATCATTTGAACTTTCTGTCTGCTGTACTTAGAAAATGGAATCATTTTTCCTTTAAAGGTTATCATACCTTAAATTCAAGCAGTTTAGGGTGATCTTTTCCAATCAGTATGCTAGCTGCATTAAAAATGGCCTTTGACTAAAGGCATTAAATCCTTCTGCTTGCAAGTTGAAAACTTTGTGCTTTGTTAGATATGCTATTATTCTCCATTCTTGCCACCAGACTCAAATCTATTCATTACATGTTAAAAGCCAGAAACCACATGGATTGTTAGAACCTATGAGGTGAAAATTATGTTCCTCTTTTATTTACCTACAAGAGGAAATTGCTACAACTTTAGACTCCAGTAACAAGACATGTTGAAAAAAAGTTATTCAGTCACAAGCCAAATGAGGCCTTGGGAAATGATCAGGGGTTTATTTTTATTTGAAAATTCAACATTTATTCTGTGAACTCAAGTGATGAGTTCACTAATTTATTTCTATACTTTTTTCTTTTCTTTTTTCTTTTTTTTTTTTTTTTTTGTAGATGCACATCCACAAACCCATAGATTCATATATTCACAAAGTAGACCGTGAGAGCTTGCCATATGCAAGTATGCTGATTAAGGTTAAAACCACAAAATGGATTTTCTTTCCTCCTTGTCACAGAATACAAAATACCATTCATTCTCATAATGGGAACAATATTAAGTAGAAGTTCATTGCATTGGCTTTTTAAAAAATTTGACTAAGATTAATGATAAAATTTTGTATTATCTAGTTGGCCCCAGGGTATGACCTATATTTTAACAAAATCAGAAAAATAATTTTTAAAACCATATTTTTCTCTCTCTTTAAAACAAAAAACCTCAAAAGTCTCATTTCATTCAGATATGCAGAAATCTCCTTGTCTCCCAAAGCTGTTATTTCTTGTCCAGCAGTCCAAGTCATACGCACATTTCTGCACAGTAAATAACATATGACTAACTTACTTTTTTGTTGTCTTTATATTTTTCCCAACCACACATTTAAGCTTGACAAGTATTATATGTGATTGCTTTTACAGATCCTTATGAATAGATATAAAATCTTTGCTTGACATTTTACTTATGTCAGCTTATTGTCTCACTTTGGTTTAGTGACAAAGAAGAAGAAGAAGTAATTAAAATTTCACAGTAAATTTTGCTTACTGATTTACTGATGGAAAATAATGTTGGTATGCTGCACTGAGGTGTGGGTTCAAGTGAAGAGGTACATTGCAACAGATAATTTATTCTCAGTAGTGGAAGCACTTTTGCTCTGGGCTGCCAGTAAGCAATGAGAGTGCACTTGGCACACAGTATGTGTTCATAACGTATTTATAAAGACAGATCTGGGGGTGAAAGGAGAGGGAGGGAAACAAAAAAAAGATAACTTGTGTCTTCAGAGGAATTGTTGGGTTATTTAGAGTTTTATTATGGATTTGTAGTTGGATTCATCAGTCAGACCACATAACAAGTAAAACTGTGTTCTCTAAGTGCAATATCTTCCTAAAACTGAATCTTATAAAAGGGATAAGAATAGCAAAGCTAAAGTAATCTGACTAACAAATTTCTATGTGTTCATGTATATTAACATTACCTTTTTTCTTCAGAAAGGTATTATCAAGCATGCAAAGTATATTAGAAGGAAGAGATCTTTTTCACCCTATTTATCAGTTCAGGTGAAGTATATCAATAAAGCAGCAGGAAAAGTGCAGTGACTAAAGAAATGATTTATTGATACTTTAGGCTTGTTAAAGCAAGTTAATGTCAATGCAATTAACTCCTAGATCAAGTCAGTCCACTGCAAAGTGCAAGCTGACAGAATGGTTTTAAAACCACATCCCAAACAGAATGAGAGCATCAATGAGCATACAGCCTTAGAGGAAGAACCTGCCAGTGACAAGGCTGACCCTCTTTCAGTAAAAAAAATGGTTTCTTTTGTAGGGAACTGTTCAAGTAATGGGCCATGCGCAGCATACTGATCAAATAGTTTCAGATCTGTATAAAGAAAAGGAAGATGGGATAACAAGACAGCGTGTAGAAATTAGAAGTTAGACAAAGTTGAAAGTAACAGTACTGCATGATCAGCAAGTGGCCAGGTTACAGAATGTCAGCTTCACTTGCAAAATATTAGATGCTAATTACATTGATTGGATGAAATTCTGCTGGGAAAGAGAATAAATTCTTCATAATTTACTCAATTATGTAATGCTACTATAAATTAGCAAAGAATTTTTAAAGATGTTCTTAAACATCTTCTTAAAGTGAAAGCTGAAGTGTGTGTAAACCATGGGAAGTTAAAATTAACACCAAGAAAATTTAGAAGTGTGAAAATGAGCTATAAAGGAAAAGCAGATAATGAAAAAAATCCCTCTCATATTTCAGTCCTTTAAATAAATTTCCATGTGTAAAACACCATACCACATATTCAAAAGCAACTTTTCTGTTTCAATGTTTTATCATGATATTTCAAGAGCAATTGAATTCGGTCATATATATTTTATACTTGGTAAGTTACTGCTCCTTGTGTAAGTGGTGACTCACACAATTTTTATCATTTCCATTTTTTTGCTGCCCATGGGTAGTGGCAGCTGCCCTATAGAACTCCAGCCTGTGCTGTCAGTGATGTAGAACAGCTTTATGAAACTGTGCAGTAGAGCTTCCACACTGAAATGAGAGCATGGGAACAAGAGAAAGGATCCTGAATTAACTCCTCCAGTCCCTACAACAGGAGGCCCAGCAGGGTCCGGAGATACAAGGCTATAGGGCTGTTTATCCTTTGATAACTGTAGCACCAAAATAAATTAGCTTATTCTAAAGGAGTGTTTCCACAAAGAAATACAAGACACTGTCCTTCTTGTGTCAGCTTCCAACTCAGTTAAACAAGCATTGGTCTTAGAGCACCAGTAACTGGATACAAGGTTTTTGGCAAGAGCCAGCAAAGGCTTGTTGCATGGTTGCTCCATGAGTAAGAACTTTTCAGAGCCAGAAGGTTCTTGTATTTAGCTGTATTATGCAGCATGGATAATGGAGAGTTGTAGTATTTATTTGGTTATCAATCTTACAGAAAGTAGTGCAAACTACCAAACTTGTGACTTAACTGTCTTTTGATTTAGTATTCCTATGAATTCTACCTTCCTCTAATTTAATCAAAACTGTAACTTCCTAGATGTTTAATAACATGAGAAGAGCTTTTCTCAAGCTGAGGTACTGCACTACTATAGATTTCCCCTTCCAGGAAAACCTATCAGATTACACATCAAAGGAGAAAATGTAATCTTTGAACCCTAGAATAACATAGGTTGCAAGGGACTTCCAGAGGTCATCTAATCCAGGCTCCTGTTCAAAAAGGATAAGGTTGCTCATGACAATTTCCAGTCATGTTTTGCATATCCCTGAGGATGGAGATTCTACAGCCTTTTAGAGTTGCTGTTTGACCATTCTCATGGTGGAATACTTTTTCCTTATAGCTTCTTTTTCCCATGTTCTCATGTTGAATCTTAAGTTCATTCCTTTGTGTTCTAGTGCCTCTTGGCAAAAATCATTGATTTTGTACTGATATAATACCTTTCAGCTCTTTACAGACAAATTGTTTAATAATTTGGTTTTGTATGTTTGTGAGGACTAAATTTACGAAGTTAATTTTTTAATAAGTGATATGAGTTCTGCAAAATTTTTATTACAGAGAAGAATTTCTTGTCTATGTATTTCTATTATTGGTTAAGTTCTGAAATACAGTCACTATCAAAATTACACCTCTGCCATAATTTTTACATCTGTTGCCATGAACTTTTAACACATTACTCTGCCATTAAAGTCTGCAAGTGTTCAATAGACTCTTTGCCCAACAGGTTTCACCAAAGTAAAACGACAAATATGTGTATTCAGAGAAAAACCTTTCCTAGAATTATTTAGATTTATTTACTTTTATATCAGGGTATTGTAATCAGTGTTATTTTATAACTTTTCAGAATCACCACAGGAAGTTTATTTAGAACTTGAAGTTTTTATCTCCAAGGTTTTCTTATGAAGAATCTGAAGCAGTGACAAGTTCTTGAGTATGTTTTCACTGAAGAAATCTGATTTTTAGAATAAGGCTGGTGTTTTATGAGGATGATGATGCCTTTTAATGACTGATGCCTTTTTCTGGTCTTAGGAAATAAAGGCTCAGACATGGTTAGAGGGTTGGGGGTTGTTTACCTCGGTATTTTAATAGGATCCCATTCGATGGCTTCTGCCGTCCAGGTAGAACGCGTCGCAAAAGCCCCGTCCCCCCAGTCGAGTATACAATTAAAGACTCTACACATTAGCATATCTACCAGGAGGGCCCAATAAGGGGCCTGGGTGGGCTAACTTCTAGTTTACAAAATCTGTCCTACTAGGAGACCTTGAGGGCCCACGAAAACAGGGTGTTTGGTCTTCTAACTCTACGTCGTTTCAGGAGTGTTTAGTTTACCAGCCCTATAAACACCATGAAACCAGGCTAAATTATCACCTAAAGCATCACAAGTATGCATGCTAATACTTGTGAATATAGGGAACTATGTAAGAAGTATTCAGAAGAAAAGCAGAAAAATCCTTCAGGCATCAATGAACAGAATAGTTGAGGCAAGAGGCATGTCCTAGGCCCTCTGTGAAGAGCACCTACTGAACATGAATATCGATTCTCCAGAAGCCTCTCTGATGCTGTCTGGGAAAAGAGAGGAAAAGATGCTGGGAGCGGAACTGCTCCAGACTGGGTGGCTGAGTAGTCATCTCCTGTCTGGAGCAAATCAGGCCAGGTGATTTATTACTTTGCACAACTTAGAATAAGATTTTCATCCTGTGTTTCTCTTGTGTTTTGCATCAACTGTCTTCTTAAAGAACATCACAAATTTCTGGGGGCACCCTTGTAAAAGTGTCCCAGTAAAAGTGTCATCAGGCCACAGGCAGAGTATTCTACACTCACATTTTTTATTCAACATGGGAAAATCCAAGTCTGTGACATTGATAATAGTCAGGGACCAAGAAGGCAAGTTTATTTTCAGCCCAGGTTTCTCTCACTTGTATTTTAAAGTATCTCAAAACACACAAAGAATAGTTGTTTTTTAAAAATACTTATTTTGTGACATAGTATATGCTCACCAAAGGACCCATGTTAGCCAGCCCTCTATCAACACTACTCTAGGCCTCAGTTACAATGCTGTCTGTCTCTTCCATGCAACAGCAGGCAGACAACTGGGCCTGTAAAGAAAAATCTAGCTGAAGAAAACTTACCCACTGATTTGGAAGTTAATTATAAAACTAGGTTATTTTAAATTATATGTTCTATAGAATCACAGAATCATTAAGGTTGGAAAAGACCTCTAAGATCATTGAGTCCAACCATTAACCCAGCACTTCCATGCCCACAACTATAACATATACACATCTTTGGAACACTTCCAGGGATGTGGTATCACCACATACCTCGCAGCCTCTTTTCTGGACTGATAAGTCAACTCACACAATTTTGATCGTAACTGCTGGCTTGTTTGAGCAGAATTTAATCCATTAAATTTAAGTGATAGTACTCTCTCTTCAATGTGTCTCTTCAAGGTGACAAGAGAAAAAGAAAACCCTACAACTCCAAAACCAACAAATAAACTTCATTGGCCTGCTGAATACTATTTAATTCTGTATCCACAAGTCTGTTGCACTTGTACGGTCATTAAATAATGAGGAGATGTTAAACAGTATATACTTGCTGTCTGAAATCTTATAGAAATTTGCTTTTCAGGAAGCTTAAAGTTTGTAGTATGAAACCTGGTTTTGAAAATGAATTAAATTACAATAGCTTAACTGAAGGAGAAAATTATTTCTGTGTGATGAGATAATGCAAAGGATACGAAGAATTTGTTGTTTATTTCTTGTTTTATGTCTGTATTTGAATGAACCTAGAAATCCTCATTTTTTTTTGTCCTGCTGCAATAAATTCTCCATCCATCTATTCTGCAGTTTTCTTGTGATAAATATTTATATAATTTATATTTAAACCTTATGAGAAATAGATTTTAAATGAAATAGATAATTCATACTGACTTCCTACTGATTGCTTTCTTCAATTTCTTCCTTCCTGTTAGAGAAAAGTTACAAGAAATAGTCTTCAAATAATTATAAAATAAAACCAGGTCAGTCTAGGTGAAAGAAGACTATATAATAAATCTTATGCTGCAAAGGAAAATCCTCAGGGAGCCAAGTTCTTGACCACTGCATAACTTCAAATAGATCAGGGTCTTCACATGTCACTACCAGAAAACTGATACTGCCCATGGAAAAAATGTGCAACCTCTCAATGCATACTTTTAGGCAAAAAGTACTAAATTGCAAATTATGGTATCCAGTCTTCTGGCAATTAACTTTGCTGCTTTGTTAGTAATCCACATACTATTCTTCCACACAAGTTGCAAGAGACCTACAATGAATGACTACCTACAGTGCATGTAACTGGGATGGCTAGTAACCTAGGACCTCTCTTAATGATTGTGCTTCATAAGAGAATATTAATAAATTCAATAAACAGAAGAGTAAATGTGTGAGTTTTAAAACCATTATGTTTGCTGGACTTTCTTATTAGGTGATTTCCATTATCACATGTATCACTTGCATATTGATTTGAATATGCCTTGTCAACTCACATTCCTATTCTAAATGTCCTCCTCTGATTACTAAATGAAGAGCTATTAAACCAATAATTTTGAATCTGAGATATTAAAAGAAAAGTACCTCAATATGCAGTTATTAATGGATGTAAGTGTTTGCATGATTAAACCTATAATTGTAAATTGTCTTGTGGCTGAACCTGTATTATTTTGTGCAATTGCTTTACACCAAAATAACAGGGATAAGTCCCTGATTTTAATACCAAGTTATAGTACATAATATTAGATGAACAGTTCTATAATGTTTTTCCTGAATTGCCATCACTTAATCATTTTTCAGGGTATGAGTCCATCAGTTATTTAATTTAGAAAATGCCTGTGTCTGCTCTTTAATCTACTGCTTGCTGGTGTATTACCATTAAAACTATGGGAATGACACCATAGCTCTTTGAGGAATGGCCTGTAACCTTCTGTTATATAACCTAGAATCACATTCACTTTTTCATGCTTGCATGGCATTGGTGGCTCATAGGTATTCTGTGACTGATTAATAGATCCAGCTGCTTTTCCTTCTTTATTGTTTCCAACTGAGAAACTCCTGGATTATAGAAGAAATTCTCATTATTGGTCCCTGCATGAATGACCTTTACTTTCTGCAGCTGAATTTCATCCATATCTGTATTCCATTCCTTAATGTCAGGGAGTCCTTCCATTACAAGGATCTGATCTTTCCCATGCTCACAGGATTGCCAATTTTGTGTCAGCAAGTGAAATACCTTTGCATTTTTCTTTCCAAGAGTAATAATGAAGATACTAAATGAGTGTTGATTAGTGCTTCATTATCTACTTGGAACTTGTTATTCTTTTACATATTTTTGAAATTTCCTTTTGAGTCTGTCTTTGCATGTTTTACTGCTCACATTCTAGTTCTCTTCTTTCCCATTACCATTAATAAAGTCTAATATAGTACTGAGTGGCACCAATATCTTGTCTTACCAAAACATATATTTATATTGTATGCCATACAATATAGTGTGCATTTTTATATTACAAAATATTTTCCTTCACTTAGTGCAAGAAATAATTTAAAATATCTGATGAGTTTGTTCTAATGTACCTCTGAGAAGCAATCCTGGAGGAGAGTGACCATGTCTAGATTCCTTCCCCTCTAGCTGAAACAATTCTGTTGGATATCACCTGGGGCAGTTGTGTCTCTCTGTAGCTACTCTGGTTTGAAGTAATTCCCTTGGTTTGTTCCATTTGAAATCTAGGGTGTGTGCCAGCATGGAAAGTGATCAATGTCTGTATATTTCCCCCTGTTTCTTTGAAAATTCCTTTCGTCCCTGACCTCACAGTATGCATGCTTGTTCCTGGCAGACTTTACACTGACTTTCTTCTGGATCTGTTATTGTGGCAGGTTTGTTAGACTACACCAAGGACTCTCCAGTCACAAAAACTCTGCCTCTCATCTTAAAGCTCTATTCTGAGTTATTTCTCCTGTCTGTTAACTATCCTACCTTCTCTTGTGTGTAATGTCTTTGTTTATACTTGGGCAATTTCTCAAAGTTATCCCCACTACCTCTTTTCTTATGGGACTAGCAGCTTCTCTCTTCTGTCATCCTATCTTCTCTTTCAGCATGTTTCTCCTCATTGCTGCCCACTGCAGCATAGCTGTTCCTAAACTGACTCTTAATCTTCCTGCCATGTTCTTACAGTCGTTCTCTTTTTGGTTTATTGATCTGCCATTCAGCTTCTGTTGTTCAGTAAATGCAGGCCGTCAGTTTTTTATGCTGCCTTCTCTCTTCCATTTATCTTGACATTTCTGCCTGGACTTCTGTTTTCCAAGTCCATGTCCAGTCTTGATTTCTTCTTCTCCATGAGCCTCATGGGGAAAACTTCTCATGAACCCAGGTTCTATCTGTCACTTGCTCAGAGAGAATACACTTCTCACAAGTTTGTTGGTTTTTCTTGGTTTTTTTTCTTTTCATCTTTATCTTCCCTGCTCACTGTTACATGCTGCCTAAGTAGCTGTTTGCACTCCTTACCTTGCCTTTAAAGACAATCATAGGTAGATTAAAGTTGCTTTACACAAACTCAGTGTTATCTGTCATTTGTTGGGCTCGTTAATCAGTGAACTCCATGTCACAGTCAGACTTTTATGTCTGGGAGTTTACAGTCTATATGACACCTCCAGATATAGGAACAAAAATTCAATTAAACAGCTAAAAATTAATTTTTTTTCAAGTAATTGTGCTTCTTTTTAGCTGAAGACCACAGTAACATAAGGGTAGCCAGTGAAACACTTTTTTAGAAAATATTTGCTATTCCTCTTTTGCTCTGAATCAAAAACATCCATATATATGTACGTTTGTCTCCTATTTATCAGCAGAGGTATCCTAGCAAATGCTTTCTGTTCAATGTTTCTCCATATCTGTCAGATGCAATTCTCTACAGAACACCTGGAGAAGAATGTTGTAAAAGTAAATCATTGGAGACAAGGTGAAGTGTGTACTCTGTTTTTATAATGCATTTCACTGCCCTGTTCTTTCTCAAAGCATGAAGCTGTAATCCAACAGACCTAACTGATGAGAAGGCAAAATACTCTGCTCCTTTTAACAGAATTTCAATTCCTTTTTCTATGAAAACTCCTCTTGGAGACTGAACCTGACAACTCTATTTCTTTAGTAAAGAATTTAAAAGTAGGAGTCAGAAGTTGAAGAATGTGGTTTCTGCTTTCTGGGACTCATAGTGAATTAGTTAATAAAAAAGGTTTAAATTCTATTGTGCTCTTCAAAAGTACATGTATATTTATAATAATTTGATGCAAAGTTACTGAAATTAGAATTGTACCAAAATCTAAACAGTTTAGAATTCTGAAGAAACTTCAATCTTCAATATCATATGAACTTTAACCTTCCTTTACAAATAACTGGGAAGAATTCTCTTCCCTGAAAATTTCTTTCAACTCTGCCAGTTGGTGAAAGTAAAGACCTATTTTCTTAGTGTGAAATAGAAAATATATCACTATTTCACCTAAGGTCTGTTGACATCTATGTTTTCTATCAAAATGAATATAGGAGAAAAACTGTAGAGAGAAAAAGCAAAATTATTTCCACAACCATTAATTGCAGTCTACAAAATTACTAGACTTTTAGATCCTGTAGTTTAAACTGGTACAGCTTTTAACACTCCTGAAATATTTCTGTTCTGAGGAGCATATGGATGACATATAGGACCTGATCTTTACAGTCATTCAAACAAAGTAAAATTTGAGAAGAAATTGTACTTAAAGTGTACACACTACGCATATTCTCCGCAATGAAGACCTGTTTTTCACATACAATTGGAAGGACGGTAATTAGACCAACTAGACTGTAATTCTTTGCTATCATACCCTGAAAAGTACAAGGTTTTTTTTTCTTATTTTGTCACTAGGAATCTGTTTCAAATAGATTAGTGACTTTTTTTCCTACTAAATGCGTTAAATTCTTCAGAAGTTCTTTTGTCTACTCATCGAATAGTGCTTTCTGGAAAAACTTGAGTACATCTACATTGTTGGATGAAGATTATGAAGATAAGTTGCAAACTCTTTGATTATTTCCTAAGTTTTCTGCTGTATAATATGTAACCTAGGCGGGGTTTTTACATTTTTGTTACAGAAGTGTCAAATAGCTTTTTAAGTTCAATTCTGTTTCCATGCACTTTGAAGATGCAATACAATCAAGACAGTTTGGGATGGAGTTATGCATGAAAAATAATCACATAAAATTTGATCATAAACAAAGGGGGGTTTGTGTGTATTTCCTACAGATTGCTTTGAATTTTTACCCTTTTAGAAGTTCATAATCTGCAGCAAAGAAAGGCCTTAAGGGTCAGACAGGAGTTCTAAAACTTTTAAAATGGTTTCCATAACACACTCATTTTGTGTGACCCAAAGTCTGTCAAAGTAAATGCAGTTGTTTTGCTTCTTTCCAGTAAATTTTAGACCAAAAACATCCCTTAATTTTCTAAGAGAAAGAAAGCATTTGTTTGAAAGATCTGGACTCTACTTTTGAGAAATAATTAATATAATTGTAATGCAATGTCTTATCATCACATGAGTTGGACATTTAAATAATTTATTAATAGAAAGTCTGTAGTTGGAATATAAAGTGAGCCTATTAGGCATAAAGACTTCCTTTAAATGTCCCTACAAGGTAAACATAAGATTTTGCATTCTACTTGATATTGACATTTCTGAAAATTTAAAAATCAAACAAAACCCCCAAAAAATCAAACAAAAAAATCAGGAGTTGTTGAGGCCTGTCCTGACATTGCTGTATTATTTTAAGATGGACGTTCTAGGAAGTACTAGCAAGTGTTATTTGCAAGGCCTGATTGTCTTTATATTTCTTGTTGATTTTGCCATAAGTGGCAGAAGATAGAGAGCACTGCAGGTAACTGAACTTTTACTAAAATTTTACAAGATAGCATAATATTTATGGCATTTGCACCATATTGTATTAGGATTAATGATGACTGCTTCAGGAACACTCAGACTTCTAAGGGAAGGAAACATAATGAAATGCAATGTCTCCTTTTTTTCTCCCAAGATACTCTGGTTCAATTCACTTTTATTTACAGTGCAGTATTTGTTTTATTCTTAACCTGTAGATGATATTACATTTGGAGTGTTTAAGTCACAATGGAGAGTTGGAGCTAACATGTAATAACACAGAAATAGCAGCACTTTCACAACTTTTGAGCAAAAACATGCTGTTGCTAGAGATGGATGCAACTGTTCAAACTATGAGGTTTTAAGAGTTTAGTAGAAACTGCGGACTACTGTTCAGCTAACTAGAAGTATTGATGCCTGCAAATGACTTCAGAGCTTAAAGGAATTAAACTAGTTGAGAAGCAAGTAGAATAATTCATTGTGTAGAATTTATTCCACAAATTTAGTTAGAGCAGTCTAGATTACTGATTGCAGACACCTTCCCCTGAGAATTGATCTCTTCCTACTGTGAATTGTTCATGAGCTGCTTTTCAGTTGATTAATTATAAATGTTGTGGGAATGGGAAAAGAACAGCCTTCACACCACTTAAATTTAGGCAACGAACTTAAGTGCCTGAGACAGCAGGCTAATCTACTAGGCTTCTTATATACTCAGTGGAAAAAAAGATAGACTCTTCCTCAGGGAGAATTCAGATAAAATTTTTAAGCCCCTGCTCTGACTTGCAGTACTTCCATTTTTCTTTACAAATTCTAAAAATATTCTCAGTTGTTTCTGTCACTTGAAATGTATAATTTCCCTTAGCAGTCTGAATCTATAATTTGGTCTTAAAGAAATTAAAAACATACTAAAACATTTGGTTTAAAAACGTTGAGCCAGAAATTTTGCTTGAGCATAGCAAAAATAGTACACAGATACGTTCAACAAAACTGGCTCTTCCCTGGAAGGGTTTAAGTAGAAATGGTAGAAGGGTTGAGCTGAGGCAGAAGACATTCTCCCAAAGCCCTGCAATTAGTGTAGAATCATGGAATGGTTTGGGTTGAAAGGAACTTTGAAGATTAGCTAGTTCCAAACCCCTACCATGGACAAGGACACCTTCCACTAGATCAGGTTTTCAGGGCCCCATCCAGCTTGGCCTTGAACATTTCCAGGGATGGGGTATCCACAACATCTCTGGGTAACCTGTACCGTGTCTCACACCCTCATAGTAAAGATTTTCTTCCTAATAGCTAATCTCAACCTCTTTCATTTCAGTTTAAATTCATGCCTCCTTGTCCTACACCAATAGGCCAAACGGTTTGGGTTCATTCTTTCTTTTTATAAGCCCACTTTAAGTGCTGGAAGTACTGATGGAGAGATTAAACAGTACCTGTCCCAGTACAAACCTCTAACAGACACCTCTCACCACTCACCTCTCTCGGGACATTGAGATGCAGACCACTACTGTCTGGATAGGACCATCCAAATGATTCCTCACCCACTGAATAGCCCATCCACAAAAATTCATAGATTATGATTTAGAGAGAAGGATGCAGTGGAGAATCATGTCAAAGGCCTTACAGAATTCCAGATAGATGACACTGAGAGCTCTTCCCTCGTCCACTGATGTAGTCAGGCCATCATGGAAGACCCCTGGGTTGTTCAGGCAGGACTTGCCCTTGGTGAAGGCATGCTGACTGTCCCAAATCACCTCCCTGTCCTCCCTGTGCCTTAGCATAGCTTCTAGGTGAATCTGTTCCGTGATCTTCCCAGGCATAGAGATGAGGCTGACAGGTCAGTAGTTCCCTTTTAAAAAATGGGTGCAATAGTTAACTTTTTTCAGTCACCTGGGACTTCACTTCATGTGATGACTTTTCAAATATCATGGAGAGTGGCTTGGTGGCTACATCAACCAATTCCCTCAGGACTCTGGGGTTAATCTCATGTTCCATAGACTTATTGTGTTCAGGCTCCTCAGGTGGTCATGAATATGATTATCACTTAGAGTGGGGGGCTTTGCTCCACCATCTCCTACTTTACTGTTCATCTACTCAAGAGATGTAGGAAGAGAGGTTATCAGTGAAGACTGAGGCAAAAAAATGGTGGAATATCTCAGCCTTCTCCTCTTTTATTGCTGGTGCATCTTTCTCATCAGGTGGGGTGTGCTTTCTTTGGCTTTCACATTTTGGCTAATATGCCTGTAGAAGCCCTTATTATTATTTGCATCCCTTGCCAAGCTGTGCTCCAGCCACACTGGTGTCTTTTTAACCCCAACCCCAAGAGTGTCCATCAGCTCTTCCTGGGATACCCCTCCCTGCTTCCATTGCCTGCGTTGTTGCCATATGTTAGAATAATGACAATGGAATTTCAAACAAAGCTAATGGTATGGATAATTAACCAACCTTTATAACAACATTTTGTAAGATATGTCACAGCCAAAAACAATCTCCTAGGTTGTTGGACACACCATTTGTAAATGTGTTATCTCCACAGAAACCATGTGCTAAAATGACCTAGCTATTCAGGCAGTGATCTAGATATGAGTGGCTGTGCTGCAATTGCTCTTTATTTGGCTGTATACAACCTAGACTTTGGGCAGATTTCCTTTCTCAGTTTGAAGAACTGAAAAACTGGGTTAAGAAAAAAGGGTAGTTTGAAGCTGCCTCTTGCTTGGTCTGATGTTGTCCCAAGAGTAGTTAACCAAATATATGGTTTATTGTTTTTTCTCTCTACCCATGTCAGCTGATCTCTTAGACTTAATGTTTGCAGTATCAATGCTTGCGGTTGTGATTTCAAAATTGGTTTTCAATTAAAAGTTACCAGTATTGACTTACTAGCTATACAAGTAACAAACATCCAGATAAATCTTTATTTTAGCAAAATCTTACAAATCCCTGTCTCAGAATTTTGTTCAGATCTGTAAAGGGTTGTAAAAGATATTTTCAAAAAGAGTTTGTAACCATTGCAGGAATCCAACTAGCAGAGTGAGTTTAAGGCCTAAGGATTTAATTAAGTTCTCTCAGATCAGCAGGATACAAAGAAACTCAGTTTACAATAATTAAATAATGATTTGAGGTAATTCTGGGTACACTGGTTGATGTATTGGAAAACCTATGCAGAGGATTACATGCAGGGAAACCAGAAACAAAAAAGCATGAGAAAGGGCGAAAAGAATGAGGCAACTATAGATCACTAAGAACAATGAAAGTGAGCAAGAGCTTTGAACTAAAATTCAAAACAATCTTGAAAAAAATGAAGTTATACTCAGAAAAAAATGAGATTTATTGGGGGAAAGAGAGCTTTCAAGCAGGAATAATCTGCTGCATAATTAAAGAGTGAGGAGCCAATTCTTCAGAGAGAGATTTTGAGTTATAGCTGTTAGCAAGCTGAATATAGGTCAGCAATGCCATGCTGAATGAAAGAAAACAAATTTGTAGAACGTGCCAACACTTGCACAGCCTGTAAGCCATATGCATATCCTGAAGGTAAGAATGGTTTCATTTCTATCCAGTCTGAAACAGTCATGGCAGTTTGTGTCAGCTTCTTTCCGTAGGCTCTTCTTCGTAGGCTCTAACCGAAGTCCAAGTAAAGACCATTAACTTCTACTTCTCTCTATTTCCCTTTTCTGTCTTCTTTTCCTCTCTTCCATTCACCAGTTCCCTTATTATTAAGAGGGGTTTCCATGCTCCCAGACAATGAAAAGCTCCTGACACCTTGATGAATAGCCCTGGAAACCTGTTATCTTTACCACTTATGAACTTCCAGCCCCTTGAATTGAAGAAGCAAAGTCCTCAAGGGACAGGTTTTTAGATCTCACAAATTACTCTAGACTCCTTTCAAGAAAATGAGCCTCCAGCCCTTGATTAGTAGATATATGAATTTTCAGGAGCCATGGGTTTTGATTTGGCCAGAGTTTGCCTTTATGAGGAATGGGGTGAAAAACACCTTTACATTTTTAGAGATGAGTCTCTTAAGCCTAAGTACTATGTTCCATTTGGGTTGTGGATTTAGTTCTCAACAACTCATCCGAAACAGATATTTCTGTCTGCTCCCTGAGGGATTTATTGACAAAACTAGACATCTATTAACATTATCTTGGGACTCCACACAGTGAGAATAGATACTATAAATCTTAGTTGTATAAAAGCCCAGAAGCTATAAGGTTTTACTGGACAGCAAATAGAAAATCCCCCAAAATTCAAACCCGTTTATTTTACTTAGAATGAAAGAACATTCAGAGTGAAGCTTGGCTGGAAACATCTTTGGAGATGTCCATTTTGCCCACCTCACACTAATCAACTACACATCATGCCTTGCCCTTGCACACTTTTTCTTAAAGACACAAAATTATTTTTCATGCCATGCAAAATTACAAGAATTTGCATTACTAATTACTATGTCAATGGCCTTGGACATGGATGAGATTAGAACTACCAATAAAAGAAATTAACAAATGTATCTATAATATCACATTGCATTAGTGGCAATAGCCTGCAATTTAAATTTACATTACTTATCAGGATTCGTGTTTCTCAACTGTCAGATAAAATTAGGATTGTACAAAGCCCAATTAATTCTGATTACTTCTGTTAGTTTTTCCTGACTGGTCTCAAGAATTGTTGCAAAATATCATAGATTTACTTAAGGATAGTTAAAAATTTTCTTGCTAAAATTAGAAGATGGCTACCTATTCAGAACTTGTCAGTAAGAGGGCACTTAGTGTTCACACTTGGAGGATTTGAGGTCTCAAAAATACTTTTTGATTTGTGTTTCTTAAATTTTATTTTTGCTATACATACTTTTCCTTCCACTTTCATCACGCATACTGGATTCTAACCTAATTTACAACAGGTATTTTTTCAGCAGTTACTGACATATCACCATAGTTATTCTGTTATTATAGCTTCTTGCATTGCATTTCCAACCAAATCATGCTCTGGGAAAGAAAACATTACCACTTATTACAACTACTGGCTTTATTTTAACTTTTAACCTGTAAAAATCTGATTAAAATTTTTCTGGATATAAGGCTTGTTTTTATACAGTATTATACCTCTAGTCCAGTTTACTTACCCAATAAGATTTTTTTAGTCTGTGTTGCCAGTTTGCATTTCTGCAGTATCATAAGAGGGCTAAAAACCACCATTGTGCTCAATAGAAAAAAGAAGTTTTATTACATTATGTCTTACAAAAAATCTTACACATTTGTGAAGTTTAAAAATTAAGTTATTAAATGTAAATCTGGAAGATGACAAAAGTATTCTGTACCTACTCTTATAGGTGTGAGAATAGGTACAGAATTCATAACTTTTCTTAGAGGTGTATTAACCTCTAAGTTATTTGTAATTCATGTAAATCAGAAAACACCTAGAGGAAAAATTTTGTGATTGAACTACGGCAGTAAAAATATATCAAAAAAGTCTTCAGAGGATTGAAGTTTCCCATCTCATTTAAAATACTTACAATGAAATTACTGGAAACCACAAACATATTTATTTACAAAAAAACCTAACAACTTGTTGCTCATGTAGGACATATCTCTGGCATGCAGCTGTGTTGATTCACATTGGCCTTTCATCTTCCTTGATCCTTATTCAGAGGCAAGGAAGGCAACTGGAGGTGTTTAAGGCAACTTGCAATCACTGTTTAAGGCAAGAAAAATACTATGAAACCTCATTCTGAAAGTCTATAGGGGCAATACCTCCTATTGGATCCCATGAAAACTTAATGCAATCTTAAGGTCATCAAGTTATTATTCATAATCCTGAAGGTACATAAAATAGCTGAGCCCTCACATCTTGGGCCACTTTAATTCTGGGAAATGTTATTTCTTTCTAAATAAAATTAAAGCATCAGAATTCTGCAGTAATTAACTCTTCTAAAACAAAACAAAAAAAAATCTTTCAAAGGCTATATTTATATTAGAATTACAGAATCATAGAACAGCCAAGGTTGGAAGGGACCTGAAAAGATCACCTGGTCCAACCTGTGATGGGAAAGGGAACCTAGATGACGTTACCTAGCACCCTATCCAATCACATCTTGAAAACCTTGAGTGATGTCCCTGGGAAGGGAGTTCCAGTGAATGACTGTTCCTGCTTTAAAATATATCTTTTTTATATCAAGAGGGAAGTTCTTGATGCTTCAAACAACACCTTGAAATGGGAAGAAAAAATTTAAAAAATTCACTTTATGAAAGTCTCTTATCTTTTATACAGACAGTTACAGAACCTGAGTCCTTTAGAAGCTATGCAAGCCTTTTCAAGAAAGAAATTAGGGTAACACTTCTGCAATGCAGCATTCTGCTTTTGATCTCAGCTCCACATTTTCTTCCCTTGCTAACAAAGGGACTGGTACCACTGAATGAAAAATAGTGGTCTGAAGACTTGATTCTTAGGCAGTCATCTATTTATGACAATAGGCTTTATTGCCTCTACTCTTGGAGAGCAAGAGAGAGCCAGGATAAACTGCCCATTAGGATTTCATGAAAAGCCCATGGACAAGGTTCTGACCAAGATGACATTGCCAAGCATGTTATGGAGAAAAATCAATACATTAAATTCTACCAAAAAATTAAGCACTCATGCTAGGAAACTGAATACAAACAAATCACTCAGTGTGATAAATTTAGCAGCAGTAAGATGGCTGGTTCAGATACTTGTGGGAAAAAGAGAACCACAAGAAAGCTGCTCAGGATAGGGACCAGTACCAATCATACAAAAGTTAAAATCATGCAGATACACAGACAACGGGATATAGAAAGGAGGAAGAGAAAAATTTCACCATCAACTTAACAATAAGGAAGTGTTTATATTTTATGACAAAAATGTATGCCTTCCAAAAAGGAAGCCAAAGCAATTTCAGGCAGGCTGTGGGATTGGTACAAGGATTTGTGTAACTATGAAATAAATGTTGACTTAACATCAATAGCAACTGAACAAGACTCAGAGAGGATTTGTTCATCCTTAAACTTAACAAATGAGGGCCAGGAAATTACAGCTTTGGAGAATCCCTGTCAGGAAAAGCTACACATTTACAAAAAAGCAAGTGAGATACTGCCATTATTGTCATTCACAAGCTTCACACGTGTCATAATGCTGTCAGGACATTACTTGCCAAAAAGAGACCTGGACAATATGTCCTGTGTCTACCTGATCTGCCAAAGACATTACCTGAGGAGGAAGAAGGAGGTTTTAGAATGACACTAAGTACAATAGATCAGACAGTCAACTTAAGAAATTGAACAGAAAATACTGAGAATATGAAATGGAACTACACTGTGACTTCACAGGCTTCAACGGAGCATTTGATCACTCATGGCAATGAATACTATAGACTGTGAGGAAGACACTCAACATTAGCAAAAGAACAGTGACAACCACTGAAATCCTTTATTATAGTGCAGGGAATAAAGTCCTTGAAGGCAGAACACTGAGTAAGTAGTTCCATATAACAGCTGGTATAAGAAAGTGATGTCTCCTATTGCCACATCTCTTCAATAGTTTCCTTGTCAAAGGACTCTGAAAACTTTGAAGAAGTGCTATCAGTTAGAGGTAGTAATACAGGTAATCTATCCTTTATAGATGATGTAGATTCGATAGGAGGAATGGGGCCAGAACACGGAAAAGCAATGACAAAGCTGGGCAGCACTGCAATCATATATGGTATGGAGATCAGGACAAAAAAATAGCAGCGTAATGACAATGAAGATTACTGACTCTGAAAAAGAAATAGATATCAAAAGCAAGAAAGTTGAATGCGGGGACTTATTCAAGTACCTCAGTACTACTACCATGAAAGACATGAAACTTGAAACAGAAATCCAAAGAATTGCCCTCATGCTAGCAGCGCTCACAGTCCAAAATACAACCTGGAAAGACAAGAACAACTTTAGTAGATCCAAGAGAAGAAAAAAAAGAGACTTCTTAGAAATATTGTGTTCTCAAGAGCATGAACAGTGTGAAACAGGTGAAACTCAAACAGCAGCAACAGAATGAAGAATTCAAGCCTTTGAATTCAGATGTCTCTGCAGAATTCAATAGATACCATGTACAGTGCACAGAACTAACAGCTCTATTACAGGGAAGCAGGATCTGCAGTAATTGGATCCCATGAGCCTCTGCTAGCAGCAGTGTAAAGAGAGAAGCTGGAAAGGTTTGGCAATATGACTAAAGCAAAAGTCCCACCAAACATAAATTTGCAGAGAAAACAAAAAAAAAAAAAAAAAGAAAAGAGGAGGAGCTGTTTGTGGACAACTTGGTAACAAACATCACCAGAAGTTGAACAGAACAAATCTCTAGCAGGACTTCTTCGAGCAGTTAAAACCACCTGAAATGAAAGATTACGGTTGTCACCTTACTGTGGCCAAGCCAGCCAGAGGAGAGGAAAGGGATTACTGCAGTACAACAACCTATTATAAACCCCATCAATACAGAATTTCTAGGAAGCCACATCACTGTCACTATATATTATAATAGAAGATATATTTTTTATTCTTTAAAGACTTTCTTCTTTCTCTTATTTGTTCAAGTGATATTTAATAATTTCCAGACCTGCACTTCCTTCCCTAGGTAAAAGGGAAAAGAATATTTGCTCAATACATTGCTGTTAGAGGATTAGGGACAAATCTGGCAGCTTGAGACAAAATTGTCACAACTTCATGTCCCCAGGTCCATCAGCAGTGAGACTGAGCATATATTCCCTACACACACCAGGAACATGTGCAAACATATCTACACTACATTTAAATAAACAATGGTCTGCATGGGTCAATAAAGAGAGATACACAGAGTACTTACACACAGACAGCACAGAAAGCAATGGCTCCATCCTGCTTTCCTAGCTGCTGAGCAGGATGGAGATCTGTTACTGGGAGTATGTATGTGTGCATATGTATAATATAGTTCCCCCCACAGCTGGGCTTACACTCCCAGTCTGCCCAGTAGCTGGCACCTGGACATACAAACTCCTGAGGCTGCAGCCAAGCTCTAGCTGCTTGTACAAATGCGCTTACAGATGCACACATCCACAAAAATAATTCTGAAACTCTCTTGATCCCTGATAACCACCCCACAACCTACCCCCATCTTTCTCTTAGAGACCCCCTGACTCCCAGACGACCACTCTGACTTGGTGGCTCACCTGGTTTGATCTTTGTTGGCACTCACACACTCAATTTACACACTTTCTCCAGTGGTTGGCACCATGGACATCTGTGTCCCTGAGACCTGAGGTCCCATTCCAGTTTGTGGCATTGACATTCATGCACTGGGGTCTTGACAGCTGCTTCCACCTCCAACCTGTGTTCTGCCAGCAATCACAGTCCCAGATGCACAGAGACACATGAGAGTCCCTCATCTGGAAAAGAGTAGAAAGGAATTCAGTAAGGAAACAGGACAGTCTGTGCAGATTAGGTGCAGGGCATGGACAAGCAGGTTTACCAATCAGCAAAGTATTTACAAATACAAAAACTCCTACTTGCCTCTTTATTTTTCCACTATTCTTCCTCCTCAAACCACCTTGATTCCTCTCTTTTCCTACCTTAAATTCCACCCTTAAACTTCCCGTAATAAATCATGTGCAGTGTCCAAGTGTTCTTCCTCTGCACCACATAACATGTCCCATGCCTCTGGAAAATACCCCCTCAGTCCAAAAGTTGCTCTGATGTTTACCTATGGTGATGGATCTCATATCTGGACAATGAGACTGCAGCTGTCCTATAACAGCCCTGGGAAGGGCTTCTACAGTGTGTTATTTCTCTGAGACCCCAATTTGGGTTCCCTCCTCTCCTTGTTCACCTGTCTCGGTCTGTGGAGATGGTCTCTTGATGGCTTCTGTGATGCTTTAGGGAGAAGCCAGGCTGAGGCATTATTTGGGCTCCCTCACTGATCTCTGTGCTCATTTTTGGGCATAGAGACCAGATTTATTGCACAGTTATAATTGGCTACTGCCATATGACATTACCTTTTCTTCCGCTGAGCAAGGTAAGAGGTGGCACTTGTCACTTCTATCTTTTATTTCAGTTTAATTTTCACTTTTGCTGTGCAACCATCTTCTGTATAAGCATCCCAGGGAAGGTTGTTTCTCAACCTGTTGGAGACTGACATGGATTCAGTTTGTGGTTTTTTCATGCCTTTTCTTATGTAGTTGTATATCTAGCTGCAGTCTTTCACTGCTGTATTCCTTCTCTCTGCGCTCTTTTTGTGTCAGGAGAGCTAATATGAACATCTTTTGTCAGTGCAAAACTTGTGATGTTAACAGAATCCAGGAGATACTGGAACTGTGAATGTCTGTAACTCAGATCATTAGACACAAATGCATCACCTCTGATGTTCCTGAGCTTCTCAAACTCAGCAACACCATCCTCACTGTATTCCTGTAGTTAAATTTCAGCTGGATTCAATGTACTGTCATGAAATCTCTTGGACAACAGTAGCCATTGCTTATGCAATCTCTGTTCCTAACTCACTACATAGGTACTCATATTCAACTGGGTCCTGTAACAAACCCAAAACACTTAAAAAATATTTAATTAGCAGACCAATGCAAGGAATATATATTTGAAATTCATGCTGAATCTCTCTACCTGTGGTGCTACATTTGATATTTGAATGCTTTCATCTTTCTACTATGCTGCACCATCCACACAAAAGTCTTGGACGAGTCCTTCCAAACCCCCTCCTAATGTAATTTAAATTAATTAACTCCCTAGAAGACTATCTGGCACGTGAACCACACAAAATATACTAATTTTTTGTCTTGATTCTTTGGTGAAAAACTACTGACTTCTAATGAGCAATGAAAAAAATTAAGGTTAACTAATTCTCAAGCAATTATCATAAATATCCCAAATGTGGACTGTTATTAAAGAGGAAAAAAGAAAATAAAGAAACCAGTATAATTTATTAGATTTGGGCTTTATTTCTTGCTTTGAATGTGCAAAAATAAAGTGAAAATAAGATATGTCATGGACATTCTGTGTTATTTATATACAATGATAACAGATTTGCATAATTTTTCCCCACAAAAGTGGAGTACTTGATGCATGTGGTAGTCTTGTAAACACTGAAGATTCTCACTCAAGTGAGGTTCTGACCTTGCAATCTTCATTTATGTTAAAGGTCCTTCAGCTTCAACAGAAAGTCAATGGGACTATTCTTATAAGTAAATATTATTGCTGCATATAAGTATGGTACATCTTGTGGTATTTCTGCTTGGGATGGATGAAGAGATGAAATTCTAATTACTGAGAAACCGACCTGCTGGCTTTTTACTCTCCTTGTTGAAAAAACACCAAGAAAAATAAGGCAAAGTGAGTCAGAAGTCAAAGAGTTGGTTATTGTAATGATAAAGTAAGAAATCAATGACAAGCTGTACTAGAAGTGTAAGCCATAAAGGAAAGGTTGGGTGGAAGATGGGAGTCCAACAAAGCTATGGGAGACAAGAGCAATAATAGCTGGCAGCAAAATGTGAAGCTTGGTTCAGAGAAAAAGCACAACTGTTCAAAAATATAGCCAATGTGTATGACTGCAGAAAAAAGTCCAGATACTTTTGGAAACATTTTAGTTTTGTGTATTCACCAACAGAAAACTCCCAAGTGGAACAAATACATTGCATCCATTTCCAAAACAACAGAACGGGTGCACAATCAGCCAAGTGCATAATGAGTATTGCTGTTTCCACAGCTTTGTTTTCAACTGCCTGTGTGTGGTACTCTTGTAATAGTTTCTTGTTTTCTTTGTGTGACTTTCCTGAACTCTATAAAATATGTCTACAGGCTTTACCCATATCATCTTTATTTCACTTATTTTTATTTTCTCTATGTAGATGCAGAAGCACCAAAATAATAATTCATAAATACAATTTCTAAGAAAATTATGCAGGAATTGCATTAAAAAAATCTTTTCAGATGTCCTGAATAAAGCATCCAGTATTTTGTTTTGCTTTGATGTGCTGCCAGTTGTGTATTAAACCACCACGATTAAGATAAATATTTTCAGTATCAACAAGCACTGGGAATCCGAGCTGTGGTTCAGTACAAAGGATTTTAGCACTTTGTGCTGAAATGGCAATAGAAGAATTTGAAATGTTCAATGACCTGCAAGCTCCAGTTCTATTTGCATACTATGCTGTTGTAGCATTATTTAGATAGTGTATGAAGTAAGGCATGTAAAAGTCTAGCTGTTTAACAGTCTGTGCAAGCTTTTTATTTCCTCTGTGAAATTTCTTTCTCTTGCCCAAAGTTGCTATTTTATCTTCTATTTAAATATGATTCTCATTATTTTAGGCAAATCTAAGGATAGTAAGAATCAATCATGACATGGACTTGCTGGTAATTTGCAATTTCTAGAAGCCTAGTGTCCCTCAGCTTCTTCTAATTTTGAACTACTTTTAAAAATAACATTCATAAACACTTTTAAAATAAATATCCCATTGGTTTAATGGATTTCTGATGTCTGGCATCAGCTAAAGAGCTGACTAAGGTTTCTGACTGTGGATAAATTTGGTTTTGCTTTTTGAGTAGATCCAAATCTGTATTCTCTTCCTAAAGTTTGACAGACAGGCAGACATACAGAAGTGGTAATTCTTAAAGCAAGCTCACATAATGGCAAGTGACGAAATTAGTGGGGATTAGTTGTTTACTGACCTGAAATAAGATGCTTACCTGAAAAAGAGACCATTTACTCTCTTAACTCTGTCCACTTGAGTTATAGAAGCAAAGATTAGCCCACCCTGTTGATTACACTAGTATATTCTACCAGGCATTAGCAATGAAAACACTTGTAGTCAGTTGCTGGCAGTTGGATTTTCTTAGCACACTGCAAAAACATGCCTTTTGTAAATCTGTCATTGCATTCAAAGACAAGAGAAACATGGTTCTTTCCATATTGATGATACATCCACACTGAATGTAATACTGAAAGTTTAAATTTTATCTCCTTTACTAATTTAAAAATTGTTGCTCTGGCAGGAACACACGGGTAAAATTTGCCCATTGTGAATACATAACATGTAGTTGAAGTGGCAAAGGATCGATTTCGTTTGCAGAACACAACATGTAGGCTGTGAATTTCTTTCCTCTCTAATCAATATTTCATAGATACTGAAAGCCTGCAGCATAAAATTTTCCAAATTCTAAGTGAGATGCTTCTTTGTATATGTTCAAAGAATCATTTTTAGAAAGCTGACCTGAAGTATTTTAAAGCTGAAAAAAATATTTTTTAAGTGTGATCTGGGACAGAAAGAGAGAGAAAGAGAGAGAGAGAGAGAGAGAAAGCACTTTCCATTCATATCTTTCATGGTATTCGAAGTTCCAATGATTCTCCCTGTGTTTTGGAAAATATACATCAAAAAATTGTGCTCTGAGAATGTGCTGAAAGTAACCTTTCTTTCACTTCACATAAAAGCCTTCAGAGATCCAAAATGTCAGCCTGCTTGCTCCGGTGAGAGTTTTTGTTCACAACACTGCAGTGACTTTGGGTAAGTGTTAGAGGCAGAGAAGCTGCAAACTTGTGTTTTATATGACTTGCATTTGCTCACAGCAGATGGAATTGCACAGAAACTTTTACAAGTTCCTGAATATGTTGTCTCCCACTGGAGCTCAGCCTCTGGTATTCTATCCTCAGAGCATAACTGCAGCATATAGTCCCAATGGCACTCTGTAAGTGAAAATGCACTTTCAGAGTGTTCCAGTGACCTCGATTGCACTAGGCAGGTGGGCTCATTTCAGATGTGCCAAAGCAGCAGATCTCCTAAAGAGTTGAGGTACCCATTCCAAGTCTGTGATTTAAGTAATTTTAATTAATCTCTACACCAGAACATTGCTGCTTACTTCTCTGCTCTGCTTACATATTTATTAATCTGCCGTTGCCAATATTTTAACTCAGCAAAGGCTAGATGTAGATAGCTAAACCCATAACCAAATAAAAATTATTAGCACCATTTGAGATCAAAATACACACTAATGTAAAGATGAATTCTGTCCATCACCATTCCCCTCACACATACAGCACACACCCTACCCCTCAGATATTTAACTGGTGAAACTGTTGGAGAAGATCTGAGTGATAGTCTGCTAGGCATTTCACTCCCAGACCATCACTGCATTTATTGCATATAAACAATGCTTGTGTTGCTCATGCCTGTTTCATATTGTTTAAAACTGATCTCATGATTTCCTCATCTTTCTATTCCCTCCAGTGTGCCTGGAGTTCTGATTAGTAATTTACCACAGAGTTCTATAACAGTGAATACTCTACTGCTGCTGTTAATTAAATCTGTGTGGGTAACTATTCACTCACTAGAGACAATCATTGCAGCAAGATATTGTCAGGCCCGAGGCTTTGCTCTAATAGAATCTGTACATATCCCAGAGGTGATACGTTCTGTATCTGGAGAGGAAGCAGTGAGCCAAATCTTCTAACATATCCAGCCAGTGATTCAGTGAATGAATGCCGAGGGGACAAGCTTCAAAAGACAATGTTCCTAAGACTGAACGATGGGCAGAATCAGAGCAAAACAGTATGGATATTTTATCATTCTTGATACAATGTAATCTCATAACCTGAGATTTAGCCCATGTTTCTTTTAACTTTAATGTGGGACACATGACTGACATGGAGTGCTTTAAGTTGTTAAAATTAATCATTTAGAGAGATGTCATACACTGTGAATGGTATTGTTATACCAGGAGCATAGATGAGTCGAGGACACTCATGGTAAAAGTGGTTTACAGCACAATACCGAAGAATTGTATAAAGGAGCTTTAAAGAAATTACTGACAATTTTCCATCAGCTAGTTTCAGTGGTGACCCATAAAACATTCCCCTGTCAGATAATGATAGCTTTTGCCATATTCAAGGGATTTTCAAATACATGTCAGGAGGTTATACACATCACAGGAAAACTGAAAATTTTTAAAGGTTCCCATTGTCTTCATTAGTCCCAACCCTTTAACAAAGGGACAGTTGCCTTCAGCAGGCAACTGCTGCCTCACGAACTCTGTGCGTGAATTGTTGCAGTATAGGCATCTTCAACAAGATCCAGCCTATTGTTAGGAGGGAATGCCTTAACTGGGTTACACAAATTGTTTAAGAATTATAAAAAGCATAATATTTCTCCTTATTAAAAGCTGTAAAAACTATATATTATCTTCCAGTCTACAAAGTGAGCGATTAAAAATTAATGTCTCTTCATACAGATGTAATTATCTTTTTATGTTCAGGTGGGGTTGTATAATAACTAATGAAACAAGAATTATTATAATAGGTGAAGAAAATACCTGGTTAGTAGGCATTGGAAATGCTTCTCTCAGATTTTGGAAGATGTGGTGAGGCTAAACTATGTTTTTGCATGTATACGTAATGCTAGTACACAGAATGCTTTATATGTTCAGAGAACCAGTTTCACAAACATCAATGTAGTCATAGTCCATATTTCTTGTTCAATAGATAAAGGTGAAAAGAATGAGAACTGATTTGTTTCATACACATGAATTGGCATATATATACATATACAGTTATACATATACAGCATATATATATAACTAATAATACATATATTATTTAAAATATATCTGATAAATAGTTGTATCTATCCAAAGGAGAGGACAACTAGATTATTAGGTATTATTACAAAATCTGGAGACAAGAAGTTTCCTGGAAGCAGGTCATTGCCTAGAGTGGTGATATCAAATGTCAACCATTTGAAGCTTGGATATCTAATCCAAATGGGTCATCTAAGCCCCAGCCATAGCCACTGCAGTAATAACCTCTGGAAGATTTCTCACAACTATTGTCGGTATTTTATGGTTGTGCTTATGTCTCTTTATACACCTGTCTATTGCCGCAGTGCTCAGCAGAGCCACTTGAAGACTGTTCATGATAAAAAAGCATGAACAATTGGCATGATTTCTCTTCTGAGCTCTTGACAGCTTCATAATTTTCTTCTGTTCAGAAGGGCCTGGAAGAACTTAGACAGGTTACAATTTTGATCACTGGAAGGAACCAGAGGTGATTCACTGAGGTACTTTGATGCCAGCAGGTACAGCTCGAAGTGCCACTGTGACAAATAAAAGTTGCCAAGGGGAAGTTGCTGATGATGATACAAACAAAACAAAGAAGAAAAGGGTAACTTTGATGATTTAATAATTTGGATTTAGCTTAAGGATCTTATAAGATTGTTGCAGGTACTGGAATGGAGATTGTTAGCTTCTGCTCTTTGACAAGGAGAGGAGCTCAGCACTTTCCATGACAACTATTTTTAATGCATACATATTTCAGAAGCACATTGTGAAGAAGCTCTGGCAGACACAGACCCTGCAGGAGATTTGATCCCATTGTTCCTCTTTCATGTGGCTTGTGTGGATTCTGCTTATTTGGCACAAGGAAGTCAACAAGCACAGTAAGAATGGGATTAGACAGCACTTGAAAAAGTCCGTGAATATATATTTGAGGATCAATTCATGATACACATGCCTAAGAGAATACTTTCTGACTTATCATCCTATATTATTGCTTTTCTATTACATATAATATATATTGAATACAGTGTATACAGTTGTTATATCCAGCTATGCAAAATGAGACAGCAGTGAGTTTAAAAATATCCAGAAACAAGTAGAAAATGAACTGGAGGGCCTTTTTGTTGCCAAGTGTTAATAACTAAAACCGGCCATGGTTATTTACTTTTCACTGTTGTTCTAGAAAGTGCTTCTGTCTTTAACACATTGAAAAAATTAGTAGATGGTTCAAATGAAAATTTTATGGAAAAAGTATTTGCTTTACAATTCTCCTTTTAAGAAGAGCTCTCTGTAAATTTTTATTTGGTGGGGTGAGCACCCAGAATCCTTTCTAATGGAACATACTGGAAGTGTGGGAAACTCAAATCCTGAAGCCTTTGTGAATGATACTGAAAATGATGTAAAGAGAGATTTTTAACAAAAAAATAGCTTTTTAAAGACAATTTAAGATAAAAAGATTAACAGCTGTGTGCTTTACTTTCTCCTTTTGCCATCTCTGTCTAGCACATTAGGGAGCTTCTCAGTTTTCCTTTCTGGATTAGATTAATTTCTTTACTGTGATTAGCACTCAATTGGACTTTAAAGTGAGCACAAGGGGGAAAAAAAACATTACTTAGCGAAATTGCTAAGAAATGCTTTGTGAAATAGCTGTGCCTTGCAGAAGGTGGGCAGAGCAAAAGAAGCTACAGCTTGATGACACCAATTTAAAAAATCATTCACAAAAATAAAAGTCAATTATAAAATTCTGCTTTTAAGTTTGTGAAGAGAAATCACAAAGAGAAATCAATAATTTCTTAGGTGCTGTCAGTTTCTTCCAGTATAATGATCTCTACATGCTTTGTATGCATATTATGATGTACAAACATGAAAAAAGTGAGATATTTTTCAGTCTGTCATTGTCAAGAAAGATTTGTTAATGATTATTTTTCTATAACTCTAATTTACAAAGCGAGGTGACAAACTGAGCAATGAAAGAAGGATGAAAAAGCGGAACAGTATCACTTTGCATTTTAGCTAAGATTTCGAGCCAGTAAATTACATGTATCTGCAGTACCACAGGTTATTTTTGTTAGCCTGCACTCTTGCTCTTCCACCTTAGAAAATTACGACTCACATGTTTTTAAAGAAATTCAAGGATTAACAATCAAGCATATTTAATAATGAGAGAATCAGAATTTCACTAAGTCCATGAAAAGTAAATAAATATGCTGTTTTCTATTTCACTCTGGTTGCCATACCAGGAGTTCAGTTTCATAATTCCTTAGCAATCTGAACTCTTTCTTTACCTTAAACAGGAGAGATTCTTCCAGATATTGAAGTCTAACCTCCCTGATTTGTCTATAAGCACTTGACTTTTGAGTGCTGAGTTTTCTTTTGATTATTGCTCAGAATCCGTTTATAGTATTTCACTTTGGTTTAGACAAATTACTTACTTGAGCCCTATTCTTAAAGCCTTTATTCAACTGAACCTTATATGAGTACTTGAGCATCAGTAGTGTAGCAACGAATTTATAAATTTCTGACTCATAGGAATTATCAAGCTGGATCACAAGTAGCTTCCTTCTGGACCATCAACCACTTATCTACAAGACCTGAATCAAATGCTCCAGTGAAAGGTACAAAGAAACTAGAAGTAAATGGGCATGAAATAATACATCCTCTTAACAGTTTTCTACAGGCTTTGTTGTAGTCAGACAGCCCCAAACCTTTATTTTTTCCAAAATGTATTATATATATATATATATATACATATACACACACACACACACACATATATGTAAGTTCCTCAGGATAATCTCATCCTTGTTAGAAGAAGACACTACTACATACTTTACTTTACAAACTTAATTTGCTTGGACATCAGCACTAGCAGCAAGGAACGGTTTTCATAGTGCCCTCAAGAATGTTTTTTTTTCCTGTGTCATATCTGATTTGCTTAGGTAAGTGGTTAGAAATATCCATAGAATTAAATCTTATGCAATAACATCAATGTCTTCCCTATATAATTCCAGGCATTTTCTCTGCGATCTGTCAAGCAGTGAGATAAAAGCCCCACTACTATGTGTTCTGACGGTTTTGACTCGAGAACAAGAAAGAGTAAGGAATTCCAATGCAATGAGAGTACTCCTACTTTTGGTGTGTTCATAGTGAACTTTAGGCAGGTGACTGGTGCCCAGTTTAGGACGCTGTCTACTCACAGCTTTTCTAACAGTTACTGAACAGAAAAGAAGAGGAACATCTCCAAAGAGTGGTCCAGATCTTGGATGGTCTGAGCTGCTCTCCAGAAAGGTCTAATTTTTCCTTCCTGATTACCAAGTCAGAAAGCCAAAGCAATAATAATCATCATGATCACTTGGAAGAGTAAGGGATAGTCCAAACAGGAGCAGCCTAATAACATTCTGTGGTAGTTAAGTAGAGTCTTCTACATTACTTGGTTCATTAATAATCCACAAGAAATGTCAAAAGATTAATTTTATTTCTATTGATCTATCAACTAAATGCTGTTTTCAAGCTAATGACAAACTAAAAAAGGGGGAGGGATGGGACATGAACATCCCTTCTTACATTGTACAATTATCCATTATTAGAAACTGTTTCAAGATTTGTTCAATACACGGACTCAAATAGGCAGAGCACTGAAAAGAGGCAGGAAGAAAGGAATCCCAAGGGTTTCTGATCAGAATGAAAATCAAACCATTTTTGGTTTGTGATATCTGGTATTGCAAAAAACAAAGCCAAAACCCAAAAACAGCTATGTGAGTTTGAAAGCAAAATATGTACATGAACAAAATAAAAGGAAACTTAGTTATACAGGGAAAAGACAGCATGTGGAACATAGAACTGAAATGCTGTGTTCAACAAATTTTAACAGGCATGAAAGCCTGCTGGACTTGATGACCAGATGGAAAGGAATGTATTACAGTATCATAGAATAGTTTGAGCTGGAAGGAGCCTGAAAGGTCATCTAGCTGCAACCCTCCTGACATGATCAGATATACTTTCCACTAGGCCAGGTTGCTCAACAATCCATGCAACCTGTTCTTGAATTCCTCTAAGGATGAGGCATTCACAGTTTCACTGGGAAATGTGTTTCAGTGCCTCATCACTCACAGTAAAGAATTCTTTCCTAATACTTAATCTAAACCTACCTTCCTTCAGATTAAGGCCACTAACTCTTGTCCCATCACTACATGCACTCAGCCAAAGTCCCTCTCCAGCTTTCTTGTAAGCTCCCTTTAGATACTAGAAAGCTGCAGGAAGGTCTCTCTGGAGCCTTCTTGTCTTCAGTCTGAACAACTCCAACTCTCAGCCTGTCTTCATAGGAGAGAGGCTCCACACCTCTCTCATCGTGTGGACCTTGTCCAACTCTCTTCAGCAAGTCTCTCTTGTTTGGAGCCCCAGAGCTGGACACAGCATTCCAGGTGGGGTCTCATGTGAGCAGAGTAAAGGAGGAGGGTCACCTCCCTTGACTTACTAGTCAAACTCATCTTGATTTTTTGCTGATTGTCCTGCTAAGGCAGAAGCAAAACAAAACAGCGAGAAAAACTGACATTAGCCCTAAAATGTTGTCAAAATCTGCAGTATTACAACAAAATTTTCTGTGAGACACAGTGAAGAACATAAAATTAAGAAATGCCTGAATTGAGATTTTCAGTGTGATCTACACCGTCTTTCAATGTACATTTTTCTTATAGTTTTTAATTGCACAGTGACATATGTCTTGATACAGCCTACCTAAATTAGACACTTACTGAAATACCTAAAACTCAATGGTAGTTATTCAACATTCTGCTGATAGCCTGTCAGGAGGCAGGTAACTTTTACATCTGATTCTGCCACTGCAGGAGCTGAATGGTCCCTGGGGTGGTCTGTTTCATCTCACTGACCTCAGAAAAAGTGGAAAGTAGAGGCACCTCAATTAAGTGCCTGCAGCATGATGGGATGAATAATGGCAGGAACAGGACTGATTCGGTTCAGAGAGGCATCTGTCAGAATGAATGGTGCAGGTTTAATGAGCAGCTAATCAATATTTGGTATTCTCACTGCTGGTAAGTGAGCGAGCACATGTCATCTTTGCTGAACACTTCTAATTTTGCTATCCATGTAGAATAATTAATTTCCTCATTAGTATTTCTGTGGTGCTCCTTACTGAAGTATCTGAATTACTCATAAAAATGAATTGGTGCATCTTCTTAATACCTTGTACAAGATGACACACAGAGGCAAAGACCGTCAGGATATGCAATGCTCAGCACTGTAACATCCAAGAGTTATCTACCATGGCCCCAACAAAGTTCATGCAGTTGAATTTTACTCCCAAGTCAATTTACATTCAATGGAAGACAGCGTTTTTGACTGGAGCTTACATGTGTTAGGACACTGAGGGTTAGGAGGTTCATGCTGAACAGCTAGACAGTACAAAGTCATGGATGGGTATGTCTGAAATTGAAAGTGACTGCCTTGGAAAACCAGCAAGACTTCTCTGTTGAACTTCTTTTGAGTTTACTCACATAGTCTGTTCTCTCAATCAGGTATTTAGCATGTTCACATCAAGAACTTTCCCACTCTACACCTAGACATGGGAAGGAAGGGCTTCAGTGTCTCCAATTACAATATGGGTGATGTTTTAACAGAATATGTATGGGGATGCCTGGCAGTAATCTAAAGAATTCTTAATGCAGGAGTTATATATCAAAAAGGAGGGAATTAGAAGGAATATATGCCAAAAAATCAACATACCTAGTCCCAGGACATGTCATTTTTGGTTCTCAAAAGCCTTTTGAATCCTGTCTTTTCAGACTTGAATCCCTCACAGAATATCTCCTTAAAGCCTTTTTGTGCCTGCGGTCATCCCAGGTATCTAAGCAAGGTCGGCAGGGTTGTCCTGCATTCCTCCTAAATTCTGCCAAGAAGGCATTTCAGACACCTTCTGCTGCCTGAGAGGTTGAAGTCACAGTCTCACTGCCTCCTATTGCATGAAGACTAAGAGCATCCATGTGTGAAGCTATTCTGGGTCACTTGGCATGGTGCAACTGACTGTCCAGTGGTCAGTTATTCTTGTGTCCCTTCCCTTCTGCTCTAGGAATGAATAAAGCGGCAACTTCCTTGGCAAATTTTGCTTTATTATAAAGTGCTTTCTCATCCCCTTGGGAGCTCTATTTTCTTAGACAGGAGCACTCTGTGCACACAGTTCTGCCTCACTCCATGCAAAATGTCACTGTTGCAGTGTTTTCACTTACCTACAAGTATTTTTCCACTGTTTTCCAGGTTCTAACAAGAAACATCTTCCAAAAATGCTTCCCATACTGGTTCCTAGATTCAATTTTTCACCTTCTTGGTCTCTGCTCCCCATTCAGTACCACATTTGAGTTTTACATTTCCTACCTAGCCAGATCTGAGGTTTCCTCCTGCATTTGCTGTTTCTGAAGCTCACCCGCACATCACAGACTACTTACATCACTTCTGCCTATTAGTACTTTCCATTTCCAACCTTTGACTGTAAAAAGAAAAAAAATATTAACTAGGTCCATCTCTGAAAATGATGGCTTGTACCATAACTGAAAGCAAAGACCTAATTATGAGAGCTATTAAAAATGAAAAATTTTATCCTATACATGTCTAAATAAAGTAACATTTGTACTTCAATGAATAAATCATGAGAGAAACAGGGCTAAAAAATTTCTCAAAGTGGGCCATAACATTTATCTGGTATGATCAGGGTTGCAGAAAGATGATAAAGAATTTGTGGCTTAAAGACCTACAAGGAAATTGTCTTTGGGATTCAGTAAGTTGGATTATCACCTTATTCCTTGTGAGATAGATATACAGAGTTCAATGTCATTAGCTATAGATCTTTGGGGAAAAAAGAAAACCTGTAAGACTGAGGGTTTGGTTAACATGAAAGGCTGCTTACATTGACCTATATAGCCATAAATTACAAAGTACTTCATGAAGCACTTCACCTCAGCTCTTACAGCTGGAAAATCCTCAGCTGCAGTTAGTAAACATCATCTTGAAAGAATGTTGTTGAATATATTGGGACCATGTAGATAGAATTGTAGCGTAAACACTAGCATACTTCAGAAAGAACAGAGAGAAGCATGTCAAACATTACAAGCCTGTGAACTGTGATGATTGTACCAGTTCAGTCCAGCTATTTAACCTTGCATGTGAATCTGGCCAAATACTGATCCATTTGAGCATAACCAATGTGAAATGTGGTAATTTACTTTCTCCTGAGATTTTCCCAGGGTGCAAAGTAGCTCCTGAAAATAAGTTTTTCACAAATTTTAAAGGTATATATAACACAAAATTAATCTCACCCTATCCACTAATATAACTGACTTTTTGAATAAATACTTTTTTTCCTTTTTAATTAGTATTATGAAGAATGTAATGGAATTTTCTTGCTGTAAAATTTTGCATTATGTAGCCAGACAATAATCCCCCACAATTATTTCCACATTAAAAAAGAAATGGGGTTGCTGCTCTAACTACCACTTTAAAACAAATTCACTTAGTTGTGATTATTTTCAAGAAAAAATTTCTAAAAACACTACTGTGAGTTACTTAAAATGTTTGAATTCAATTACTCTAAATAATAAATATTAATCTGGAATTTCTAAATGTAGGAAAAGTTTTTCCTTTTCCTACATTAAAATTTTAAAGCAGTTTTCAGTGCACTTTTGGTGTATTTAGGAATAATTTATCAAAATACATCTGTCCGTATGTATTGAGCAGAGCTACTTTATATTAATAGGATTTTAATCATAGGAGTCTAGATCAATACTCTGCATATGGTGAAAGTGGAGAGCTTTGTTGTTTTTGGTCTTTTCTTGCTCAACACCACTTTTAAAGGCCCGAGAGAGTTAACTTGAAAGAGCTAATAATTTCACATGTGTAAACTGTTAATATTGCCTATAGTGTTTCAGTCCAGAAAACATTGTTATGCTGAGTTATTACAGGAAATTGCTTAATACTATTTGAGTGCTTTTGCTGTTATCCAGTTAATGCATTATTTTCATTATTCAGGAGCTCCATAATTAATGAAGTGCTATTACACAAATGATGTGTTTAATGAGCAATGTCAGAATTCAGTGGATAGATTCTAAATGATTTACATGGTGTGCTCAACATTGTTTAATACCAAAACAACATTGTAGATGAAAATGGCCAGTAAACATTATTTTTGGGGCATTCTGGTTTTGAGCTTTTTTGGTCACAAAAATTGAGGTTGCACTTAAAAGAGCTTTCACAGCAACACAGAGCTCTAGTTTTTACCTGAGAAGTCTCTAAACCCCTCTTGCATTTTGAGTGATTTAAAGACTTTTGACTATAAAGATTCAATCAATAGTTCTTTCAAGAGCTTAAGATTCAGACACTTAGATAGGTTCTTCCTGAAGCCAGAGATAAGACAATCAGCCAATTTGGAGTTAACAGCTCCTGACTGGCTTAAAAAAGGACAGTGAATTCTTTCCTTTATGCCCAGATGCCTGGCAGGTCTGTTCACAGGCAGAGAAAGAATTGGACCACAGTGCTCCTAAGGCAGAAATGCATAACTGTCACCTTTTCAAAGAGGAAATGAAGGTGATATGTGCTATCCTAAAGGGATGTCAAGTCAGGCTTGGACTGGGGTACCACTCCTTTCTCATCTAATATAGGAAAGCATTCACACTTTGTGTGTGTGCTACATGAAGTCAGAGCAGCATGGACTAATAGTTTCCAATAGTTTACAAAGCATGCTCACTGCAATTTCAAAAACACCAACCAAAGCCACTGCCCTTTACTAAAGCTCCTGCAAACATTTTTTTTACCCTATTCCTGTCCACTAATCACATTTTCTGTAGGTCTAATTTATTTGTTTCTTAATAACTATTTTTGTAGTAAAATTTTCTCTGTACAATAAATCCTTTTGAATTTAATTTATGTTTTTCTGAATTTCTCCTCTCTTTTTCTTCTCCTTTCCCTTTCTCACCCCCTCCCTCCTTTCCTACATTACTTTTACCCATCCGGGTGCTTCTCACTTTCTTGAATGTTTTATCATAGAATCATTATGGTTGAAAACTCCATGGAAATCATTCTCAACCTTTGGCAGTACCACCACCATGTTAACAAAACCATAGCACTAAGAGCCATGTTCAGTTGAACATGTCCAGGGAAGGAGACTCCACCACTCCCTGGACAGCCTCTCCCAATGCTTCTACCCTTTCAGTGAAGAAATTCTTCACAATGTCCAACCTGTACTTCCACTGATACAACTTGAGGCCATTTCCTCTTGTTCTGTCATCAGGTATCTGACAGAAGAGACTGCCCCACCTTGTTACAATCTCCTTTCAGGCAGCTGTAGAGAGCAAGAAAGGCCACCCCTGAGCCTCCTTTTCTCCAGGATGAACAACCCTAGCTACTTCAGCCACTTCTCATGGGACTTCACACTGTATGGAATCTAATCTAATCTAATCTAATCTAATCTAATCTAATTTTTTTTACTCCCTAAGTATTTTTCTTGCTAGTACTACCTACTGTCACCTCTCTTTCCTCTCCTTGGATGGGACTGGAGAATGAATTTTGTTACTCTTTAGATACAGCAGCTGACATTCTCAGATAGTGAAAATATGTAGATGCTGCTCTCCAAAGAGAGTTAGCTGACAGCTTTGTGTATGCAATGCCTAAAATACTTTTTGAAAGTATTTCCTGGCGTGTTTTTAAGGAAGATATATATAAATGCAAATTTCCTAGACATGTTTTTTAAAATAGAATGTGTCCTTTCTGGGTTAAATATGATAGAGAACTAGCAAGAAATAAACATACTAAGGTAGTGTTTGTCTTGCAGAAACATATTAAAATCTATTTCAGTTTAGAAGAGGTGTGTCTATACATGTGTTTTTATACATACAAATATAAAAATACTACAGAAACATTGTTTAACAAAAAGCTTCAGGAGATACTTAATGAGATACCACTAAAAAAATTTCTCAAAGTATGTCCTTAACATCTTTGAGCGTTAGCTTGCTAAGGAATTATGTCTGAGAACATAAAATAAAAAATTAATATTTCTATTTCAGTTAAAGCAATAACACAATTATTCTTTTTTCAAGATAGAAAATGTGCAGAACCAGCAGTGCTCCAAAGTGTGCCCAAGTAGAAGCACATTAAGAAGACATTAGCAGTATGGAGTCCAGAGTTGCATGCCAGGCATGACAGGCTCAGGGTTTGTGCTCAGGTGGGTTCAGCTCTGCTCAGACAGCAAAGGGCACATGATGAATTCTGAGAGTTTAAAAGGAAATTGTTCTAAGCTTGAAATTAAATCCAAAAAGGGTGACAGAAAATAATAGATATATCAATAACTCTTCAAAACAGCTTCTCACAGATTACAACAAACAAGGTTTATTTACATGAGGATACTCAAACATATATATTTACCAAATTTCTGTGGGATACATTTTGGTTCTTCCAGATTGAATAACATTTTATTCAGTGCAAGAGTCACAGATGTCAGAGTTAGTGGCCTGAAGATTGGTTGCTGTCTTCTCTGTGTTTGTTCTAAAGTTTCATGGAAATTTATGCCACAGAATGCCTTCAGTTAGAAGGCATTCTGTAGCTTCAAAGCTTCAAAGGCATTCAAAAACACCTTTACGGAAAAAAAATAAGTTGATTACTTGCAAACAGTGCATGATGAAACTGGTGTGAACACACATGATTCTCAACACATGCAGAGTTGTGTTCCTCTGAAAAGAACAGTGTTGCTTCAGAATGGAGATGGCAACACAAAGAAAAAGTAAGAAAGTTAAAGACCTGCAAACTACACTGTCCTATCCTATCCTATCAAGTTTATGAACTTACTTCTTACTCTCAGAGTGCCTGAACACCATTCAGAGAAGTAATTCACTACTGTGACTATGCATTGGCCACATACCTTTATGTTGCATTCTCCTCTTCCAAGCAGCTGAGTAGGAGTAGAAAGTAAGGATTTTTACTTTTCTAGATTTTTAGCCTTTCTTCCATCATTATTTTTTAAAATACACATCTTGTGACATATTTGTTAGAGAGGGCAAGGTAAGAGAAATATGGTCCACACTGGGGGCAGGAGCAGAGGAAATTTGTGATGGCATATTTTTCTGGAGGGGGTAGGTAAAGGGTAGGGAGAGCAGGGAGGGCATTTTTGGATCAGCCTCTAAGAAATTCATGTCACCTGCATATCTGAGTTTTATTGCTGCAGTAGAGATCTCTGTTATACTGGAAGACTGGAGCTGTCACTGATGCTTTCCATTTCTGAGCTATTTTTGTTCTGCTGGCTTGTGCACCAGACATATAAAAAACCCTAAAAAACACTGTAGAGCCAAGCCCTTGAACTTAAGTACGGATGTTATAGAAGGAACACCAATCTTATTCTCATGAGGGATCAGGTCTGACAACCTGACATCTGGTATATACCCCATTTGGCAAAAAATATTAAAGAAAATGCATCTACTCTAAAGGTATTGGTATTTCTGTGTGGACTTCATTTAGACAGTCTATTGCTCCTTCAACATAGAAAGCACTAGATCAGTGGGGGAGGCCTGATGTGGAAGTTAAGGATCTTTCATCTAGATGCTTTGCCACATGAATATGATTGCCCTGCCGTGGTGCCAGAACTAGGGTGTCTGCAGATTGATGTACTCTAACACGTGGATTAATCAGTGTCAGGGTGGTTTTTTCTACCCATAAGCTCTGCTGCAAAGATTCACAGAAAATCTGTGTTTCACAGCCTTCTTCCAAAGGACACCACCGGAATTTCTTAGGCACTGAAGACATCTTGTCAAGGTGCATCAGTAATCACTGGCCAGCTGAGATTTGCAGAAAGCACAGTTACTTTATGTCAAGATTTTGCCTGCAATATGGGGTAAAGGCTAAGTCTCAGTAGCTGAGGAAAAACTTCGTAACTCTTCAGAGACTGCTTTCTGAGACCACTGAATAGTGCAGGAACACTTCTGGAGTGTGGTCTGAACTGATGACGCCTAGGTCTATCCCTAGTTAAATGACTCCTTTTATAAGGGAGTCATTAGATGGTCTTGTTCAAGCACCAGATCATCTTGCTGTTAGTCCTGTGTTTGCAGTGAAGGACTCATTCAAACTTGGGCTATTTTCAAATTGGTGGCAGTTGGTTCCAAGCCATTTAATCAATTCACCTACTTCATCTCTGAGTGTTGGTGATGCAGCATATTGAAAATATGATTAATGTGGAGAATCTCAGTGGTAGGGAAAAAAAGGAAAAGTTGGAGTGGAGTTCTTATCCTGTGCTTCTCCAGAGGAGGGATTCAAAGTCCTTGGCATTTCCATGTCGATGATTAGACACAGTCCCAGGCTGAATGGAGAGGCTGTACAATCATTAGCACCCAATGGCTGATAAGTGCCTTCAGATATCTGTGCTCAGAGCTACAGTGGCCATTGTACAGCATGAAGGTAATGCCAGGCTGTGAATCCTAGTTTTGCAGACACTTGTCAGAGTATTTCTTCAGCAGTGATTTAAGTCTGGCAGAAAGACTGCATTTTCCTTATACCCTTCTCTTTCCAATGTCTAATTTGGAGAGTCACTCCATATGCAAGGCATTAGGACTGAGACAGCTCTCTGACTATTCAGTGTAGTGCCACAGTTTACAAAACTCCTAGAAGTTGGAAGTACCAAGCAAGGGAATGTGGGTGCATTGATACGAATTCGTTTATAGAAGCAGTCTAGGGAAGTAAAACTGATTTGATTGAGAGGGAGGGATACTCAAAGTGCCAACATTTTAGGCCCCCCAAAAAATCCTGATGTGACTAAACTTGCATAAATCAAGTCTGAATTCAATCTAAACATGTATACTGCATTGAAACATGGGCACCAGAAATGGGCTTCTGTGTTCTTACAACCTGCAAGGACTCTACCAGAGATGCTCCGAGATTTCAGGGCTCTGTCTGCTTTAAGCTTTACCTAATAGAGTGGCGACTTTTTGCCAGAAGTGTCTGCTTAGTAAGTACAAGAATAGGGTTCCAGTGGTGTTCCAGGGTAGAATGAATTTCTAGCAGTGCCCAGCCAGTGTTACAGGCTGGATCCTGGAACAGATGGATTTTTATCCTGAAAAGGATAAGAATATTTCTAGATTCTACATGAAGCTAGAAATACAGGATTCATGAGATCAAAGGTGAAAAATTAGGTGACTGTGCTGCCATCTTAAAATTCAAATAGAGATGGGAGTTGAATTGTGTTAAGTAATCCCTGGATTATTTAATTTATATTTTTTTATTCAACAGTTGGGGAATAAAACACATAGAGAACCTAGGTAACTTTTACTGCAAAGAGAAATACGTGTCTGTGTGTGCAAATAGGTATGCACATAGTAGACAAGAAGAAATGGATTTGCAACGTTCAAGTACATTTCTGAATTTTCCCAGAATCGGTGATATAAACAGTCATTACATTCCATTGCTAAAATATGTCAGTTCTGTGACAGTTAGTTTTTCTGTAATCATGAATTCTCTTTTCGCAGCTCCTTATTTCAGACTGGTGGACTTGGCACTGCAACACTTGCTGTAACAAATGGAAGGAGATGGGCATCTGTAAAGTGTGGTCTCATTTACTCTTCACTTTACTCAGGATACGCCTAGAGAAGGCAATACATTTTACACTCTGTTCTGGTGATAAATGATGGTGTTCTGGATACTTTCTGATAAGAATAAAAATCACTCAAAAGTTTTATTTGTGTCTTCTTACGGTTTATTTCAGCAAAATTCAGCTTTAAAAGGCAAGAAATCCTACTTCTAGCAAAAATTGCTTCTTGTTTGATTTTATTTTAATCACATGGATAGAAAGTTTTGTATTGACATGACAAGAGTGAGATAGGATCTTGCTGAGGTCTTCCTGATTTCCTATTACAATTATTGATTGCTTTTCATGTTAAAATTAGCACTGGGCAATTTTCTAGGCAAAACCCAATAGTTGTTCTTTCCTGAAAATTTGCACTTGTCTGGTGTTCATTTCAGCCCTAGCAACAGCAGCATATAAATGGCAAAGCACCAAGCTTATTGTCAGTATGCAGCTAATAAGACATCATAATTATTAGTTCAGATGTATACAATGGGATACACATATTTCTGTAAGTTTGCCAAGCTTCCTTGGCAACTACTTGTATTAATTACTTCTTTATAGGCCATATGAAGAAAACTGGAATGCTAAAGTGAAATTTTTACTATATATCTCCAGGGAGGCCAAGCAAAATATGTTCCTTGAAATCACATCCTTGAAATAATTGTGTATTGGTTTGCAGCACTGGCTACTGTTAGGCAGCAGTTTCAGTATAAGAAAAATATCAGATATAAATACCTCAAAGTAATTTACTAGCCATCATGGATTTGATTTTATGGCTTATCATAAAACCACACTGCAGCTGTTCAATGTACTGAGCTTGTCTCTGTGAAGGCATCTGCAAAACTCCATCTTTTGTAACTGTTCTGTGCGTGAAGAAACTGATTAGTTCCAGCTTCTTGTATCCAAAATCAGAAGCAAATATTTTGCTACTGTTGAGTTTCTTATTGCTTTGTGGAAAAAAGTGCTTGTGTCTAGATTGATATCATAAGGATGGAAGCAGCTTTTGAGGTGCTTCCTCTGTTCAGTTCTCTGCTCTCACAGCCTTTGTACACCCTAAGGAGTGCCTCTCAGTGCATGCTCTCAGTGCATGCTCTGGCTCAGTGCCAGCACCTTGCTGGGACAGGATGCAAATATCCACCTCTTATCAGCCTCTTGCTTTCTTCACAAAGGCAGGTTGACTGAAAAGGATTTTTAATGTGCTGGGGCTAACATACCCAGAATGAAGTACTTATTCACACCTCAAAAAAAAAAAAAAAAAAAAAAAGAAAATGCCTGTGCAGCTTAATCCTATACATTTAATAGCCTTTAAGAAGAGAGTCAGCAAGTAAATAGTACTGCTATCTGAATGTCTCAGTGAATTGGCACTGCTGCACACAAATTCTGCATCCACAATTACAGGTTTGTTTCTTGTTGCTTCTTTGCTGTTCACACCACAGCACCTGGTATTTTTCAAAGCACTAATGAAGAACTTATCTTCATAGCCCAAAATGAAGGGGTCAGCATCAGCTGTGCCTCATTTGCAAGGAATTGAGACACAGGGGAATGCAAAACAATATGGATTTAAGATTCTTGACCATTGTAGCTCAGTTGTTCAGATGGCTCCAGCCAGTGTAAAGTGCACCCACATGCATACAACAACTCTATGTGCCCCTGAAGATGTTGAAAAAGAGCTTGGAATTATAATCTGTACACGTTCAGATTAAGATACGTGTTTAAAGCACTGTATCTGTTCCTGGGTAATTCTACCACAGAAAAAAATGTGACAATTAGCTGGTGAGTGCCAAAAGGATTTTCCTTGTGTTAAAAAGGAAATCTGGCAATGATGGTCTTCTTTAAATGATTTAGCCCTGAAAACAAATAGTCTGGCTACTGAAAGCAAGAGAATTGTCAGGAATGAGTACTCTGTAATCGGTGAAAATAAGAGGGGGAAAAAAGAAATGTGCATATCTGACATTTGTGACTTACTGCAAGATATTCCTCATAACATGACCTAACACATCCACCACTGTCAGCAACTGGAGTATGTCCAATATACGATAAACTTTTCTGTAATGTTTGAATGAGTTTCTGTGTGGTATAAACAAACTGAGAGTTCTTGAAAGGCTCATGACTTGGTTAAACAAGGCCTATTTTTCATGTGAACGGTGAAAATCAGATGTTCATCCATTGTTTTATGTCTTCATTAGTTTCTCAAAGAGAATAAACAAGCTTAACGACCAGAAAGTTAATGTGCAAAACCCATTTGTCCTCAAGTCACTCTCAAGTAGACTGAACAATTTCTTTCAAATATTAACAGCTTCTTTCAGTCTGAGCCAGGTACACATCATGAAAAATGCACTTCTAAAGATTAAGATATACAGAAAAGTAAGATAAAGTCACTGGAAAACAAACCCCAAAATTTAGAAAAATTTGTGAAGAGCAACAATATTTTTAATAGCTTTTACTTTCTGGAGAAGAGTACTTAGACACATCGTCTCTGATAGAATCTCCTGCATTTATTGCCTTATTTGTGGGAACATTTTCTATGAACGGTGATGCAGAAACACTGACTTCATTAATGATACATGCAGTTAATTTCTTGGCAAAATATTTCTGAAGGAACCCACTGCGAGGAATTAGCTTTATGCAAAGCAAATCTATATACCAAGGAGAAAAAATACATCATAACCAGAAACAATAGATCTTGTACTAACCTCTTATTCTACTGACTGTGACTGGCTGCTCAGTCTTAAAGAAAACATCTTCTAACGGAGAATTAGTCTGAATACCATCCAGTTTAAAAGCAGGAGCCAAAACCAAGGGAGATATTTAGCTTGCATGCCAAAAAAATAGCAGCACAAAGATTGGCTTAGCTTCAGTTCATGAAGCTTAGATTTAGTTCATAACCTTAACTATATTTATTAGATATTATTAGAATTCACAACAGTGTGAATGTGAGAAAGCATCACAATGAATATGCTACAGGTTCAGGAGTCTAGTGGCCAGATAACTTGAAAACCTACCTGATAAGGAAAGGTCCTTCTAGGTTATATACATAATCCAAATCAATAGTTTACTCCTACTTTCTGAAATAACTGTGACACAGTATTTTTTCTGTTCATAGTTTTCCATCTCCAGAATATTTACCACAACCTTATTTTTTGGTTTCACATTAAATAAGGTAGTTTTGTACCTATATTTCTCCTTTCAGATGGATTTGCATCTGTGAATTCTCAAAATTTCCTGTGGAAAATGACAGTGTCACATACACATCACTGAAAAGTTGTGCTTAGGTCCTTTTAGGGCTTTGTGAAGGGCCATCCCTTGAGTGTAAAGGTGTAAGTGGAATCTCAGAATGGTGTTACCACCCAACAGGGAAAGAGTTTTGTGTGTGTTTTCATGCAGTATTTTGTCCATGCATGTTAAAACTACTGGAGGAGAGAAACCAGCACTGTAAAAAGAATTGGCCAAGTATAGATTTTCTTTTTAATCTCTTACTGATGCCTGAAAGTCACTGAAAGCCTTTTCGTAAAACACAATTTTCTATGAGAAGTTATATTTACAATGAGACAAAGAGGATTAAATCATATCTGAATTTCTGTGCTTGTCACCATGGAGTATAAATTTATAGGATTAGTCAAATAAATGAGACATCATAATAAAGGGGCCCTCCAACCTGTATCAGGAACTGCAGATTATAATGTGTTTAATTACTCATCAGGTTCTGATTTCAAGTGCTCTATGCCTTTCCTTGAAAAGCTGTTCCTGGCTCAAATTTTTATCTTTATTGACTTTGAGGCTTACATAAGAGTTTTCCCAATGATTTCAGCTAGAGCTGCTCCTATGTAGAGTTTCAGTTTATGGGAGATTCTGCCTGTTTGATGTTCTGATTCTTTTCCCTTTGAAGTCCAGCAAAAGTCCTGCAATTAATGCCAGGGAGAATAGGATCTAAGGATAAATGAGGATGTTGGGGAGTCACTAAAAAATTACTTCTACAGCACTTTGCCTTTGTTAGAGAAATAGATCTGCCTTGGTTTTTGGCCTCCAGCCTTTTTAAGCTCATCAGAGTCTCACATGCACATCAGAAAAACATTCTCTACATCATTTCTAAAAGACATGTCCTTGAGCTTTACTCATAAATTGTGAATAATACTGGAGATTATAGGATTACTAAAAAAATGCGATAGGGGTAAATCAGTACCTAAAAGGGAGATTGTGGTTGACTGCGCTAAAGGAAACTACAGGTCTTCCATTGTGGTGAAATTCCTTAAGTACTTGACTTAGACCAAATTGTATTTAGTGCATTAAGTGATGTCCATTTAAAGCCATAAGAATGTACTAATTTTAGTTGCATACATTTAGAAAAATAATTCAATATACTATGTGAAAGGATATCCTGAATGACATGTATTGTCTTGAGAACTGGAGATGCAGACATGAAGAAAAGTAACATTATTCAGTAGAATCAAAAGCTGTGAAATTTCTTCTGCTTTCAATAGCTGATTAGATGGAAGCAGCAGGGGAAAAGAGAGAACTGGATGTATTAGCAGACTACAAGATGTTTTGGAAAACAAGATTGTGAAAAAGTCCAGTGTTCAATGCTAATACCTCTTGAAATGTTAGATTTTCTCAGCTAGAAGAAAATTGAAGCCAGAACACATGCCTTCTTCCCTCTCCAGCTGTGTTGCTTGCAGAGGTAATGACCCCAATCCTGTTCCCAGCTGCTAAGCACTTTCTCCTTCACATCGTGATGTCTTCTAACTCATTTTAGCCAAATGAGCCAGGTTGTCTTAAAAAGTTTCAACTGAAGATTTAAATGAGCTCTCCCAGCTTATTTTACCAGAAATAAAAGATAATAATCACTTAATTGGCTTGCTGGGCATAATCTGAGCAAGTGACAATCTATCAGGGTATCTCCAACAAAAAATAGAGCAGAAAATGTAATGGTAGCCTCTGGTCACCAATAGTAACTTTTTATGGTTGCCTTAAAAATGGTAAACTCTGCACTGGGTGTGATTAGAGGTGGAAGATAAGGTATAAGAACAGCCAACAAGTACAGTGTGCCAAGATACAGCTGCCTCGCATTTGAAGATGACTTTCTGTGAAACTGAGAAGCATAGATAAAATGTTGGAAGACCTGAAGAAGAACACATTTTGTGACTACTCACAGGAAACACAGAAGTCACCAAATCATACAACTTCTAGTCTAATATCGATTCCCAGAAAAAAATTTTACCAAGGAATCAAACCTATCTCGAAGCACATAGAAGAGAACAAGCAGATAAATAACAGACAGCATGGAATTGTCAACAGTAAATCATGTCAAACCTGCCTAATTTCCTTCTATGACAGAACTGCAAGAACTGTGAAAAGGGGAAAAGCAATAGATGTTGTATAATGACTTTCGCAGGGCATTTGAAATTATCTCTTGTGACAATCTCATAAGCAAACTTTGGAGTCATAGTCCAGATGAAAACTACCAGATGGGTGTTAGACAGATTTGCTAACAGTACCCATGGAGTCCTTGGCAATATTTCACTGTCAACAGAGAAGTAAGGGTCAGGTGGGAATATACAGGGTTCTGTAATGGGTCTAGTTCTGTTCAATGTTTTTATTAACAAATTGAACTGAAATTGAATTGAAATGGAAAAGATGCTTATTAAATTTGCAGGTGTCATGAAACTGAGAGACATCACAAGGATAGAGGCAGGATTAAAGTTCTAAATTATCTTGACAAATGGGAGAAATGGTCTAAAAATTGGATGAAATACAAGGTACAGCACTTAGGCAGAAATAATCTGCCAGATGAAACCACTATGGGAAGAGCTGGCTCACAAATACATTTTGAAAGAAGCCTGGGAAATACAGGGCAAAAGCAGGGCAAAGATTTTATGTTAATATTTGTATGTTGCATGAGAGTTAAAATGTGTACCAGTTGGAGAGATTATAGGGGCAAACAAAGAGAATGATTACTTCTGAAAAAAAATTTTCCTAGAGAAGAGATTGTATGAATGGGATTATCCATTTAAACTGCAGCAAAGATTTAAAAGGAAAGTTATAACTGTCTTCACGTAATTTAAGTAACGTTGCAAAGAAAATATCTGCACTCCTTGTGAACAGTGTCTTCAGATGAACCAAGAAAGGTTGAGTTAAACACAGAGGGGGAAAAGTCTAATGGTCAGCAAGATTAAAGCACAGGGATCTTTGAATAAGGAAGGCTGTGGAGTTCCACTCACATCTTAAACATAGACCATCTGCCAGGATTGGCACATACAGACGACTTTGCTGTAAGGCAGGTCTTGATAGTGCCACTTAATCTAATTTTTATGTGATACAATGACTATGTAGTACAATAAAGAGACATTCTTGGAATTTTTATTTCAAAGAATGTTTCTTTAAGAAAAGCGAGGGCCTTCAATAGTGTGGTTTCATACATGGAAACATTTCATTACAGAAATAGGTGTAGGCAAAAGGAACTTCTGACATCAGTTTATTAATAGTACTATATTCTGAAACAACATAATGTCATATGGAGGTTTAAGTTAATGAAATGAAAATGAAGGATCTAATTGCAACCAAATATAGTAGACAAGAATTTCTTTGGCAGCCTTAGGAGAGTCTCATGGGTCAAACTTAATGCCAACGTCTACAAGTTTGGAATCAGCAATATGACAGTATTTTCATACACAACAAACACTACTGAAGATACTTGGAAAATAAATCATTCAGCTTTGCTAGAAGTTTGAATATATAATGAAATAATTTTTGCCTTATTATCTTTCAAACCTTTATTGATGTCAGACTTGATCTATTGTAAAAATCTCTTGATAAGTAGTAATGATCTGATTAAATCTCAAAGTTTTTTCCATTTATTATATAAATATAAATGCCATTAACTGCCTGAACATCCTTAGACTTATATCGGGCCAAAAGGTACAAGAGGCATGATGTGGTGAAAATGTCATGGGAAGACAGTATAAAAGGGTGAGAATAGGTGGTGAAAACTTTACTATGCAAAGATTTTATTTTTCTCCTTAGTAACCATTGTTATCTGGATTTGGTTCTAAGGGAGGCTAAATGAAAAAGACAATTAATTAACAGCTAATCTTCAATAATATTATCAGTAGTTTGACATTTGTGTATATTGTTCATTTTATCCTCTTAAATGCCAAGAAATCTTAAAAGATCTATCAGTGTGTAACATTTGCTTAAGTATTCCCTGGCCTTAGATAGGTGTCCCTGACTCTTCCATGAGTGGTAAGACAGCTGCTCCAGACTTTTCACCTTGGTCTCAGGAATCTAGGATTTGCAGAGGTCGGTCTTGCTGGTTAAAAACTGAGGCGATTATTTACTGTTCACAGTGCTGGAATTATTTAAGTTGTAGTTGAGAGGGTGGGGGGTTTGACTGCCTTGTACGAGAAACATATTAATTTTGCTCATCCCAGCACTGTGAATGCTATCTCTGGATTCTATCTGAGGAGAAGGTAATACCTGTAGCAGACATCTGTTGGGGTGGGCATAAAGATTAACTGTCCCAAAAGCATTCTGTTGTCTGAAACATAGCCAGGAAAATGCTAAAATATATCTTAGTGAACAAGAAATTCTATGTTTCCTTGAATGTGAAACCACCATGTATTTTCTGTCTCCTTCAGAAAATTTGGAGAGCTTTCCATTAAGTTTGTCTCTTTCAATAATTTTGATTTTTTTCTTTTCTTTTAAATAAAATTAGATTTTTAACATACACTGGATAAAGTAAATATGTTAATAAATAATTACAAATAAAACAAAAAAGCAAACCAAAAAGACAGCCCATAAAACGTTAGGTCATCCTCAGACACTTTGTAGGAAACTGAGGTTTATAGAATTTGTGGGAGGTTAATATGAGATTTATTAGATCCAACATGAAACAATTCAGTAAAGAAAGATTCCATCAAATAGATTTACCTAGCAGCCTTGTTGCCCATCCCTACTGCAATTTGTCTATGTGTCTTGGGTTAGGCCAGAGGGGTCAAAATCTAGGAAGTGATCTGTGCTGCAGGAAGGAATACAACTTCCTTCCTGCAAGAGAGAGCCAATAATCAGGTAGTTTTAAGGATTGATAAGTAGGTAAACCAATTAAAAAGTTGATCCGCCTTCGAGGAAAAAAACCATATATAAGCAGAGACTCTCTGAAGCTCTTCCTCTTGGGACCTGCTGCTGCTGTGTAGAGAGGAGCAGCTCCTGCTTCTCTCGCTGGTAAGGCCCCAGCTCCCCCCCTCCCCCCCCCATCTTTCTAAAGCGGGGGGGGAAGGGAAGTTTGGAGCGGCCGTGCTGCTGCAGCCGGGCATGGGGGAGGAACGGCTGGAATCTTCAGCAGATCCAGCTCAGATCCGTGTGCCAGCTACACGAGAGGGAGAGCCAGGCCCCTGCTCCGGGCCAGGCAAGGACTGGACCGGACTCCATCCAGCTCGGACCTGTTCAAACAGCCCAGCAAAGAGCACGTGATCCTCACACTGCCGGAGAGAGAGAGAGACAGAGATTAACTCTCTCCATGCCTGGACTAAACTCACAGACACCCATCCTTCCTCGCAGAGAGAGGAACGAGTGAGGACATCGACATAGTGCAGCGCAGAGACTTTACAGTCAGTGAGGAAGCAGAACTGATACTTACAAGGAGGTGCATGGAGTGCTTCAAAAGTGAAGCTGAAAACTCTTTTGGAGAACCATGGTTGGGGACTGAGCTAATAAATTCTCTGTAATATATGAAGATATAGTCCAAAGGAGGATTGAGGTTCTTATTGCAGCCAATGAACTGAAAATACCTAAGTACAGACAAGTAAGTGTTGAAAAAGTACAGCCTGATGAGAAACTTGAACCAAGAGAGAGGAGAGGCTGTGACCCAGAGCCCTGGTCCCGGGGAGAATGCTAGAGAACCTGAGTTGTCAGGAGAACCTGTGTTACTAAGCACAGAAGAAGGGATTTTCTTTGTTGCTGCAATTGAACTGGGCATCCTTAAAACAGGTACCCTGTGGACTGTTCATAACCCACCCAAGTGGCTGTGGGAAGGCTACTGGTGTGGGAGGGATCCACCATTAAGCTGAACTTTGCTCTGGGCGGCGGCTAATGGTGAGGCAGAAGACCCATAAAAACTATATTTTTCTTACAGAAAATCCGTGGTGTAAGCAAAAGAAACTTCTCTCCCTAAATGAACTGGAACAAGAGCTGTTTCTGAGGTGGTAAACTGACTGGAGGTCAAAGTGTTGTCTTTTGTATGTTGTCAGGGAGAATGAAATGGAGAGGTGGGGGAATGAGGGGTGGTCTGAAGAGTTTATTCTGGTTTTTCTTAGTTTTTTTCTTTTCCTCTTTGTCTTAAGTATATTAATAAAACTTCTTTGTACTTTATAAAGTTTGCCTACTCCTAATCCTCATGTCACAACAAGCAATCAAGTAAATATAAGTAAGTGTGCTAGCATTTAGCCACAAACCTGAATAGGCGAACTGAAACCACTACACTATAATACTGTATATTTCCCAAATCACTAGATGCCTGTTTCAAACGCAAGCTTTGCAAAGAAAATATAAGTTGTTTCATTGTCAGCACATGCAAGGCAATAATTGATAGAATAAAATGCTTTAGTTAGAGGAAATTTGACCCAATTTCCTGAAAGGCAGCTTCTTCAAGCATGATTTTTATTTCCAATTTTGCATTTATTAGGGATGAAAGCGATATTTTAAACACAGGATCAATTATAGCTACACCTTTCAACAAGGAATAATAATTGTTAGATTGCAAATGTTCTGTCTCATGGCATAAATGAAACCATTTGCAACACATTGGCTGATAAATAATTACCCTTCTTGACTTGTGCATGCAAAACAATGTTAAACATATTTTCAATACCGAGAAAAAATGATAATGAATATTTCAAATAGATAGGAGAGACTGCAAACAAAAGAATCCTAATAAGCTCTTTGAGAATAAAATCCCCCATTTTAGTGTTAAGTGCAACTATAGCATTTCATAATTGGAGAAATAAAAACCTCCTATTTCTGGAGAAAAATACTCAATTTTTGAAAACTCTTCTATCATCTGAAATGAGCAGATGATTCCCCCGGAATACACAGAGAATTCAGCTAGTTCAACATACTGAAAAATGCCAGAATTATTGTCCAACAGCTGAAGAAGACAGACGTGCACACACTGAGCTGAAAATCTTCATAGTTGCTAGTGAGAAGCCCACTTAACCTTCTCTAACAAAATTATTTCTGTAGTGGTTGTTTTGTTGAGTGCATGTATTTTTTGTTAGCTTTACTATATAATGACATTTTTACAGTAACACAAGTAATCAGAGTTTGTTTGAAAAAATAGTTTCAATCTTATCAGACAGTCATTGTGGTCTCTGGGGGAAAAGAAGTGGTATGGCAATATGTGCCTCAATCACAGGGCATGGTGTTCCACATTCTCAGTGCCATTATGCTCAGACAGAAAAACAGGCTCTTTAGTCAATTACTTTGATTTTTTAAGCTTTTAGAATGATCTTCTCAAAAGACTGACAATGGTCGTTAAAATCTATCCAAATACTATCTGCAATGAAATAATGACACTGTGCTCACACCTATGGCCTCAGTAGACCTGACATATTCCCTTGCAGACAAGAGAAGAAAGAAGGAATCTGTGAAGACATCTGGAAGCCAGCACAGGAACTCAAGCTGTGCCTCATGTCTCTGTTGTCTGCGTGAGGAATTGAGAGCAGAAACAAAGGACTCTTCATATAGGACTCAGACTGTCTAACTTTCCTTCTGCTGTTGTCACATACCTAATGGAGAAAAGTAATTACTTTTTCCAGCATACTAGGATGCGAAATGTGACCCAAAAGCCTGTGTTCAGGGTCCTCATCATCCTGAGGAGGCTGGATCCCCCTAACCACACCTAAATTATATGGTGTTTTGAGTAGTGCAGGGAGGACTCTGGGTTGGAGCAAGGAGACAGCTGGAAGAAGAGGTCTCATTTGGAAAGAATGAAAAAGACAGTAGTGTACATATTTATGGGAAAATGTGTCAGGAAAAGATAGTCCTAGGGGTGGAAATTGAAATATTAGGTCTCATTCCCTTTCACTAACCTGTTTTTCTTTCCTTTTTTTTTAATTTTGAGACAATGACCTAAGTAAGTTTCAGATTTTATTTTCCTTCTAGCATTTGCAACCCTGAGGAAGTCCCATAAACCAGCATTAGTACTCTGGTGTGAAGACCAGCTCTCATCTGGACTACCCTGTCAATACCCATACTATATAAAAATTAAAGAGTAAGTTAGAAATTGTGTTAGTTACTTAATTTGGGACTCTGACAATAAGATGGACATTAGTTTTGGGTTTTTATTGGCCTAAGGAACATGCAGCGTTTATTTATATTTGATCATGAAGCACTACTGTGAGTATTGTTTGATGGCCTTTTTTTATTGTACTGTGGTTGTTATTCTGCAGTTTTTAGTGATTTTGTTATATGAATAATTTATTTCCACTTTTATTTAAACTTTGATGTGCAGATTTGCTCTGATGGCAATTATACTTTTTGAATAATTACTGATTCTCAATGAGATTGCCTTTGTTCAGAAAGTCAATACAAGATTTGCTGCTCTTACCATCCCAATCACCACTTTAAATATCTATCATACCACACCCAAACACAACATTAACAAATAGCTTCTTACAGATTCATTGATTAAAGAATTCAATTTGCCAGGTGTCAGTTTTGCTTTTAAAAAGAATGTACATTTCAGTACAGCTCAAGAAATGTCATTGAAAATATTTTTTGGATGATTTGGCATCATTTCTAGAATGTGTTTGCATTTCTTTGTCACTCTGTTGTAGCCAAGGGCCTATACTCAGCAGCCTACTGTGTTATTTTCTCAGTGAATCTTAGGCTGAGTCTGTCATAGTAAAGATTTGCCTATTTATCCTTTCTAAAATAGAGATCTCCAAATTGAAATTAACTTTATATATATACATGAAAAGACTTATATGGGTGAACAATATTGTACTGTAGTGCAGGTTTTTACAGTAGCGTTTTGATGACAAAACATAATTTCTCAATATGTCATAGGTATTGCAACAAAACTTTCCAAAACAAAACAGCTTTTAGAATGAGATGTATTTGGTGTTATCAACATACTGATCAAATTAGTGTCTCCATCATCTACTTGTTACATCCTGATTTTGAATGCATTTCTGCATTGAGCTTTTTTCTTTGTTTTTGTATAGTAACAGTAGTGTTACTAATAACATCATACTGTTTAAAAGGTTATGACTCCACTCTACAGCTCGCTAATATCTTTTGTTCTGTTGTTATTATTTCAGGGTCATTCTGTTGGCTTCGTTTGCTCTGAAAAACTTGGAACAGACTATTTTTTCATTATGTTGATCTGAGTAATTTTAAGCATGTGTCTGAAATGTGAGTAAGTGCAAAGAATATCAATAAAAACTAGTATTGTCACAGAATTGCTTTCATTACTAACATTTTGTTATTAGATTAAAAGGACTTTTTGGGCCTTTGCTGGATGCACTTTGTTAGAGAGATGCTAATATAGTCCAAGATAATAATAAACGTTAAAAAAAATGGGAAGTTTTTTCAAGGGCAAGAAAGAAGCAGTAATGGAGAAAAGAAAGAATTGCCATCGAAAAGGTCTTGTATAAAGAATGCTAGTGGTAAGAAGATTAAGAAGAGACTGAATCTTTATAAATAAATGCCTATGAAAATATTTTAAAAATCCCCAAATATCTTAGCCTTTCCTCAGGGCACTTAAGTAGATAAAACAACCCTGTAATATCTCATAATGTAACATAACATAATGTAACATAACAGCTGAAAAATAAAAACAAGCTGCCATTAGAAATGATTGGTGATAGGAGATAAAAATGAAGGCGTTTTCCTGGAAATAAGGAGTCTTTCACACTAGAAATAACAACTAAATTATTTTCAGGAAGATAATTGTCTAGTTCACCCTGAAGTCATGTGCTTCATTTTGAAATTGCTTGGTAAAAGTAATGTCCTCCCTTATGCAGAGAGTCAGACAAAATTATTAATATGGTCCTTTCTAGACTAAAGATCTATTAAATTTCATTGTGATTTGAAGGCACTCAATACACAGGCGTAAGAAGGCACATTAAAATAATACGAAAGTGTCAGTGCAGCTCCCTGGAAGGTAAAGCAGAAGATCAAAATGCTCATCTTTTGGCCTGAAGGGATACACTGAAATGCAGACCATGCTTCATTCCTAAGGCAGCCATGAGTAGGAATAGATTTTGACATTTCACAGAGATTTCATGGAGTCCTGTTGCTACAGTAAAAACACAACTGTTTGTTTTCCTCCAGTGAAGCAGAGTTTTAAAAATTGCTTAATTTTCCTTGTCAAGTCTTACTGTCATCCTGTAATGAGAGGGAAAACTAGCAGAAGGCTGGTTGCCTTCAATAGTTATTTCTGTGCATTTCTGCTCATTTACTTTTGGAAATGAGAAAAGTTTTGATTTCTTTCAGCTAGATTCTTAAGATTCAGTTAATAACTTTGGACATGCTCACTTTGAAGATGATGCAATGATTTTTTAATATTTTCACTCTGCAATTTCTGATCTATATTTTTGATTTTTTTCTTTTTGTAGTGGATTACACAGTTATGAGAATTTTAAAAAATCCAGTTCCTCAAATAATACTGCTCAAGATTTCATCATTAGTTCTAAGTGAGATTGGGAAAAAGACTTCTATTGTGATAATTTGTGCAAATAAAAAATTACTTGGGTAATAAATTTCACCCACAACCCTATTAACAACAACTTCACTTCTAAAACCCCTCAGCTGTAAAAGTTGACCCTTGAAAAGTTTATCAGGTTCTCAAGTGAAGTGGAAAATATCACAAGAGAACATGCCATGTTTTCCCACATCTTAAATCTATACTTTACTTAAAAATTCATTTTACTTTTGTTTACTGAAACCTCCATGAGAAAACAGCCTCAGAGTCTCCATTTGTACTGTGCTTTAAACAGTAAGATATTTGAATTAGTGACTTTTTACTTTTTTAACTGTTTGTATTTGGGTAGTGGTAATAAATTATAATTTCACAAATCTCTTCTAATACCATGCATTTACTTCTGTTTCTGATTAGAAATGAATGTAGAATTAATAAGAAAGTGTAAGATTAATGTAGAATGTAGAATTAATAAGAAACTTAAAATGTAAAACCAAGCTAGTTTAAATGTGAAGGCAACAAAATTTAACACTTTCGCATGGTGCACATGTACTGTATGTGTTTCCCAAAAATGGTTAATATTCACAGCACACACTTTAAATCTTGCCTAGATTCCGAAAATTTAAGATTTCTTAAGCCTCACCTACGGTTCACCTTCTTTTGCTGATTCCTATTACAGTAAATGGCATTTTCATGCATCTCAGTAATTTTCAAAGGTCATTATATTGGCTCAAAATACATGTATTACAGAAAGAGATTATGTAATCCATTTGCATTTCTTCTGTAGCTAATAAGAGTCCCAGTTACTTACACTTCACTTAAAATGCATATGTATGGCATAGCAAATGATTAGGCCAAGATCTTCAATTAAGCATGTATGAAATATGTCTCATAGCCAAAGTCTGTTGGGATTTTGTGAGACAGCATGTTGAGTGGTGGCAGAGAAAAGTAAAATGTGGTTGCTACAACACTAAGAACAATAACAAAAAATTTTGTATTACATTTTCTTTTATCTGATATAGGTGCAGTATCATGAGATTCTTTGCAATTTCCAGCTACTCTTTCATGGTAGAATTAATCCTGTTTTTAAAGCATTCCACTTTAAGTCTTTTGGCTTAATAACCATAAAGTAGACATTAGAAATACAGCAATTTTTGAGGAGAAGTATATATATATATATTTCATAGGAATCATAAGAATATTTTTCAGAAAAGTAACACTTATATTTAAACCCCTGATAAAATGCCAAGAACAATGAGAACGAGAAAACAAGAGTTAACAATTATCTTGTTTTGTAAACTTTTCCCTGCTAGAGGGCATGACTTTTTATCTTCTGTTTTTTATGTTGTCTATTATTATAAAATTTCAATAGAAAAACACTAGGTACTTGTCAGTTGTCATTTATTAATGTAGTAAAATAACAGCGGATAAAATCCCCATTGGTTATGGTAGATTAAAGAAGATCCATGAGGAACATTATTTTCTTCTTTGTTACAGTGAAGATTGTATTTTGTATAAATATTCTTTAGGAGTCAGGTTTTACTTAAACTCTTCATCATTGGATTAATGAAAGGTCTTAGGCAGAGATTTAATTTCAATTTTTCATTAGTCTGTTGTTGTCTAGAGGTAAATATAAGCATATGCTCAAGTGCTGTAATGCGCTTGAATTCTACTTGCTGGGTTTCATGCTGCTAAGTGGAAGAAATCACATGAGATTTGTGGATATACTTGACATGTTCAAATTGCAATAGACATCTTTTAATGGGAAGTTGAGCTGGAACATTGTTTCCTTTACTTCAAGACACTTTTCAAACTCTTGGAGAATTTCTTGTTACTGGCATTCTTTATTTGTTTTGCAGTTCTACTGGCTACAAAAGGCACTTTGACTCCTGTGTCTTTTCCTTGAACAGAATTTTTACACCACTGGAATACAGAATGCAAAATAAGCCAGAGATTTCAAATTCTATTTGGGCTCTGTGTTTTGGGTTTTTTCATTCTATACTAAAAAAAAATAAAGAAAAAGATGGGGAAAATCTTTGTGCACAGATTTGCACAACGAAAGACACTTCTTATTGCACTACAGTTGAATATTTTTTTAAGTGCCCACTGGGAAAGTTCACAAACTATCAACATAACAAGTCCAGCTTGGACTTATTCATATTTAATGGGACTAACTTCAGAAGAGTTGATGAAGCGTTTATGTAAACCCCTCAGGCAGCTCATAATTGGCTATGTTAAATGAATCTGAATATATTTTGAAGAGACAATAAGTACTCAATGCCTTGAAAATATCTGGCTGAACTTGTGAAAAATCACAAGGGTATTTTTAGAAGTTTGTGTTGCTGCAGTATGATTACTATAAAACCTTAGCGTAATTATAATGAAAATCACAGCTATGAACAGGGGAACTCATTTAGCTGAGCTCCAAGCTGTAGGGAAGTGAGCTGAGACCTATACAATGACTTACAGACATTGTCTATATGCTGCTTCCTGAACTTTTAAAATGCTTTTTGTTTTAGAAAATAAAATTAAAACATCAATTATCAAGGGAGGAGGGACCAGTATTTAAGACTTCTGCCTGAGGAGTTCTTCATCAGTAGATTTTAATAACGTTTCTTGCTCTTGTGTGCCTTATCAGTAGGCTAAATCATGATACTCTTTTCAAACACATTTCTTGCACTCCTGACCGTAACTGGAACACGTTGTCCAGAGAGGCTGTGGATTCCCCATCCCTGGAATTGTTCAAGACCGGGCTGGATGGCCTTTGAGCAACCTGGTCTAGTAGAAGGTGTCCATGATCATGGCAAGGGCATTGGAACTGGGTGGGTCTTTGCAAACCCTTCCCACCAAGACCATTCTATGATCTCTTAAAAAATAAAAGGCTTTGCCTGTGGGGGTGGTGCAAGTGTGCCGGGGGACGTTTCCATTGAAGAAGCCCTGGGGGACCGATGAGAATTCCCCCTGAGGCAGAGCAAGGACTTGGTTTGGCCCAAAGAAGGATGGGCCTGGGAAGGGTGGACGCCCCCCAAGAGGACTAGACAAGCCACTTGCCCATCAATTGTCAATCTTCCCCAGTTCTAGAAAGTTCTGAGTTGTTCGGTCATTGTTTGCTTGTTTGTCACCCCCTCTCCTCCCCTTTATTATCCTGGTTGGTTCCTTGCCCCTTGTCCCTCCCTCATTCCTTCCCTGAGCTCTCCTGTGATTGGATCACTGTGTGCAATAAAATGCTGGTGCACAGAGAGTTTGGGGTTTTCCGACCTCGGTGCCCAGAGTGCTGCTAGACCTTGTGCTACAGTGTCTCTTTTATCCCAGTCGGAAGAACTCCCCTCTAGCTACTAGCGTGATACATTGTTCGCCTCTCTGAGAGCTGCAGCCCTAGTGCAAGGGACAGGAACTCCTGGCGACAGGGAAGTCGGCTGGCCACCGAGGACCCTCCGTTGCACCCGCCTAAGGGATTACACCCTCCTGCCCACTGGCTGGAAGGCGGACGGCAACAGCTGGTGCCCAAGGTGGGGCATTTGGTCAGCCGCAGTTGAACACTTGCCTCATCTGAATGACCTCTTCCTTTTAAGCAAGAGCGCACCGTTGCCGCGCTCGCCGCCTCGCTTGACAAGCTCTCTGTTTTAAGGGAGATTGAACAACTCCTTCGACGAGGAAAAAAGAAGGAGCCTCAATCGCACGCTAGGCTTAGCCCAGGACTTTTACTTTGGAGTCAGAGACAGCGAGACTGGTGTCGGGGACCCGGTGAGAGAAGAAAGCTGTGCAGCGAAGAAGTGTAAGTGAAAAAGTTTATTCCCTGACCCCACCGCTTTTTACCTTCTTTTATGTTACCTCATTTTTCCTGGGCTAAGAGCTTTGCTGGCAGTATGGGAACTACGTTGTCCCGCCAGCAAAAGGGGATTTATTCCCTTGTTAAGGGAACCCTAGTTGTTGGGGAAAAGGATTTTAATAAGCCTTTGTTAAAAGAATTTATTAAGTGGGTTTTTGTACATTTTCCTTCTGTTTCCTTATATTCTGTTCGACAATTAAGTTTTTGGGATCAAGTTGGGGAGATTGTTACTGAGAAAGTTCGGGCAGGAGATTTGAGGGCGACTCGTTATTATTCTATGTTAATTTTAATTTGCGATTCATTATGGGAGTTAGAGAAGGGGAAAGTTTCAGTTGGGTCCCCAGTTTCTCCTAGCCCACCTTCCCCGGCACCCTGTTCTCCTCGACCCTCTTCCCCTCAGCGTCGAGAGCTGCAGCGGGTATCCTTCTCCCCCAACCCTCCGTGGTCCCCGTTGCCCCCCAACCGATGTAGAGAGGGCCCCTCTGTGTCGGACCTTCCCCTCACCCTTCTCCCCATGCCCACCTACCCAGTTGCGCCCGTTGCGCTCCCCCCACATTCCAAAGTTAAACAAGATGGCCGCGGCAGCCTGCAAAATGGCGCTGACCACACGACCAAGACCCCCTACCCCCCGCCTTCGTGGCAGGGACAATTGCATCAGTCACCAACACCGGGACCCTTCCCCTGACAGTCCTAGGGACTCCTCCCCAGAACCCTCCCATGAGGTCCTTCGCCCCCTGGGACGGCCCTCCATCTTCGCTGCATCAAAGGGTGGTGTCGCATCGGGCCCCTCCCCTACCTTCAGGACATCCCACCAGACCCGTGCGGCACAGGTCCCTTCACGTGCCGCCCCCTCCAGGCCTGGTTCCCGCGCCCCCCCTTCCGGTTATGAACACCTAGAACCCAGAAGGGAGGAGGCCAAGGCCTACCGAGGTTCTAGGCCCCAACACCTAGAACCTGGAGGCCCACAGGCTGAGGCCTGCGCTGATGCCTGGGGCCAAGCCCAGGCCTACCCGGGTTTGGACCATCTAGAACCCGGGGGCCTGGAGGCTGCGGCCCGGGCTGCAGGGGGGAATCGGGGCCTTGTGGCCCTGCTGGTTCACCTTGGCCAGCGAGGCAACAACCCCAGGTGGGAGCCTTTCTCCTTCTCACAACTTCGTGACCTCTGTAAGATTGTGGGCGACCATGGGCTGGAATCCCCTTACTGTCAGATGATGCTAAAGGCAACCTTCTGATCCAACTTGCTGGTCCCGGAGGACCTCAAAGTGATAATGGAAGGTATCCTAGTTGATGAAAATTACTGGCTTTGAAGCTGTGCCTGGAAGCGGTTGCTAGGTGATCTGTTGGAAGACTATGAAAGGGACCCAGAACTAGATCACCTGACCCTAGATCACCTAGAGCAGGAGAGGGTGATTTTAAAAAGGGGGGAGGTCCAAGCTGCGCAGTTACCTACAGCTGTCATCAGGAAAGTGCAGCAGACAGCATTAAGGGCTTTGATGACATTGCCCTCGGCTGAAGTGCCCTCGGATGGTTATGCCTCCATTAAGCAGGGACCCTCGGAGAGTTTCGTACACTTTGTAGGGAGAATTAGAGTTGCCCTAGTGAAACAAGAGGAAGATCCAGCAAGCCAGAGAAAGATCTTAAGGTCCATGGCTTTTTCTAATGCTAACTCTGCCTGCAAAGCCGTTTTAAAGACTCTCCCCCGGATGCCCAGGCCCACTATCGAGACAATGGTGGAAGCCTGTGCGGAAATCACACCTGATTCACCCCCTCCCTCCAGCCGCACAACACAGCCAAAAAGACATGCTGCAGCAGCTGAAACTGCTGTGTCACAAATTGATTATACCAGGAACACAAAATGTTTTAACTGTGGAGAGGTGGGACACATAGCACGGAATTGTCCAAAGCCCTGGAAGTTTAATCCATCTTGTGTTAAGTCTCCCACGGGTCCTGGAGCAGCACTCTGCCCGTGCTGCTGAAACCATCAGGGAAACGGGCAGGGGAGCGCGGAGCAGCACCACGCAATGTCAAAAAATCAAATGCTGACACCATCCCGACCACCTGCACCGCTCCGGTGAGACCACATGCAACATCATTGGTGGGAGAGGGGAGCCTTCCGGAGGCACAGGACAGCAGAAAAAGGTTCCACCTGGTGAGTGCTAACCCTCAACACATTAAAACAACAGACTTCCAGCTATACACAGTGTTCCTGTGTGGGGACATCTATAGATTTTAATAGTGGGAGACTCTACAAGAGGCCCTCCAGGACTTTTTGTGCTCCCACAAATAATTGCGGTAGTGCCAGGGCAGACTTTTAAGATCACGGCAGCTTGCCACTTGGCCCCTTGGTTCGTCCCAAGAGGGCAGTGGCTGGCACACGCAATTGTTCTTCCAGAGGACTTGCCTAGGACAAGAAAAATCCCTGCGTCCATGTATACTGAAATTTTAGGCACGTACAAGCCCACCCTGTCCTGCCGTCTGAAAAATGGGAAAGCCGCGGTGCATCTCCGGAGAATGATGGACACGGGCTCTGATGTAACCATCATTTCGGAGTCCAAGTGGCCACAACAGTGGGGGCTTCGACCCTCCACTGAAAAGATCAATGGGTTAGGGGGAGCAATCATGCCCCAGAGGTCTGCCCATAACATCATGGTAGAGGGACCAGATGGCCACACTGCCACCGTGAAACCTTATGTGGTGGCCTCTGGTTTCACCCTGTGGGGCCGGGACCTCCTTTCTCAATGGGGGACGAGACTGGAAATCCCGGAAACACCAGGGGATTTCTAGCTGGGGCCGCTGCAGGGTGCACCACCCATGCCTCAGTACCACCGCTCACTTGGAGAACTGACAAGCCGGTGTGGGTGGAGCAGTGGCCCCTTTCTAAAGAGAAACTGAGTGCCCTCAGGTCCCTCGTGGAGGAGCAACTATCCAAGGGCAACACTGTGCCATCCAACAGCCCTTGGAATTCACCCATCTTCGTCTGCGTCTGGCAGAGGTGGGTGGAGGCTCCTCCACAACCTCAGAAAAATAAATGAGGCCATTGTAGAAATGGGTCCCCCTTCAGCTGGGACTGCCATCACCAGCTATGCTCCCCTGAATGTGGCCACTCGTGGTAACTGACATTAAGGACGGTTTCTTCTCGATACCGCTCCACCTGGATGATGCACCACGTTTTGCCTTCTCCATACTATCCCTCAACCAAGAAGCACCTCAAGAGAGGTACCATTGGCGAGTCTTGCCACAAGGCATGAGGAATTCCCCAGTCCTGTGCCAATGGTTTGTGGCAAAGGTGTTGTCACTGGTAAGAAAAGCTTTCCCGAAAGCAACCATCTTTCACTACATGGATGATGTCCTAGTGTGTGCTTCCTCAGAAGACCTTTTAGAGCAGACATTGACAGCCACAGTTTCAGCCATCCAGCGGGCCAGGATGACCATACACCCAGACAAGGTCCAGCGCACCTTGCCGTGGAGGTACCTTGGTATCTGCATCGGAGAGCGAACCGTCGCACCCCAGCAGCTCAACATTGTGGACAAGCCCAAGACACTGCGAGAACTACACCAGCTGTGCGGAAGCATCAATTGGGTTCATCCTCTGCTGGAGCTGATGACGGCGGACCTTGCCCCCTTGTTCGACCTTCTGAAGGGCGGCGAGGGACTCGACTCTCCAAGGCAACTCACCACCAATGCCAAGGCTTCCATTGGTAAGGTGCAAAAAGCCCTTGTCTCCCGGCACGCACACAGGGTGGCCCCGGACCTGCCCTTCCAGTTAGTCATCTTGGGGCAGGTCCCTCAATACCATGCACTGATCTTTCAGTGGGACGGGAGGTCGAAGGATCCCCTCTTAATAATAGAGTGGGTTTTCCTCCCTCATACGCCGTCCAAGACAATTACAACTCCACAGGAACTGGTGGCCTCGCTAATATCGAGAGTGAGGACCAGGCTCCGCACCCCTGTGGGGTGCGATTTCGCATGCATTAGAGTACCTTGGATAGAAGATGATTTGGACAAGTTAGTCCAAACAAGTGAGAGCCTCCAGTTCGCCTTGGACAGTTTCCCAGGAAAAATTACGGGAAAAAAGTTAAAACATCATCTGTTTAATACAAATTTCAATCTGGCCCCCAAATTCATGCAATCAAAGAAACCCTTAGGTGCTCTGACTGTTTTTACTGACGGCTCAGGGTCCTCTCACAAGTCAGTTTTGACTTGGAAGGACCCACGGACCCAGAAGTGGGCATCTGAGGTCCATGTGGAGGAGGGATCCCCACAAATTGCTGAATTAGTGTGGTGGCTGTTGAAGCTAAGAATAACACCCCCGAAAAAGTCCTTGGTGAAACAGACCCAAGGAGCAGCAAGATCCCCCCTAGGGCAGGGCAAAGTGTGGTAGATGCTGAGTTGGGGTGTGTTCTTAGTAAGCCAGCCGCTCTCTCCCCATTGGTTTGTGCTTATGTTCAATTGTCTATCACACTCAGTTTCTAGAATGTTCGTTTCTACTCGGTAGATGGTTGGTTTTCCCCCTTGTCTTTCTCTCAGCCCCCTCCCCGAAATACCCTCTGTTGGTCCCCTTCCCCTTGTCCCTTCTCGGTGCCCCGATCTTATTGGTTGTTATGAACAGAATAAAGTCTGATGCGCGGCTGGGCTCAGGGCTCTCAGCTACTGAGTTACTCCGCTCTCAGAGCTCACGGAGTACCGATCCCCCGATACTTTGTTTCAGTGTCATAATTTCCGTCTCAGGAGCCCGTCTCTTTGCTACAGTTTCGGCAGCCGCGGTAGCCTTTGCCTGCCTACTTCGGAAAGCAGAAAGCAGCAACCCCCGGCTTGGGGTCCCAGGATCCTGGCGAGCGTGAACCTGACCCCAGGGACACCCCCTCGCCGCCTCTCGGGGTGCTGACTAACCCTGGCAGTCAGCTCTCGGAACACCCGAGGGACGCGGCAAATTAGCAGCCGTCGTCAGAGTTTTCGAGAGGTTCCAGGAACCTCTCAATTTGGTCACCGATTCGGCCTATGTTGCTGGGGTAACTGTCAGGGCTGAACACAGTTTATTGAAGGAGGTCTCAAACCAAAATTTGTTCGGGCTGCTCTTGAGGCTAGTGCACCTGTTATCCCACCGAGAGCACCCTTACCATGTAATGCATGTGAGATCGCATCAGGACCTCCCTGGCTACATCAGTGAAGGGAACCGCAGGGCAGATGCCTTGGCAATGCTGCACAAATTCAATCCGCAAATGTGCCTGACACTTTTGCCCAGGCCAAACTTAGCCACCAGTTTTACCACCAAAATGCCCCTGCCCTCCGGAGGATTTTCCATCTTCCTCTGGAGCAGGCTCAGGCCATTGTGGTGACATGTCCGAACTGCCAAAGTCACCAAATTCCATCCATGAATCCAGGGGTCAATCCCAGAGGGTTGGCCGCCTGTGAGATTTGGCAGATGGACGTAACTCACACACCGGAATTTGGCTGTCTACAATATGTACACGTATCTGTGGACACCTTCTCCCATGTCATCTTTGCTTCAGCTCATGCAAGAGAAAAAGCAAGTGATGTAAGAAAACACTTACTAATGGCCTTCTCTGTGATAGGTACCCCAAGGAAGATAAAAACCGATAATGGCCCAGCGTATACCTCTTCCCACCTGCAGAAATTCTTCCAGGAGTGGGGGATCGAGCACACCACCGGGATTCCTCACTCCCCGACAGGTCAGGCCATCATGGAGAGGGCTCACTATACCCTCAAAAGAGTCCTCTGCCACCAGCCGGAAGGTACAGAGAGAAGATCGCCCGTTGAGCGACTCTGCAAGGCGCTCTTCACAATCAATTTTTTGAACTGTTCAGCAGAAGAGCCCGTCCCCCCTGTATACTGGCATTTTACTAATTCGGCCAATTCCAAATTAAAAGAACACCCGACGGTGCTGGTGAGGGACCCAGAGACTCATGAGGTCGAAGGGCCCCTCCCACTGATTGTCTGGGGAAGAGGTTACGCCTGTGTTTCCACCCCTAAAGGGCCAAGGTGGATCCCAGCTAAATGGGTGAGACCATATCGAGGTCCTTCCAGAGAGGCCAAAAGTTGTGTTGCAGGAAACCAAAGAGACCATGGAGAAGAGGACAAGACAGTTCAAGATAAAGAGGCCTGGAAAAGGCGAAGAAAGAAGACACTTCGCCAAGACGTACCCTGACTGGACAACCCGCTGGTCACCCTTTTGGAAGAATCTGCCGGACAGGCAGGGAGAACCAGCGGAAAGAACTACCGATGAAGATTCCCTGTATCCCCTACCCTTTTTACCCTTCAGACTTACCTCATGAGTTTTCCTACCCCTGTCCCTAACCCCCACGTACCCTACTGTTAATTTTGTTGATCATTTTCATCGTTCTGTGTTCTTTAAGTTGTTTCAAAAGTTTTGTTGTTTCTTTAGCAACTTGCCCATTCTCTTTAAGTAACAAGAGCGGGGGAGATGTGGCGGTGGTGCAAGTGTGCCGGGGGACGTTTCCATTGAAGAAGCCCTGGGGGACCGATGAGAATTCCCCCTGAGGCAGAGCAAGGACTTGGTTTGGCCCAAAGAAGGATGGGCCTAGGAAGGGTGGATGCCCCCCAAGAGGACTGGACAAGCCACTTGCCCATCAATTGTCAATCTTCCCCAGTTCTAGAAAGTTCTGAGTTGTTCGGTCATTGATTGTTTGCTTAAGTTGTTTGTCACCCCCTCTCCTCCCCTTTATTATCCTGGTTGGTTCCTTGCCCCTTGTCCCTCCCTCATTCCTTCCCTGAGCTCTCCTGTGATTGGATCACTGTGTGCAATAAAATGCTGGTGCACAGAGAGTTTGGGGTTTTCCGACCTCGGTGCCCAGAGTGCTGCTAGACCTTGTGCTACAGTGTCTCTTTTATCCCAGTCGGAAGAACTCCCCTCTAGCTACTAGCGTGATACATTGTTCGCCTCTCTGAGAGCTGCAGCCCTAGTGCAAGGGACAGGAACTCCCGGCGGCAGGGAAGTCGGCTGGCCACCGAGGACCTTCCGTTGCACCCGCCTAAGGGACTACACCCTCCTGCCCACTGGCTGGAAGGCGGACGGCGACACTTGCCCATGAGGTCAATACAAAAAATAGGGCTCTCAGCTCAAGGAGAAGAAAACATGCATTATGTGTTTAATCTCAAATTCTACGGAAGCTAAATTCAGATGATTACCTCTAAGCACATTTTCCCAAGCTTCTTTGCAGACAGTGGGGAAAAAAACAGCACACTTTCAGAGAGCAATTTATCATGGGTGAGTGTAATTTTAAGTCCTTTAGTTGTAAAAGCAACCTGTGTTGGATATACAGATTTGACAAATGTTTGATTACTGGAGTACCTTGAATGTATAAACTCCAGAAAAGTACAAAAGTGTTAAACAGGAAAACTTTCTGCTGCATTTCCAGAACTGCCTAAATCATTACTGGCAAGAGAAGGGACCCTAAATGCCTAGCTTTTGTACTGTGCGGCAGGACCCTTGAAATTCGAACTAGACAGCACTTTGCAAACTTGTTCGCCTATTGTGAGTTTCAGGTATTTGAAAAGTTCCATACAGTACTGTAGTTTTTCAATGTGATGGGCATCTAAAGAATAATAATACCATCACAGGGGTACACTTGAAGAAAAAGTCTTATTAGTAGGCATTGCTGCTTTGATGAAATAGAATAACACTGAATAACAAGATGTTTCTCTTTTAAAGAACTGGTAAACCTGTAAATTTTAGAGAATATTTGATGAAAGTTGATCTCCAAATCATGAATAACATCATCTGCTTGTTTTGAGTTCTGCCTTCTCAATTTCAGTTCTGGCTTTTCTATACACCGTGAGTGTGCCAGGTGTAGTGCGTTGGGGAACCACGAGGATAACTTTAATATTAAAAATATTTATTCAGGTAGGAGATTTAAACTTCACAGTACTGTGAAGTACCAGGAAGAGAGAAAGTATGAAAGTGTGATTTGGTAATATAATAAATATATTTTTATAATGATCTGATCTAAACTAACAATTGCAATTGGTCAACTATCTTTTATTTGCTTTCCTTTTCCATATTTTTTGAAATCTGTGCCCTTGATTATGACCATTCCCTCCATTTAAGAGTTACGTTATGATTTAGCAAATCAGTCCAATCATTCTATACATATACTAGAGTTTTCCACACAGCAGGAAAAATTAAGGAAAAGGTAATTAGAAGTGTTTATCAAAGTGCAGAAGATTTTGGTACCTGTTGTATAGCCCTGTTCATGTACTTAACCACAATTGTTATCCAGCACTTAGGACAGAAAAAAAAAGTGGACTTCTTGTGCAATTTACTGTTATTTGAGCTGCAGCACAACTGTTACTTTCTGATTAATGTAACTGTTGAAGCAGGGAACATATAGATGATTATGAGCTTCATGCATTACATAATTATCAGGCTTTTCAGCATGAATAAAATCTTAAAATGATTTATGAATAAAACTATCTCAACAGGAATAGCACAAGTTTAGACCATGTGTTGAGCCTGCTACTCCGTAAGGATTCTGTCATTGGTTTTGAGAGGTGTTAATGGAAGGTGCAAACTCACCATCCATTTCTAGGAGACTCTTCTTGATCTCACTGGTCTGCCAGGCCTGAGCTCAATGACACGGGTTTCATATGTAATAACTAACTGCCCTTTCAGTTCAGTTCAATGAGGGACCCCTTAAGGTGATTTGGATTTTTTGCTTTATGTATTAACCTCCATAACTTCAGGCTGGGCTCAGTAAAGGGATTTAGATGATAAAGTAGCTCTTAAACAGAAATGAGAAAAATAAACTACTATATTAAAAAAGAATTCAATCTCAGCTGCTTTCCAAAGGTACCCTTGCCTAAAGTGCAGTGGTGGTTTGCTTTTTGAGTTTGGTAGGTTGGGTTTTTTTTTTTTGCATTAGTTCCACAGGCTTCTGAAATCTGCCCTCAACCTTAATTGTGATGGACAGGTCAGTGCCAATCACTGCAGTTATTCAGGATTTGTGAGTTCATCTACCTTTATGACCCAAAAGGTTCAATTCAGTCAGTTTTCTTGGATCAGATTGCTGCCATTACCTTCCTTCTCAAAGTCAACTGAAGAGCTGCCAGCTCAATTTTAAAGGTAACTTAGGAATTAAAGCACAAATCAGTAAACAAAGGTCTTGAATTTAAGTACCGCCTCAGCCTGGAGTGATCAAACCCCATAATATTGACCTCCATGTGATGCCTTTTTCCTGGTCTTAGGAAATAAAAGCTCAGACACGGTTAGAGGGTTGGGGGTCATTTACCTTGGTATTTTAATAGGATCCCATTCCATGCATTGCTTCACCCAGGTGACAGTGTCGCAATCTCCTCCCACCTCCAATCGAGTACACAATTAAAGACCTTACACATTAGCATATCTAACAAGAGGGCCCCATAAGGGGCTGGGGTGGGCTAACTTCTAGTTTACAGGATCTGTCCTGCTAGGGAACCTTGAGTGCTTACGACAATAGAGTGTTTGGTCTTCCAACTCTGCAGTTTCTGGGGTTTTTGGTCTCTTGGCCTACTGGACAGCAAGAAACCAGGCTAAAGTATCACACCCACAGCATCACAAGTATGCATGCTAATACTTGTGGATATGGGTAACTGTGTAAAAGGCATTTAAGAGAAAAAGCAAAAATTCCTTCAGGCATCACATGCGTGTGTTGTTCTCTCACTACTTCAGGATAGTTTGTTACTCAGCTCTTCTGTGAAATCTGTCCACATTGAAAGACGAATCAAAGTACAGGTTCAGGAAGATCTGGAGGAGTGAGGGTGGGAGTAGGGCACAGGCTGGATCACAGAGGATCAAAGATGGCTTGTATGCATTTATTTCAGAGTGCCCTTGAACAGAACATGTACCATGGTATGCTCTAGGATAATCCTGCTTCCTTAGTTCTCCTGCTTCCCTTGGTACCCCAGTGAGCCCTGAGGTGCCCTGTGCATCTTGAACAAGTTATAGGAGAAGGGATGGAGACTACAAAGAGCATTAGAGCAATAATATCGAAAAAGAGCATCAAACACATTGATGTCACAAATTAACTGGCCTGACAGATGGAGCACTGAACGTGATACAGCCTGACTTTTAGCAAAGTTTGCAACACACCTCCAAGTGACATTTTGATAAACAAAGTGGACATACATGTTTTACATAAAAACATTGCTAGGTGAACACATGTTGTGGTGGAAAATTGCTTCTGGAGGAAGTGTCACTGGTTTACTGCTCACCACAAAGATATTTCAGGATAAATCTTGCAGAAGTCTGTTCTAGATCTGTATTTATTATATGCTTTCATTAATGGATCACTTGAGAAAGTAAGGAATATAATGCATTCTGCAGAAAAGTCAGGCTTTGAATAGCTGTTTTGTGGAAATGGATGAGAATTCAAAACCATCTTAATAAACTGAATGGATGATTTCACAGAAACAAGACAAGATTCAAGACAAAGAGATGAAATATGAATTAAGAGAAGCTCAATTAGAAAAACGAGACAGACTGACTAAGCAACAAAACTGCAAAAATGGATCTGGATGTTGCAGACACAAAAAAATGATATTTTTTCAAAACTGAAAGGGAACATTTTAGTATGTCTTAGCAAGGGTAGCATATTCAAGATATATATGGTTCTAGACTGATGAAGATTTTGCAAGTCTCTTTTTGGGGGGGAAGTACACATCTGGAGAAAGATGTAACTTGGAAAGAACATAGAAGGTAACAAATATGATAAGAAATTTCAAGATGAGTTGAAAGAATTGGTTTGTTTGTCCTTAAAAAAGAAGACTAAAGAGAAATGTTGACCTACCATATGAAAGAGATACTGGAAGAGAACTACATACATTTCTGAGAAAAATTAGTTAGGCTAAATATTGATAGAAATTTTAAAGTATGGAACCAAATATTAAAAAAAAATATGGGATGTCATTCACTGGAAGTGAACTAAACCAAATCAGGTAAGAGATTTATTGTGGCTAGTGGACATGCACACACGTGCCCCAGAGCAGAGGTCAAGATTACATCTATACATACATCATTATACAGTTAGATGCTAAATAAATTTTTGTTCATAAGATGACTTGAAATTGTAATTTAAATAGCTTAATATAGTCTTACATACTGAAAGTCTACAACTTTCTACAGGAAAAAGATTGCTTTGGTGAAGAGCCAATTATATCCTTATCACTAGAATGCAAGTACAGGGAAAAGGATGAGCTGTATTAACTGCATTGAGTATTTAGCTTTGCAGAAATGTAGGCAGAAAAAATTTAGGCCTCAGCTTTGTTCAGCATAAACACTTTACTGATACGTTGTTTATGGAGCTGAGTTTTAAGCAAAAGAGGGTCTGTTCAATTGGTGAATACACATAAAATACAGCAATAGCTTCGGTTGGAGCTTTTGGACTGGATACTAGCATTATTTTGGAATCAGCTCTTTTGGTTAACAGCCTGTGACATTAAATTGCAATAAGAAAACTACCATGGTGAAGATGCTGTAAAGCTGATCAATATTTAAGTGAATGTTTTGTCTAGCCAGTAAGGAAAGAGATTCATCAAAACATTAACAAATATTATTTGAAAATATTGCAAAATTGAAGTATAAATTAAAAAACCCAGAGGTTTACGAAGCATATTAGAAGCACTTCAGAACATGGTATTTTTTGAGGCGAGGACGTCTTCTTAATTAGGCCAAATAAAGAAGCTTTGAGCATGGAACCAGACAATAAGCTTCTGACAGACTTTGCTTTGTGAAAGTACTTTACTTCAATATTATCTATAGATTAACATAGTGCATTTATCAGATTCTGCTGAAGTAAACCTCCAGCTTCCTGCAATCATTTCAGAGTGACTGAACAGAGTCAAACTCAGCACATGCCCGGTATGATGAACAGACTTCACTTTATCTAACCTAACAATCAACTCAGGCATTTCAGGGAAACATCACATGCTTCTGTTTATGGCCCTTGCTGCAGAGAAAGACTACATCCATTTATGTAGTTTTAAACAAATCAACATCAAAGTGCTTTATTGATTTATAAATGACACACAAATAACTGACACCAAGTGAACTTCAGGCCCAGGATCACTATCAGTAACACAACAGATAGACTGAAATTATGGATCCAAAATGTTAATAAACATGCACAATTATGTGAATATGCTTTTGTAACTAACGCTGAATGGTTCTACTACATATGCATGTACATCCACACATCCATACGCATAATAGGGGTCATCGCAGGCATTCTGCTCTCCCTATCCCCTCCTGGCATGCCATGTGGGAAGATGCAGGTGCCATTTTTCACCCCACAGTCCCTCTCTGTGCTTATCATAGGTAGAAAGCCTCACCAAGAACTGATCTGGTAGCAATATAGTATATGCACTACCAGGACAAGTTCCTTAGCCAGGCAGTAAGGTTTAAAGAGCAATAAGCCTTTCTGAGTCAGTCCAGCTAGGGCTGGATAAAATCTAATAAATTTTCTAGGCTGTTTCTCTGCTAGCATTGAAACACTCCCCAAGGTACACTGCTGTATTTTCCAGACTTAGTCCAGTATACTTTTATGTGCATCAGGTGGTGTACCTTCTTGCCCGTATTTTGTTTATTTTTTTATGTCTGGTTTGTATTCCGGTACCAATACGAAATGAAGACAATATCTCTTTTCTGAAAGTTCCTGGTAAAGCCTACTATTCTCAGGTGTCCCTTTGGCATGAATATGAAACACAGTCCAATAGTGAAATGAATGCCATGAGTAACATTTTACCTAACGTGTAACCTTGGCGTAAGATGAAGGAAGTGCCTGCTGGCAGTAGGCTCTGAGTACAGGGGCAGCATCTGACTGAACCTGGAGATAACACCTCTAGCAGTTATGTATTTCGCAATGTGATCCATGCAAAACCAATTCTAGTACCAACATTAAGAATGACCTACCTGAAAAACCTGAGGGACAAATACAGAAATAAAATAGCAGCTGACAAGTAGAAATAAAAACATTGAAGAAATTATGTTCCTGATTGCATGTGCTGCTCTTCTAACTGGATGTAAAGTGCAGATAGCTACCCAGGCAGAACATTTCTGTGTATTCATACCCTACTCCAGGCACTGTTTTACATGCAGTAAAACACACAAACGTTGGCTTTTTGCTCCTCATTGGCAGCTGCTGCATGACGAAATGCTCCAAACTTGCACTAGTATAACTTCAAATCAGAACGTACTGCAACTGAAGTTACTAGAAAATCAGCTTTGAATTTCAAAGGCAGCAGGGCAAGTTTGGAAGAATTGAAAGACTTAAGTGTACTCAATTTTGGCAAAGTATCTGCTAATCTCTGATGAGACTTGATTCCGTTTGAGCTTTTTGATCTATTACTGAAGACGAACCATTACAAATGAAGAGTCCTGCAAATAAACTACTTATTTTTCTTGTTTCTATTTTTTTTTATCTGAAAAGTGAATGCTTATCCTATTATGTTTTTTAAATTCATGAGTAGGGATTTCAGTTTCCTTTTCTATTAAAAAATCAGCAGGGTGTCACTGCAAGTTCTGAGTTGATTCAGACATAAATGCTGGGTTTTTTTTCTATGCAATGAATATTCTCTGAGTATTTGCCTCAGGATTATATTACTAAACAGTGAAATTAAATGAAAAGCCAATGTAATTCTTTGTTTCTCTTTTACTTTTTTTTTTTTTTTTCTTTTCTCTAAGGAAAAAGGCTTAAAGAATTCAAGCAGTTTTGTTTTCAAAATAGACATAATCCATTTCTTTAAAAAACAAAACAAAACAAAACTGAGTAAAATCCAAATTAATTTGATTCTCAAATCCTTCCCTCTTCCCCCAGCCCCAAAGTCCCTCATCAAACCCCAGAGGAAGGCAAAAAGGGTATAGGCAGAACTACAACACAATTTTTCTTAGTCTTTATCAATTGACAAAACCAAAGTCTAGTAAGACTGGAAGTGGAACTGTTCCTTTAGGCACAGAATCACAGAATCAATCACAGAATCACAGAATCACAGAATCACAGAATCACAGAATGCGTAAGGTTGCAATAGTGGGTTGTCATCTGTTCCAGTCTCTCTGCTCAGGCAGAGTCACCCTATAGCACATGGCACAGGATTGCATCTAGATGGTTTGGTTCTTTAATATCTCCAATGAGGGAGACTCCACACCCTCTCTGGGCAACCTGTTCCCATAAAGAAGTTCTTCCTCTTCTTCAGATGGAATTCTTTGTGCATCAGTTTCTGCCCACTGTCCTATTTCTGCCTCTTGTCCTATTGCTTAGTATCACTAAAAACCTGGCTCCATCCTTTCAGACGTGATTTGACAGAATCACAGAATAATTTAGGTTTGAAAAAACCTCTGAGATCACTGAGTCACACCTCTGAACCTTCACCACCTTGTCAATGAGACCATAGCACTAAGTGCCATGTCCAATCATTTCCTGAACACTTCCAGGGATGGTGACTCCATCACCACCTGGGCAGTTGATTCCAATGTTTAACCACTCTTCCAGTGAAAAAATCCTTCCTGATGTCAAACCCAACCTTCTCCTGTTGCAGCTTAAGGCCATTTCCTTTTGTCCTCTCACCAGTTGCCTGAGAGAAGAGGCTGACCCCCAGCTGGGTACAGCCTCCTTTCAGGCAGTTGTAGAGAGCAATAAGGTCTCCCCTGAGCCTCCTCCAGGCTAAACAACTCCAGCTCCCTCAGCCACTCCTCATAGGACTTACCCTCTGGACCTTTCACAAGCTCCATGTCCTTCTCAGGACACACTCCAGCACCTCATTGTCTTTCTTGTCATGAGTGGCAAAGAACTGGACACAATGCTCCAGGTCCAGCCTCACCAATGTCAAGTACAGAGGGGCAATCACTTCCACTGTTTCGCAGACCACATTATTTCTGATCCAAGCCAGGAAGCCATTGGCCTTCTTGGCCACCTGGACATACACTGGCTCATGTTCATCTGCTGTCAACCAGCATTCCTGGTGCTTTTCCACTGGGCAGATTTCCAGCTACTCTGTTCCCACCCTTTACTGCTGCAGGGCGTTGTTGGGACCCAAGTGCAGGATCTGGCATTCGGCCTTGTTGAACTTCATCCTGCTGGCCTCGGCCCGTGCATCCAGCCAGTCCAGATCCCTCTACAGAGCCTTCCTATCCCCCAGCAGATCAACTCTTGTGGCGGTGGTGCAGGTGTCCCGGGCGACTTTTCCACTAAAGAAGCCTTGGGGGGATGATGAAGATTTCCCCTGAGGCGGGGCAGAGACTTGGTTCGGACCAAGGAGGGACAGGCCTGAGATGAGTGAACACCCCCTGGGAGGACTGGCCGAGCCACCTGCCCATCAGTTAGCAGCCACCCCCACCCAGGTTCTGGAAAGTTCGTTGTTACTCGGTTGATGATTGTTCAGTTATGTTGTCTGTCACCCCCTCTTCCCCCCCTTGTTATCCTGGTTGGTTCCTTACCCCTTGTCCCTCCCTCGTTCCTCCCCCGAGCCCCTCTGTGATTGGTTTGCCATATACAATAAAAGGCTGGGTCACAGAGAGCTCGGGGTCTTCCGACCTTGGTGCCCCACTGTAGCTTGCTGGCTACAGTGTCTCTATTCTCTATTACCCGGTCGGGAGATCCCCCTTTCAGCTATCCGTGTGCAACATTGTTTGCCTCTCCGGGAGCTGCAAACATTGAGCAAGGGAAAGAAAATCCCGGTGACTTCGAGCCCGGCTGGCCACCAGGAACCCTCCGTCGCACCCACCTTTGAGCTGCACCCTCCTGACCTCTGGACGGAAGGCGGACGGCGACAAACTCTCTCACCCAACTTGTCATTTGCAAACTGACTGAGGGTGCACTCGAACCCCTCAACCAGATCATCAATAAAGATAGTAAACAGGACTGGTCCCCCACTAATGACACTGTCACTTCAGATACTTAGATAGATTGATAAGGCTCCCTCTCAGTCATCCCGTCTCAAGGTTGAACAGGCCCATGTCTCTCAGCCTTTCCTTGTAAAAATAAATGCTCCAGTCCCTTAATCATCTTTGGCACCTTCTACTGGACCCACTCCAGTAGCTTCTTGTCTCTATTGTACTGAGAACCCCAGAACTGGACACAGAACTCCAGATGTGGCCTTACCAGGGCTGAGTAGAGGAGCAAGATCATCTCTCTCAACCTGTGGCAGTGATATTCCTAATGCACCCTAGGGCCCCTTCTTGGTGTGGCCTTCTTGGCCACAAGGACACACTGTTGGCTCCTCGACAGGTTGTTGTCCACCAGGACCTGCAGCTCCTTCTCAGCAGAGCTGCTTTCCAGCAGGTCAGTCCCCAGCCTGTACTGGGGTGTGGGGTTATTCCTTCCCAGGTGCAGGACCCTGCATTTGCCATTGTTGTTCTTCTCTGCCCATCTCTCCAATGTGGCGAGGTCCTTCTGAAGGGCTGCACATCACTCTGGGGAATTGGCCACTCCTCCCAGCTTTGCGTCCTCAGCAAACTGGCTGTAGAGGCATCTGCCCCATCATCCAAACCACTGATGAATAAGTTAAATACTGGGCCCAGTACTGAACCTTGGGGGACACCAATAGTGTCTCAGACTAGACTCTGTGTTACTGATTATGACCCTCTGGGATCTTATTTCTTGAATATTTTATACTTGTTCAGCATGTGTAATTTAAGGCAACATGGGCGGAATGAATCAAGTCTGTAAACGAGGGATTCAAAAAAGGGATTGAAAGGAACGATTTTCTGCCTTATGCAAAATCCCCAGCAGCTTAGAAATTCAGTAGTAAGACTCAGCTTTTCAACACCAAACTTTCTACACTGATTTGTATTGTATTTGGAGAACTAAAATGGGAGTAAAGTTAAGTTCAATAAATAGGAACTAAATTTAGCATGAAATGTTCTGCAACAGGAATACTGATACTGAATATAATTTTAAATATCCAAAGTTGGAAACCAAAATTACAGAATAAATATAAATAATACTGTAGTATGAAAACAAAGAAAATCTGTTTACATGAATAAAACAGTCCTTACTTATTATGACTTATTTTGTAAAGATTGTATGATTGATACCAGTACACTTCTTTCTTTCTCTGTTCTGAAAACCAGTGTGGTTCTGCAGCTGCACAGGGTCAGACCACAAGTTTGTCTAGTCCAATAGCTAGTCTGTAGCAGTAGCAACCAGAAAAATCTTACAGAAAGATTAAGGGAAAATGGAAAATATTATAAAGTAATTTTCCTTTTATATCCTATCAGTTTCTGACAATCATGAGGATTAAGAACTTCTGAGCTGCAGGTTAGGCACAAGACTCATTTTTAATAGCTACTGACGGACTTTCCCCCATATACCAAACTAAGCCCTTTTTCAATTCAACAAAGCATTTTGTGACATTCTTTTGTCTGAATTGAGCCTGTTATCAAATAATTTCACTGGTTATGACCAATTTTCTGTGGCATAGAAAGTATTGAATAATCATACCCCATTCTTCTCTCTTACCCACACATGAGACAGTGATGTCCTGTCTCAGTTGTCTCTTATCCAATAAGAACACCTGATCTATTCAGTCTTTCCTATATGGAAATGCATTTTGAGTCACTGTTCTTGGTCATTGCCTAGTTTCTCTCTATACCTTCTAAGATGGGAGGGTAATAGTTTTCAAGGTGTAGAATTAGTCCTTCCTAGGAAAGATGGTTTACATGTTTACAAATGAGATGTTTAGTCACATCTTGTCATCTGAGCTCCTCTTTAATTTGTGGAGATGTATTAGCATCTCTAGAATTGTATCACTTGGACATTTTTAAATAAAGTGACTCATTGCCTTTATTTTGCACTTTTTTTTTCCCTTAATGTGGCAAAAGTTGAGCAAACTAATTTACATCCTAGAGCGCATGTACAATATATTTATGCAACTGACATGATGAATGAATTCTGGTCTGGTTTCAGTGGTTTTATTAATACTATCTACATTTACCTTGTCTTTTGACAGCTACCAAGTGTTGAGTGATTTCCAGCAGAATAAGTACCAAAGGTGTGCTAATTTCTGTAATTTCTTCTTGTTGAGATTTTGTTTGGTTCACCTGAAAACAGAACAACAAATGAGTGCTGTAGTGGTTTTCAGTTCACCTATTCAAGGTTCTGGCCAAATGCCAGCATACTTACCAAAATTTACCTGATGTTTGCTGTGAGGTAAGGATTAGCAGTAGGCAAAGCAGGCTCAAACTTTATTATAAAATATAAAGAAAGTTTATTAATATACCCAAGACAAAGAGGAAAAGAAAAAAAACCCAAGAAAAATCAGAACAAACTCCTCAGACCACCCCTCATTCCTCCACCTCTCCATTTCTTTCCCCCTGACAACACACAAAAGACAACACTTTGACCTCCAGTCAGTTTACCACCTCAGAAATAGCTCTTGTTCCAGGTCATTTAGGGAGAGAAGTTTCTTTTGTTTATACCATGGATTTTCTGTAAGGAAAATACAGTTGTTTATGGTTCTTTAGCCTCACCATCAGCCACTGCCCAGAAGGAAGATCAGCTGGTGGTGGATCCCCTCCAGTAGCTTTCCCACAGCCACTATGGTGGGTCATGAACAGTCCATGGGGTACCTTTTTAAGGATGCCCAGTTCAATTGCAGCAACAAAGAAAATCCCTTCTTCTGTGCTTAGCAACACAGGTTCTCCTGACAACTCAGGTTCTCTAGCATTCTCCCTGGGACCAGGGCTCTGGGTCACAGCCTCTCCTCAGTCTTGGTTCAAGCTTCTCATCAGGCTGTACTTTTTTCAACACTTACTTGTCTTTACCCAGGTAGTTCAGTTCATTGGCTGCAATTAGAACCTCACATCCCCCTTTTGGACTATGTCTTCATATATTACAGGGAATTTATTAGCTCAGTCCCCAACCATGGTTCCCCAAAAGAATTTTCAACTTCACTCTCGAAGCACATCTCATACACCTCCCTCCAGGCATCGGTTCTGCTTTCCTCACTGACTGTAAAGTATCTATGCTGCATTTATGTAGATGTCCTCACTCCTTCCTCTCTCTGTGCAAGGAAGGATGGGTGTCTGTAGGTTTAGTCCAGGCATGGAGAGAGTTAATCTCTCTCTCTCTCTGGCAGTGTGACAATCACATGCTCCCTGCCGGGCTGTTTGAACAGGTCCCAGCTGGATGGCAGAAGCTCTCAGAGTCTCTGTGCCTGGCTCTGCAGAGCTGGCTCGGCCTGCTGGGGCCATCTGGGCCCGGGGTGACAGGGCAGGGCCTGGCCCGAGCTGGATGGAGCCCGGCCCGGTCCTTGCCTGGCCCGGAGCAGGGGCCTGGCCCTGTCTCATGTAGCTGACATGTCGGCTGAGCTGGATCGGCTGAAAATTCCAGCCGGTTCCTCCCCCATTCCCGGCTGCAGCCGCACAGCCGCTCTAAACCTCCCTTCACCCCGCACTCCCTCCTTTGGAAGGAGGCAGGGCCTTACCCGGGAGAGAAGCAGGAGATGCTCCTCTCTACACAGCAGCAGGCCAAAAGAGGAAGAGTCTCAGAGGGTCTTTGCTTATATATGGTTCTTGCCTCAAAGGCGGATCAACTTTTTAATTGGTTCACCTACACATCAATCCTTAAAACTACCTAGCTACTGGCTCTCTCTCTCAGGAAGGAAGTTGTATCCCTTCCTGCAGCATAGGTCACTTCCTAGATTTTGACCCTTTCTGACTAACCCAGGACCATGCAGTGTCAGATATGATTACATATCTGTAACTGGAAACTGTAAGCAAGATTTCTATGCAGTATCCACCAAAAAAACCTTATCAAAATCACTAAATGCATTCTATAACATTTTATGAAAACAAATAATCCTGACAATATTTTTGTGTGAATTTTTGCAGTCATTAATAGGAATATTTTATTTCTGTACTGAATTTAATATCAGTAATTACTTGTATTTGTCAAGTACTTGGCAGTACTAAAACTATCCAGTTTAGACTTGTGCTCACTATAAAACAATAACAGCAACGAGCAAGGAATTCTAGAAGCAAGCCAAGCAAGAATACAAGCTGTATCCTCTCTTATATTGTCATGTTAATATTCAAATGAAATCCTTATCAGAAAAACGTTAGTATCTTTCATTTTAGAGATACTTTTAAGGAATTTGCATGGCTTGCTGACCAGCTTATCTGCAGCCTTAAGTGATTTTTTTTTACAGAACAAGTAAGCAGCATGTAAGTCCTAAGGGACAATTTCTGGAAGTGTGAGATGGCTTAGTGATCTCTGCCTTCCAAACTTAAGACCCTGTGCTTATGTGGACACATTTCTTTTTCCTCTGCATTGATTTAAGAAGGAGGAACTGAAAAGTAAGGTTTTTGAATCATGCTCTGAATGAGTGGTTTTAGGATACTAAAGGACTCCGTAACTTCATTCCATGATCATCTAATCAAACTTCTAATCCATTACCTTTTTGGTCTTTGTAGAAATGATCTTTACAAGTAAATGTAATTTTGTATGCAGGAAGGATTTGGGCTGAAGCAGGCTAGACCAGGAGTACATAACTAACATTATTTTGTTGTTAGTATTGTTGCTTTAAAAGCAAAGTCTGAGAATGATATTGAATGTTTCTGAAGCAGATGAAGGACAAAAATTAAATACAAATTAATTATGATGTATTATTGGAAAGACAGTTTCTGTGTATATAAACGCTTTAATATGACATTTTAGTTTTAGGGTCAGTGTAGCCACAAGTGGGTTGAAAGGAGATTTTTATTTTTATAGCATTTTTTCTAACAAAGTGTTTTCTGATGAGGCTTTCCAGTTAAAATAAAATAATCAAGACAGAAAATTAAAGAAACTCAAAGGGATTATTATATCTTTTATGAAATGAGAAAAGAGTCATTAGTTTGAGAGTTTATAATGGTTCAGATACAGTTTTCTGTAAGAGAGTGGACACAAGCATAGTCATTTCTCGGAGAACATTGGGAGGTTCCATGAGTGAAGGAACTTAGAGCCTGCTGTACCTTTAAAGACACATGAAAAACATTTCTGATCTTTGGGTATGAATTCCAGAAGGACAGCTTATTCATTTCCAATCTTCAAGACATTTTATAAAGTAAAAAATTTGAAATATACCCAAAGAAGACAGTGCCAAGATCAAAAGTGAGGGACGTTGTAGCGTTGCTGCTGGCAAGGGCAAGACAGCTGCCCACCAGGGTTTTGGGCAGCAACCTAGCGGCGGATACGAACGAGTGTCCCTCAGGCTCAGGTTCACTGTCGTTGGGCCCTTTACGTCCCTTGCTGCAGGCTGTGCCTCCCTGCAGGGTAGACACTGTTTCTGATTAGAGCTGGAGTATCTAGGGAGGGATCTTCAGCCCCGGAATAATAGAGACACTGTATCTGAGGTAGATAGTACTCTGGGCATCCGGGATCTAAAGACCCGGAGCTCTGGTAACACCAGACTTTTATTGGGGAACACAAACCAATCACATACAGGCTAGGGGGAGGAACAAGGGAGGGCAAGGGGACAAGGACCAACCGGGAAGGGAAAGGGGAGGAGAAGAGAATACAGGCAGGGGTACAAACCAATCATCAACCGAATAATAGAGAACAATCTAGAAACCAAGGATGACAGACAGGAGATGGGTAGGTGGCAGGACAAATGGGGAGAGGGCAGCCAACCCCTAGGAGACCCAGCCCCCTTCTGGGGCATACTACTACAAGCTCCACCCCAGGGGTGACCTTCCAGAGCCTCCTAGGAGTGGGGGAAGGAAAAAAGGGGTTTTGAGGGCCTGAACCACCTCCACAGGACATGTCAAAAAAGAAACTTTCCAAAAGACAAGGCCTATTGTCTTTTAAGACAAAATTAGAATATGTGTAATTTTAAAGGACTGTGAAATATTCTGTATAGATTTAAGCTATACTATTGTGGTGGGTTGACGCCGGCCAGGTGCCAGGTGCCCACTCAGTCACTCTATCACTCCCTCTCCCGCTGGGAGAGGGCAGAGGATAATATTGAAAAAGACTATCAGGGTAAGAAAAGGCAATTTTATTACAGTGGGAAAAAATAGAAGAAGCAAGTTGAAAGTTGCGCATGCAAGAGCAGAAGGGAAAACAATCAATCTCTACTTCCCATCAGTAGCGATGTCCGGACACTTTCTGGGAAGCAGGGCTTCAGCATGCATGACGGTTGTTCAAGGAGGCAAACGTGGACCAGCCCTGAGTGCCTCCTCCTCCTCATCTCTCCCTTCCCTTATATATCTGAGCTGATGTCACATGGTATGGAATATCCCTTTGGCTGACTGGGCTCAGCTGGCCTGCTGGTGTCCCCTCCCAGGATCTTGCCCCCTCCATCCCCTTCAGTGGGGGAAGGAATGTCACAGGGACAGCACAGCTTGGCAGTAGCCAAAACACTGCTCTGTTATCAACACCAGCTACCAAAGCAAAGTACAGCAGTGTAAGGCCTGTGAGCTTTACCCCAGTCAGACCCAATACAACTATAAAATTCTGGTCACTTAGGAAAAGAATGCAAAATAACATTTCCCTCATTTATTGCAGGAATCCTTGATTTTACACTGTGAAGTTTTTCCCATTATGACACAAATGCCCTATCAGACATCCACCAGTAAGCATATATCAGCTTCCCATGCCCTCTTTGGTCACTCTTTTGGAATTATTGATGCAAAATGCTAATCTAATTTAGGAATTGAGGTACGATGCCTATTTTGGCAGCAGTAACTGGACAAAACCCTCACTCATTTTCAACATGACTTTTCAAGTTTTCTGAAGATATTTTCAATATTTTTGTGTATTTTTTATTATTTCGATCACGAACTGAAGTCAAGTAGATTTGATTGTCTTGACAGAGCTCCAAACTACTTAAAATGTAACACTAGCCATGAGCAGTTGCTTGTGCATTGCAGGGAATACGAATCTGTTAGTCTGTTTTCTGTGATTTTCTTATCTGTCTAGAAATACTCTTTTTTCTCTTATCTCATGCTAAATATGGCAACATTGTCTGTCTTAAGCATGTCTTAAGCATTTCTTAATACCAAGTTCCGTAGAACTCTATCGCATAAAGATTTAGTTATTGAGAAATTGTGTCTTTGCATTGAATTGGAAAAATGTAACTTAAAGTGTCATTTGTGTTGTAGATATTAAGAAAAAGGACAGATGCCTTTAGACAATGAATACAGCAGACACCAGGAGATCTTTTATGTAGTTGTGGAATGGTCTACAGAAAAGAAAACAACTGCATAGTGACTACACAATTTGCAGATGAGTATTGGGTCTTATATTTATTTACTGGTGGTAAAGGTCTGGAGAATAGAAAATTCTATTTCTAAGTGTGAAACCCATTGTTTTATTTTCTTCGTTTGTTCATTCATGCCTTTTTTTTCCCCTTTGGTTTGGTGTTGGATTGGGTTTCCTGTTTCATAGAACACTATTAAATGAGTTGGTATGAAATACCTCAGCTATGCATTGGCCACCTCTGAGACTCTTTCACAATACATAATCTGGCATTATAAAAATGTCTTTAGTGTTGGACTCATAAAGCTTCTGACAAAAAATCTACGCTTGCTTCTTTTGAAGTCAATATATATTGGTATGTATATGTATCTCCTAGCTTTGTGCTATTATGTGGAATATCGTACCTCACATCTGGATAAGAGAGAAAATAGATGCATATTGTATTTGAGGTCTGGGTTCAAGAGAAAAGAATTGTACTTTATGAGACTCAAGACACTTCTATTAAGTGCAGAATAAACAAATTAACAGATATATTAGACATATTAATGGAATTCCAAAACTTTTCAGACTTGCATCTTGTATAATTATTTTGAGCAACTGGAATTTCTGTGGCAGTCTACTGGGACACAAGAAAACAAAAAATTCAGCACAGTAGCAAACATGACATCACTGTGATGTATTATGCTTCTCACTACCTAACACACTGAAGGAAGATTTATTCAACAAAGACAGTAATTTGAGTTTAAGATATTCTGAAATGCACTGTAAAAAAAAAAAAAAGAGAAAACATTGATCAGTACTGAAGTGCTTTCATGTGTTTGCAGTGTGCAGGGTGATGTCAAAGAGGTCTGCTGCACAGGTGCACAGATCAGTGAAATATCTAGAGTTCCTCTACCATCAACACAGAAGAAGAAACACAGTAAGACTCCAGCCTATCATACCTTCTTTAGAAATTTATTTTAAGAAGGGCTGAAGTCAATTGTATACAGGTCTACTTGATTTTACTGACCACAAGGAAATTTGTTTAGCTGCAGACATCTACATGGCAGATATCCAGGTTTATTTACCTGAATGCCATTGGGATTTTCAGGTTTTGGGTTTCTTTACAAATTTGATCTGTTATAAAATTAAATATTTTATTTGTTCAGTTTCTTTTTCATAATTTATTTCTCAGTCTTCCAGTCAGTTGAAAATATTTCTGTTATAATCAAATTTCTAGCTGACAGTTGCATATATTTCAAGTACATGGGAGATTTTGTATTAAGAGAGAAATTCCAGCCAGATTTTTGAGCAGTTTAAGTTCATACTTTTCATTAACTACAGCAAGCTGGGGATGTGGACTCAGGGGAAGAGGTAGAAAGAGTGCAGCCCATACTTTCTCAATTCTTCAAAAATTGTTCAGATGATTAACTACCAGTGCTGTAACATACAGTTCACCTAATTTCAGCTCTGAACTTACCTATCTTCAAGTTTTTTCCCTTAGGAGGATTTTCTTTTCCTGTCTCACAGTACAGTCCTACTGCAAAACACTTGCAGTACTGTTAGTAATTATACATAATTTCTGAAAATTTCATGGAATCTTAGTCTTGAAGCAGTTCTGCCTACAGTCCTAGACAAAATTAGTTTTATGCAATTTAAAATTCTCACATTGAACAGAGTTGGGTTTTCTTATTATTCTGCTAGTAATTGAAATCATATTACTATTGCATTCTATCATCATAACATTTTGCTCATTATAATAAAAATTGGAGACTATAGAGGATAAGTAGAACACAGGTGATATTTGTATTTTTGATCAGTCAGAAATGCTAATGATAAAATTGTAATGATAAAAATGTGATTGACTTCCTGTCTGGATAACTAAGCATTTTAATAAAGCTGCAAGATACATGAAAGAAGCAAAATTATTTACATGGATTTTTCTTTTTAATTCCTGTATATTTAGTAAAACCTTAATTCTGTCTCTGTACCATTTATTGAAGCAGTATAGGGAAGACAAGTTGGATATAACTAGAAATTGATAAAATAGTTGTTTGGTTAATCAAAAGCAACACACAATGAAAATATTACAATGTGAACTCTGTCAAATATAAGTGCAGATAGGCATACTTTCATCACTTCCTTGGAAAAAAACGCAACCCTTATGAACATTGCTGATTTGAAAAGGAAACATTCATATGTTTATATATGCTTATATACGTGCATATGTGCACACACAGACATTTGTCATCTCTGTATGAAGTGGGGATTTGGATTTCACCTGTGGTGGCCTGGTCACATCCTTCTTCTCCTGATCATTAGAGTTCATTCAAAGCAGGGAATTGCACTTTGTCCCCTTAACGTCAGTAGATTTGCTTTAGGATCAGGTGTAAAGAAAGCTTATTTTAAGTCTATTTAACTAAATTCTTCTTTGTGAAAAATTATTCCACTGATATAAGTGTGTATCTGTGTATGAGAAAGATGAAAAAAGACAAAATACTATGTCTACTAACATACTTTGCCTAAACATTTACCTGGTTACTTTACCTGATTAGCTTCAGGATGCAGTTGAGTGCTTTATCTGTCTTTTTTTTTTTTTTTTTTTTTTTTTATCTTGGATCTAAGAAATTTCTCCTAATGATAGCTATATTAAAAGTGGCTTGCTTGAATAAAAGATTTTATTTCCAGAAGTCTATGTTTCCTGTTTGAACAACTAATTGGAAGTGCTTTGTCCAGCAGGGTATCTAACTTCTAGTAAAATATATTTGCCCACAGAGACTTTATTGAATTACATTGAATTTACTGTGCATTCTCAACCTGAGTTTATCTGTCTGCTTCAGTCACACCTAATCAAGAGAATACTGTATTATCATAAGCCCCTCTCATTTAGTTGGCTGTTGAAGTGCACCAAACATTAATCATTTAGAAACTAGGACTAATGTTTATTTTCTGCTTTTGAATATTGAAGCAAATTAATAATCTGTATCTACAGGTTGCAATAGCAAGGCCAGCAAAGATTAAGATTATTTCAGTGTTTATAGAATTATTAAAATATAATGTGTTAATATGGGATGCAACAGAAGGAATTGCAACATAGAAAATTTGAAAGAAAAGAGATGATATTAGTTTTAAACATATCCTATGCAACTGATCAAATGTTGTAAGACTCCCCTATATGGAAATGCCATTTATTTGCTTAGACTAAACGCCCAAAGTATTTAAAGTGAACGTAAAACAATCACTGGTAGAGGGAGGGCATCTGTTGATCAACATAGAGAAAACTCATTAATTTTCACATCACTAATTTGCCAACCTGTGTCACTTTGCTTTCTTGCAGAGATTTAATGGCAGCTCAAGGCAGAAGGGAGCTTCATTATATGAATCACAATTGTGACCATAATGAAAACTATTATCTTAAACACTTAAAAGTAGACTATAGCTGTAGTACTAAAACCAGTGCATTTTTCTTGTGTCATTTTCCTGATTTGTTCTCTCCTCGTGTCTGTATCTGGTTTCAAACTGGTTCTACCTCTTTATTACTCTCAAGCTTAAAGTTTTTCTCTTAAATTAGATCCATCCTTTCATTCATAGTTGCCCTCCTCTTGTATCCCATAATGCCCATATGGAATTGCACAAGTGTGAAATTTGAGCTAAACAGCTGTCTTGGAGATGCTACACCTCCTTTACAGGAGTGCTGTGTATGGAAGATTTATCCTGGAATTGTGCAGATGTGCTAATCTGTAGAAGAAGTATATATCACTAGAAGAAACCCAAACTCTTAATAGTGCATTGTACAACACAGCTGAATAGGTCTTTCATCCCTAACTCTCCTGCTTTCACTGCAGTGCTTTATCATCCTTTCTGTTTAAAACTTTCCTGTGATTTAAGCCTGTTTTCATGTACTTCACTTAGATAAATTAAAAATTAGTTTTTACTGGCTATTAATTAAAATACTGAGGGAAAGATCCATGGTTTCAGTACTTATTTTCTTGAATTTTAAACCTTCTAGTGCTAATTCTGAAGACAGTCAAGGGGAGTTGTTTTTGGTGTTTTTTTGGTTTGGTTTTTTTTTTTTTTCTGACAGAAACAATTTATAATGGATAATTTACATATAACAGGATAAATCAGATCAGGATATGCTTTCATTGTGTTGAGCAAAACTATATCAGATACATTATAAGTGAAGAAGAATGGTTGTGTTACCTAGCTAGATTCAATTTAATATGCATTTTAATAAAAGTTGTGTTTACTCTTTTTCATGTGTGGGAGCCACATTAACTCTAAAGATAAAGCACTGATAGTGAATTGATGCCCGGAAATCTTAGTAGCAATTCAGAAATTCAGACCACTAAGTCTGCCAGGTGTTAGGTGATAACAAACCTGTTTTATGTCATCTTGTACATTCCAAAGTGATACTAACACCGCAAAATAGAAATATCCCACTTTTATACCCAACATACAAATCAAAAAAATAAAAAGTAAATCCCATTCAAATTGAATGAAATTTCAGAGGAATTTTATATATATCTTCACAGAAAAAGGTTTGTTGACCTTTTCTGGCTGGTAACAATCCTATTCTAAGAGGGGGAAATCTTCCTTGCAGATAAAGAGAAAAGGAAGAGACTGACAAATTCACTGGGCACATTGTTGCAAAGGTCCCACTTTTTTGTTTTGGGGAAATATATATAATATATATTTTAGTGTTTTAAAATATAGATGGATTTAAGAAGTCTACACTGCACCTGAAGGCAAGGATGCAACATTAAGTTGTTTGTTTATAGAATGAAACATGAAGCCTTAGAGAGCCTGATGCTGAAACTGTCAGTGTGCCATGAATCACTGGTGCATAGGATAATGCATTCTTTTTATATGCTTCTCCCTGAATAAAAATGACAGCAAATAAGGAGAACAACTTAGCAAAATATGGAGGACAAAAGCAAAGGCTGAAACCCTTCACTACATTTCCTGAGGTCAGCTACTTTCCAAAATATTCAGATTTGAGAGACACTAACAAAAGCAGTGTTTTATGGTGGATTGTTTGAATTTTTCGAACAGAATTCCTTTGGATTGACACAAGGTATGGCAGTCTTTTAATTATCTGCTCAATTATTCAATCATAATATATGAATAATGCTGTTTCTCAGTCACAAAGCAGCTCAGTGATTTTTAATCCATATAAACCAGGCTGCTGAAGAGGAGCAGTGAGCTAGACTGCTAGCATGCACAGCTGGGTAACATATTGTTTCCACTAGAGGATTCTTCTATGAAATAGTAATAGTAAAGCTATTGCAGAAAGTAGAGGTATCATATTGCATTTTTCACTCTCCTGTGGGGTTTAGAGCATTGCTGTTGCTGTGATGTTTCCTACTTCAACTGTGTAAGTGATCGTCTTGTGATATTTATACTTCCCCTCTTGTACCTTTGGTGTAACCTTGCAAATGAATAACTCAGTATATCAAGTCCGTTTGAGGTAGTCTCTGAGCTGTCTAATTGTACAATGTTCCATTGTTGGCACTCAGGGCCTCATTTGGTAGTTTTTCTCTGTGGCTTTGAAATGCACAATGCAGAAATTACATACATTATTTCTAAATATATCTTCTGTTTAGCTATAATCTTGAGTTAATATGATTATTAGTATTCTCATGAGAGAAAACAAAATGCTCCCCTAATCCTCATAAATTAGAAAACAGTATTTGTTTCTCCATTTATTATGGTGTGTTTTTAGCCTAACAGCAATGTACTGTAGGTAGTACTTACAACTTCTAGAGCAGTTTGAGTAATTCAAGCAGTGCCTCTGTGACCTGGTGACTGGTAGTCTCACTGCAGGAGATGTCTTTAGCTCTTTCTGATTTGCTTTTAAGAACAGCTCCCTTTTACAATATTAACATGTTTACAAGGCCACAGCTCTTTACCTAAGTTGTAGTAAATTGAGATGCTCACAGATGAACTTAAGGAAAATATAAATTAATGTCAAAATTAGGTGTGAGAAACTCCTGCCTCCCAGATTTCTGTCTGATGCATGACAGCAGGTGTCCCTTTGGAACACCACAATTCTGAAAAGGATTCAGTAACAGATGTCAGGAGTTTGTTGTTTGTTAGGAGAGCATTACCCAACAAGTGTGAGAGACTGAAACGTTATGGTTAATGGCTTAAACACTGTTATGAAAGACTTTTTGCCCATTATGGCAAAACTGTATAAAGAGGCTGAGATCACCTAAGCCCACCCTTCCCTGAATATGCCTCCTGACTGGAACTTTGGACTATGTGTTAATCCGCCTAAGGGATCTTGAGAAAAGATAAAGGTGACACTAAAGTTCAATTATCTCGAATCTAGGGAGTAGTAAACAGGGCTGAGAGAGAGGAATTAATCCACAAGGAAGCCAAACCCATCAGCTGTTCTAAAAATCATCTCTGGCTGGGTTCAGGGTGGGGAAGGCCACAGCCCACAGGCTCATCTGGTGAAGCCACATTTGCACACACTGCCCCCCAACCAAGGGGGAGGAGGAGAGTTTTGGGTGTGTGGCATAACCTCTGATCAGAGGGAGGGAACACTCATCATCCCTTACACACACTGGCTCAAGTGTAAACCCCCCCCCCCCACCTTGGGAAGCCATATCCATGGGACATTCATGTGGGAGGCAGCTGAAGTGATGCCTTTTTTCTGGTCTTAGGAAATAAAGGCTCAGACACAGTTAGAGGGTTGGGGGTTGTTTCCCTCGGGATTTTAATAGGATCCCATTTGATGGCTTCTGCCGTCCAGGTAGAACGCGTCGCAAAAGCCCCGTCCCCCCAGTCGAGTATACAATTAAAGACTCTACACATTAGCATATCTACCAGGAGGGCCCAATAAGGGGCCTGGGTGGGCTAACTTCTAGTTTACAAAATCTGTCCTACTAGGAGACCTTGAGTGCTTACGACAATAGAATGTTTGGTCTTCTAACTCTACGTGGTTTCAGGGGTGTTTAGTCTACCGGCCTACTGGACACCACGACACCAGGCTAAATTATCACCTAAAGCATCACAAGTATGCATGCTAATACTTGTGAATATAGGGAACTGTGCAAAAGGTATTTAGAAGAAAAGCAAAAAAATCCTTCAGGCATCAGAAGAGGTGTCACAAAACATCAAATACCTCCAAACCACCCCTGAGTCTGATTCCTCCAGCCCTCCACTGGATGGCTGAACGTGATGCAAAGTGATGCAACACATCCAGAGTCTGTTGCAAGACACTGTGTCAAACTTGCCCTCCAAAGGGGGAGGTATCAGGGCATTCCCATGTGCCTGAACATATATTAATCCATTGTACTCTATGCTTTGCAGGACTCTCACCACCAGAAGAACAGGATCAACAGGACACCATGGGGATCAATGGAGTGGTGATATTTTCTATTTAATCTGTTTCTCTGTTACTCTCTTTTTCTCCCCCACTGCTCCTTTTCCTATTTCTCTCTCTCGTCACATTTACTGTTAAATAAAAGCCATACTATTACCATTGACATATCCTCTCGTTTGCACCTTAACTTGGGCACAGGCATTTTGCTAATCATTTTTATAACCAGATCATAAGTCCCTTTTTTTTTAAAGGAGTCTATGCAGCAGTGGGGGAAGATGTTGGAAAATTCTTTTAACTTTAGTGCAACAGTTCCCTATATCTGTGATGAATATTCTTGTGCCAGGAATTGCTTCCTTATTTACCTACACCAGTGATTAATACATACTAGCAGATGTCTTAGTTTTGAGAACAAGGATTGTGTGTCAGAGAGAAGAATGATAAGGGAAGTACAGTATGACCCGATCACATATTTGAGACATTCTCAAGAAGAGATTCATTAGAAGATCCAGAATCACATCCAAATAAGCCCATGGAAATGATTAACATAAATGCATGTATTCAGGCAATGTAATGAATATGTAATACAAATGTGATGAATATGTATTAGTTTCAAGAATATAACTTGTTCTGTAAGGTTGCTGAGTATGCATTGCTTTAAGAGTAATCCCCATGCTTCCAACACTGTTAATAAAGTAATGTCGGCTTTCTTACATAGCAAACTGGTTGGAGATTTATTTTGTATTTTTCAGTGACAAGAGGAGGAAGGAGGAATTGAAATATGTGAGATATTTGAGAACTGAATATTAGGCTGGCAAATGTGTTACAGGGCAGTGAAGCAGTGCTCTGTGTTATTGCTGGTGGCTGTGTAGAATGTCTTCATGATCCCTGGGTGAATTGCTTTACTGGCAATTGTCAGTGGACATCAAAAAGTTTGGGACAACTGGCATTTTCAGAAGAGATAGGTAATTGAATAGGCTGAGCAGTGTGATAGGAAAACAATTGGAGAGCTCCTAAAAATACATGTCCTATTACATTCACATTGTACATTTAAATAAGATCTCTCCTTACAGCTATGAACAGGAGTAACATTAAAACAAAGATTTTTCTCAGGGAGTCTTTATGCATTAAATATTTATTTAATGCTCACTTGATTTAACTGAACATTAAAAAAGAAGTCTTTTGATAATGAGAAGAAGATATTGCTACTCACGGTGAGTAGACAGAGAGGATCTGCAGATAAATGTTGTGCTGTTTGTTCATCTGTTAGGTAACTAAGAATATTTCTGAAAATTTGGAAAGGAGATGGCCTGCAAGGCTTCAAAAATAATACACGCAGGAATTTAAAATCTCCATTAACACAATGGTGGGTATTTGGAGCATCATAACAGTCATTGTAACTATAGCAATGAAACTGGTTATTATAACACATTTTTAGTTTCAAGGCTTTGTAATTTTTGCAATTATGTTGGAAGCTTAGGACAACCTTACCCAACATGAGAAAGATTTCGAAGCTGTGTTTAGCCTTTCAAGACTGTGTTTGAATGATTTACTAAAATGTTTAACTTTCAAAGAGAGTGCCCATTAAGAGTATTAGCGGGGGAGTGCATTGATTTATCAGCTCAAATCCTAGGCTTAAGTGAACTCATGGAAAAAAGAAGTGAAATAATTCAAATAGCAATCAAAATGTGAATAAACTCCATTTTTATACTTTAAAGTGTAAAATCACCACTTTTTCATCTCTGATCACTTATGTCAATTTAAGAGAACTTAAACATAACTCACTTTGGAGTTGACAACCACAGGATCAATTCATCAGCAGATAAAGAACAGCAGCCAGGAGCATGCTTTGGTGATAGCTTTCAAATGAAATTATTGCTCAAATAGACATGGAAAGCAAAATAAGACCTCTCAAATTTGGAAGATGAATAGGCAAGTTCACAATTATTAAGTAGATTAATCAACTTTCTTAGTAAAAGTGTAGTTCATAAAAATTAACTTCTGAAGGAAGATAATTTAAAAGGAGAATCAACATATTTTAGAATTACTTGTAAATTGATAGGGCAGACTTTTGCTTTTTCCAGCATTAGAAGTTTGATCTAAATATATTCAAAATAAGCCTGCAGTCTTAATTTCCACCTCCATACTGACTGATGTAATTTTTTCCCCTTTATTTCATATCACAGTTTGGGATTTATGTTGTTAACAATCCCCAATTTGTTATAAAACTTACTCCTTCATTTAATTTTTACTCATACATATTTCAATCTCTCCCTTAGCCTGAATCTCATTATATTCCCCCTTTTACCTCTGGATGGTCCTTCTTGTCGCTTTACCACCCATGAAAGGCTTTACATTGAAAGGCACCTTAGCCTGTCCTTGTGACCACATCGCTCCCTCTCCACATTCCTGCAGGGGTTCACCATCTGTGGTTCCACCAAATTCAGTGCTGCTGAACTCTGCTCTTCTGTTGCAATGACAGCACCTGCATTTCCCTCAAAGTGTTTTTTTTTTTAATTCTCCAAATTCCTGTGAAATACTCTTTTCTTCTCCTCCTTTTCTGTAGTTAGATTAAAGATTTATTAGACAGGGACTGTTTCTAACAATGTGCATGCACAGTGCCCAGTTCAATAAGGTTCTTATGCTGTGTGAACCTCTCTGCTTTGTGCATAAGAGCCTGAATAACCCATTCTGTCTGTAAAGGCACACCTGACTACAGAGCAAAACCACATAAAAATATGGAGTGGTCAGCACCTGTGCTGCTGCCTGTGATCCTCCAGTTTGAATAACCAGGTAAACTGTCATGGCTGAGCTGCCTGCTGGTAGTACATCACCAGAGCAAGGCTGGAGCTCACTGCTGGATCCACTGCAAAGTTTTTTACCAGCTCAGCTGACGCTCCAATCCATAAAGATGCTGTAAAACAAGTGAAAAACCCAAATATATCCAATAATTAATTCTTCCTGGATTGGAACTGTATTGTCTGGATAACTCCTGAATTATACTGTTTTGTAAGCTGAACTTCACTTGCTGGCTGATGCAGAAAGGAGGCATCTACAGACAAGGTCTTTCTATAAGTTTTGGATTTCTGTCACTAAGTCTAGTGAGAGGAAGGAAAAGGATCTGAATGTTCCTGCTGCTTTAGGAGTGAAAGAAAACATGAGAAGGAGAACTTTTTTGATGCTTTTTTGCCCTACCTTGCAGCTGAGCTTATGTGCATTTGAACTTGATATTGTGCTTTCCCCTAATGGGTGTGGCTGCACTTCTTCCACAGATGCCCTAGAAGAGAAAGACAAAAAAAATACCCCTATATCTGAATACTTTTCTTAAGGAAGAGTTCTCAAGATGTTGCTAGGGAAAGGAATATGAAGATAGGCATTTCAGACTATTTCTGCTCAGAGATGCTATTCACATGTCCTTGCAACCATTTCCTCTCCACTCACTTGTGTTTAAGAGATCTCCTTAATTCTTTTGATTTTAATACATTATTAAATCTCCTTGGTAAAACAAAGCTAAAAATGGAATTTGCTATCTAATAAAAATACCTGAACTATTATTAGCATCTTGGCACTCTCTCTAGGTTGTGAATCTGTTGGGACTAACTTACTGAAGCCCTATTATTGAGGCATTAATCATATCAGACTTCCAGCCATGTCTGTCTACTGCTCAAAATAAGTGTAACATTATTCTTTTTTATATGCAATGCCTCCAACTTTCCAACTGTCAGATAAGAAAGAAAAAAATCATGCAGCACCCGTTTGGAATTCAAATATAGTACCACATTCATTCCCAATCTAGTACATTTAAGACATTGTGAGCCTAATTCTCTGTGGGAGTATGGTAGTGCAACTTCATTTACACCAGTGGCAGGCTCTGCTGATTGCTGTCAGCTGAGAAACTGTGCAAGGTACACACAAGTAACAAGCACAAACCTGGAGAAAAGTAGGACCCTTTCACATTTTTGACTTCATTTGTGAGCTCCAGGTCCTTGCTACTCTTGGATTGACTCTTTTTCAGTGAGATTTCAATACATTTCCTAGCCTAGGAGATTCTCTCTTTTCCTCCAAGATGGGGGAAAATTGTTCTGAAAACACTTCAGAATGGGAACATTTCAGCTCTCAAATCTGCAGATGGTAGGTGTAGCGGTGGTTCTGAACCAGGAAGGAAGAGGATTTCCGGTGGCATGTTCCACAGACAGAGAATTTCCCCCCGAAGCTGCCAGAGGCAGTGGTTTGGACCACCAAGCCACGAACCCCAAGTTCCTGCTATTGGTTCCTTGATTTGTCTGTTATGTTTCCCCGCTCTGGGAAATTCCCTGTCACTCCCTTGTTCATTCGTTGTTCTCTCTTCCCCCCTCCCTTCCCTAAACCCCATTCGACCATGCATCCCGGCCCCTCCCCTGTATTGCCCCTTTGCCCTCAGTTGTTCCTCCCTTAAATACCCATGTAATGAGCTGTTCTGGGCTCTTGGGCCCTGTGCTCCCTTGGGGGTAATAAACCTACCGAATTCACACACTAAGAGCCCTCCTTCTCTGGGAGTTCTTTGCTATCCTGCCGTGCTCTGAGGGCAACACCTCCTCAGACCGAACGCGGACTAGCGGTGCCCGTCGTCGGCTCACCGGGGAAGCCTTCCAGAACGCGAACGGTCTCCCAGGTTCACGCTAGCGCTCCGCCGCCGGTACAGGGGCGGGATAAAGCATGGAACGTAACAGGTAGGGATACATTCAGGCTATAACATTCAGAATTAGGTTATAAGTGGTCCTCAAAATTAGGAAAATGCTAATTACAAATAGTAATATTCTTTTAGCTGCCAAAATATTTTCCTCTCTTTGACTCTTTCATTACTGTTATCATCTGTCCCAAAAATTTTCTTTTGCTGTCATTTACAGAAACTCTCAGACAAAGGACCACAACCCTTTCAACAAATAAATAAATTACTTCACCTCCTACCTGCTGGCCTTATTTCCCCATAGATCACACCCTAATTCCCTCAGTTTCTTTTTCTACTTTAGTCCACCCACATTCAACACAGCACTGGGTAACACACTGACCTTGTGATATGCAATCCCTTAGGCTGGTCTGTCTGCTCATTTTGTTTATGAGAATAGAATCTCCAGGCTCGCATCTTGTTGGTGTTGGTGCTGTCTGTGCAAGCTTGCTATTATGTGATACTTTCCTGGCCCCACACATTAAATACTCAGGTACTACCATGGAGCAATGTCTTTGAACTTTTTCTCCTCATTGAACTGAGACTAAAACCCTTTTTGTCTTCCGGGGAAAACTCGTCTCTTCCTCTACTACCTTTTTTTCATCACAAGGTAGACGATAGATTTGTACATTTTAGTTCTTCGGAGTTTACCTCAACTTGGATTATTACATGCCAAGATTGTATTACAACATGAAGCAGTTATACTTCTGCTCCCTTAAAAGTAATTTTTCTCACTACTTATACAAAAGATAGCATTTTTGTTTAAAAGTTTCTGCTAGGAGAAGCAGCTGTTTTTAGTCCTGAAATCACCCAGGTACCTTAGATTGTATTGTCCAAATTTGACCTAACCCCACATCTTTCTAAGCCAAATACATAATCCAGCTACCTAGCAGGGATTCACACTTTGACAGGTCTTTCTAGCAGGCAGACAGCTTCTATCTGGGTCATCAGTACCCATCATCACATGTTACCACTTTCCATGATTATATGCAAAAGAGGATTCCTTTGTTATGCTTTCCCTGGACATTCAGGGCCAGAAATCACATTTGTGGAGTGATGCTTACCAGAAAGGTTGTATATCTGTGAAGATACATGCAGCTGTGCCTGCACACTGCATGTTGGTGAGGAACTCTGCATGACTCCACAGGTGCAAATATACAGTAAACAGTGCATTAGTATAGACCCACCTGGCTTGTCCTTTCTGTAGACAGGAAGAGGAAAGAGAGTTTATATCAATACACATAAACTTGCAGCAAGACTCATCATGCACATAAGTCTCAACTCTATAGGCTGGACTTCCACAGCTATAAACACCATTACTCACTGCAGTTTCCTCATCCATATCCTCCTAGTCCTTCTCCAATAGTCAACCACTCCTTTCTTTCCTTTCCCTCTTTTCATTCAACCAGTGGTTTCTCCACTTTTTTTCAGCCTTCTGGCTCCCCTCCATCTTGTGCTAAGTAAGTCCTGTGGTACAAGGACTCTCATTTTCTGGAGTCAGGTTTATCCCAGAGAATTCCTATTTTTTTATTCTAAAAGTAGTGTTCATCTTTTGTGTTACAGCTTTCTCCCCTTTTATTTCTCCTGCTTCCTTCCTTTTTAATAAGCACTTACCACCTTCTTCTGGGCAGTATTTTGTGTTTCCAAACACTCTTCCTTGTCTAACTGCAGCATCCTGCTCTGCTCTTCTTCCTCCTTAGGGAACTGACCATGCTGCCATCTCAAAAGCTTCAACAAAGTGAAGATGCTAATTTTTTCTGCAGAAACAATGCAAAAAAACATGAATTAAGAAAATCCAGACACTGCTGGCACATCGCACACCACTTGGAAAAGTCACAGGAACAAGATCCTGCTAATATAGGTTGGTCAAGTCTGCAGGTGTATGAGCAAGTCCTGCTGTGCCAGTCAACTGCTTGCTGCTTTCAGTCTGCAGAACTGGGACTGAAACACAAGTCAGTCTGTGCTGCTGGCCCCTGACCTCAAACCTGTCTGAGGATACAGATGCTTTGTTCTGCAGTTGAACAAAAGTGTGAGCCAGCACACACTCATTCTGGACAACTTGGAGGTTTAGGCTTGAGCATGAACTTGAAAGCATGGTAACATAACAGCAGAAACCTGAAGAGGTAATATCTTACATGATATATGTGTTGCCTTTCTCTTCAGTTAATCTTGATGGGAATGGTAGTGTAACTAATCCAACTGTGAAAATGGTAAGACTTTACAACTCATATGCCTTCCCAAATACTGGTAAATATATCAAATGTCAAGCCAATACAAATGAATTATAGTATAGGTGAGTCTGATATCCCATTTCCATCAGAAAACTGCGCACCTGTCAAATGTTGTGACATGACAACCCTCATTTGTATATAAAAGCAAAATAACCTCTTAAGCTATGAATTTCTGAATTTCATGAAGTTACTGGAAATGAAAAATATTGAACATATAAACAAAAGATGCAAAAAATCACTTTTCAATATTTTGACTGCTCATCTTCATGATTCCTATATTTCTATAGAATGTAGAATTTTGTCTTAGAACACTTCCTGTATTAAAATTCTGCCATGGAGAAACTACACAGTAGTCTTTGGCATCAATGAATAAAATTCATATATGTTATAAGAAATAGGCAGCTTGACTGACAAGAAGAAAAGATTTATTCTATGTTAAGATTTATAAAATGTTGTTTATTTACTTCTTTTTTTTTCACTTCTACAACTTAGTGTATATAATATACAACTGTATAATGTCTACAAATTGATTGATGGTTTGTTAGTGATCCTCAATGGATACAATATGCATGCCAAAATATGCATGCATTCTAAAAGACCTCCACAAAAACTATCTCATTAAAATTTCTCTCTTACATTTTCCTAATTTTTATTAAACACAAAAATAGACCTCTGTCATTCTCCACACTCCTAGCTTTTATCTAAATAGCTGAGTACATTGTTCATGTTTTCTGTTTCCTTTATACCTGGTAATCTGATTTTTAAAAATACAGCATGTTTTAATTAAAGAAATGTGTGCATATATGCGAGGTAAGATAATAATAACTGCATTAGAGTAGAAACTTGTTAATTTGCATTAATGATAGGGAGAGCTATGGTGAATTACAGAATTGTGCAAATTAGCATCGAAGTGAATAAATAATGAAAACCAGAGGGTAGTTAATCCACAAAAGTTTCATTAATTCCTTTTACGGGTTGTAATTTGGCTATAATTATCTGCATTTTTGTTTTTCTTTTATTAAGAGCTAGTGGAATATCTGATGTGTTATGATGCTAAAAATGATTTCTGCTCCACAAAGTTTACAGCCAAGGGGACCCCTGCAGAAAAACAAATGACCATTCTGGAAAATACACAGGTGAGCATGACCTGTTATTCTTCCTCATCATCATCCATATCCATTGCTGAGGAGTTCCAGCAACGAGGATGATAATGTTTGCATGCGTACTGGAACACAACCTATACAAATGTTCTGGTTTGAAGGACAGGTGTCTGTTAAGGAAGGCAGTAGCCTCCCTTGGAATGGGAAACTGTAACCCTTCTCTCTCCGAATTATTATAAATTTGAAATCAAGAGGCTCTCAGGCAAAGATATGGAAATAGGAATAACAGTTCTTTACTAATATCTAAAACAAGGATAACAAATAACAACAACTATAACGCTGACCAACAAACAGAACCAGAAACCCAGTGGCAGCCTGCTCGGCTTCAGGCACCTTTCCCTTTGGTGCAGTTCCAGTCACAGCCTGCAGGGGCGCTCTGGGTGCGGTGATTCCCCGGTGCCTGCAGGGGGCGCTCTGGCGAGAGCTCAGGTAGCACACGGCAATGGCGGCTGCCCGAGGCAGGGAAGGATGGAGGAGAGCCCTTGCTCCACAGACCCTCGGGAGGGGCAGCTGGTGTCGGTGCCACAGCAGGATCCCCGGACACAGGGAGCTGGGACGGTAAGGGGTCTCTACGTGCAAGGAAAAACCCCGCTAGAGAAAACTCAGAGCGGGCTGGTGGCAGGCAGGTCGGCTCCGGATGGGGCAGAGGGCAGAGACTCACAGCAGACAGACCGGCAGCTCCGTGCTGGCTTCTCAGGGGCCGTGGGTTCAGCAGACAGCAGCTCCGACCGTCCCGCTCCGATGGTCCCGAGCAAGAGAGCGTGACCTCCCCCCTGCCCTTGCTTTTCAGTCTCCAAAAATCTCGCATTGTCAGGCTCTGCTTCCATGAGGAGCAATTCTACCCCACCCTGCTAAGGAGAAAGGCTCTAGCCTTGTGCTTTGTTTCTCTTAAGTACCCAGTCATTTGTGTCTTAGCAATCCATGGGAGAAAAATTCCTGAGGAAAAGAACTAGATCCAACCCTCAACAGCAAATAAAGTCTTAAAGTAGACACTGAAAGAAATTGAAGTGAGTTTTGGGTTGCTCATACATAAGTGGAATGCAGATTAGTGAGGTTTGATGTATGATGCAACTAAAGTGAAATTTATCAAAGAATAATTTCCTTTAAATTTAAAATAATTCAAAGGTGAATATGAATGTACCTTTAAGACTTTTGCAAATAGGTCCTGAGATCTTAAAAATTGTAGCAGATTGTGTTTTGACTGCCAAAGGAGATATTTCATGCTAGTTTTCTAAAGAATCATAGAATGGGTAAGGCCACCCAGCCCAACCTCCTTGCTCAAACAGGGTCATCCTAGAGCACATTGCTCAGGATTGTGTGCATATGGCAAGTAATAAGTTAAACAGTACTGGGCTCAACACTGAACCTTGGGAAACACCACTAGTGACGAGTCTTCAACCTGTGCCACTGATAACAACCCTTTGAACTCTGCCAGTTCTCAATCCACCTCTCTATCCACTCATCCATTCCGTCCTCCCTGAGCTCAGCTATGAGGATGTCATGGGAAACCATGTTGAAAACCTTGCTGAAATCCAGGTAGGCAACACCCACTGCTCTCCCCTCATCTGTCCAGCCAGTTGTCCCATCACAGAAAGTAATCAGGTTGGTTAAGCATGACTTCCCTCTGGTGAATCCGTGCTGACTACTCCTGATCACCTTCTTGTCTTCTATGTGATTAAAATGGCTACCGGAGCATGAGGTGAGGCTGACTGGCCTGTTCCTCCTTCTGTCCCTTTTTGAGGTGATATTTGGGGTGGCATTTACTTTCTTCTGGTACCCAGGCCCCTCTCCTTACTGCCATGACCTTTCAAAGATGAGAGTGCCATAACAGTGATGTGTGCCAGTTCCCTTAGCACCCGTGGGCCAATCCCATCAGGGCCCATGGACCTGTGGATGCCAAATTTGACTAAATGATCTCTAGCCTGAACCTCCTCAAACAATGGAAAGTCACCCTTGCTCCAGACCTTCTCTGTGGTCTTCTGGGTCAAGAATTCCTGACAGCTGGCCTTGTAAGTCAAGATTGAAAGAAAGAAGGTGTTCAGTATCTCAGCTTTCTCTGAAATCTCTGCTTTGGAGTTCTCTGTTCCATTCAGTGGTGGGTCCATATTTTCCTTAGTATTCTTTTTGTTATTAATTTTAATTATATTCAAGTTGAATTATATTCAAAATAATTGAAAAAGTTCTTCTTGTTGTCCTTGACATCCTTAGCCATATTTAATTCCAAATGGACCTTGGCCTTTCTTGTTTCATTTCTGTATATACTGATAACTCCCCTATGTTCATCCCAGGCATACTGTCCCTTACACCTCATGTATCTCCTGTTTATGTATAGTTTTCATAGGAGTTTCTTGTTCATCCGTGCAGGTCTTAAATTTCTCATCCGTGGGGATGCTTTCTAGGGCACATTCCCATATGATTATTCCAAGAAGATCCCTGAAGAGGGCAAAGTTAGCTGTCCTGAAGCTCAGGTGTGTAACCTTTTCATTGCCCTGCTCGTTGCAGATACTGAACTCCTTGATCTCATGGTTGCTGTAATTAAGGCTTCTCCCAACGCTCACCTGTCCTGATTTTCCTTGTTTGCCTTTTCTGGTGCAGCCAGACCCTCCCAGGAATCACTCTGGAGCTCGAGGCCATCCTGCAGGGTAAGGTAAGGTCCTTTCCAAGTCATACAATCCCTGAATGGTTCGGATTGGAAGGGACCTTAGAGTTCATCTTGTTTCACAGGGACACCTTTCACAGGCCCCATCCAACCTGGCCTGGAGCACTTCCTGGGATGGGGTAGCCACAGCTTCTCTGGGCAAATCCTGGGAGGAGGGGGTCTTTGCAGGTCCCTTAGGCTGTGAAACACCCACAGGTAGGGTACTGGGGCCTCTCTCCTGCATCCGTGCAGGTCTCCCATCCTGCCATCCCTGCTTTCCGCCACGCTGGCCATTCCATTAAAACCAGCCAAAGAGCTAAGCTGGGAAGTGCAGAGACAGGGTGATCTTCATCAACCACTCTGCTTTTGTGACTAAAATAGATCTGCAGTGGCCCCAGGCCATCGTGTTGTCCCAGGCATTGACTGGCACGAATGGATGGCGGGGCAACATTTTCCATTAGCAGAGAGGAGGATGCACTTCTCCGAGGGAGAAAGCAGCTCCATAAAGCAGAGACGTGGCGACAGACAAACCCATTTCTCCTTTCTCCCATTCCTTTTAAAAGTGTCATTTATCCCTGTTTTCTGCATGGAGAATGCTGGGAGAGACCGGCCAGAGCGAACAGCCTGCACCTGCAACATGAGAGTGTGTTTTGGATAGCGGCATGGAGGTTTCCCCAGGGAGTTGCAAGGGACCCAGTACGGTGCAGCAAGGGGAGAAGTTGCCAATAAAAACTGTGATAAACCAGAGGTTTATCCGTGGCCTCTGGTGGTGTGGTGGGTACTGGTTGTGTCTGGTCCAAGGTTTCTGCCATCACCTCTCCAGCAAGTGCATTTTATTCTCTGGCTTTAGAGAAGACACTTTCCTGCAATAATTGGTTATTAATCCCCGTGGGATTCCATCCTCAGAACTCAAGGCTGATCCTGTGTGTGTGATACCATGATTTTTTATAGAAAAGCTGCAGATGGAAGAGACACCTGGAAGAGCACAAGGTGGGATGCTGGGGGTTGTCCTGTGCAGGGCCAGGAGTTAGACTCGATGATCATTGTAGATCCCTTCCAAGTCAAGAGATTCTAGAACTTTACACTGGAAAAACTGCTGCTCCATCTCCCATCCAGGTGATGGGATGAGTGGTCACTGCTGATGCTGGAAAATGGAGATTCTACGGGGTTAGCAATGTGCTCAGGTGGGAATGCTGGTTCTGGAGATGCTGTGGGGTGGGAATTGCCCATTCCAGCAAGGCAAGCAGCTGTGACACGAGGCTGCAGGGCAGTGATGGGGACGTGCCCACTGGTGCCAAACCATTTCCCAGTTTGACCCTTTTGCTCAATCTGAACTTGAAGGTGAATGAGCAGAGCTCTCCCATCGATCCGGGCTGGCTGATGAGCGCCATGCCCTGCGGAGAGCTCGGCCCCCAGCACCAGCCCCCCTTTTTTTCCTGCCTCCCCTTCACGCCTTTCCAAAGCCATCAGTCAGAACAGAGCACCCCAGGCTGCCGACCTTGCTGGGGGCCAGGGGGACAACATATAGGTCCCTGCAGAGAGCTGTCCCGCTGTCTGATGGGCTTCTCCCAGCTGCCACTGCCACCTCTGCACTGCTGGTAAGCCTGGCATCAGCTCAGGGGTGTGGGGAGGCACAGGACAAGGCAAAGGGGTTGGCACCTGTTGTGCCAGGAGCCACGTTTTCCATAGGCAGTGACATTATCTGCTGAGCCATGCGCTGGTTCTCCTGGTTTAGAGGGCTCTGATGGCTTCACGTGGGCAAAATACAACTTGAAGCATCTCTTAATCTTTCGCTAAAATGTCATATATGAACTGGAAAAGTGTATTTTTTTACCTGTTGGGAAGCAGAACCTTATTTCAGGTTGAAAATTTGGAACTTATCTTGGCTAATATGGAAAAAGGTCGGGTTTTTGGGGGAAAGAAGATGATACGCCTTCACTTCTTGTCTCCTGTGCTTTAGCCGCAGATTTTTTCCCGCAGCTGAAAATAACAATCATTTTAATCTAAGTATTGCTTGTTCTGATCTTTTAATCCAGCTTGCTTTCTGTCGGCACAGCAGCCTGAAATGATTTATCCGCCTGCCTCTCTATTATATAATTATTGGGGAGATTACTGGGGAGCCAGCTTTAGGTATGCTGGGGAAGGAGGAGGGGGCTGGAAGGTGGGGTGGGGGTTCGTGGAATCACAGAGTCATGGAATGCTTTGGGTTGGAAGGGACC